>JALAZF010000661.1:1755000-2355000 GCA_022829125.1 Lathyrus tuberosus
TACCGATTTCCTTTGTTTGATTCCACAGGTTGAATGTCTTGACTCTATCGAAAAATGTGATATCTTGATAGTGGATGTTCAAGATACATGACGGGTGACACATATCTCTTCATTGACTTTGTGCCAAAGAAAAGGGATTCATCACTTATGGAGATAATAACAAAGGAGCTATACTTGGAAAAGGTAGTGTAGGTAATCCCTCATCTACTACTATCTCTGATGTTATGCTAGTCGATGGCCTTAAACATAACCTTCTAAGCATTATTCAACTTTGTGACAAGGGTTTTTAAGTTAGTTTTACAAATGCTTGTTGCTTATTTGTGCATGATGAAAAGAATGAGTGTATGTTTAAAGGCTTCAGGGTTAATAATACTTATATGCTTAACTTAGATGAGGTATCCTTGGTTGGAACTAAGTGTCTAGCTACCACGAGTGAAAACTCTTGGTTATAGCATAAACGTCTAGCTCACTTTAACTTTGACTTACTAAGCAAAGTAGCCTCAAAAGATTTAGTAATTGGTCTACCTAAAATGAAGTTCGCTAAAGACCATCTATGTGAAGCTTATCAAATGGGGAAGCAAACAAGAATCTCTTTTAAATCAAAAAATCTTGTTTCTACCTCGAGACTTCTTGAGCTTCTCCATATGGACCTTTTTGGTCCCTCAAGGACCAAAAGCATAAGTGGAAACTATTATGGCTTTGTTATTGTAGATGATTACTTATGATTTTGTTGGGTTTTGTTTTTGTCCAGCAAAGATGAGACCTATCCGGCTTTTAAACAATTCTCTAGATTATTCCAAAATAAAATGAATTTAAAAATCATTTCCATCCAAAGTGATCATGGAAGAGAATTTCAAAATCACCTCTTTGAGAAGTATTGTGACAAACATGGCATTGAGCATAACTTTTCTGCTCCTAGAACTCCATAACAAAATGGTGTTATGGAGCTTAAAAATCGAATTTTAGAGGAGTTAGCGAGGACTATGCTTAACGAAGGTATTTTTCCTAAGTATTTATGGGCCGACGCCATTAACATAACTTGTTATGTCATGAATATGATTCTCATACGTCCTATTTTAGATAGAAACCCCCTATGAACTACTTAGAGGTAGGAAACCTAATGTTTCTCATCTACACGTTTTCGGATGTAAATGTTATATTTTGAACAATGGAAGGGATAATATTGGTAAATTCGATGCAAAAGCCAATGAGGGTATCTTCCTCGGATACTCACAATCTAGTAAAGCGTTTAGGGTTTATAACAAGAGATTACTTATTGTTGAGGAGTCCATACATGTTACGTTTGATAAGTCTTACCCAAAAGATGTTGGAAAAGGTGTGTCTTTTCATGGTGTAGGTGTATCTTCACAAGAAATTCTCAATAGAACCGAACAAGGAATTGATCAACCTAAAGCGATGGAACTTGAGAAGAAAGAAAATGATGATCGTGAAGAGGAGGAGGTTGAAAGTCCAGCTGTAGTGGAAGATATACCTTTGACTTGGAAAACATCCAAAAATCACCCTATTGACAACATACTTGGGGATATCACCAAAGGCGTGGCAAAACGCTCTAAGATAAGTAGTTTTTGTTATCACTTTGCATCCATTTCTCAAGTTGAACCTAAAAATGCTAAAGATCCATTACTTGATGAGCATTGGTTTATGGCCATGCAAGATGAACTAAACCAATTTAAAAGGAATGACGTTTGGGACCTTGTTCCCCGTCCAAAAAATCATCAAGTAATTGGCACCTGATGGGTTTTTAGAAACAAGCTTGACAAAAACAGAGTGATAACTCGCAATAAAGCCCGACTAGTGGCTCAAGGGTATAACCAAGAGGAAGGCATCTATTATGAGAAGACTTATGCTCTGGTGGCTCGCCTTGAGGCAATACGCCTTCTACTAGCCTATACTTGCGCTAAAAATTTCAAGTTATTTCAAATGGATGTGAAAAGTGTGTTCCTAAATGGCTATATTAATGAAGAAGTGTATGTAGCTCAACCCCCCAGTTTTGAAAGTCATGAGCATCCAAATTATGTATACAAGCTCAAAAAAGTTTTGTATGGTCTCAAACAAGCCCAAAGGCTTGGTATGATCGATTAAGAAAATTTTTAGTAGATCAAGGATACTCAAGGGGAAAAGTAGATACTACATTATTCATTAAGCTCCAAGGAAAGAATACTCTTCTAGTTCAAGTTTATGTTGATGATATTATTTTTGGATCAACTAATATGTAACTTGTAGAAGAGTTCCCTAAGCTTATGCAGGGAGGGTTCGAGATGAGCCTTATGGGGGAGTTAAACTACTTCCTTGGTCTTCAAATCAAACAAATGAATAAAGGCGCGTTTGTATGTCAAACCAAATATTGCAAAGACTTGCTAAAGATATTTGGCATGGAAGATGCAAAGTCTATTGATACTCCGATGGCTACAAATGGTAACTTGGAAATGAATGAGAATGGTAAGGATGTAGATGTGAAGAAATATAGAGGTATGATTAGTTCTCTTCTATATCTCACTGCATTTAGGCCGGATATTATGTTTAGCGCGTGTATGTCGCTCGTTATCAACCGGCTCATAAGGAATCTCACTTAAAAGCCATAAAACGTATTCTTAGGTATCTTCGTGGTACTTCTAGTTAGGAGCTTTGGTATTCTAAGGGAAGCGATTGTAATTTGGTTGGTTACACCGATTCCTATTTTTCCGGTTGCAAATCACATAGGAAGAGTACTAGTGGAACTTGCCACATGTTTTCAAATGCCTCAGTAAGTTGGCATAGCAAGAAACAAGTTTTCGTTGCTTTGTCAACCACCGAAGCGGAATATGTTGCGGCCGGTAGTTGTTGTTCTCAAATTTTGTGGCTTAAGAAATAATTACTTGACTTTGATATAAAACTCCAACGTATTCCTATTATGTGTGACAACACAATCGTAACCCGAAATTTGACCTCCCCTTTTGCTTTTTGCATAAGCATGTGCATTCATATCGCTGGCATACGCATTCGCGCATAATTCTCTGTTTTTGTTGCAGGAATATTCAGGTTTTCAAGACCGATTAATCACATCCTCACAAAGTCATCACATCATCAACACAAGCACAAAACAAGGGTTTTTATGCCTATGCAACAAAACAAGAGGTTGAAAATCGGAACCGTGGCCACAACACCAATTTTTAAGCAATCTAGGCAAAGTTTGGCTTAGTTAATCGATTAACACTTTACAGTGCAAAAAGTGTTAATCGATTAACACATGTAAATTTGGAAGATTCTGCTACTTTTCACGACAGCAACTTTTCCTCCACATTTTTGGGTTCCAGTTGGTTCTAGCATTGTGTGGAACATTATAGACATCTCTAGATAGTTCAAGACCATTCAAGACACTCGACTTACATTTATTCCAATACATCACTTTGAATAAAGTCCACCATGTTATTTAATTTCCAAGTATGTGAGCCTTTGATTTGGATTTACATTGGGATTGCTCCACCAAGTTAACTAACTAACTAACCGAGTCAACTTCCGGCTCGGTGAGTTGAGTGTAACAAACTCCAAAACAAGCTCTATAGCTCACTCCAAAGCACATTCCAAACCAATCACACTCCAAACCAAAACTCTATATAAGCAAACCCTCACCATTTCACAAGGGGGCTTCAACCATTTGCACAATTGTCCAATCTTTTCACTCTCAATTCTCTCATTTCTCTCTGCATTTTCTGCAATTTCTACACACTCATCTTCATTTTCTTCTTCAAACCACACTAAAGCTCCCTTATCACCATTAAAGAGTAGCAAATTTCACATTAAAATTGCTTTCTCTTGAGCTTAGGCCTTCATTCATCTTCAATTGTGTTTGTATTTCTGGAATCACAGCAAATTCTACTTCAATTCAAGTGTTCATATCAATCAATTCGGTGCAAATTCGATCTCGGTGCATTTTCGCATTTTTTGCTTGGTTTCGCTACGATACGAAGTGCAAATGCAGAATTCTCTGGTTTTCTTGCTTTCTTCTCTCTACATTTCACTCACAACAATCACCAAGCCAAATCTCCAACTTGTAGGTTGGTCAATTCTCACTTAATTTACTGTTTCGATCACTTTCGCATGTTTATGATGGAGTTTCGATAGTTTTTTGGTTTGTTGAATCTTGCGATTGTTTGATCTTTGATCTCCATGTTTGATGCTTTCAATTTGTGTTTAATTGCTCATACATGATGTAATTTTCGTGCATAAATGTAAGCCATAACATGAGAATGCTTGGATAAGTGATTAAGTGGTTAGAAGCACTTTTGGAAACTGATTTTTTTGTCATTGCTT
This sequence comes from Lathyrus tuberosus, assembly GCA_022829125.1. Classification (NCBI taxonomy): domain Eukaryota; kingdom Viridiplantae; phylum Streptophyta; class Magnoliopsida; order Fabales; family Fabaceae; genus Lathyrus; species Lathyrus tuberosus. The sequence goes on from JALAZF010000661.1 coordinate 1,759,312, forward strand.
CAGTGTTAATCGATTAACACTTTTCAGTGCAAAAAGTGTTAATCGAGTAACCAGTGTAATTTTGCTGTTTTTCAAGAGTTAATCGATTAACACTGAACCAGAATGTGAAATTTACCTATTTTTCAAGCTTGTTTGATCTTCTTTCTTCATTTAACATCCATGGCTTGATATGCTTGATATTTGTGGATGTTTTATGAGTTGTTTAACCTCTGTTTGAAGCATGCCTGCGAACTTTCGATGCACGATTTATCGATTATGCAATTGTTTACATTCTTGGCATTTGTACGATCATAATCATTCTTGCACATCTTTTGCTCATTTGATTACATGATTTGTGTTGATGTTTGGTACTATTTGTCATGCTATTTGCATTGAGTTTGTTCCCTCTTGAACAAATTCAATTTTGTACAATCATTAACTCGCACTTTTGCTTTAATGATTTTTCATCTCTTTGGAAAATCGTTAGCACTTCAATTCCCTTTGATTGATTAATCGAAACCTTGTTTCGATTAGTTGATCCTTCCTTGCTCTTCTCTTTAGGCTTCCTTTAGAGTTTTGTTCTCTTGATCCCTTGCCGAGTAGGAGATTTGCACGACGCACTGGAGCACTGTACAAATTGGCGCTGTTACGCTGCCCGTTTTAATTTTTGCACTATACTTTGGTGCTAGAGAAGGGATGATAGTGGATAATTCCTACACTCATCTTGATTATTTTGTGTAGGGGACGAATGACCCTGTGCCTGGAATAATCTTTTCTATCTCCAGACTGTAGTGTATTTCAAATCCTCAGTCGAGTTGATCCTTGATCACTCTTTCCCCTTTCAATCTCTCTTTGGATCAATCATTATTTCCTTGGTTAAAGATCTTTGTCACCCTGGGTTGGCAACCTCTTTTTGGTTCAAAACCTTCTCTTATGATTAATAATTGATCCATGATTCCTCATTAGAGTCGTGATCATTTATCCCTTTGGTCAATCACAGTCATATTATTAAAACCAATTCTCTTCTTCGATCAAACACATTCTTCCTGTTAAACATCGAATCCCTAGCGGAGTTTGCAACCTTCTCTTGGTTCTTCTCCCTTTGTTTGGTTAACCACTGCCTGTCATTTAAAACATCAATTTGCACCTTTTCTCAGTTAACCACAGTCTACCTGTTAATATACTGAGCTCTTTTCAAGTTAGTCACCTTCTCTTGGTTAATCACTAGTTCTTTTCAGTTAATAACAGTCTTTCTGTAAACACCAATTCCCCGACAGTTAGTAACCTTCTTCTGGTTCAAATACTCGCACCTTTGGGTTAGTAACCTTCTTTTGGTTCAAATATCCTTTTCGTTGGTCAAGTGCTGCTTGTTTAGTCAATACCGACATCCCCTTTGGGTCACAACCTTTGCTTGGTTCCACACCCGTCCTTTGGGTCACAACCTTTGCTTGGTCCCACACCCATCCTTTGGGTCACAACTTTTGCTTGGTTCCACACCCATCCTTTGGGTCACAACCTTCGCTTGGTTCCACACCCGTCCTTTGGATCACAACCTTTGCTTGGTTCTACACCCGTTCTTTTGGTTGATCACAGTCTATCTGTTAAAACCTCTCTCCCCGCAGAGTTGCAATCTTTTCTTTCCTCGGTTAACCACTGTTTATCAGTTAATATACCAAAATCCCTTCTGAGTCAAACACGTTCTCTTGGTTTAGTATTCTCTCTTTTTGGTTCATCACAGCCTACCTGTTGACACCAACCCTTTTCCCCCACAGAGTCTTAAGCTCTCTTTCTTCAGTTAACCACTGCCAATCAGTTAATATACCGAATCCTTATTCTCTTGGTTTCAACACCACCCCTTTTGTTTGGTCCCCCAGTAGAGTCGTTAACCCTCTGATTCCCAGAACAGTCGCTATGTCTCTTACTCCCCAGTGGAGTCTCTATTATCCTTTTGCTCCTTTATCTTCTTGGTTTCGACACCATTTCTGCACTTTAATCCCAGCATAATTACTACTTTTCCTTTGCTATTCTTTCTTGGTTTTGACACCAATTCTTTCGCATCCCCAGCGGAGTTTTCTCTCTTTCTTTTGCTATTGGTTTTAACACCACTTCCTTTCTTCTGTCTTTGTTCCCCGAACTACGTAGGCTCTGAATTCCTCATTGCACTATGAGGATACGTAGGCACGAGATCGCTAGATCTTAGCGAGCCACCTTCTTCCATTCTTCTTCTCTGTCCATGGTTCCATGAACTACGGAGCTGTGATTTCCTCATTACACTATGAGGGTACGTAGGCACGAGGGCCCTAATCCTCCGCGAGCACTCTTCTTTCTTTCTTTTTTCTTTTTCTCTTCTTTCTCTTCTTTTAGCTAGAAGCCTTTAGATAGATAACTCATCCAAGCCTAGAAGCAAGCGAAATGGTTCCCGTCGAGTACGACAGATGCGTAAGGTGCTAGTACCTTCCTTTCGCATAACCGACCCCCTAACCCATTTCTCTTCCCTTTGGATTTTATCGATATTTTCCCTGTCATTTGGGACTAAATAAAGTTCAGTGGCAACTATGTTGTATCTTTGAGTGTGTGATTCACTTAGGTATAATCCCGCTAGCTTCAGCTGGCGACTCTACTGGGGAGTCCTTGCTCATGCAAGTTGGGGTCTCGCCTAGTTTTGTTTGCTTTCTTGCTTGTTTGGATGTTTATCTTTTGCGCTTTACTTGTTTTATCTTTACGCTTTAGCTTTATGTTCATTTACTGCATTTCTTTACTGCTTTGAATATTCATGCTGTATATTCTGGATATCTGCTATATTTTCTTCTGTTGTTGGGATGGGTAGATATTATTGGAGAGATAAGTCCTAACACCGGGCTTGAGCATGCACATAGGCTAGAACGTGGATAGTCGTGAGGCCTGCATTTTGCGTGTTGGGTTATCACGAGAGCCACATCCCAGATCGTGATTCGCTAGAGAATACTTCCATCATGCGAGATTCGCTATGGCAGGAGGTTTTCATTCTGAGTCTTATGGTTTGGGCGACCTTTCTAGGGACCACCTTGTTGTGTCTAGATCACACCTGTGAGCGGGATATGGGTTTTTGCAGGAAACCTAGCCTCTTCATACCTTTGTTCTCTCACGCACTTCAGACCTTTGCACCGGCACAGAGTTACATATGCAAATTATCCAGAAGATGTTGCATCTCTAACTTACATTTATGGACACTGTTATTGCACCACCATGTATGCTGAACTTTTGAACTTGAGTTATTGCATCATCATGTATGCTAAACCGTTGCATCATCTAATCTTTGCATCAATGGGTGTTGCATGTCTCATTTGCATTCCATCTGCATAAACATGCATACATTTGCATTACATACATCCAAACCAGAAAAGCTCACTTTCCTCCCTTCATCATCCAGAAGATAACGACGACCCGACACCGGTACTTCATCAGATCCAACGAGTCAAGAATCATGGTTGATGATGAGAATACCGCTTACACAGAAACCTTGGCTCAATTCCAGGGCAGGATGGGTCAATTCCAAAATAACATGGATGTCATCATGGAACTCCTTCGTACTAGGGAGGATGCCACTGTTACGTCTGCTGCTATCGCCACTATCACTGATGCAACTGTTGTCACTCCTGTTGTTTCTTCTTCTCCTGCTGTTGTGGAAGGGCCAATTAAGACTGTTGTTCAACCTACTGTCAATTTTTCAAGTTCTCAGTCTGTGCCGAATAGGATGCCTGTTGCCTATCCTTGGGGAATGCCCCTGAAATTTCAATCATCAGACTGCAAATGGTGGTGCCTTCGTACCTTATCAAACTTTTGCCATGCCTGTGCCTAATGGGAATTATGTTGCTTACCCATGGGGCATGCCTATTCTGCTTCCACCTCCTGTGGTGAATGATGACCATGAGATTCCTCAAACACATACTCGCCAAGCTCCTGTGCCAACTGATATTCTTGATGTTTGAAATAGTTCATGATTATTCACTTCCAACAATTTCTATTGATGAATGTCAATTAGATGCTTACAGTGATGTTGTGTTATTCCATATATATGCTTGAAATATACTCTTGGTTCATATGGCTTGTTATGTATTTTTGTATGAACTATGGTTGAACATGTTATGATGTTAATAAAATTCTTGTTGTGTGTCATTGTTATGGTTATATCTCTATTTTTTGTTTGAGTGGTGATGAATTTGTATCGCCTTGCTAGAGAACATGCGTGTGCAGCATTTCGGGAGCACCAAAGGCATATGCCACGTAATCGTGCCGCTTTTGTAGCAACCTCAAGGGTTTTTTTATGACACTATATCTCTCATGTTTCATGTTTGTGTTATGTTATTTGGCATAAATAAGTGGCAATTGTGTTATATTGTTACTTTGTTTGCTTGTATTTAAGTTCAAGCATTCTATTTCAATGTGAATGTCATTCTATGTGAGTGTTATCATGTTGATATTCTTATCTTTTCAAATTGCCTCAGTATTGTATTTTGGTTTGTATGTGAATTAAGATACTTATCACGATTTTCTTGTTCTTTTTTTTTTTGATGTTGTTAAAGGGGAGAAGTATACAAGATGAAGTTGGATGCATAGATTCAGGGGGAGTCTTCATGAAGACAACAACGTCGCAAAATGCATCGTCTCATGTTTTTCCATCATAAAAAAGGGGGAGTATGTGAGTGGTATTTTTCGTTAGGTGTATTTTGAATGATGTCAAAACTAGGATAGTGTAGCATTCATGTATATTGGACAGTATCCTCCTATTCTAGATAAGCATCTTAGTATTAGGAAGCATTAAAATGGTTTGGAAAAGGATTTTACAACATACATGCATTGAAAACAAGGTTTTTGTGAAAAATGCATTGAAAAACAAGTTTTTGTGAAAACAATACATGTTTAGGTCGACCTATAGAAGTTTGAACTCTATTTTAGGTCGACACATAGCCATATTAGGTCGACATCCATGCATCAATAATAAAGCATGTAGCCACTGCCCTTAGGTCGCCCCACGTAGGCCGACACAAGACATTCATAGGTCAACTTGAGACCTTTACACGCCGACCTGAGTACCTTTATAGGCCGACCTATTGCTTTAATAGGCTGACACCACGATTCCCTTTCTAAAAAATTTTATTTTTCCTCCATCCATTTGCATTTCTTTTGCTTCATATCTCTCATACATATATATACATATACATGCATCATTTTCTAGCAAGGTACTAGTGTAAAACCTAAACAAAACCAGAATTACAAAGTAAACTCATCATCTTCAACCTCTCTTTTATGCATTCACACAATCAAACTACACATAATCATTTTTTGATTGGATGACCATCTAGATTAGGGTTGATAATGTCCAATTAGGTTGGTGTAGCAGAGAATATTGAGTTGAGTTATTTGTGTGTTTCAAATAAGAAAACCAAGCTATGTTTTCCTTCAAGATCATTGAGGATTTGAAGGTTTTGGAAAAGATCACTTAAATACGGATTTGATCTAGTGAAGGTCTTGGGACAAGGTAGGTGGTACCTTGCAAGGGAGTAGCGTGGGACGGTGGATCGTGTTCGTGAATCTTGGGTTCAACAAGTGCGTACTTAGGATTAATCCAACCGAGAAAAAACCTTGAGACGAGAGGTCTTGCAAGGTAGTAACAAGAACTGGTGGATTGAAGTAACATTTTTGGTGACTTGATCAACCTTTGATCAAGGGTTTTGTAAGTGGTAGAATCAACAACAAACCATAGGGTTTATAGGGTTAGAGTTCTTCATCTTTTGTATATACATTGTTTCCAAAGTAAGATTAATTGCAACTATCTCAATTCAATTTCGAATTGAGGACAGACGTACCCATAGCAAGGCCGATTAGGGAGCTGTCTAAACAAATCCTTCTCTCTCTCTCTCTCTCTCTCTCTCTCTCTTTAATTTTTGCTTTTGCAAATGATCGAATCTTTGTTGTTTTGATCAATTCGTTTGGAAATCAACTTTTTTATTACATTTTGAATTAGGGTTTGTTGATGTAACCATAATCACTTTGATTGTGATTGGCTTTACCATCAACAAATCAAATTAAGTTTCCAAACGTTATCGGTTGCATACAAGGCGTTTGATAAATCGTCTCTATTGCTTTGAATTGATTTTTTTATCATTGGAAATAAGCTATACGTGTAACTTAGCATTTAATTGGGTTGTGATTAATCATTATTGAAGAATTTGTGTTCATTATCATTCAATTGTGTAACTTTATGCATATTAAAGCTTTTCGATAGTAGGTTCGGTTAAACGATTCGATTCAGGTTATTTCTGTTGTGCCATAAAACTTTTGAAACCCATTTTTGCCAAAAGTTCAAATTTTAAATTTGTGATCTATTCACCTCCTCTTGATCGAAGTCTATCGTTTAACAATATGAGGAGAGTTACAAAATAAAATAGGATAGAAGTAACCTGAATTTTGGTGTAACTCCAAATAACGAGAAGTCTTCTTTGTATAGGAAAAGATATAGTTCAAAAAGAAAAATAATCCATGGGCCAATCAATGCAATAATTGATTAGGATAATCAATTTTTCCACTAAAAAATGGAAAGTTTTAATTACTAGCCATTACCAAAAAATTGTGGAGTGTTACTGAAAGCTCAAATGTTTTGGACAAGATTTTGGTAAAACTCAGTGCTGAAGAAGACGTTTCAACATGAAGACCAAAGCTGAAGAATCTGCAAAAGAACAAAGATGTCGAAGGAGATGTCTCAACTTGAAGACTCGACATCCTGGACTATTATAATAGATTAATTTAAATCTGTTTTATATCTGTTGCAAGATTCAAGGAGCAATCGCAGGAGTAGATCAAGGACCAAAGTTAGAAAGCCCAAGATAGCAGAAGACTATAAATATAAGACTTAGGTCTAGGGTTTAGATGTACCTTGAATGTAACAATTGTAACCTAGTTCTCTTGAGTAAAAATAAGGGTTTAGGGTTTAAGAGTCGTAGGCTCTAGGTTTGTAAGTCTCCCTCTGTATCGGTTTGATACAGTGTGGAAGACATAGGTACTGCACATATCCATAAGCCTTGAGGTATTGGATTGTGTATTGTTCTTGGATGAAGCTTGATGCATCCGCAAGTGCACGGAAATATCGAAGTAATATAAAAGATTGTCGAACCCACAGAGACCAATGTCAACCTACCGTTATCTATCGTTGTTTTGTAAAGCTAAGGCTAATGAATGATTGATTAAGGGAAAACTAAGACTAAAACTAAAATAAAACTAAGAAATGTAATTGAGAACAGAGAGACCAGAATGTGGATCCCATGTACCTCAGGCACTCAGCAATTGATTGACGCTAATTTACGTATGTTCCGTAGAAAATATTGGTTTAAAGACTCCGCCTCACACTCTCGCGTTATTGACTAAAGCCACATTTCCTAACCACAGGATTTTGCTCTCGCTCGCCCGTTCTAATTAGAAAAAGTATTTTGAAAATCAATTAGATCCTAATCGATACCTAAAGCGCTCTCCCTGTTTTTAGGATCAATGCCCCATTCCCACTATCTGGTTTGATCCCCACGCTCTCGCAGTGTCGGCTCTAACCTTTACTTGCTTCTCACTCTCGTGACGAAACAGTGTTAAATAACCTCTCACTCTTGTGACGAAGTTATTTAAATTAAACTTGGAAACAAAGACCAAAACTGAATTTACTATAAGTTAACGCTAATTTAATTACTGAGTCCCGTCGGAACGACGGTCCTTACAAACCGGACTCTAAACATTTAGCCGGACATGGAATTAAATGAAAACAACACAGAAATGGTAATTGAATTTGAAAGCATTACGATAATTAATTTATGAAAGCGATAAATAATAATAATAATAAGCAATGCGATAAAGAACCTGTAAAGACTTGAAGTAGAATGCGGAAATAAAGAACTTGAATTAACTTTAATAATGACGGCAAGCTTTTGATCCAAGCGTTACAAATTAAAGGCCCAAATACTAATGGTGTGGTAGTTCCTCGATGTGAGATAACTACCACTTTTACAATGGTAATTTACTGCCTAAAACTATGAACAGCGCTTTCGCGCATAAAAACTTGGATGCCTCAAAATGACAAGGGAAATCCTATATATAGAGGGGGATTTCGTTTTTTAACTTCTATGGAGCATAAATGAGTGGTGGAGAAAATGGGAGAAGTGGGAAGTTGGAGAAGTAGTGGAGATAATGGGAAGTTGGAGAAGTTCAAGGAGAAAGTGTTGACTGAACTGGCCCTTCCGTGTCCACGTCTGTGTTCTGAACGTAATAAGTCATTTTGCGTGCGTGACGTTCGTGAAGCATTGTGACGGTCGTGATGAAATTTGTATCTGCCACAGTCGTGGTGGACCTGTGACGATCGTCACATTAGCAGAATTTGGATTCTGCTACTTTTCTTCTCTTTTCTGCTCTTTTCTTGCATGTTTTGCTTCTTTTCCACACTTTGCATACTTTTGACTTGGAAATTGAATTACCTGCAAAAACACTTAAATACTCTCGAGAAAATCGGATATTAGACGAAAACGGAATAAGAAAATAACATAAATCAAAGTAAAAATATGATACAATTTCGTGTTATCAAACTCCCCAACACTTAAACCTTTGTTTGTCCTCAAGCAAACCATGACTCGTAGGAAAAATAATGTATACGGATACTCATCCTTTGCTACCAACTCTACTTCGGTTAAGTTTGTGTCGATAGGTACTTGCTCACACACTAAGGATATCGTAACAACACAACTCCGCTTTTGCGGTCATCAACCTCCATCCTATACAAACCAATCCGAATCATGTCATTATACTTATGCCTAGCTTACTCATCCTTCTTTCGTCCCTTTTCATTCTGGCGCAATCACATTAAGCCCGTTATCCTTTCACACTCATGGTAGGATATCCTGTTAGTGACTATGATCTCATTATTATTATCAATTTTTTTTTCTTTTGCACATTGGCTTAAATATCAATAAAATAAGGAAGTTTGCACCATTGGGCTAAATGATCGGGTGAGGATCACCTAACATAGAAGGAGCATTCATGTTTTTCTTTTCTTAATTTACCTTTTAAGTCTGAGATCATACACTTATTTGCATCGGCCTCCTACTTAGTGCGTGCTTAGGATGATGCTGACTGCTAAATAAACTACTTAGGGACTACTAAAGGGATGAGAACTTAAGGCTATGGCATAACAAGTACTCAAATCGATTTCCATAATAGGGAGGCTCACGGTGTTAAGACGATACCGCTCTTACGGAATTTTTCCCACGTCTCACAATCTAACCTCAATTTTGTCTGTAACCTAAGATTTTCAAAAGAAACCCTATTTTTAACGTAAAAATTTTCAAAATATTTGGTGTGGCTCAAGGGAGTGGGAAATCGATAAACACAAAATCGCATATAAAGACTTGACAGCACATGCAAAGACGCAACGAAAATAGAAAAAATTTTAAAATCATGCTAGAAAGTAATAAATCTAACTAAAAAGCGTTAAAATGAAAACGGTAGAGTTCCTCCCCCACACTTAAACCAAACATTGTCCTCAATGTTTTGATAAAAGGTGAAAAAGGAAAGATAGAACCTGTATGAATGCCATTGCGTGCTACTACGGCAAAATTCGCGCTGATTCTTCCCTTGTTGTCCCTGTCATCGCTGGTCACTTCTACTCCGGTGTCTTGTACTACGAGTTATCTGAATTTGCTGAGACTTCATTTTCTTGAAGCCGCTCATTATATTTCCTATTTTCGAAGGAAGTACCTGCAAAAATTGTAAGAAAAATATGGTGTGGTGTGTGCAGGTGGAACCTGACCATGCAAAGAACAAGGAGGATGTAAGTTACGAACGGGAGAGACATGTTGTCTCCTATCATACTCATCATTGGTGTCACCACCAGCAGCGACATTCGCAGGAATGTGCGTGGGCACCAACTCATGTTAAGGGATCGTCATCTAGAGATCTTTCGCCTAAATGCAGCTGAGACGTGACAAGCGATACGATTCTTTATTTTCCGCAAACATAAACAATAAAAGTAGAACATTAAATTAAAAGCTCGTGGGTTGCCACCCACGCAGGGCTTTGTTTAACGTCGATAGCTCGACTGTTAGGAGTGTTAATCTTCAGTTTCCAAGGCCATTTATCAAGCCATCTCACATATCCCTCACCTTTTCTTTTCTTCCTTCTATAGGGTGGTTCATTCTTTTGAACTTGTGGTGGTGGTTCTGGATCTATGCTAAGTATTAGCTTTTCAAGTTTGGGTTTGGTTATTTCATCCATCACCTCAAATTTTAACCTTACCCTCTTAGCAGTACTGTTTTCCCTAGTTTCGCGGTCCTCTAATTTTCTCTATTTATGCGGAACCTCAGACAAAGGTGTGTTAGTGTGGATATTTTCCAATATCTCCACATTCGTTTTGGATTGGGATTCTACTTTAGCCTCTACAAACCTTTGCGGGAAAAGAATTGGTGGGGTATATGGAGGAAGAACAACAATAGTTGCTTCATTCTCTACCTCTATGACAACCTCTCTTTCGGATGGTGTCGGTGGATTTTTCTCTACACTTTCCTCACCAGAACTCTCATCATTCTCATTATCACTCTCCTCAACCTCATTATCACTCTCCTTAGGATTTTCGAGTTGTTTTTCACTACTAGTTGTTATAACATACGCATTCTCCTCAGGGGAGGGTTCTATAGGTGTCAGTGCAAGTAGTAAGATTTGGGTCTCCAATGCCTCGGTGTGAGTCACGAGGGACTTGACCATAGTGTTCATCTGCCTAAGGGTTTCATGAGTATCGAGATGTTGTCTTCTAAGCTCTTCATTATGGAGAGTTTGGGTCTCCACAAAGTGCTCCATCATAGTTTCTAACCTAGAATTAGTTGTTGTTTCAATGAAATTCTCCATTAATGTTTCAAGGTTGGGATTGACGGATTCTTGTGGTTCTTCAAAATATTGAGAGTGGTAATTTGGGCGGAAATGAGATAGTGTTGCGTGGAAATCCTCCATTATTGTTTCGAGATCGGAATTATGTGATTCTTGCGGTTCCTCAAAATTTTGGGAATGGTAATCGTAGGAAAAATTTGGTTGCGGTTCCTCAAAATATTGGGAGTATTACGGTTGGTAGTTGTAGAGAAAATTTGGGTGCGGCTCCTCAAGATATTGTAAATGGTTATTATAGAGAAAATTTGGGTGATACATATTTTTATTTAATTTTTTTTTATGAGAGTGCCTTAGTCTATACGGTGTAACAACGGAAAAACAATATTGACTGTTGGTCCCCGGCAACGGCGCCAAAAACTTGATGCGTCCGCAAGTGCACGGAAATATCGAAGTAATATAAAAGATTGTCGAACCCACAGAGACCAATGTCAACCTACCGTTATCTATCGTCGCTTTGTAAAACTAAGGCTAATGAATGATTTATTAAGGGAAAACTAAGACAAAAACTAAAATAAAACTAAGAAATATAATTGAGAACAGAGAGACCGGAATGTGGATCCCGTGTACCTCAGGCACTCAGCAATTAATTGACGCTAATTTACGTATGTTCCGTAGAAAATATTGGTTTAAAGACTCCGCCTCACACTCTCGCGTTATTGACTAAAGCCACATTTCCTAACCACAGGATTTTGCTCTCGCTCGCCCGTTCTAATTAGAAAACGTATTTTGAAAATCAATTAGATCCTAATCGATACCTAAAGCGCTCTCGCTGTTTTTAGGATCAATGCCCCGTTCCCACTATCTGGTTTGATCCCCACGCTCTCGCAGTGCCGGCTCTAACCTTTACTTGCTTCTCACTCTCGTGACGAAACAGTGTTAAATAACCTCTCACTCTCGTGACGAAGTTATTTAAATTAAACTTGGAAACAAAGACCAAAACTGAATTTACTATAAGTTAACGCTAATTTAATTACCGAGTCCCGTCGGAACGACGGTCCTCACAAACCAGACTCTAAACATTTAGCCGGACATGGAATTAAATGAAAACAACACAGAAATGGTAATTGAATTTGAAAGCATTACGATAATTAATTTATGAAAGCGATAAATAATAATAATAAGCAATGCGATAAAGAACCTGTAAAGACTTGAAGTAGAATGCGGAAATAAAGAACTTGAATTAAATTTAATAATGACGGCAAGCTTTTGATCCAAGCGTTACAAATTAAAGGCCCAAATACTAATGGTGTGGTAGTTCCTCGATGTGAGATAACTACCACTTTTACAATGGTAATTTACTGCCTAAAACTATGAACAGCGCTTTCGCGCATAAAAATTTGGATGCCTCAAAATGACAAGGGAAATCCTATATATAGAGGGGGATTTCGTTTTTTAACTTCTATGGAGCATAAATGAGTGGTGGAGAAAATGGGAGAAGTGGGAAGTTGGAGAAGTAGTGGAGATAATGGGAAGTTGGAGAAGTTCAAGGAGAAAGTGTTGACTGAATTGGCCCTTCCGTGTCCACGTCTGTGTTCTGAACGTAATAAGTCATTTTGCGTGCGTGACGATCGTGAAGCATTGTGACGGTCGTGATGAAATTTGTATCTGCCACGGTCGTGGTGGACCTGTGACGATCGTCACATCAGCAGAATTTGGATTCTGCTATTTTTCTTCTCTTTTCTGCTCTTTTCTTGCATGTTTTGCTTCTTTTCCACACTTTGCATACTTTTGACTTGGAAATGGAATTACCTGCAAAAACACTTAAATACTCTCGAGAAAATCGGATATTAGACGAAAACGGAATAAGAAAATAACATAAATCAAAGTAAAAATATGATACAATTTCGTGTTATCAAACTCCCCAACACTTAAACCTTTGTTTGTCCTCAAGCAAACCATGACTCGTAGGAAAAATAATGTATACGGATACTCATCCTTTGCTACCAACTCTACTTCGGTTAAGTTTGTGTCGATAGGTACTTGCTCACACACTAAGGATATCGTAACAACACAACTCCGCTTTTGCGGTCATCAACCTCCATCCTATACAAACCAATCCGAATCATGTCATTATACTTATGCCTAGCTTACTCATCCTTCTTTCGTCCCTTTTCATTCTGGCGCAATCACATTAAGCCCGTTATCCTTTCACACTCATGGTAGGATATCCTGTTAGTGACTATGATCTCATTATTATTATCAATTTTTTTTTCTTTTGCACATTGGCTTAAATATCAATAAAATAAGGAAGTTTGCACCATTGGGCTAAATGATCGGGTGAGGATCACCTAACATAGAAGGAGCATTCATGTTTTTCTTTTCTTAATTTACCTTTTAAGTCTGAGATCATACACTTATTTGCATCGGCCTCCTACTTAGTGCGTGCTTAGGATGATGCTGACTGCTAAATAAACTACTTAGGGACTACTAAAGGGATGAGAACTTAAGGCTATGGCATAACAAGTACTCAAATCGATTTCCATAATAGGGAGGCTCACGGTGTTAAGACGATACCGCTCTTACGGAATTTTTCCCACGTCTCACAATCTAACCTCAATTTCGTCTGTAACCTAAGATTTTCAAAAGAAACCCTATTTTTAACGTAAAAATTTTCAAAATATTTGGTGTGGCTCAAGGGAGTGGGAAATCGATAAACACAAAATCGCATATAAAGACTTGACAGCACATGCAAAGACGCAACGAAAATAGAAAAAATTTTAAAATCATGCTAGAAAGTAATAAATCTAACTAAAAAGCGTTAAAATGAAAACGGTAGAGTTCCTCCCCCACACTTAAACCAAACATTGTCCTCAATGTTTTGATAAAAGGTGAAAAAGGAAAGATAGAACCTGTATGAATGCCATTGCGTGCTACTACGGCAAAATTCGCGCTGATTCTTCCCTTGTTGTCCCTGTCATCGCTGGTCACTTCTACTCCGGTGTCTTGTACTACGAGTTATCTGAATTTGCTGAGACTTCATTTTCTTGAAGCCGCTCATTATATTTCCTATTTTCGAAGGAAGTACCTGCAAAAATTGTAAGAAAAATATGGTGTGGTGTGTGCAGGTGGAACCTGACCATGCAAAGAACAAGGAGGATGTAAGTTACGAATGGGAGAGACATGTTGTCTCCTATCATACTCATCATTGGTGTCACCACCAGCAGCGACATTCGCAGGAATGTGCGTGGGCACCAACTCATGTTAAGGGATCGTCATCTAGAGATCTTTCGCCTAAATGCAGCTGAGACGTGACAAGCGATACGATTCTTTATTTTCCGCAAACATAAACAATAAAAGTAGAACATTAAATTAAAAGCTCGTGGGTTGCCACCCACGCAGGGCTTTGTTTAACGTCGATAGCTCGACTGTTAGGAGTGTTAATCTTCGGTTTCCAAGGCCATTTATCAAGCCATCTCACATATCCCTCACCTTTTCTTTTCTTCCTTCTATAGGGTGGTTCATTCTTTTGAACTTGTGGTGGTGGTTCTGGATCTATGCTAAGTATTAGCTTTTCAAGTTTGGGTTTGGTTATTTCATCCATCACCTCAAATTTTAACCTTACCCTCTTAGCAGTACTGTTTTCCCTAGTTTCGCGGTCCTCTAATTTTCTCTATTTATGCGGAACCTCAGACAAAGGTGTGTTAGTGTGGATATTTTCCAATATCTCCACATTCGTTTTGGATTGGGATTCTACTTTAGCCTCTACAAACCTTTGCGGGAAAAGAATTGGTGGGGTATATGGAGGAAGACCAACAATAGTTGCTTCATTCTCTACCTCTATGACAACCTCTCTTTCGGATGGTGTCGGTGGATTTTTCTCTACACTTTCCTCACCAGAACTCTCATCATTCTCATTATCACTCTCCTCAACCTCATTATCACTCTCCTTAGGATTTTCGAGTTGTTTTTCACTACTAGTTGTTATAACATACGCATTCTCCTCAGGGGAGGGTTCTATAGGTGTCAGTGCAAGTAGTAAGATTTGGGTCTCCAATGCCTCGGTGTGAGTCACGAGGGACTTGACCATAGTGTTCATCTGCCTAAGGGTTTCATGAGTATCGAGATGTTGTCTTCTAAGCTCTTCATTATGGAGAGTTTGGGTCTCCACAAAGTGCTCCATCATAGTTTCTAACCTAGAATTAGTTGTTGTTTCAATGAAATTCTCCATTAATGTTTCAAGGTTGGGATTGACGGATTCTTGTGGTTCTTCAAAATATTGAGAGTGGTAATTTGGGCGGAAATGAGATAGTGTCGCGTGGAAATCCTCCATTATTGTTTCGAGATCGGAATTATGTGATTCTTGCGGTTCCTCAAAATTTTGGGAATGGTAATCGTAGGAAAAATTTGGTTGCGGTTCCTCAAAATATTGGGAGTATTACGGTTGGTAGTTGTAGAAAAAATTTGGGTGCGGCTCCTCAAGATATTGTAAATGGTTATTATAGAGAAAATTTGGGTGATACATATTTTTATTTAATTTTTTTTTATGAGAGTGCCTTAGTCTATACGGTGTAACAACGGAAAAACAATATTGACTGTTGGTCCCCGGCAACGGCGCCAAAAACTTGATGCGTCCGCAAGTGCACGGAAATATCGAAGTAATATAAAAGATTGTCGAACCCACAGAGACCAATGTCAACCTACCGTTATCTATCGTCGCTTTGTAAAACTAAGGCTAATGAATGATTTATTAAGGGAAAACTAAGACAAAAACTAAAATAAAACTAAGAAATATAATTGAGAACAGAGAGACCGGAATGTGGATCCCGTGTACCTCAGGCACTCAGCAATTAATTGACGCTAATTTACGTATGTTCCGTAGAAAATATTGGTTTAAAGACTCCGCCTCACACTCTCGCGTTATTGACTAAAGCCACATTTCCTAACCACAGGATTTTGCTCTCGCTCGCCCGTTCTAATTAGAAAACGTATTTTGAAAATCAATTAGATCCTAATCGATACCTAAAGCGCTCTCGCTGTTTTTAGGATCAATGCCCCGTTCCCACTATCTGGTTTGATCCCCACGCTCTCGCAGTGCCGGCTCTAACCTTTACTTGCTTCTCACTCTCGTGACGAAACAGTGTTAAATAACCTCTCACTCTCGTGACGAAGTTATTTAAATTAAACTTGGAAACAAAGACCAAAACTGAATTTACTATAAGTTAACGCTAATTTAATTACCGAGTCCCGTCGGAACGACGGTCCTCACAAACCAGACTCTAAACATTTAGCCGGACATGGAATTAAATGAAAACAACACAGAAATGGTAATTGAATTTGAAAGCATTACGATAATTAATTTATGAAAGCGATAAATAATAATAATAAGCAATGCGATAAAGAACCTGTAAAGACTTGAAGTAGAATGCGGAAATAAAGAACTTGAATTAACTTTAATAATGACGGCAAGCTTTTGATCCAAGCGTTACAAATTAAAGGCCCAAATACTAATGGTGTGGTAGTTCCTCGATGTGAGATAACTACCACTTTTACAATGGTAATTTACTGCCTAAAACTATGAACAGCGCTTTCGCGCATAAAAATTTGGATGCCTCAAAATGACAAGGGAAATCCTATATATAGAGGGGGATTTCGTTTTTTAACTTCTATGGAGCATAAATGAGTGGTGGAGAAAATGGGAGAAGTGGGAAGTTGGAGAAGTAGTGGAGATAATGGGAAGTTGGAGAAGTTCAAGGAGAAAGTGTTGACTGAATTGGCCCTTCCGTGTCCACGTCTGTGTTCTGAACGTAATAAGTCATTTTGCGTGCGTGACGATCGTGAAGCATTGTGACGGTCGTGATGAAATTTGTATCTGCCACGGTCGTGGTGGACCTGTGACGATCGTCACATCAGCAGAATTTGGATTCTGCTATTTTTCTTCTCTTTTCTGCTCTTTTCTTGCATGTTTTGCTTCTTTTCCACACTTTGCATACTTTTGACTTGGAAATGGAATTACCTGCAAAAACACTTAAATACTCTCGAGAAAATCGGATATTAGACGAAAACGGAATAAGAAAATAACATAAATCAAAGTAAAAATATGATACAATTTCGTGTTATCAAACTCCCCCACACTTAAACCTTTGTTTGTCCTCAAGCAAACCATGACTCGTAGGAAAAATAATGTATACGGATACTCATCCTTTGCTACCAACTCTACTTCGGTTAAGTTTGTGTCGATAGGTACTTGCTCACACACTAAGGATATCGTAACAACATAACTCCGCTTTTGCGGTCATCAACCTCCATCCTATACAAACCAATCTGAATCATGTCATTATACTTATGCCTAGCTTACTCATCCTTCTTTCGTCCCTTTTCATTCTGGCGCAATCACATTAAGCCCGTTATCCTTTCACACACATGGTAGGATATCCTGTTAGTGACTATGATCTCATTATTATTATCAATTTTTTTTTCTTTTGCACATTGGCTTAAATATCAATAAAATAAGGAAGTTTGCACCGTTGGGCTAAATGATCGGGTGAGGATCACCTAACTTAGAAGGAGCATTCATGTTTTTCTATTCTTAATTTACCTTTTAAGTCTGAGATCATACACTTATTTGCATCGGCTTCCTACTTAGTGCGTGCTTAGGATAGTGCTGACTGCTAAATAAACTACTTAGGGACTACTAAAGGGGTGAGAACTTAAGGCTATGGCATAACAAGTACTCAAATCGATTTCCATAATAGGGAGGCTCACGGTGTTAAGACGATACCGATCTTGCGGAATTTTTCCCACGTCTCACAATCTAACCTCAATTTCGTCTGTAACCTAAGATTTTCAAAAGAAACCCTATTTTTAACGTAAAAATTTTCAAAATATTTGGTGTGGCTCAAGGGAGTGGGAAATCGATAAACACAAAATCGCATATAAAGACTTGACAACACATGCAAAGACGCAACGAAAATAGAAAAAATTTTAAAATCATGCTAGAAAGCTATAAATCTAACTAAAAAGCGTTAAAATGAAAGCGGTAGAGTTCCTCCCCCACACTTAAACCAAACATTGTCCCCAACGTTTTGATAAAAGGTGAAAACGGAAAGATAGAACCTGTATGAATGCCATTGCGTGCTACTACGGCAAAATTCGCGTTGATTCATCCCTTGTTGTCCCTGTCTTCGCTGGTCACTTCTACTCCGGTGTCTTGTACTATGAGTTATCTGAATTTGCTGAGACTTCATTTTCTTGAAGCCGCTCATTATATTTCCTATTTCCGAAGGAAGTACCTGCAAAAATTGTTAGAAAAATACGGTGTGGTGTGTGCAGGTGGAACCTGACCATGCAAAGAACAAGGAGGATGTAAGTTACGAACGGGAGAGACATGTTGTCTCCTATCATACTCATCATTGGTTTCACCACCAGCAGCGACATTCGCAGGAATGTGCTGGGCACCAACTCATCTTAAGGGATCGTCATCTAGAGATCTTTCGCCTAAATGCAGCTGAGACGTGACAAGCGATACGATTCTTTATTTTCCGCAAACATAAACAATAAAAGTAGAACATTAAATTAAAAGCTCGTGGGTTGCCACCCACGCAGGGCTTTGTTTAACGTCGATAGCTCGACTGTTAGGAGTGTTAATCTTCAGTTTCCAAGGCCATTTATCAAGCCATCTCACATATCCCTCACCTTTTCTTTTCTTCCTTCTATAGGGTGGTTCATTTTTTTGAACTTGTGGTGGTGGTTCTGGATCTATGCTAAGTATTAGCTTTTCAAGTTTGGGTTTAGTTATTTCATCCATCACCTCAAAGTTTAACCTTACCCTCTTAGCAATACTGTTTTCCCTAGTTTCGCGGTCCTCTAATTTTCTCTATTTATGCGGGACCTCAGACAAAGGTGTGTTAGTGTGGATATTTTCCAATATCTCCACATTCGTTTTGGATTGGGATTCTACTTTAGCCTCTACAAACCTTTGCGGGAAAAGAATTGGTGGGGTATATGGAGGAAGAACAACAATAGTTGCTTTATTCTCTACCTCTATGACAACCACTCTTTCGGATGGTGTCGGTGGATTTTTCTCTACACTTTCCTCACCAGAACTCTCATCATTCTCATTATCACTCTCCTCAACCTCATTATCACTCTCCTTAGGATTTTCGAGTTGCTTTTCACTACTAGTTGTTATAATATACGCATTCTCCTCAGGGGAGGGTTCTATAGGTGTCAGTGCAAGTAGTAAGATTTGGGTCTCCAATGCCTCGGTGTGAGTCTCGAGGGACTCGACCATAGTGTTCATCTTCCTAAGGGTTTCATGAGTATCGAGATGTTGTTTTCTAAGCTCTTCATTATGGAGAGTTTGGGTCTCCACAAAGTGCTCCATCATAGATTCTAACCTAGAATTAGTTGTTGTTTCAATGAAATTCTCCATTAATGTTTCAAGGTTGGGATTGACGGATTCTTGTGGTTCTTCAAAATATTGAGAGTGGTAATTTGGGCGGAAATGAGATAGTGTCGCGTGGAAATCCTCCATTATTGTTTCAAGATCGGAATTATGTGATTCTTGCGGTTCCTCGAAATTTTGGGAATGGTAATCGTAGGAAAAATTTGGTTGTGGTTCCTCAAAACATTGGGAGTATTGCAGTTGGTAGTTGTAGAGAATATTTGGGTGCGGCTCCTCAAGATATTGTAAATGGTTATTATAGAGAAAATTTGGGTGATACATTTTTTTTTTAATTTTTTTTTTATGAGAGTGCCTTAGTCTATACGGTGCAACAACGGAAAAACAATATTGACTGTTGGTCCCCGGCAACGGCGCCAAAAACTTGATGCGTCCGCAAGTGCACGGAAATATCGAAGTAATATAAAAGATTGTCGAACCCACAGAGACCAATGTCAACCTACCGTTATCTATCGTTGCTTTGTAAAGCTAAGGCTAATGAATGATTTATTAAGGGAAAACTAAGACTAAAACTAAAATAAAACTAAGAAATGTAATTGAGAACAGAGAGACCGGAATGTGGATCCCGTGTACCTCAGGCACTCAGCAATTAATTGACGCTAATTTACGTATGTTCCGTAGAAAATATTGGTTTAAAGACTCCGCCTCACACTCTCGCGTTATTGACTAAAGCCACATTTCCTAACCACAGGATTTTGCTCTCGCTCGCCCGTTCTAATTAGAAAACGTATTTTGAAAATCAATTAGATCCTAATCGATACCTAAAGCGCTCTCGCTGTTTTTAGGATCAATGCCCCGTTCCCACTATCTGGTTTGATCCCCACGCTCTCGCAGTGCCGGCTCTAACCTTTACTTGCTTCTCACTCTCGTGACGAAACAGTGTTAAATAACCTCTCACTCTCGTGACGAAGTTATTTAAATTAAACTTGGAAACAAAGACCAAAACTGAATTTACTATAAGTTAACGCTAATTTAATTACCGAGTCCCGTCGGAATGACGGTCCTCACAAACCGGACTCTAAACATTTAGCCGGACATGGAATTAAATGAAAACAACACAGAAATGGTAATTGAATTTGAAAGCATTACGATAATTAATTTATGAAAGCGATAAATAATAATAATAAGCAATGCGATAAAGAACCTGTAAAGACTTGAAGTAGAATGCGGAAATAAAGAACCTGAATTAACTTTAATAATGACGGCAAGCTTTTGATCCAAGCGTTACAAATTAAAGGCCCAAATACTAATGGTGTGGTAGTTCCTCGATGTGAGATAACTACCACTTTTACAATGGTAATTTACTGCCTAAAACTATGAACAGCGCTTTCGCGCATAAAAACTTGGATGCCTCAAAATGACAAGGGAAATCCTATATATAGAGGGGGATTTCGTTTTTTAACTTCTATGGAGCATAAATGAGTGGTGGAGAAAATGGGAGAAGTGGGAAGTTGGAGAAGTAGTGGAGATAATGGGAAGTTGGAGAAGTTCAAGGAGAAAGTGTTGACTGAATTGGCCCTTCCGTGTCCACGTCTGTGTTCTGAACGTAATAAGTCATTTTGCGTGCGTGACGATCGTGAAGCATTGTGACGGTCGTGATGAAATTTGTATCTGCCACGGTCGTGGTGGACCTGTGACGATCGTCACATCAGCAGAATTTGGATTCTGCTACTTTTCTTCTCTTTTCTGCTCTTTTCTTGCATGTTTTGCTTCTTTTCCACACTTTGCATACTTTTGACTTGGAAATGGAATTACCTGCAAAAACACTTAAATACTCTCGAGAAAATTGGATATTAGACGAAAACAGAATAAGAAAATAACATAAATCAAAGTAAAAATATAATATAATTTCGTGTTATCAAAGCTTTTAAGCAAATCCAAGTTAGCGTGTTGGTCAAGTATGCTTGACAGAATTCTGTATTGACAGGGATGATGTAAATATCACAGGTTGTGATTAAGGGAAGTGAGTGGGGTTTCTCGTATCAAAGAGGATGTTCTTTGATAAAGTCTTCAATTGGTAGAGATTAGGATATAAAGTTGTAAATGGGGGAGTTTAGCTTTGTAATAATTCTACAGATAGTGGAGTCTTCTTCCTGGATTGGTATCCCCCAGATGTAGGTGAATTTCACTGAACTGGGTTAATAATTGTTGTCTTTTATCATTCTGCAAATTTAATTATTCTATTAGTGTTCATGATAAACATGTTGGATCAGATGTCGCAACATCTGTGTTTTTGCAGTTCTGATATTCAAGGTATCAGCCTGCTGTTATGCCTCTGAGTTTAAATATTTATGCAAAACAATGTCTTGACATGTGTTAGGACATCTGCTGTCTGGATGAGATCTTTGGGAGATACTTTCTGGCGTTTAAACAAGGAGGAGTTTTGAAGATCAGATCAATCATCTCAGACATACTCAAGGGTATTAATGGATGGGATGGATGTTCTGGATCGAAGGTAACAACCCGATGGTTGTTCATGTTGCTGAGGAGGTTCTACAACAACTGTAGGAGAAGTGGCTAGTTCTCTTGTTGGTGTGTCTTATAAGATGTTCTAACATCTTATTAGGGCAAGCAGAATTTGTTCCTTGGTGGTTCTGCTGCATGTGTTTCTGATGGAGAAGCTCTGGAATTATGGGATTCTGGAGTTGTTGTTGAAGACAGATGGTGGAAGGTCTCAATCATCAGCCTCCATATGTGAATATATCTGCATCTTTTTATTCCAAAGTCGGGAGCGATGGAATGGAAAAAGTTATTGGAAGATGTCTGTTATGGTGACTTGGTACTTTGAAGCATGGTTCCATGGTGCAGTTTGAAGTCAGTTGAAGAGGAGAGGAGTTGAGTATAGGTTTATCAAGTTCTTGCTCTAGGAGTTTGATAAATTATTGATCGGCTAGGTTGTCAAAGATACTTGAGAATTCTCTCAAGTCCACTCATAAAGGCGTCTCAGTCGTGCATTTAGATTCTTCTAGTTATTCTTCTGACTAGAAGGTGTTTCTATGAAACACAACCTGAAGAAAGTGGAGGTGATTTTATTTCACTATCCAAAATAGAAAGGAAGGATTCATCTCTCTTAATCCTAAGTGTGGATCCAATCTGATTGGAGTTTTCAAAATTGTTGAGGTAAATAGGGTTCGTTCAGAGAGAATCTTAGTTACTTGAGTCAAGGGTGGTAGCCTTGGTATCTCAACATTTTTTATCAAAGAAGATACTTGCAAAAGATTGAATACTTGATAAGTGTTCATGATGTGATATGCTGGAGCTTAGCTACAACAGTGAAGAAGGATTATTGGACAAGGATTTAAGATCAATTGTTATTTGTGGAGTTCACAAGTATTTAATTGATTATCCCTGAAAGTCAAGACTGTTGATGTTCAACAAGATGTTGGAACATCTCATCATCAGAGTTTGTGCAGGATCATGGGAGGGGTAATGCATGAGCTTTAGCATCTGTTTTGGTCTTGGGTGTTGACCTAAGAATCAGCTTCAGTCTCGTGTGATAGAAGCATGTGATCTCTGGAGAGTTTCCTGGCAAGAAACTGGTCTAGATAATGGTGTTGTTGAAGATGAAGATGAAGACATCATAATCTTGATGAATTGTTCTTGGATCAGTTTATTTCTGATATAAGAGTTTTGGAGTGCAGCAGGTGTGTTCAAGTTGTTACTAGAAGCATCTGATGTTTATCTGGAAGGTGTTCTGGCAAGAGACCTGTTCAAAATGGAGTGCTGATGTTGGCACAGCTTGGATCAGTTTATTTCTGATCTAGGTACTGAGGAGCATGGGATCTTGCTCATTTTGAAGGTCAAGGCTAAGTGGCAGTTATCTCTAACTTTCTACAGATTGTTCTACTAAGGAAAGTGACATTGTTTGGTATGGCTATGGTGTAGTCTAGGACTACTCTATCTTCTGAAGATTCAGACGTGGCAGGTGTGAAGTATTTGGAGTTTCAAAGCAGCTATTCATCAAGGTGTGAGCTTGAAGGGAATATCTGTGATAAGCAAGATGGAGGTTGTCTACTCAAACTTGGTTGTTGAATCAAGTCTATGAGAGCATGGAACTCTTGTTCTGTTAAATGGAGGAGGTTCTTCTAAGTGGCAGAAGGAGGAGCTAAATTTATCAGTTGGATGTCGTATTTGAATGTTCTAACATCTAGCTTAACATCAGAGTCTCAGCTGGTGATGTGGCACATCAGCTTAAGATAAGGTGATCTACGGGAGAATGGAAGTTATGGATGCTTCAAAAAGGTCTATCTCATGCAGTTTGTGGGAGCTGTAGAATGAGAAGATGTTACATGTCTAGAGGCTTGGTGGATCCAATATATGTCTTGATATGGAGCAAGTAGTTTATGTGACTTGAAGATCAGATTTCATTGGTGGATCAGTGTATCTTGTGGGAGTTCTGAAGAAGAGTGAGATCAATCAAAAGGTGGCTTTTGGTTAGTTTCATAGTCTACATTCAAGCAAGGTGCTTGGAACTAATTACTCTTGGGCAGAAGGGTAGTTGGTTGAAAATGTAATTAGGATCTGGTTCATCTTGGAGGTTGTGGCAGAAGTTCTTAGTTTATGAAAGATACCTTCTTTTGGTGGATGAGAGTTTATTTCTCTCTTTGGTTATCTGGAGTTCTTGTTGATCAAGCTGGTGGCGCAGTGTTGTTTGAAGATCTTCAATTGGATTACTATGCAGATAGTAAGTCCACTGGTGGAGCATATCAAGAACCATGGTGTGTGGTGTCTGTGATGTGTGAAGAATGTCCTAATAGATGTTAGAACATTTTCTGGGTTGGTTATCCTTGGAGTAGGATACTAAGTTCTGGGTGTACAACTTGACACTCACATCTTGACTAAGAAGTATTTATCTTATCATACGGGAGAATGATGGTTAAAGGATTGTCTTGGAAGTCTGATGTGAATGGGACATGCTAGAAATAGATCAGTTTGGTGCTTGTGGAGCAAATGGGCTGAATATTTCTGGAGCATGTATACGATATCTGACATCATTAAGAAGATAACAAACTAAGAGGTATGGTATCTCTTTGAGGAGTATGGATTATTCCAGATCAATTGGTTTTATCTCAAGGAACATGGAGGTCTGTATATGGGAATTCAAGAGGAATTCGTGTGGTGTATAGATGGGTTCAAGAAGAGGGGGATCAATGGAGCATTGATCTTAATCCAAGAGTTTGTTAATTTAGGATGGTGATCCTAATGTGACCTCACGGGAAGCATGATGGTGTTCATTTGTGAGTGATTATTGGTTCTTGTCAGAAGAAGCAATAAGTGGAGTTGATGATTGTGTTCAGCAGCTAGGTTGAACAGAGGGTACGCTCTTGAAGACATAAAGATGCGTCTTATGTTTTCCATTCATCCACATAAGTGTTTATTGGAGGAGCACTGGTTATCTTAGATAGGGGGAGTTGCTCCTTGATCCAAGATGTTTTTACTGCAGGGTGCAATTCTGAATCCAGGTTGCTTGAAGGTCAAGCTAACTGTGATTATTTTGAAGATGAGATGTCAAGAAGGATGTCTTGACATTTTTCTGCTGCTCCAGACTGTGGGAGTATTGATCAATACAGAAGTTTCTGGTAGACAATGTCTGACACGATGTCAGGACATTGATAAGAACATTTGTTTTTAACTGGGTCATTATGGACGGTGTACCTTGAACAGTGAAAACATGCGCGTGAAAAACATGCTTTTCGGGTTTTGCATATTCTTTGGACGGTGTTCTTTAGAGGAGAAACAATCATAGCATTCTTGGCTGGTGCACTCTCGGTGTTGGAGAAGTCTTAATGACCTTGTTGAATTGACCCTTGGATCGTTAATTCCTATGAAGACTGCTTGAGTATCTATAGGAAAGCCTTTGTCACTTTTGACTCAAGATGTGTGTTCTCATGGCATTATTTAGAATTGTTCATTGGTTGTGGTGCGTCTGGGTTTGCTTGGTACAATTTTTTTGTGTCTATTTTTGGCAAAAAAAGGGGGAGAAAGGTTTCTTCGTACCTCAGTTTCTTTTGTGTCTTGTGTCTTGAGTTAAGAATCATACCCAGGAATTTCAGGAGTCTCCAATCTCTTGAGTGTGTATGTGGATGTGTACTTCTAGATACCTCATTGCTTCAGGGGGAGTCACATCAGTACTCTAATCGAAGAAGACACTAGATACTCAGGGCTGGTCTTAGGGAACAAAGAGTTTTAGCCAAAATTTGCCAAAAAGGGGGAGATTGAAAGCTCAAATGTTTTGGACAAGATTTTGGTAAAACTCAGTGTTGAAGAAGATGTTTCAACATGAAGACCAAAGCTGAAGAATATGCCAAAGAACAAAGATGTCGAAGGAGATGTCTCAACTTGAAGACTGGACATCCTGGACTGTTATAACATATTAGTTTAAATTTTTTTTATATCTGTTGCAAGATTCAAGGAGCAATCGCAGGAGTGAATCAAGGACCAATGTTAGAAAGCCTAAGATAGCATAAGACTATAAATATAAGACTTAGGTATAGATTTTAGATGTACCTTGAATTTAACAATTGTAACCTAGCTCTCTTGTGTAAAAATAAGGGTTTAGGGTTTGAGAGTCGTAGGCTCTAGGTTTGTAAGTGTCCCTCTGTATCGGTTTGATACAGTGTGGAAGACATAGGTACTGCACATATCCATAAGCCTTGAGGTACTGGATTATGTATTGTTCTTGGATGAAGATTTTAAGCAAATCCAAGTTAGCGTGTGTTGAAAAGTATTTGGGGGTGTTTTATCCTATCCACAGAGATTGTGTATATTGTCGCCGTTCGATAGTTAAAAGCGTTTCAAACTTTAATAGTAACAATGGTTTTGGGTCATTTTCAATCGGATCGTTTGCATTCGAATTTTAGAAATCAACGGTAAAAAGATTGGTTTTAGGGTTTTGGTAAAAACATGTAAGGATTAGTTTTCAGTAATTCGTTTCGTACGTATCAACTCGATCAAGCGTGTGAACTCCTTGACAATACATATAACCACATATCCTCTCAACAAGTTTCTCTCGAACACTTGTTATGGGATTTATCATTTTGATCCTTTGTTGATCTCTCACACAAACTACCAAAATGATAACATTCAAGTTCAATATTTATGAACGTCAACATTCAAAACTATCTCTAGCCTTATGAATATTGATGGAATAAAACTTAGGTCAAGTTTAAAACATTTCTCTCGAACATGAATTAAACAACATATAAACCATGTAAACAAAGTTTTTCTTCTATATATATCATCAACAAGGTTCACAAGCTTAAAATCAAAATTAATACATACAAAATAATGGATCACCTACCACTAATCTTGACACAAGAGTGTTTAGCTATCCATAGACATGGTAGCTTGCTTGACAAGTAAGTAGCAAAGCTTTTGGAGCATCAATCTTCAAAGATTCAAGGATTGAAGCATAAAAGCTTTGAAACTAAGAAAAATAGTAACAATGGAGTTTTTCTCCTAAAACAAGCTTCTAGGTTACAAGAGGGTACAATGAAAAGTGATGATAAGATCAAAATATCTACCAAATGTACATAAGTACAAGTTCAGCCCAGAAAGCAGCGCCGGGCGGTCCTTTTCAGCGCCGGGCGATGGCCAAAAGTGAGGCCACGTGACAGCTACAGTGTCAGCTGGACCTCACAAAATAACTTACAGCGCGGGGCAAAAAAATCTTAGCGCTGGGCGATCAGTCCTAGGTCGGGCGAAGCCTGAAGAGGCGCACCAGGGAATGGTTCTGGAAGTTGAGGAAAATTGATGAATACTGCCCCTTAACAGCGCCGGGCGATGCAAGCTTCCTGTGCCTTAGCAGCACCGGGCGGTTCAAGAGGCCTAATTTGCGACACGCGAGCTTTCTGTTCTGAACGTTTCCTTGCGAATCGAGCTGCGATATTTTCACCAAAAATGCTACAAAATACACAAACACATCAAAATACCTAATACTTCTAAAAATGCAAGAATCGCTTAATTAATAAGTCGTTTCCCGATTAAAGCGATTAAAAGAGCTTAAAGGCATCAAAATAAATTATGAAAATAAGCACTTCTTGACACCTAACAAACTCTCCCCAACTTGCATCTTTGTTTGCCCTCAATCAAAGAAATTTTCAAAAAGTTTCAAGAAAAACCTTCAAACACCAAATCGACTGATAACACAAATGGTTCAAACTCGGTAATTAACACACACAAAGAATTACTTCACACCACATAGCATTCAAACATGAATATGAACAACCTCCTAAATGAAAAACTACACAATGCAACAATTAGTATCCTCATGCTCAAATTGAATCACCTACTACACACACACACACACAATATGCACATAACTATCTACACAGGACATAACACACTCGCAAGTAATCGTGCCACAACAAACAAGTTATGCAATCATCTCACAAGTCATAACAAACCATGGAAATAGAGATCACTAAGGGCTTTTAATCGGTTGCAAATTGGCCAGGGCTAAAAATAAGGGACATATATACACGGCCATTGAATCAAGAAAGGGTAAATTTCATGAAGAGCATTTTCTTTTTAAACACAACCATTCTTGCTCAAACTTCCAACTCTTATTCTCACAATGCATTCTATTTTCTTGCTTTGATTCCCTTTTTTCTTTTTTTTTTCTTTTGATTTTTCCTTTTCTTTTTCTTTTCTTCCTTTTTAATTCTCTTTTTGATTTCTTATGAGAATGCATTGTATCCACAATTCCATTTCCTCTTTTCACAATGAACCAATCTCCCTAACTTCAACAATATTATACACTTAGATCAAAATGCCCTTCAAAACAGTTAAAGTTCGGGTTCATGCTTCAAAGGTAACAATTTTTTTCGCTTTTGGCTCAAAAGAGGTTTCTAATGCTCACACACTCACAAGGTGACTTGAAGTGATTTTGGAAAAGTGGTTCTACTCATACTACTCAAAAATGCCTTAATCACTTCAAAGTTTCCATAATTCAAACAACAAGTAAGATTAAACATAAAACATTCGAGTTAAACAATGATTACTCGAATCACTCTAAACTTGTGAACAACAAAGGCCACTCACATCTTTGGTTAAGTCCTAATTGATTCAACATGAACATGATATTACCAACTAATGCATTGACAAAAATTTTCAAAAAGTACCAAATTCATATTAACAAAAAAAATGCTACACAATATTTTTCATTCTTTGTAGCGCCTTTTGCCAAGATTAATATCATCACCACATGCTACAAGCAAAAGAGGCTTCTCAACAATTCTTTAGTCACTAAAAACTCAATTTCCTCACACTCAAAGGCAAACCAAAAGTGACTAAATTATTTACACAACACAAAACAGAATTTAAACCACTCAAAATAATAAAAACAAATAGAAATTTAAACTAACAACAATATTTATCATAAACATGGTGTGCCCACACCATTTTCAAAAATTCTGCCAAAAACGGCATACAATATCCAACTACGCCAAAGCGTCAAAATAGTGCCCAAAATGCACTTTCACAAAAAAATTCTTCCCATTCTACTACACAACTATAAAATTCAGAAATTTAAAAACTAAAAATTAAAGCACTCAGAAAAAAAACTTCACTTTGGAGCTTGCATCAAAACAGCCCCTCAATCAAACATCTCATCAATGTCTTCATCCCCAAGATCATCATCGTCATCATCCTCATCATCAACACCAGCTCTCGTGCTTGCCCCCTCCGAAAAGAATGGGCGCCTGTCCCCAGGCCAATTAGCATAAGCATCAAACGACTCCCTTGTAAGAAAGGGAGTGAACTCCGCCGGATGAGTCTGATAATGATAAAGTTGTTGCATACACTCAAAATTAAACTGGTTAGACCTGTGAAGTGACTCACCCATATCCCAAGTATAGTTGAATGCCACTTTCATGTCGAAAATGGATGAGTCACTATCTTCCACCGGCCCACTTCTTTGGCCTCCTGAGCTACTTCCAACTTCAGCAACTTTTTTCTTCTGCCTCTCCTCCTTAGACTTACAAAAACGATCCAAATAATCATCATTAACAAGAAATTTTAGCTTCTCGTTCACCACACTCGGAATGAGGATATCTGTCTGATAGATCAAGGCTTGAACCAAGTAAGGAAAAATAATTGGAGCATCATCATGAACTCCCAGCCTCCGCGTGTTTTCAACAAAAATTTTCATCTCATTTGCAATTATCTGCGCGATGTCCACTTCCTTGTCCTCCATGATGCAGTACATGAGAAGTCCAGTATCAAGAGGAACGGAAGACCGGTGAAACCTCGGCCTCACGTTATAACACAGCAAAATAAGGACAGCTTGAGCCTCCGGGGTCATGTACTTGCGGCTGTACTTGATTGGTTCCCTCTTAGCATTTAAATCCACTTTACAGCCCGGTTTCAGAATTGTTTTGGCAACCATTTTGTGATCATGGGCCTTTTTGGACAGCTTCACAAAGTCATCGGTTTGAAGACTTCCCAAGGCACTCGGATTGCCCAAAATCTTGTTAATCGCATCCCGGCTGAAACTGATTTCTCGACCCCTTACGAAGGTCTTAAATCGATAGAATTCTCCTTCAGGTTGCAGCGCATTTGCATAGAATTCTCTTATCAGCTGATAGCACACACGGTCAGTCGGGTTTATCAGGATACCCCACTTCTTTTTCTCAAAGATTGCTTGAATCCTTCTGTAATCACCCTCACGGTTTATCACAAATCTCTTTTTCGAGAGAACAGTTCTGCCCTCAAGGGATTTGATCCTAGCCTCATGTTCCGCGGATAAAAAGCGGCTGCTGTTAAAATCAAGTGGAACATTTGAAGTAGTGGCAGCGCTCTTTTGCTTCTTCTTGGAAGTGCTGTGGTGCAAAACGGATAGACATCTGCACAAAACCAAACGAAAATAGCCCAACACAGTAATATACAACATTAGTACGAAAAAACACTTTAAAAAAAAATTTAAACAAAACAGAGAAAATCCAAACTGGACAAAACAGGGCTGCCGCCCCTACGTCGTCGGGTGAAGCAAGAGCGCTGCTGTGCCCCTCTGCCGCTGGGTGGAGCTTGCGAAATCAGAAAAAATGTTTAAGGCAGCTCGGTTTTTCAACACACTTTCTTCTTCAAACCCACAACCAAGTAACAACATTTATGCTAATAATCAAGACATGCAAGTTGAAGAAGAGAATAAATCTAACATTTACCTAAATCTAATAATCAAAACATAAACCTAACCACATATTGTCTAATGAAGCATGATGAAGAAAAGAAGGACAAAAATTAAAGCTAGAACAACATGCATTATCTTGAATTTGGAGAGTTCTGAAATGAGAGAGAGTAAGAGAGCAAAGAGTTAGGGTTTTGACAAAGAGAAGAATGAGAGAAAAGTTTCTACACTTTCTCTAAAGTTCTTTTAACACAAAAAGGGTAACTTTGGAATAACACCCAATTAAAGTCACTTAACCACTAAATAACCTGAAAATGTTTCAAATTTCCCACCCTTTCAACTCTCTTGCCTGGCCACTCAAAGGCGAAGCCTCTTTTTATTTCACGCACTGCCGGGCGGTCCAAGACTGCCGCCGGGTGCTCTACACAGATAGCAGGTTTTCTTGCTATGGTGTTCAAACTAGTTTTTATTGCGTTCAAAAGGCATAACTCAACTCTCAACATGCAGAACCCTCAAAAATCACTTAAAAGACAATGCAAACATAAAAACATTAAAAAGGCGAGAAATACTTACAATGTTGGGGTGCCTCCCAACAAGCGCTTGTCAAGACGATCAACGATCATCAAGAAACACGGAACCAATCTTGTGATTAAAATCGCCTCCAAGATAAATTTTCAAGCATTGGCCATTCACGGTCCAACTTTCTTTTTTCTGTAAATCCTCTATCACGATAGCTCCATAATGCTTAACATCCTTGACAAGAAACGGTCCAGACCATTTGGACTTTAATTTTCCCGGAAACAATTTCAAGCGGGAATTCAACAAAAGCGCCATCTGACCAACCTGGAATTCCTTCTGAGAAACTTTCTTGTCATGATATCCTTTCACTTTTTCCTTATAGATCTTACTTGAATGGTAAGCATTATTTTGCATTTCTTCTAATTCATGCAACTGAACTTTTCTCTTTTCACCGTCCAAACTCGGATCAAAAGTCAACATTTTTAATTCCCAAAGAGCCTTATGCTCCAATTCAATGGGTAAGTGGCATGACTTTCCATAAACCATTTGAAACGGAGTTAGACCGATTGGCGCTTTGTAAGCGGTATGATACACCCACAAAACCTCATCTAACTTTTGTGACCAATCTTTCCTCGAACTTGACACGGTTTTCTCCAAAATTCTTTTCACCTCTCTATTAGACACCTCGGCTTGACCATTTGTTTGTGGATGGAACGGAGTTGCAACTTTGTGCTTTACACCGTAATGCTCTAAGACTTTTTCGAGCGGTGCATTGCAAAAATGCGAACCTCCGTCACTAATTAACACACGAGGGGTGACAAAACGGGAGAATATGTTTTTCTTTAAAAAAATTATCACCGTCTTGACATCGGCCCTCGGTGACGCAATTTCTTCCACTCACTTGGAAACATAGTCAACCGCAACTAAAATATACTCGTTTGAAAAAGATGGTGGGAATGGTCCGACAAAATCAATGCCCCAACAATCGAAAACTTCGACTTCTAAAATTGTATGCAAAGGCATTTCATTTCTTTTTCCAATCCCGCCACTTCTTTGGCATGTATCACAACTTTTAGCATGGAGGTTGGCATCTTTGAACAATGTAGGCCAATAAAAGCCCGATTGGAGGACTTTAGTTATCGTTCTTAAACCATTGTAATGCCCTCCATACGGCGAGTTGTGACAATGCCAAAGGATACTTTTGGCTTCATCAAGAGTGACACATCTCCTTAACAAATTGTCACCTCCTAACTTAAACAAGTATGGCTCATCCCAAACATAGAATTTAGCATTCGAGAGGAATTTCCGTCTTTGATTCCAAGTTAGGTCCTCCGGTATAAAACCGGCGGCTTTGTGGTTAGCGAAATCTGCAAACCACGGCCTAACTTGTACTCGAAATAGCTTTTCATCCAGAAATTCTTCACGGACCTCATTCTCACGGTGAGTTACCTCTACATTGACCAACCTAGAAAAATGATCTTCTACCAAGTTTTCCGACCCTTTCTTGTCACGGATTTCCAAATCAAACTCTTGTAACAAAAGGATCCACCAGATGAGCCTTTGCTTCGAATCCGGCTTGGTAAGTAGATATTTAATTTTCGAGTGGTCAGTGTAGACTACCACCTTAGAACCAATCAGATAAGACTGATATTTCTCAAGAGCGTAAACAATAGCGGGTAATTCTTTTTCCGTGGTGGCATAATTAACTTGTGTCTCATTAAGAACTTTACTCGCATAATGAATAGCATGAAAATTTTTGGCCTTTCTTTGCCCAAGCGTCGCACCAACGGCATAATCGCTAGCATCACACATTAATTCAAAATTCAAAGTCCAATTTAGAGCAACGATTATGGGTGCGGTGATGAGTTTCTCTTTCAAAATTTTAAAGGCATTTAAACATTCATCATCAAAGGAGAATGACTTATCTTTGTTGAGTAGATTACTCAATGGCCTTGCAACTTTGGATAAGTCTTTGATAAACTGCCGATAAAAGCCAACATGGCCAAGAAAACTCCAGATGCCTTTGACATTGGTTGGAGAAGGCAACTTCTCAATCACTTCAAATTTCGCTTGATCCACTTCAAGGCCTTTAGAGGAGACTTTGTGGCCAAGCACAATCCCCTCTGTTACCATGAAGTTGTACTTCTCCCAATTCAATACCAAGTTTGTTTCAACACACCGTTCAAGAACGGCCTCCAAATTTCTCAAACAAAGATCAAAAGACGCTCCGAAAACAAAGAAGTCGTCCATGAATACCTCCATCATTTTTTCAATAAGGTCTGTTAGTTCTTGTATTGGCTGGAATTTTGGTAAAACAAAGCTGAACAATATTGATGTCATATGTCTGATGTCATAACATTGGTTCTTATCATTAGCTGTTGCAGGGTTGCAGTTTTATGGTCTGATGTTATACATGATGTCTTGACATCAGTTGACAGAACATCAGAAAACCATCTGTGTGGTTTTTGGATTGCAGAATGTTAAGGTGTTGAAGAGTTAAAGTGCTGAAGAGTGATGTCACATGCGATGTCTTGACATCACTATACCAGAACATCAGTCTGCTGTGTTATTAGGGCTGCGCGTGTTTCTGTTATTAGAGAGATATTCTGCTGAAGAGAGTGAGAGATTGTAGGCGAATATCTTGGTAAAGATATGTTCTGGTGCAATCATAAATGGAGCAGATCTTGTTGCTATTTTTAGGGCTGAAAGATTTGAAAAGATTTGAAGATAAAATCTGTTTTTAAATTCAAATTAAATCAGATATTTGGAGAAGATCTTGCAGCTGAATAGTGAAGATTTAAAAGATACATAATATCCTGGAAATATTATGTGGAACTGAATTTAATGCATAAAGATATGGAGAATATTTAGAGTTAACGATTGAAGAGTTAATTGAAGATTTAATTGAAGATTTAATTGAAGATTTGATTGAGGATTTAATTGAAGATCTATTTAGTAGCAGAATCTTTTGGAGATTTGGAACAGAAGATTTGATATGATTTGAAGGCCCAAATCCAGTTGGGAAATAGGTTATAAATAAAAGCATTGTAACCTAGTTTTAGCAAGCCAGCCATCATGTAGATTTTAAGGGTTGTGTTGGTTGATGAACCACCCGGTTTGTGGGATGGTCATCGTGTTTATCTCGAAGCCTGTAGGTAAGAGATGTATTGTTCTTGGAGGAAGCTTTGAAGCAACTCCAAAGGGTTGTCATGGAAGTGTGTCTTCCAAAGTCTATGTGATAGAAAATATTAGGAAATCAAGTTGTTGATGCAGTGACGGTGTAGTTGACTGCTAGACATCGTCGAGATGATTGGAAGTGAGATGGAGTCTCTTACCTAGGGAGGACTTAGGTAGAAGGGTCATTGGGTAGGGATTAAATTAGGTAGATTGTCAACTGGTCTGTTGAGTCTGTAATTTGATACTACTAATAGTGGACTTCCTTCCTGGCTTGGTATGCCCCCAGATGTAGGTTGGTTGAACCGAACTGGGTGAACAATTGATTGTGTTCATATTCCGTTTTTATTGTCTTGTTCATGTAACAGAGTTTGATGTTGTGACATTGCACCTTAACATCACACATCTGTACCAGAATTTCAATTGGTATTAGAGCAAGCATCATGTCTGTTTCTGGATGAGATCTAGGGAAGATACTTTCTGGTTCATGAGCAAGGAAGATAGTGGTTTGGATGATCCCTTGTTATGAAGGATGGACTTTTCATAAGAACTGCTGTTGTGACTGTGTTGACACTTGGCTTATGGTGATGATGTGCAAGGATTATGGAGCAGTGCCTGAAGGTTATAGAGGAGTTTTCTGGTGTGTGTTCCGCTGCATATATATATATATATATATGATCGAAAACTCCTGGTGGTTTTGTGTTAAGGCTGCAATATTCTGTTCTCCTCTGAAGATGTATCACATGGTGTGGTGATACTTGAGGATATCTTCAACTAGCTTGTTAGAGTTGCCAAAGATACTTGTGGTTTATCCCAAGTCCACTCATAAAGGAACTCTTATATGAGCTTGTTGAAAAGAGGTCTGAAGAAAGAAGCAATTTATTCTTGCCTCCAACTTTACAAGGTCAATCTCTGGGCTGTGTTAAAGGATCTTTTGGTGTGTTTCTTGTGAAGAGAACTTATGTCCTACCAGATGTTGGAACATAAAACCAGCAGATTGTGCAGAATCTTGTTGGATAAAGGTATGGCATAACAGATGCTTAGGGGCTAAACAAATGTGTATTGATCACATCTAT
The DNA here is from genome assembly GCA_022829125.1 of Lathyrus tuberosus. Lineage (NCBI taxonomy): Eukaryota > Viridiplantae > Streptophyta > Magnoliopsida > Fabales > Fabaceae > Lathyrus > Lathyrus tuberosus. Next base: position 1,794,530 of record JALAZF010000661.1, read on the forward strand.
TTGGAACCTACTCCTGGCTTGGAAGAGGAGGCATCTGGGTTGTGTGTCTAAGAAGTTTCCTTCAAGAAACATGTCTTAGATATGTATGTTGGTCAAGAGATGACCAATATAGTGTCACTCATTGGATTAGTGTATTTCGGATCCAAGTGAGTAGGTGTTCAAAGGCTGTTTGTTTTTGTGAAGGTCAAGCTCAAATGTCAAGGACATTTTCTCTGATATCTGAAAGTTCCTTCTGATCAAAGCAGCCAGTTGTTTGCAATCTCGTTTATGGCCATGGAGCAGATTCTATGTGAAAGGAGTTATATGTGTGTACCAACCATAGGATGAGCATTTCAGATTTGTGCAAGGAGAAGTTGGTGTTTTTTTTCCAAAGGATTATGGTTCCCTGGTTTCTGCATGAGAAGTTTCCTCTAAAGCTGGAGTTCAGTTATGTGGTGTCCTCACATAATGGAATTTGTTTTGGCAAGGATTGAAGGGCATCCTTGTAAGTTCATGTGTTGGGAGAAGCATATTAGATGACCAATCATTGATTGTTTTCAGAAACTTGTTAGAGGGAATCTCCTCTTTAGGTGCAGAAGGATGGCATTCAACATCTCAAAGACAGACAAAAGGTTTGAACATCAGAAGGTTGAGAAGAATATTCTTGAGATGTAGAGGATGCAGGCTCTTACTTGTGTGAAGGTTGATCAGGTGCTGATGGTCGATCATCTTGTGTCCCTTGCAAGAGATGTGTGTGGATTACTGTGGTTGTTGTCTCCAAAGCCATAGTAAATGGTTAATGTGATTTAGACTGATGACGGAACTGATGTTGAAACATCATTGCTTTTTCAACCAAGGATGTTAGTTGTGCTCATGGTGGAGTTTCAGGAGTCATCAGTGGTGTAAATTTATAAAAGAGGGATCAGCTAGTGCCAGAAGTGTGCAGAAAAGAATGCCTTGTGTGAGAAGGTAATCTTTTTCTGTTTAATAGTAGATACTTTGACGGGAGACTTAGTATCTGTCTATTAGTGATGTTGTGCATGAGGGTAAATACTTTGACGGGAGACTTAGTATTTGTCTAGAGGATTATGCAAATCTACAGTCTGGATATTTTTGGGTGGCCATGATGGAGAAGCTTGGTATTTGAAGATGACAACTTGAGGTAGCCTTATCAGCTGACTGTATCAGAAGTGTGTGAATGAAGGAGTGAGCATTATCTGCTGGTTGTTTGTAAAGACCTTGTTGGGAGCTTGGCAATTATCTGGAAGAGTGTGTTATGCAAGTTACTTCAGTTTTGTTGGTCTAATCTTGGAAGTTGATAAGATGAAGATGGAAGACCATGAAGATAGCATAATCTTGATGGTTACAGCTTGGATCAGTTTGTTTCTGATCTAAGTGGTTTGGAGCATGGTGTTGGCTCTGGTTGTGAAGGTCGAGGATAAGTGGCAGTTATCTCTGGCTTTCTACTGTCGGCTCTACTAAGGGAATTGACTTTCTTTAGTATTGCTATGGGGTAGTCTTGGACTACTTATTTTCTAAAGACTCAGATGTGGTAGGTTTGAAGTCTTTGGAGTTTCTAAGCAGGATGGAGGTTGTCTACTCAAACTTGATTGTTGAATCAAGTCTATGAGAGCATGGAAATCTGTTTCTGTAAAGGGAGGAGGTTCTTTTGAGTGGCAGAAGGAAGAGTTGAACTCAACAGTTGGATGTCATAATGTTCTGACATCTAGCTTAACATCAGAAGTCTCAGCTGGTGTTGTGGCACATCAGCTTAAGATAGGAGTGATCTACAGTAATGGGAGTTATGGATGCTTCAAAAAGGTCTGTCTCATACAGTTTGCGGGAGCTGTAGGAAGGAGAAGATGTTACATGACCATGGCTTAGGGAGTCTAAGTGTGTTTGCTTTTGAGCAAGTGGAACATGTGACTTGAAGATCTGGTTTCCTTGGTGGATCAGGATATCTTTGTGAGAGTTCTGACAAATGCGAAAAAGGTCAAAATGTGGCATTTGGCTGTTTTCATATGAGGATTCATGCTTGAGGTGATCAAACTGTGGCAATTGGTTGATCTCAGAAGTGGGTTCGAAGAATTAAGATAATCAGAGTGTGGTAGCTGGTTATTATTGAGGTTTGTCTTGGAACAAGTTACTCTTGGGCAGAAGGGTGATGAGTTGAAGACTCAAGGAGATTATTCTTCTTGAAGGTGGATGAGAGTTTAAGTCTCTAGTTCTATGGATTACTATGCAATAGTAAGTCCAGTTGGTGGAGCATATTAAGAATCATGGTGATGATTTCATGGTGTGTGGCAGATGTTCTAACTTGTGTTGGGACATTATTTGGTTGGATATCCTTGGTGAAGGATGATTATGCTCTGGTTCAGGAGCTTGGTGCCTACATTATGCCTAAGGAGCGTCTACATAGTCATACGGGAGAATGATGAAGTAGAAGGTCTACCTTGGATGGAGAATGTAGAGAAGACTGTAGTAGATCAGGTATTGATTGATTGGAAGCCTGATGTGAATGGTCATATTTAGGAGATGATTGCTCAAGCATTATTTCAAAAGAGGTGTTTCTGACGATGTGGATTAGAATATGGAGATTCTAATCTTGGTTTGTTGTAGTATGTTCTGGCAAAGCATGTCTACTATTTTTGAAGACCTCACTAGTGGATGTAATGGCAGAGGAACTGTGTCAGATGAGGTGATTTGATCAGAAAATTTAGAAGAGATTGGATCTCAGAAAAGCTTGTAAGTAATCTGAGATTTCGTGGAATTTGTGAGCTGTGTCAAACCAGTCAGGGTACTTGAAGGTGTTCTCTAGGAGTGAGAGCAAGTGTGTAAAGATCTTGTGCTCAAATGTTCATCTCCATCTAGAGCATTGGTTATCCATGACAGGGGGAGTACTTGTCTATGGAGTCTGCAGCAAAGGTGCATATATTGTGAAGCTTACATGTTGATCAAGCTTCTGGAGATTGGTTGCCTTTTATGAGGAGATAATGTCAGACAAGATGTTATAACTGTGTTTTACTGGTGAAGTTAATGGTGGACATGCCAGTTTACCCCAATGCTTGTCAATGTTTGGCCAAAGGGGGAGAGAAGTAGGTTTGTTCAGCTATGGAGATTAGTCTGCTCTGGTCAGAATATATTGGTTGGATGACTCAGAGGTTGCTTTTGAAATTTTGTGCTTGCTGCTATGTTCAGAGTTTGTCAAATTATGGCTAAAAAGGGGGAGAGTTAGCCTAGTGGTTGCCAAGGTGTGGTTGTGAAGCCTTTTCTGATATGGTGCAGCAGTTGAGGGGGAGAGTGTTTGAACAGCTGTGAGCTGGTTCTTGGTTTGAGGGGGAGTTTGCCCTATGCTGATGAGGTGATTTCTGCATTGTTGGTTTTTGTTCCTGCTGGGTTCTCTGATGTTAGCAGAGATTGTTTTAGCCAAAATTAGCCAAAGGGGGAGATTGTTAGTTCTTGTATTGGCTGGAATTTTGGTAAAACAAAGCTGAACAATGTTGATGTCATATGTCTGATGTCATAACATTGGTTCTTATCATTAGTTGTTGCAGGGTTGCAGTTTTGTGGTCTGATGTTATACATGATGTCTTGACATCAGTTGACAGAACATCAGAAAACCATCTGTGTGGTTTTTGGATTGCAGAATGTTAAGGTGTTGAAGAGTTAAAGTGCTGAAGAGTGATGTCACATGCGATGTCTTGACATCACTATACCAGAACATCAGTCTGCTGTGTTATTAGGGCTGCGCGTGTTTCTGTTATTGGAGAGATATTCTGCTGAAGAGAGTGAGAGATTGTAGGTGAATATCTTGGTAAAGATATGTTCTGGTGCAATCATAAATGGAGCAAATCTTGTTGCTATTTTTAGGGCTGAAAGATTTGAAAAGATTTGAAGATAAAATCTGTTTTTAAATTCAAATCAAATCAGATATTTGGAGAAGATCTTGCAGCTGAATAGTGAAGATTTAAAAGATACATAATATCCTGGAAATATTATGTGGAGCTGAATTTAATGCATAAAGATATGGAGAATATTTAGAGTTAATGATTGAAGAGTTAATTGAAGATTTAATTGAAGATTTAATTGAAGATTTGATTGAGGATTTAATTGAAGATCTATTTAGTAGCAGAATCTTTTGGAGATTTGGAACAGAAGATTTGATATGATTTGAAGGCCCAAATCCAGTTGGGAAATAGGTTATAAATAAAAGCATTGTAACCTAGTTTTAGCAAGCCAGCCATCATGTAGATTTTAAGGGTTGTGTTGGTTGATGAACCACCCGGTTTGTGGGATGGTCATCGTGTTTATCTCGAAGCCTGTAGGTAAGAGATGTATTGTTCTTGGAGGAAGCTTTGAAGCAACTCCAAAGGGTTGTCATGGAAGTGTGTCTTCCAAAGTCTATGTGATAGAAAATATTAGGAAATCAAGTTGTTGATGCAGTGACGGTGTAGTTGACTGCTAGACATCATCGAGATGATTGGAAATGAGATGGAGTCTCTTACCTAGGGAGGACTTAGGTAGAAGGGTCATTGGGTAGGGATTAAATTAGGTAGATTGTCAACTGGTATGTTGAGTCTGTAATTTGATACTACTAATAGTGGACTTCCTTCCTGGCTTGGTATGCCCCCAGATGTAGGTTGGTTGAACCGAACTGGGTGAACAATTGATTGTGTTCATATTCTGTTTTTATTGTCTTGTTCATGTAACAGAGTTTGATGTTGTGACATTGCACCTTAACATCACACATCTGTACCAGAATTTCAAGGTCGGAGAAAATTGCTTGAACACATCGTTGAAACGTTGCTGGTGCGTTGCACAAGCCAAACGAAATCTTTCGGTAAGTAAAAATCCCAAAAGGACATGTGAATGCCGTCTTCTCATGGTCTTCCGGGTCAACTGAAATTTGGTTATAATCGGAGTAACCATCCAAAAAGCAATAGAATTGTTGGCCTGACAATCTTTCTAACATTTGATCCATAAACGGGAGTGGAAAATGGTATTTTCTTGTAGCAGTGTTTAGCCTCCTATAATCTATGCACATTCTCCAATCCGTTACAGTTCTTGTCGGGATTAATTCATTTTTTTCATTTCGTATTACGGACATTCCTCCCTTTTTAGGCACAACTTGAACAGGACTTACCCACTGACAAACACGAAAACTATTAAAATACACAAACTGAAAGAACGGCAGAAAATTCATTAAACAAGTTGTAAAGTGAAGATTTGAGAATTTTACGAAAAATCCGAGTACAACTTGTTTAAAGAATGTTCATCACACTACCTAAGCTAAACAACAACAAAAGAAAAGAATACACCATGATTGTTTTACGTCGTAAGCTCGAGGCCTTTACAATGCTTAGCTAGCAACTTTCTTCCTTCATGCCATGGTGATGGCTCACCGCGCAAACCAAAAGAAAGTGCCCTAACCAAACATTTAAACAAATGTTACGGGAACAAAATGTATACAACACTTGAACAAACATAATGGAAACAGACAATATATACGATATATACAAAATTAAAAAACAAAGAAACTATCGCAATGCGATTCAATATCAAAACCAATCCCCGGCAACGGCGCCATTTTGTTGGTTGCAGAATAGGGCAAGCAAGCAAAAATATTTATTATTGGAAGAATTCCCTCCGGGATTTATGTCGTGTCCACAGAGATCGGTTCGAGGGAAAGAATGTCGTTCGACGGTCTCTCACGTTAATGAGTTTGGATTAAAATGGTTTAAACATAGAAACAGAAAAGTAAATATTAAAACAAAAAGAAATCATTCTTCAGAGAGACGAACATATCCGGCAGTGCACATAATCAATTCCTCACAAACTTAAATTTACCGACCAGTTATACTCCACCTACAATACTCTTCAATATCACCCAGCATAGCTCACAACAAAGGTTATGTCTAACGCAAAGTTGAGAGAACAACCGTGTTACCCTCGCCGACACTCTCGCACGCGACTCAAGTCACGGAGGCATTAAGCTTCGATGCCTATTGAAGATTGTTAGCTCTTAAATCTATCTCTAGAGTCCAGAAACTAACATATAATCATCCCTAATTGAAGTTTGCGAGGATTATCTCTAACGTAACCCAAACCCCGCGCATAAAGCAAAAATCAGAGACAATCACCAATAAATATTTGTAAAGAAAGTTTCATACAACGCCATGGGCGCCAAATATACATGAGATCAGAATAAATACATATACACAACCCAACATAGAAGAAAAACACAAAGAAGAAGAGAAATAAACCAAACATCTCGCGGTTTGTCAAACGCCGGTCGACGATCAATCCACTCCGGATCATCCATATGCAAGCTTCCATGTTGTTTTCTAAGATAATCTACTGAAAAATGAAGTTTGATATAGTTGGAGCAAGAATCCCCAAAACCATAACCTAAAAAATCTGAAAATGTGACTTTATAGGAAAAAAATAGGTTCCAGGGTTCGCCTAGTGAACATATACCGCCTTAGCTACTGCCTAAAACAGTGTTTTCCACGCTTCTGGGCACTTTTTATTCGCCAGAGTTCGCTTTGCGAACTCCCTAGCGAATACGCTCGCCTCCAGTTCGCCTAGCGAACATGACAGCAAACCAGAACTTGTTTTGACCATAACTTTTGAACCGTAACTCCGATTGACGCACGGTCGGAAGCGCTGGAAAGCTTATTCAATGCTCTTCAAATCAATGGTAAAATCCCAATAATTGAATACCTACAAAAATGAATGGAAAGAAATTAAACCCAACGATATATACAAGAAAATACAATATACACACGAAGACGTAAAGTAAACGTATTTACACAAAAAGTGGGGTTTATTCAACCAAAATTAACACAAAGTATCGATAAGTGCAACAAAACATATACATAAAAATAGGTACATTTTTCACTTATCACCCACGGACTATCGGATATCGGGTAAATCATACCGGCATTCAATAGCTTGACAACCTCTTTTCTCACCATTTCCTTCATCGTTGGGTTCAAACGGCGTTGTGGTTGGGCTACCGCTTTAAAATTCTCTTCCATTAAAATATTGTGCATGCAATAAGCTGGACTAATTCCCTTTAAATCGGAAAGAACCCAACCTAAAGCTTCTTGATTTTTCTTCAAAACTTGAATCAAACGGTCTTCCTCTTTGTTGGTCAAGATGTTGCTAATGATAACCAGTTTGTTACAACCGTCATCAAGGAACCCATATTTTAAATTAGAACGCAACACCTTTAATTCAAGTTGATGCTTCTCATCACTCGCCTCTTTCTTTAACACTTCCTCTTCACATTCCCAAGGTTGTAACTCCTCCAAAGATTCAAGTTCCTTCTGAAGATGGCTGGTTTATACCATAGTGAATCGTACACTCAAAGATACAACAGAGTCGCCACCGAACTTTATTTAGTCCCAAAGGACAGGGAAAATATCGATAAAACCTAAGGGGAAGAGAAACGGGAACGGGGGTTGGTTATGCGAAAGGAAGGTACTAGCACCTTACGCATCCGTCGTACTCGACGGAAACCATTTCGCTTGCTTCTAGGCTTGGATGGGTTATCTATCTAAAGACTTCTAGCTAAAAGGAGAGGAGAGAAAGAGAAAAGAGAATAAGAAAGAAAGGAAGAAGAGTAAGTGCTCGCGGAGGATTGGGGCCCTCGTGCCTACGTACCCTCATAGTGCAATGAGGAAATCAGAGTGTCGTAGTTCAGAGAAACCAGAGAAAAGAAAGGAGGAAAGAAGGGGAGAAGGAAGGGTGGAAGTGTGCTCGCCAAGATCATCGCGATCTCATGCCTACGTATCATACATTCGAACGAATGCAGAATCAGAGCTTCCGTAGTTCGGGGAACTAAGACGGAAAACAAAGAAGGTAAGGAAAGTGGTGTCAAAACCAAGAGCAAAAGAGGTAGAGAAAGATCCACTAGGGATGCCAAAAGAATTGGTGTTGAAACCAAGAAAGGAGTGTAAAGGAAAAGATAGTAACTGTGCTGGGGATAATGTGAAAGAACGGTGTCGAAATCAAGAAGGTAAAAGAGCAAGAGGAATAGAAGGGACTCCACTGGGGAGGTAAGAGAACAAAGGACTGTGTTAGGGACCAGAAGGTAGCGACCCTACTAGGGAACAAACAAAGGCGACAGTGTTGAAACCAAAAGAAAAGGGGTTCGATGTAGCAACTGACTGGCAGTGGTTAACCGAAGAGAGAGAGTAAGATTCTGTGGGGAAAAGGTTTTAACAGATAGACTGTGATCAACCAAAAGAACGGGTGTAGAACCGAATGAAGATTGTAACCCAAAGGACGGGTGTGGAACCAAGCAAAGGTTGTGACCCACCGGGGATGTTGGTATTGACCGAACAAACGGTACTTGACCAACGAAAAGGGTATTGGAACCAAAAGAAGGTTACTAACCCAAGAGATAAAGTATTCGAACCAAGAAAAGGTTGCTAACTGCTGGGGATTCGGTTTTAACAGAAGAATTGTGATTAATCAAGAAGGAAATTAGTGATTAACTAAGAGAAGGTGATTAACTCAAAAGGCTCAGTATTTTAACAGACAGGTTGTGGTTAACTGAAAAAATGAGTGATTAACCAAGAGAAGGTGATTAACCCGAAAGGCTCAGTATTTTAACTGACAGACTGTGGTTAACTGAGAAGACGCGCAAATTGGTGTTTAAACTGACAGGCAGTGGTTAACCAAACAAAGGGAGAAGAACCAAAAGGAGGTTGCGAACTCCTGGGGATACAGTTGTAACAGGAATACTGTGTTTAACCGAAGGAAAAGGAATTGAGACTCTTCTGGGGAATTGAGAAGCAATGATTGACCGCAAGAAAAGAATAAGGTATTGAAACAAAGAGGGTTTACTACCCAAAAGGGGAAATGGTCTTAACCAATAAGAAGGGTGATTGATCAAAAGAGAGAGATTGAAAGAGATAGGAGTGATCAAGAATCAACTCGACTGGGGAAGAAGGTACACTACCATCTAGAGATATAGGTGATTAAGCCAAGCACAGGGTCATTCGTCCCCTACCTGAAGTAGTCAGAATAAGAGTAGGAATTCTCCCTTCTCATTCCTTCTCTAACACACAGGTTGTAGTGCAGAAGTTGAAACAGACAACACAACAGCTCCAAGTTGTACAGCTTTCCCGCGTGTTGTGAAATGGACAGCGTAACAACTTCAGTTTGTACAGTGCTCCAATGCAGTGCGTAGTACGAAACTCCAACTCCGCGGGGGATCCAGAAAGAGAAGCTCTAAAGAGATCCTAAAGAAAGGGAAGGGGAAGATCAACTAATCGAAACATGGTTTCGATCAATTAATCAAAGGGAAATGTTATGCTAATAATTTTCCAAAGAGAATGAAAAATCATTAAAGCAAAAAGGTGTGAATTATTGATGATACAAAATTAAATTTGCTCAATCAAGAATAAACTTAATGCAAAGCAAGAAATGAAATACAAAAACAGTACCAAATGATAATTAGTATGCATTGCAAAACATGTTAACAAGTGATCAAATGGAATGCAAGATGTTCATGAACAAACATTGCCAAAGTTGCAAATAGTCGATAAATGAAAAATCGAGCATCGAAAGTTGACAAGCATGCTTCAAACAGAAGTTAAACAACACTTAAAACATCCACAAACATCAAGCATATCGATCCATGGAAGTTAGAGGAAGAAAGGATGTCAAACAAGCTTGAAAAAACTCAAAAATGGCCATTCTGTACAGTGGTAACCGGTTACTCACCACAGAGTAACCGATTACTTGCTTGAAAACAACATTTTATAGTGAAAAATACACTGAGTAACCGGTTACTCATCACATGGTAAGCGGTTACCACTGTGACAGTGGCAAAAATAACAGCAAACCCAGTTTTTTAAAAGTGATTTTCAGCACTTAATCACTTATACCAACCACCACATGCTAGGGTATGAACTTGTGCACGAAAATTACATCATGTAGGAGCAATTAAGCACAAATTACAAGCATTAATAATGGAGATCATAGATCAAGCAAATGTATGGTAAATCAAACCGAAAAACAATCGAAATTACATCGTAAACGCCGAAAACGATCGAAACAGTGAGTAAAGTGAGATCCACCAACCTACAAGGCTGAGATGTGCCTTGGTAATTGTTGCAAAGGATTCTTGATGCAAAAAATAAAAGAAAACCAGAGGAATCTTCAATTTGTTGACGAAACGTACCGAAACCGAGCAAAATACGACGAAAACTCTGAAATGAGAATTATCACCGAAGAAACTTGAAGTAATCACTTGAGATGAATCCAACAGCTTATAAAACTCCAGAAATCCAAGTATAATAGCAAGATGATGAAGGTTAAGCTCAAGAAATATTCACTTTTGATGTAAAAGTGATTATCCTTTAATGTAGAAATTGAGCTTTGGTGAGGTTTTGGAAGAGAATTGAGATGAAGATGAAGATGTAGCAGAGCAAAAACAGAGAGAATGTGAGAGAATTGAGAGTGAAGTCTGAGAAATTTGTGTGAAAATGGTTGATCCTTGGAAAAGTGAATGAGGGTGTGTTTATATAGATTTTTGGTTTGGAGTGTGAGAGGTTTGGAACTAGGTTTGGAACTAGGCTATGAGTTAGTTAGGCTTGACTCACTGAGTCAAGCGGTTAACTCGGTTAGTTAGAACTAACTCGGTAACAATCCCAATGTGAGCTCCAAAATCCAAAGGTCCACATACTTGGAAATCAAGGAACATGGTTCACTTATTTGGGAATGATGCATTGGAATAAATGCACTTGGAATGTCTTGGATAGTCTTGAAATGTCTAGAGATGTCTAGAATATTCCACATGCTGCTAGAACACTGTAGAACCAAAGACCAAAGAGTGTACACAACTGCTGTCCCAAAAAATGCAGCAGGAACTGCAACTTTGTACAGAGTAACCGGTTACTCACCACAGGGTAACCGGTTACTTCAGCCAATTTTGCCCAAATTTGCTTGGGAAATGATATTGAAGTCCCGGTTTCGATTTTCCACCTCTTGTTTTGATGAGTAGACATGGAAACCTTTATTTTGAGCTTGATTCGATGATGTAATGACTTTGTGAGGATGCGATTAATCGGGAAAAAAAAAACTAAAAATCCTGCAACAAGAAACACATAGAAAAAAGTGCGGATGCATATGTCAGCGATGCGAATGTTCGTGCTTATGCAAAAAGGCAAAAGAGGGAGGTCAAATTTCAGGTTACGACAACTGCCCCTATTTAATCCTCTTGGAACTGAATGTACGAATTGCGCTAGCTTTTCGATGATTCAAGGTAGAAGGGGATTAAATAAAAGAGTATCTCAAAAATTTGGCCGACGACAACAAAAGAAGAGTTTTGTTTTATGGGTTGATAAGTGCGAAGTTTGGCTGAATATCTGCTGAGGGATGTATCAGGCCAAAAGAGAGGGAGTATGATTGATGCATACGCCATGTATGCGTTCTACATGATGCTTGATATCATGCAATGCAAAGGTGCAGGTTAAGGTGATGTGTGACGAATTAGACGGAGAGTGTAGCAAGACGATCTCGACATCCTTGGTCGGGGAGAGAACCCACAGATGAGGACAAAATCTGCTGGGGAAGGGCCCCTAAAGGGTGATAACTCTGCTGCGGAAAAACCCCAAAAAATGGTGGAGACTCTGCTGGGAAAGAAACTTAGAAGGCTCACCATCGACACTGCAGGGGATAACAGAATCAAGCCAACCCTTCCATCATGACTTACCATGCCTGGGAATGAAATCAGAAAACACCAATTTCTAAGCTGTCACTGACTCTGTTGCAAGGAATTCACAAATCTCGGAGGGTCTTCTCTGCTTGGAGAAGACGAGGAACCAAATCGTACAGCTACGGGTGTGTGACAAATTGATATGATGCGGATGAAGCACGACCCATGCTGGGTAAAAGAATAAACCCGTCTCTTCTCAGGGTACATCATAAAAACTTTGCTGGAGACATCATGGATCTGTTGGGGAAATGGAAGGTAATCAACCCTTCCTGAGAACCACAAATGGTGATTGCTGGGGAAATGATGACCCTGCTGAGGAACCGCTGAGGAAACAACAACTTCTTCAAAGGACCATCACATTGTCGACCGGGCGCTAGGCTTACCAGTGGATATTACTGATTATCCTGCAGGAATTACCAGTAAAATATGCAATGCATAATGTTTTCTCGATTGATTTAGCTTTTTATTGTTCTCAACATTTTATAGTATTATGTGATTACAAATAATTGTTTATTTTGAAAACAAAATACTGGAATGAAAACAATTGAGATAACAAATGATGCATTTTATTGAATGTGAAAATTTTGTACATAAGATGTGTACAAGGATGCAAAAATCCTTGATGAGGAAATTTGCAATAAAATTGAAAAAAAAGTGTAAATGACAAAGGGAAATCATGTTTTGCATTTATTACAACATTGGCTACCATCCACTGTAAGTCTAGGTTCAAACGCCTTGCACCAGTTGATGATGATTTGACTGCTCTGTTACCGTTTGAGGTCTAGCTATAACGAAAAGAGGCTCAAGGGTTCACTCAATGCCTTTATCCCTAATTTTTTCTTGGACATGTTTTCATTTTTTTCGTCCACCGGGATACCCATTTTGGCCTAAGTCGCCCTTTTGGGTTTTCAACTTAGCGGGCTATTATTGTTTTTTTTTCCATTGTCCCTAACTTTTGCATGGACATTTCTTTTTTTTTTGGTCCATCGGGACATCCAATTTTGCCTAGATTGTCCTTGCAGATGTCAATCTAGCGAACTCTTATCTATTTTTTTCAGGCATAATATTTTTTGATTGTATCAGAATTCATGGGCGATGGCAACTCCTCCCCATCCATAGTGGTGAGGATCAGGGCTCCGCCTGAGAAGGCCTTCTTGACAACGAAAGGTCCTTCGTAATTGAGAGTCCATTTGCCTCGTGGATCCAAGTGAACAGGTGAATATCTCTTGAGCACGAGTTTGCCTTCACAGAACGTTCGAGGGAGAACTTTCTTGTCAAAAGCTCGCTTGAGGTGTATCATATACAATTGACCATGACAAACAGTTGTAAGGCATTTCTCTTCGATGAGATTCAGCTGGTCGTATCTGGATTGAACCCATTCAGCTTCATCAAGACCTGTGACCATGATGTAGCGCGATTTTTGTGGTCTTGAATCACGATCGCTTGGCTACTACAGTTCGATTCATTTTCTATCCTATTGAGCTGACTAAGGAAGGGAAATAGATGTCTCCAATTAACCCTACTTACATACTGAGTTTAAATAGTTGTCTGTTAGGTTACAGATGCTATTAAGATATGGGCCCTTCTTCGGTTTATTTTGTTTAAATTTAGAATGTCTGGACTATTTGCGGGGTTTTTTGGTAAGATGTTAGGATTTGGTGCTTTTCGATTGATGTGTGAAGGTACGGGATTTTGGGTTTTTGATTAGTATGCTCGCTAAGATTTTGCAAACTTATGCCTACGTATTCCTGTTTAACGAAACAGGGAAATCAGAGCGATCGTAGTTCCTCCTATTCTATGGGACTCCTATTCTATGGGAGGAAAGAGGTGTTTTGGTGTCTTGTTCAAAGCCCAATACGTGAAGCTAAACGTGGTTTGTATCTTGTTTAAAGCCCAAGATGTGAAGCTAAAGGGTTTTGGCTGAGAGAGAATTTGTCATCTCTAAAGAGGAGTTGTTGATGTTTGTATGCTGTGAGCAAGGCACAACTTTGATGCTAAAAGGTTGATTGACTCAACCAGAGTTTTCTTTATACAAAGCCTAAGAGGAGGCGGGAAGTTTAACTTTTTCGGGGAAAATGTTCTTTCAGTCTTGTACAAAGCCCAAGATTGAGGCTAAAAGGGATTTTGACTCCGTTGGGGAGAATGTATCTTGTATAAAGCCCAAGATGGAGGCTGAAATGGTTTGACTCAACAAGAGAGTACTTTTATCTGTCCTGTATAAAGCCTAAGACGAAGGCAAAAAAAGGTTGACTCAACAAGAGGGTCTGAAGGTTGATTGACTCAACAAGAGAGTCTTTTATACTCAACAAGAGAGTGATTGGTTGTCTCGTACGAAGCCCGAGATTGATGCTAAAAGGAGATTGACTCAACAAGAGAGTCTTTTATACTCAACAAGAGAGTGTTTTTCTGTCTTGTACGAAGCCCGAGATGGAGGCTAAAAGGAGGTTGACTCAATAAGAGACTCTTTTATACTCAACAAGGGAGTGATTTATATGTCTTGTACAAAGCCCAAGACAGAGGCTAAAAAAGGGTTTGACTCAACAAGAGAGTCTTTTATACTCAACAAGAGAGTGGGTTTTTATGTCTTGTACAAAGCCCGAGACGGAGACTAAAAGTGGTTTGACTCAACAAGAGAGTGTTTTTCTATCTCGTACGACGCCCGACATGGAGGCTAAAAGGGAGGTGACTCAACAAGAGAGTCTGAAAAGGTTAGCTCCACTAGGGAGCATTATTTGTACAAATCCCAAGAGGAGGCTACCTTACCGCTGTGGATTCTAGAGATTCTGAAGCGGGTCCAAGTGTGGCGAACTCTCATGAGAGAGACCGGGGTTTCTTCCTATGTTTGAAAGGAACTTGAGAATGTCTTTGAGACTAAAGGGTCTTAGACTGTCCGAGTCTAGAGTTTTATCTTTTGTACAATGCCCAAGAGGAGGCACGGGCATTAAGGGATGAGTATCAACCCTACAACGGTCGGAGTTTTGACGCTGGAAAGACTGCTCTAGCAAAGGATGACTAAGTTTTGTCTTATACCTTTAAGAGGTCGTCATGGTCCTTGTATTAAGCCCAAGAGAAGGCATGAGAACTTCTAAGAAGCCGAAGGGTCCTTGTACAACGCCCAAAAGGAGGCGAGGATGCTTTTAGGAAGCCTGTGGGTCCCCAAACCAAGAGAAGTTCAAGACATGCTATTCACCGAGAATAGACCAAGCCATGAAAGTTCAAGGATTTGGAAGAAACTCAAGAGATGCCATTCACGGAGAAAAGATAATCTCTGGGGAGTTAGAGTTTCTTTAACAATTTCTAAGAGTGACAGTCTGAGAAAGGGTTCACCGAGAATGCTGCCTTTCTCTTTGTTCCATATTGTTTAACCCCAAGAGGAGGGAAGACTGTGTCTGGTAATCCTATGGGGGATCTAGTTTTGTTTGTATTTAAGAGTGACCAACAAGGCTTTACCTAGTGCTAGACGTAGTTGTCGGGGAAAACTCTAAATAACTATACTAGTATTACACAGTGGATATGTGACAAGTATATAAAGGATGTGAAAGAAGACTTACAGTGAAGCAGCCCCACAATAAAGTTATATACATATAAAAGCGATAAATGAAAGCGGATAAACACTTACCCATTGTAGAGCTTCCATGTTGTTTTGTTAGTTGTTAAACAAAGAAAGCTTTGATAACAATATCATATTCCAAATTAAAGGTGAAAGTGCTTTGAAAAGTTTGTTGGGGCTTACAGCTCAAGGAGAGGCCCAAGGTTTTAACGATGATCGCACTGCTATTTTAAAAATTGTACAAAGGGACTTATACAATATGTGAGGCCCACAAGGTTTTATGTACAAGGGGATTGGGTCTTACACTCTTTTAGAGGCCCAAAGAGTTTTTGAAATAAAAGGTTGGACTTACAACACGAGGGGAGACCCAGATGATTTGTTTGGCAGCGATGATCGCGCCAAGGTTTTTCTTTTAACGCTGAGGGACTTATACAATGTCTGAGGCCCAAAAAGGTTTTGCTTAAAAGGGGATTGGGTCTTACACTCTATTAGAGGCCCAATAACTTATTTTTGTACAAATGGTGGGGCTTACAGCTCAAGGAGAGGCCCAAGTGATTATTTGTTCGAAAACTGGAGATCGCGCCGAGGTTTAAAAACACAGTGGGTCTTATACGATGAACAAGGCCTAAAAGGTGGTGTATTTTCAAAGGGGTTGGGTCTTACACTCTATTAGAGGCCCAAAAGTGTTTTTAAAAAAGATTTGTGAGGGTGAAAATCAAAGAAACCCTAATTTTGTTTTCCTTTAAAAGTAAATATTTAAAGAAAATCAATTAGAATGATAAAAATACCAAATAAATTTGAATAAACCACTTGTGATTTTTACTTAAGGTTTGAAAAATGAGGTTTTAATCACAAGACAATCTAGAACTCATTTGGTTTTGATTTTCAAAATAAACATTCACTTTTAAATGTTTAAAAACAATTAAAAATGAATTTATTCACAAAAATACTAATTATATTAAATAACTAATATAAATTTGATGTTTTTTGTGAAATAAAATATTTCAACATTTTTGTGATTTTTTGCAAAAAGAACCAATAAAAAATAATTAAAATTGAGGAAGTTATTAGTTTTTCAAATCATTAAAAATAATATGAAAAATAATAAAAAAAGTGAAAAAACCATTAAAAAGGGGTCTGGGGCGAGGGGGATTCGAACCCCAGACCTCTTGTGTGTAGCATGTGTGCCTTACCACTGGGGTGGTGATACATCCGTGTATCAAACCCCAGCCATAAATATACAAGGCTTGCCTTGTTCTTGGCTTGGCCAAGGCAAGGCAGGGCAAGGTTTTTGGTCAGAAACGTGAAGGTCATAACTTCTTCATTTCTCCATGGATGGAGACAAAATTTATATGCATCTGGCCTAGAATTTCACAAGGAATCCAATGGTGGTGGTGGTTTTTCAAAAAAATCAATCCTCCTCAAAACCCGATAGTGGTTTTGAAATAGGCCATGATTTGCATTTTCTATGTTATCCCTTGTTATATGCATGAATTACATGATGAATTGGTTCAAACACAACACATATAACATGTATGAGATGTGCATGATCAGTGGACCTCAAAGCAATGCATATTTCAAAGAGTTCAAGTTGAGATGCTTACGTCTTTAGGAGCTTTTTGGACAATCTGTCAAGTGCCTTGTTCCAGAAATGTTTTGATGCTTTGAACACTCTCAAATGATCCCTTGGAAGCTTTTAGGATGATTAGAATCAGCCGGAAACCTCAGGAACAAGTTTGAGCTCTTTCTTGCAAAAGGGGCAAAAGTGGCCAATATAGCAACTCTCTCAAATGATGTTCCAGACGTGTGGAACCATTTGGGACAATTCAAGGATGATATTTGGAGTGTGTTTGAGGTTTTATCTGGTTTTAAAAGTGACTGAATCAAGACATGGCTTGAAAAATGCAAAAAGGCCATATTTTGAGGTTTTGAGAGGGGACTTTGTGATTTTGGTGTTACAGGTCACTTGTGAGAGTTTGGATAGCTTAGATATGACATATTGGATGTGTTTGGATCATGAGCTATGATGGAAATGCTCTCTAACTCAAAAACTCAGAGTTACCTTGCTAAAGTAGGTGTTTTTTCCAAGAGAAAGAGATTTTGAGGAAAGCAAGTGTTGTAGTGCTTTGATGTACTCAAACTAAGCACAAATGAGCTCTATTTATAGTAGAGCAAGTTTGTTTTGCAAGCAATAGTGAATGGCAACTGCTGCAGAGGTTTGGCCAATGTTGTTCAATAGGAATCCAAGTCTCCTATAGCCATTGACTAGAGGTTATAGCACAGGCTACTGGTTCCCTAGTTCTTGGATAAGTCTTGACTGAATTCAGTTGGAAAGGACTCAGTCCATGCCACCTTGGTGCATCCATTAAATGCTCAAAACCAAAATTGGAGTCTTGTCCCTCTTTTAGGCATTTCTAGGTTTGGCATGCTACTTTTGGTTCCAAGGACTTGGGAGGCTTATGGATCAGTGTTTGTCCCTCATTGGTCCCTCACTGAGGTGTTCAGATGGATAAACATGTTTGTCACTTGTACAAATTTGGCAAATCGAGTAAAATGCACAAATCTGCCTTGCCACGACAGTTTGCAGCAAGGCATATTGGCATGGTCATATCTCATGGCTCAAATGGAATTTGATGGAGTTCTTGGCCATTTTGGAAAGCCCTCATATGATACAACACACGTGTGATCATAGTTTATTTTGATACCTTTTGGATCCAAGTGAGAAATGCCCCTATATTTGGAAAAAAGCGAAGGCAGATTCTGACTTAGTGAAAATTTCACTAAGTGTTGGAAAAAGTGACATTTCATGTTTTCAGCCATTTTGATCATTCCATAGCTTAAAATCCATGAGGAATTGGAATGAGTGGCAGTTGAAGCTTTTGTAGAGGGCCATGAGAGCTACAAATCCAACTTCGAATGGGGAAAATGGCCTTGTGGTTTAGGAGATATAATCCTCCAAAGTTGGTACCCTAGCCACTTTGTTTCATAACTTAGAAAATTTCTAAGTTTTTATGGTTACCCCTTTTACAAGTTATCCCATTTTTCTTGATTTTTCTTGATGAATGATGATTCAAATCGCACATTAACATCATTTTAGGGTCAAAGAACCATAATTGTGAAAAATCTCAAAAAGTCAAAGTTGACTTTTGTGCACAGTTGACTTTTTATCAGATGAAATCCAAACTGTGCGATCCTCTATGAAATCAAGTCCTTGACCTAAATCAAATTTGATGGATTGATTTCATAGGTGTTATAGGGTGTATTGAATCATGTCCCAAGGTTTGGGAGCATGTCCTGGTCAAAAGTCAAAGGCACAGTTGACTTTTTCTTCAAAACCCTAATTGTGATTCTGATGAACTTGAAACTTGTTGATCAAGCTTCTTGGATATATCCATTGTTGTAAATGGATCAATGTAGTGTATTGGAGACCCTCAAATCATGTCTTGAGGTCTTGGATCATGTTTTGTCCCAAAAGTCAACTTAGGGGTGAATTAGGTCAAGAAACCCTAATTCCTGATTTTCTGATGTATGCCTCCCCTGAGGCTAAATTGACTTGATGATGGGGTTCATGAGGTCCCTTGGGGTATCTTGGGTTTTGCTTTGAAGAATTGGCTCATTCCCAGAGGAAAATTTCCATCTGGAGGCCCTGGTCGACCAAAACCCTAATTTGGTGACACTGGCGATCTTGAGGCTTAATCCACTTGGAATGTTGCAACTTTGTGCTTGATCCTTGATGTGGGAGTCCTCTTAATCCATTGTGGATGTTTGACAGGTTAGAAAAGTTGAAGATCATGTCATTCCTTGATTGATCCTTTGTCTAAGAGCTCTGAGAGGGCTTGAAACCCTAAATTTGATTGTAGTTGATGCTCACCCATCTTTGGGGAGACTAATGAGGTATGATGGTTCATCCATACTGTGGTGATGATTTGCACAATGATGGGAAATCTTAGTGGTCAAAATTTGGGGTATGATAGATGCCCCTATTTAATATTCTTGGACCCGAAGGTGTGAATGGCGAAGGTATTCGGGCATTCAGGGTGCAAGAGGATTAAATATCAGAATACCCAAAATTTTGACAGTGGTTAGGAATAGCAGTTTGCGCATCCATCTTCTTTTGCTAAGTGTTGATACTTAGAAAAGGTAAAACTTCCCCTCGATCCTGGTTTCCTACCAGGGAACTGGTCTCAGTTTCTAAAATAAACTTCCCCTCGATCCTGGTTTCCTACCAAGGAACTGGTCTAAGTTTCTGAAATAAACTTCCCCTCGATCCTGGTTTCCTACCAAGGAACTGGTCTCAGTTTTTGATGTAAACTTCCCCTCGATTCTGGTTTCCTACCAAGGAACTGGTCTCAGTTTCTTTTGTCAATAAACTTCTTGACAAGGGACGCTGTTCGTAGCGGTTTTCCTCAAACTTCTCGCCGAATTTTCCTAGGGAGATGCCATTTGATGGAAAAATATATGATGTCAGAGTTGCTGGGGAACCCAGTTGTCTGAGCTGTAGAGGTGTACAAACTTCTCCGTTGGAGATGTCATTCGTTGACTCTACTGGGGGAAAACGAGTCTCTTGAGTGACTACTTTCTGCTTGGGGATATTACATCATACTTTTCTCGGGATCTTCTCGGAGAAATTCCATATGGTGTAATCCAATTTTGAGGTGCTGATGACCTTTTCGTCAACGGATTTTTTGGGGAAAAACTGCTGTATTGTCGAATCTCTGATTAATAGGCTTTCTCTGGGGATTTTCCTTAATCCGGGAAAGCGAAGATATCATCTTCAATGGTGAAGAGCGATGTCTGTTGAAGGTTCTCTGGTTTTTCAGGGGTTCAAGTTATAAAAGTGGTCAAGGAACCCACTTCAATTCAGCAGCAAAGTGGAGGAGCGGTTGGTTAGACGCCACCTTTCCCGACGAGGAAAGAACTGACAACTCGGTTGAAAATACGTTTATCACTAGGGAACAAGACTGACTAGAGTGATAGTGATGCAACATGAATATGAATGTAAATCAATAATGCATGATGTATGTATGTATATGCTGACAAAACTGATGCGACATACAGACTAGTGGATGAACACGACTGGATACTCGGCCACAGTGGGAGATGAAAAGTATCACTTGTTCATGAAAATAGAAATTCTGCCTTGCTTAGGAGGGATAGTCCCTGTTGGGAGCTACGTTGGTCGGTCTTAGGAGATAAGAACTCTGTCGGGGGTGTCAGATGAAACACGGTCTCTGACACAGTTGATCCTTCATTCAGGTGTACTGGCTAAGAAGAAGTACTTTGATTCTGCACTTTAAAGCTCAATTGCTTCTGGGAGAAGCGATCGATGTTCTTTCGATGTTCAATAGTCAAAAGAAATTGCTGTCTTTATTTTAAACGCAGAAAAAGTTTGCAAGTAAATTCATTTTTGTTTTATTTCAAGAATCGTTGATCATGTTAAAATGTCGTTCTATAAAGCTAAAACAAATGAGAATTATAAACAAAAGCACAAGGGCTCGAATTTTATTGATAGAAAAGTAATCAGCCAAGCGCGTGATACCATAGAGTATTTACAAAGTTTAGGAAATGGAAATGTGAGGGAAAAAGGGCTATATTGAAACATAACGACCGCTATCGTCGAAGATGACCTTGACTGGAGTTTTTCTGACTGATGGCATTACTGCTGCTGAGGAGTTGAACTGATCAGACATAGTTACTTGCCATTATCCCTTACTTTTGCATGGATTGTTCTTTGAGATTTCTAATCCACCGGGATGATTTTTTATTGTGTCTCTAATTTTTGCCTGGACTGTCCTTTCGGGTTTTCAATCTACCGAGACGTCTTTTTTTTTTGTTTAGGCGAAGTATTTCTTGACTACATCAACATTTGTGGGGTAGGAAAACTCCTCTCCATCCATGGTTGCGAGTCTTAAGGCACCGCCTGAGAAAGCTTTCTTGACCACATAGGGGCCGTCATAGTTTGGGCTCCATTTTCCCCGAGGATCAGTGAGAAATGATTATATCTTCTTGAGCACAAGGTCTCCTTTCCTGAAGACGCGAGGTCAAACCTTTTTGTCAAACACCTTCTTCATTCTCTTTTGATACAACTGGCTGTGGCATAGTGCCGTTATTCTCTTTTCTTCGATCAGATTCAGTTCATCGTGCCGACTTTGACACCATTTAGCTTCTGTTAACTTAGCTTCCATCAATACCCGGATTGATAGGATCTCTACTTCTATGGGGAGCACTGCCTCCATGCCATATACTAGAGAGAAAGGGGTTGCCCCTATTGAAGTGCGGATAGATGTGCGATAACCGTGAAGAGAAAAGGGTGGCATCTCGTGCCAATCTTTGTAGGTTACAATCGTCTTCTGAACAATCTTCTTGATGTTCTTGTTAGCCGCTCCTACCGCCCCGTTCATCTTGGATCGGTAGGGAGATGAGTTATGGTGTTCGATCTTAAACTCAGCACACAACTCTTTCATCATCTTATTGTTCAAGTTGGATCCATTATCCGTAATGATCTAGTTTGGAACACTATAATGGCAGATGAGATTGTTTTTGATAAATCGGACCACCACTTGTCGGGTTACATTGGCGTAGGACGCTGCTTCGACCCACTTGGTGAAGTAGTCAATGGCTACCAAGATGAACCGATGTCCGTTTGAAGCCTTAGGTTCGATCATGCCGATCATGTCGATTCCCCATATGGAAAAAGGCCAGGGGAAGAAAGAACTTTGAGATGCGTTTGCGGTACATGGATTTTGTCTGAGTATATCTGACACTTGTGACACCTCCTCATGTACTTGTAGCAATCAGATTCCATTGTCAACCAATAGTACCCTGCTCTTAGAATTTTTCTCACCATTGTGTGTCCGTTGGCATGGGTGCCAAAGGATCCTTCATGAATTTCTTTTGTGAGCATGTCTGCTTCTGGTCTGTCTACGCATCGGAGCAAGACCATGTCAAAGTTCCTCTTATAGAGTGTATCACCGCTCAGGAAGAAACTGCCTGCCAGCCTTCTGAGGGTCTTTGTGTCCTTTCTGGATGCCCCAGGAGGGTACTCTTGTTTCTGAAGGAAGCATTTGATATCGTGATACCAAGGTTTACCGTATATGACTGCTTCAATCGTGAAGATGTAAGCGGGCCTTTCGAAGCGCATTATGTCAATCTTAGGTAAGTCGTTCCATTGACCTACACTAATCATGGAAGAGAGAGTGGCTAATGCATCAGCCATGTGATTCTCTTCACGAGGGATATGATGAAACTCGATTCTGTTGAAGAAAGGTAACAACCTTCTTGCGTATTCTTTGTAAGGAATCAATCCTGATTAGTGTGTGTTCCAATCTCCTTTGATCTGATTGATAACTAGGGCTGAGTCGCCATATACGTCCAAGTTCTTGATCCTTAAGTCGATCGCTTCTTCGAGACCCATGATACAAGCTTCGTATTCGGCCTCGTTGTTTGTGCACTTGAATGTCAGTCTGGCGGTGAAAGGAGTGTGGGTACCCTGAGGTGTTACGATGATTGCCCCAATTCCATTTCCGTAATGATTGATAGCTCCGTCAAAGATTAGTCCCCATTGGGAACCTGGTTCTGGCCCTTCATTGGGTAGCGGTTCATCGCAATCTTTCATTTATAGATACATGACATCTTCGTCTAGGAAGTCAAGTCTGACTGATTCCTGATCTTCAATCGGTTGATGAGCCAAGTGATCGGCTAAAACACTTCCTTTAACGGATTTTTTAGCGTGGTACTCGATGTCGTATTCTGACAACAACATCTGCCAACGGGCGATCCTTCCTATGAGAGCAGGTTTTTCAAAGACGTACTTGATTGGATCCATTTCGGAGATTAACCAAGTAGTGTAATGAATCATATACTGGTGAAGACGTTTGGCTGCCCAAGCTAAAGCACAACAAGTTTTCTCAAGCATAGTGTACCGAGTCTCGCAGTCGGTGAATTTCTTGCTCAAATAGTAAATGGCAGACTCTTTCCTTTTGGTTTCGTCTTGTTGGCCAAGTACAAAACCCATTGAGTCTTCCAAGACTGTTAGGTAGATGATCAATGGTCTTCCTTCCACTGGAGGTGATAGAATCGGTGGGTTCAACATATATTCCTTGATACAGTCGAAGGCGGTTTGGTAATCTTCTATCCAAACCCAATCCTGATTCTTTTTAAGTAATTTGAAAATCGGCGCGCATGTCGCGGTCATGAGGAATATGAATCTGGAAATGTAGTTCAGACGTCCCAGGAATCCTCTGACTTGTTTTTCAGTCTTTGGAGAAGGCATTTCTTGAATGGCCTTGACCTTGTCAGGATCAACCTCAAGTCCTTTCTGGCTGACGATGAACCCTAAGAGTTTCCCTGAACGGACACCGAATGTGCACTTATTGGGATTCAAGCGGAGTTTGTACTTTCTTAACCGCTCGAATAGTTTCGACAGGTGGGTCACATGCTCCTCCTCTGTTTTAGATTTGGCAATCATGTCATCGATATATACCTCGATTTCCTTGTGTATCATGTCATGAAACAGAGTAGTCATGGCCCGTTGATAGGTTGCCCCGACGTTCTTCAACCCGAACGACATTACCTTGTAATAAAAAGTACCCTATGGGGTGATGAAGGAAGTTTTCTCCATATCTTCCGGCGCCATTTTGATCTGATTATAGCCCGAGAATCCATCCATGAAGGAGAAGACTTTAAACTTTGTTGTACTATCTACCAGCATGTCAATGTGTGGTAAGGGAAAGTCATCCTTTGGACTAGCCTTGTTTAGATCCCTGTAGTTTGCACACATTCTGACCTTTCCGTCCTTTTTCGGAACTGGTACTATATTGGCTAACCATTGAGGATATTCTGATGTGGCGAGGAAACCCGCGTCAATCTATTTTTGCACTTCCTCTTTTATTTTGATGGCCATGTCTGGGTGAGTCCGTCTCAACCTCTGTTTTACAGGTGGACATTTTGATCTCAACGGTAGATGATGTTCCACGATGCTGGTATCCAACCCTGGCATGTCCTGGTAGGACCAAGAGAATACATCGGGAAACTCTTAGAGAAGCTTTATCAAACTTTCTTTGACAGGTGGACTGAGCAGTGTCCCAATCTTGACTTCTTTTCTCTCTTCTTATGAACCCAAGTTGACCGTTTCCAACGGCTCCTTGTGAGGTTTAATGGACCTTTCCTCTTGTCTGAGTAATCGGGAGATCTCTTCTGGAATTTCGTCGTCATCTTCTTCTTCAGCCCCAAATACCGGGAATTCAAAGTTGGGATAAGGCATCGGATCGTATGTTTCAACGGGGTTTAAAACAAGCAATCTGCATGACGTGATGATTCATTTTTAGAAGAGATAAAGAGAATGCAAGAGAGTGTGCAGTATATATTTTTTTTGCTTGCTTTTATTATTTATTGTTTTTTAGGATTACCATTTTCTGAAAAAGCAAAAAGATAAAATAGCAATTAATGCGAAATTACAGAACGACGTTTATTTAATTTATGATCTTGTCGATTCTTGAAACTACAGCCCTATAAAACAAAACTTTGTTGCTTTGGGCGAAGCGAAGAGGGGTAGTTATAGAAAGTGAGCCCTATCAAAACATCTGTTTCACCTGGGCAGGGTGAAAGGTTAAAACAAAGATGGCCATTACTTTGACTTATGAACGATCTTCGGAACATCGACTGCGACCCATTGGCGGCGAACTCCTCGGTGAATCACAAAGTATGGTACCCTCCTTGATTTGTCTTCAAAAATAACGTTGATTTCTGGCAGAGCAGGATCGTTGTAATCTGTCTCCCAGATAGAGTTGTCGTAGGAGGATTCCTCTGTTGTATTTTGCATAGTATTTGTGCTCTCATGTTTATCTCCCCATCCAGTTGGTCGGATGTCTTTGAGCCTGATACGAGAGCTTTCAGGGGCAGTGTACTTGACCATAAAGTCATACTTTCCACTTGGTTGTCCCAGGGTATCCCACACTTCTTTGGAACTGGAGGAGTCATCCCTTTCGATGACGTTGACCTCAGGAAAAGTATAGTTGATGAATTCTAATCCGGCAAGCTTTACCAATTCATCATCGTACTGGATGTTTTCTGAATGACCTGCGTGTTGATCCCATAACATGGTGGGGACGCAGGTATTCTTTTCAATGATGCTCAGTTGATTTTCATTGTTCGACTGATTTTCTTGCCCCAAGTCTCCTGGGTATGGCTGCTAGATAGGCAGGCCATCCATTGGGCCATAATAGTCGTGGTCAAAGTTGTATTTCATTGGAGTGTCCTCCTCTAATGAATTTGGTGGAGCACGACATCCTTCAGGATCACAATCTCCATATATCATTCTGACATCTGACCTGGGTATAAATCTCGGACTCTGTGCGGGTAGCAAAAGGGCGTAGGCACCTCTTCCTGAGACATATAATCGTCCTTATTAAGATAGGATTCCCATTCTTACGGAGGAATCTCCCTCGTTGATGGTATGTACTTCTTGAGACACTGGGTGAAGGAAACCTCCACTATGGAAGAAGTTCTGAATGGGATGAAGACTCTCACCGTTAGTAGCTGTCTGGGTAAAGGTTGAAGAAAAACCAAGGCCCTTCTTTTTCTTATTGTCAGTAGGAATGACAAGCTGTCCCCATCCCTTTGTGTTGTTACTTTTGATCATTTCGAGAGCATCTTTGTATGAGGAAATCGATGTTCCTTTTTCTAATTGATTCTCATTTCTCATCGAAAGTGCTTGGAACTGAGTCCCAACAACCTCCCCGGGCTCTACACAAGTAGATAATGAAAGGTTACTCACAATCAAGGCTTGTTCTCCACAGACTGTGATGAGTTGATCGTTCTTGATGAACTTCAGTTTCTGGTGCAGTGTCGAAGTGACTGCCCCAGCCTGGTGTATCCAAGGTCTTCCTAATAAGCAACTGTATGTTGCCCAGATGTCCATGACCTGGAAAGTCACTTGGAAAGTGTGAGGACCGATAGTTATGGGAAGGTCAACTTCACCGATAACCGTTTTTCTAGACCCGTCAAATGCTTTGACAATGACCTCGCTACCTCTCATCGGAGATCCTTTGAATGATAGTCGCATTAGAGTGGACTTTGGCATAACGTTGAGAGTCGATTCGGTGTCTACCAGTACGCTGGCTAAAGCATCGTCCAGGTAGTTGATTGTGATATTGAGCGCCATGTTGTGACTTTTGCCTTCCTCTGGCAATTCCTCATCACTAAACCCCAAGTTGTTGCAGGAAGTGATATTAGAGATAATGCTGTCAAATTGTCGTATTGACACATCCTTTTCCATAAAGGCCTGCTCTAAGACTTTCTGTAGAGCCTCTCTGTGGGCTTCGGAACTAAGTAAAAGAGATAACACGGAGATTTTTGAAGGATTTTGTAACAGTTGATCAACGATATTGTATTCACTCCTTTGGATGAGCTTCAGCATCTCATCATCGTTCTTTGAAAGGTCGGGATCACTGGATGGACCGACTGGTGGATTAGGAACTTCTGTTTGAGGTTCCTTTTCTCTGTTAGGGTCTCCAACTCCCCTGTTGAAGATTCGACCGCTCCATGTTACTCGACTGATGTCTGCAATATTCACGACGGAGGGTAATGGAATTTCCTTTCCATTCTCAATTATTGTTGCACCATATTTATAAGGGATCGCCTTAGTTGATTCATACGGCACTGGTCCCGGCAAATAGATAACTACAGGAGCCTTCTGATTTTTCTGACTGTCGTAGGTAACTTCAATCAATTCTTGGCTAGGAACCTTTGATTCTTCAAGTAGAGGGATGATGGTACAAACATCCATGGTCCCTTCGTGATCAGAGATTACGACAACGTCCTTAATCTGATCAGCGAAATAATCTGGCGTCCAGTTGATTGAACTCGGACACGGTTGAATCTCCTTGCGTTCCAACTGACTTTGAAGGGCTGCTCGCACGGCATCCTTGATTATTTTCCGAACAGACTCTACAGCGCTCGTAGTTATGTGGTGGCACCTGGCCACGTCCGTTTTGAATGCAGTGTAACCTCACTAGGTCTATTTCCATAAATTGAACATCCTGACTTTGATGCCTAGTAGGGTTCCCATTTGTTACGCTGATTTATTGCGTGTCTCCATCCATATAGATCGGAAGCCACCAGTGGTTTAACAAGTGTTACAAAGTTCTTTGAACGAGAGCACACCCTTGGTTACTCTCACAACATCCTTTACAGTTCTGATAATTATGTGAAGTGAGAAAACTGAGCTGGATTTGCTTGGCGTGTAACTCCACCAAGCTGGTATTCATCAAGCGAATATCGAAGATCTGAATCATGTTGATCTGATATGGATTTCTATCAAGGTAGTCCTGGATCAACCCAAGATCCATCTGACACTGGAGGGCCTCTTGTACGAAAGAGCATCCCTGTTTGTTTACCGAGCAAGTCAGACAGGAATTGTAATCATGCTGTGGTAGATTATGATACTGGCTTTGCCTTGAGTGCATTGCCACCAAGTTAACATTCATTGCACGGATGTCGTGGTTCTGAATGATGTTAGAATTCGTATAAGTCATGTTAACTCCACGAATTCGATGCTCTTGGATCCATCCGAGATCCAACTGTTCCTGTAGAGCTGATTGCACCATAGAACACCCCTGATTGTTTTTAGAGCAGATATCACACTGGTGATAATTATGAGGTGGCACATGGCCTTACCCGCTCTGTCTATAATGCATCTTGACCAAATTGGCCCATAATAAGAGTACATCATGAATTTGATAGCTGTCGTTAGACTCTTCCTCTATCAAATTGACTGCAGATTTCTCATGTCGAGGCAGCGGGTTTGTGAGAACATTCAGATTCGTATATTTGAAAGATAAGACCCCGCTCCTAACAAGCTTTTGTACATCGGATTTGAAATTGAGACAATTTTCTATGTTATGCCCCGGTCCTCCTTGGTGGTAAGGGCAAGTCTGATCCGCTTTAAACCAAAAAGGCGGATTTTCTAGTACTGTAAGAGGAGACCTAGTTTGGACGTGTCCCTTGACCAGTAATAACAAAAACAGTTCTGCGTACAACACCGGTATAGGGTCGAACCCTAGTGGTCGCGTTGTACGATTGTTGTTGTACGGAGGACGAGCCTGCTGAAGAGGCTGTTGTGTCCTTTGCTGAAATTGTTGTTGAATCGGTTGGCTCTGCACAACCTGAGGTTGATACGCAGGAACAGGCGCGGGGTTGATAGCAGGAGTCTACTGGTTGGTATCGTCGCCTTTGCTTTCTGAGAGAGATATTCCCAATATCTTTCTCTTTTTTCTTAGGGAGAGCACTACCGTATCGTTTTGTATTACTTGATGATCCAGCATCTTTAACTAACCGTTCTTCTCAGACCGCTTCCTCAAGACGAACTCTCATGCCCACCATCTCAGTGAAGTCACTGGGCGCACTGGCCACCATTCTGTCGTAGTAAAATGAGCTCAAGGTCTTTAAGAAGATCTTTGTCATCTCTTTTTCCTCAAGAGGTGGACAAATCTGAGTGGCGATTTCACGCCATCTCTGAGCGTACTCCTTAAAGGTTTCCTTGTCCTTCTGTGACATTGATCTGAGTTGATCTCTGTCTGGTGCCATGTCCAGGTTATACTTATATTATTGAACAAAGGCAGCGCCAAGATCTCTGAAAGTACCGATCTTAGTGCGGTTTAAACCCATGTACCATTTGAGCGCAGCACCGGTTAAACTATCCTGAAAGTAGTGAATTAGTAGCTCCTGGTTCTTTGTCTGAGCCGATATTCGCCGAGCGTACATCACCAAGTGGCTTTGTGGGCAAGAGTTACCCTTGTACTTTTCAAAATCGGGTACCTAGAACTTGTGCGGAACTTTCACATTGGGGACCAAACAAAGGTCCGCGACGTCCTTTCCAAATAAATCCTGACCGCGAAGGGCTTGTAGTTCTTTCTGCATCTCTAGGAATTGTTCCTGGAACTCATTCATTCTGTCGAACATACTTTTGTTTCCACCAGAAGGTATCTGTGGAATCTGTCCTTCCGGGACAGTGTGTACCACGGTGGTGGTATAGTCATTATGGCCGAGACTCTCAGTGCCTCCTGAAGTTTGTAACCTTCGGGAATTACTGTCATACCCCTGGCATCTTCGCTTTCCTGAAGCTTGTAACCTTCAGGCCCAGCGGCTCCTGCTGAAGTTTCCGGATCTTCAGTGATCGGTGGAATATATCCCTCCGGGATATATTTGAGTGGCATGCCTCAGGGACGATCTTTCGGCATTTTGTACCTAGGATCATACTTTTCCACTATGGGCGTTGATGTGATCTCTTAGATCACAGTCCTTTGTTGTTGCATTTGAGCTTCAGCTAGAGCTTGCATGCTATTATGAAGCTTTCTCAGATCCTCTTTCAGAGTGTCGATCTCTTCCCTCAACTCTCTATTCTCTTCCTCGAGATCACCCATCTTTTTCTGACGATTAGCCCGAGTATTGTACGAATGAGACAGTTTGACTCTAGAATCGAGACGCAAACGTGAGATTCGTAGGTAAGAAGAATGCGTTATGCGAGAATGATGAATGATATGCAATGATTATATTAATGATATGTTTTTTTGTTATTCAAAGTAAACTTCGACAATTGGATTGAAAATATCAAACAGTGGGGAAACCCCGTTTTATTGAATTCAAAGATTGCGGAAACGGAAATACAGTAATTTACAAAGTGCTGTAAAAAGGAAATCTAAGATAATGGATCCTGAGTCCGCTCTGAGGAGAACTCAGGTGCTGGTTCTGGTACTTCCCTTTTCTTTGACCGGGGCTCTTGGGCCGTTGTCGGGTCGTCATTCCTTTGCCAAGTGAAAGGAGTGAGCAAATTCCTTTGATCATCTTGATTTTCCACGGCATGTTGCTCTAAAATCTCAATCAGAGCATCTTTATCTTTCAACAGTTGCTGTATTTTCTTGCACTCTACATTAAAAATACGGTACTTGTTCCTCCAAGACCTCTTCTCCTGCTGAACTTTGTTGAGAGTAACCTGAAGTTTTTCCGTCTCTGACATAAAATAAAGGACCGAGTCCCTTAACGGAAGAACTTCCTGATGAGGGTAAGGCATCCTCAGCTTGAGAGCTCTAGTTTGTACCCAGTGGAGATAAGGCTCCACCGAGACACAGTCTGGTTTTCCTAGAGACTCTCTTTCTTTTCTATGAACGTGTTTCCAGGCGTGCACTATTTCCATCTTTAGTGCTCTGTCATTTTCTCCTTCCTTGAAGAAAAGACCTTCCAAATGAGCATTATGCGGGACATGCCTCATCGGGTATCCAAATTGACGACGAACTAAAATTGGATGATAGTTAATTCCTCCCTTAGTTCCTATAAGGGGCACATTTGGGAAATTTCCACAACGGTCAATGATTATGATCCTGTCATAGGTTCGATTGTACCAATCAATGTCAGAGTTGGTACGAGATATGATTCTCTGCAACCAACGGAAAGTGTTCTTTCGATCCCAAAATGCAGTAGACTCGGGCAAGTGGGGAGTGAACCATTTGTATAGCAGGGGTACACAGCATGTGATCATTCCTCTGCTGTACAAATTCCTTAAGTGTACATAATGATAAGCATCTGCGAGCAAGGTCGGTATCGGGTTTCTAATCAGGAAAACCTTAATGGAATTGATATCTACAAAGTTATCGATGTTGGGAAACAAAAATAACCCGTAGGTAAGCAAAACAAAGATGCTTTCGAAAGTGGCCACGTTCCCTATACTAGCAAAGTACAGAGCTTTCTTTATCAAGAATTGGGCTGGCAAACCCTGGATTCCCCCCTAAGTGGTCATGTGAGTCCTGACCTTCGACTCGTCCAAATAAATTGCTCTTGCAATGGTTTGATCTTTTGGAATTTCTTCCAGTCCAGAAAAGGGAGCTTGATCAGTAATATACAAACCAGTCAGGTGAGAGTACTCCTCCAGCGTTGGTGCTAGTTGATAATCTGGGAATGTGAAACAGTGATAGACTGGTTCGTAGAACTGGATTAGTGTGGACAGGATTCCTTCGATTACATGAACCCTCAACAAGGACAGCAGTCCTCCATACTTAGCTCTGAAAGCCTCGTGGTTGGTGATCATTCTCGCCAGACCTCTTAAATCCTCTAGTTTTGGAACCTTGAAGGTGTACTTATTAGTTTTCCTTCTACTGAAATCCATTAGCAATCTCTTTATCTGACATTTGCAATCATTGTCTTAGTTTAATTTGAAAAAGAGAGACTAGAAGAGAAGATTTTTCTTTTTTTGAATGTTTTTTTTAAATGAATGTATGAATACAGCACACAAAAACATAGAAAAAACATGGGGTCAAAGGGTCGGTGTAATGAAGTCAAGGCTCTACCCCCCCCCCCCTCTAAAGGTTTTTACTGGTGATTGTTTGTACCTGTCCACAAAATCATTGATCCCTCTTGGGATAACAACAACAAGCGGATCGCCAGCGAGCTGATGCATCTTAGAGTGATCTCAGATGAGGATAGTATCGCGTGACAACTATTTCTGATAGCTTCCGCACTACAAAATGGTTTCAGTCTACTAAAAACCTCAGCTTCTCAGATAACCCATTCGACCACACTACTTTCAACAACCGAAGTCGTATAGGCAATGTATCTGCAAAGGGAGTCTCCATTGAGTTTGATGGTCGACCGGGGACTCTTAACTGGGATTCACTCCCCCCAAGATTACCCGTATTTCCATCACCTATCTTAGGTGTATACTCAATCTTTCTACATGCAGCATCACACGCACTCCCATTAGCAAAAAAATAAACACAGATATCAATTAGGAAAAGTAGTATATATATTTGTCTTAATCATCCTAGACCTCTAGTCTTATGATCCTATACAGACAATGACTCCCCAACAGAGTCGCCATTTCTGTGCCATCTGGTTGAATTTAAAGGTTTCCACCGAAGATTGTAAGAAAGAGAAGAGGGCCCCACGGTGGGCGCCATTTTTCTGTAGCGCGATTTTTGTGGTCTTGAATCACGATCGCTTGGGTACTACAGTTTGATTCATTTTTTATCCTATTGAGTTGATTAAGAAAGGGAAATAGATGTCTCCAATTAACCCTGCTTGCATACTGAGTTTAAACAGCTGTCTGTTAGGTTACAGATGCAATTAAGATGTGGGCCCTTTTTCGGTTTATTTTGTTTAAATTTAGAATGTCTGGACTATTTGCGAGGTTTTTTGGTAAGATGTTAGGATTTGGTGCTTTTCGATTGATGTGTGAAGGTACGGGATTTTAGGTTTTTGATTAGTATGCTCGTTAAGATTTTGCAATCTTATGCCTACGTATTCCTGTTTAATGAAACATGGAAATCAGAGCAATCATAGTTTCGCCTATTCTATGGGAGGAAAGAGGTGTTTTGGTGTCTTGTTCAAAGCCCAAGACGTGAAGCTAAAGGTGGTTTGTATCTTGTTCAAGCCCAAGATGTGAAGCTAAAGGGTTTTGGCTGAGAGAGAATTTGTCATCTCTAAAGAGGAGTTGTTGATGTTTGTATGCTGTGAGCAAGGCACGACTTTGATGTTAAATGGTTGATTGACTCAACCAGGGTTTTCTTTATACAAAGCCTAAGAAGAGGCGGGAAGTTTGACTTTTTCGGGGAGAATGTTCTTTCTGTCTTGTACAAAGCCCAAGATTGAGGTTAAAAGGGATTTTGACTCCGTTGGGGAGAATGTATCTTGTATAAAGCCCAAGATGAAGGCTGAAATGGTGTGACTCAACAAGAGAATACTTTTATCTGTCCTGTATGAAGCCTGAGACGTAGGCTATAAAAGGTTGACTCAACAAGAGCGTCTGAAGGTTGATTGACTCAACAAGAGAGTCTTTTATACTCAACAAGAGAGTGATTGGCTGTCTCATACGAAGCCCGAGATTGAGGCTAAAAGGAGATTGACTCAATAAGAGAGTCTTTTATACTCAACAAGAGAGTGTTTTTCTGTCTTGTACAAAGCCTGAGATAGAGGCTAAAAGGAGGTTGACTCAACAAGAGAGTCTTTTATACTCAACAAGAGAGTGATTTATATGTCTTGTACAAAGCCCGGGACAGAGGCTAAAAAAGGGTTTGACTCAACAAGAGAGTCTTTTATACTCAACAAGAGAGTGGGTTTTTATGTCTTGTACAAAGCTCGAGACGGAGGCTAAAAGTGGTTTGACTCAACAAGAGAGTCCTTTATACTCAACAAGAGAGTGTTTTTCTATCTCGTACGAAGCCCGATATGGAGGCTAAAAAGGGGATTGACTCAACAAGAGAGTCTTTTATACTCAACAAGAGAGTGTTTTTCTATCTCGTACGACGCCCGAGATGGAGGCTAAAAGGGAGGTGACTCAACAAGAGAGTCTGAAAAGGTTAGCTCCGCTGGGGAGCATTATTTGTACAAAGCCAAAGAGGAGGCTACCTTACCGCTGTGGATTCTAGAGATTCTGAAGCGGTTCTAACTGTGGGGAACTCTCATGAGAGAGACCGGGGTTTCTTCCTATGTTTGAAAGGAACTAGAGAATGTCTTTGAGACTCAAGGGTCTTAGACTATCCGAGTCTAGAGTTTTATCTTTTGTACAATGCCCAAGAGGAGGCACGGGCATTAAGGGATGAGTATCAACCCTACAACGGCCGGAGTTTTGACGCTGGAAAGACTGCTCTAGCAAAGGATGACTAAGTTCTGTCTTATACCTTTAAGAGGTCGTCAGGGTCCTTGTATTAAGCCCAGGAGAAGGCATGAGGCCTTCTAAGAAGCTGAAGGGTCCTTGTACAATGCCCAAGAGGAGGCGGGGATGCTTTTAGGAAGCCTGTGGGTCCCCAAACCAAGATAAGTTCAAGACATTCTATTCACTGAGAATAGATTAAGCCAGGAAAATTCAAGGATTTGGAATAAACTCAAGAGATGACATTCACGGAGAAAAGATCATCTCTGAGGAGTTGAGTTTCTTTGACAATTCCTAAGAGTGACAGTCTGAGAAAGGGTTCACCGAGAATGCTGCCTTTCTCTTTGTTCCATATTGTTTAACCCCAAGAGGAGGGAAGACTGTGTCTGGTAATCCTATGGGGGATCTAGTTTTGTTTGTATTTAAGAGTGTCCAACAAGGCTTTACCTACTGCTAGACGTAGTCGGGGAAAACTTTAAATAACTATACTAGTATTACACAGTGGATATGTGACAAGTATATAAAGGATGTGAAAGAAGACTTATAGTGAAGCAGCCCCACAATACAGTTATATACATATGAAAGTGATAAATGAAAGCGGATAAACACTTACCCGTTGTAGAGCTTCCATGTTGTTTTGTTAGTTGTTCTACAAAGAAATCTTTGATAACAATATCATATTCCAAATCAAAGGAGAAAGTACTTTGAAAAGTTTGTTGGGGCTTACAGCTCAAGGAGAGGCCCAAGGTTTTAACGATGATCGCGCCGCTGTTTTGAAAACTGTACAGAGGGACTTTTACAATATGTGAGGCCCACAAGGTTTTATGTACAAGGGGATTGGGTCTTACACTCTATTAGAGGCCCAAAGAGTTTTTAAAATAAAAGGTGGGGCTTACAACACGAGGGGAGGCCCAGATGATTTGTTTGGCAGCAACGATCGCGCCGAGGTTTTTCTTTTAACGCAGAGGGACTTATACAATGTCTGAGGCCCAAAAAGATTTTAGTTAAAAGGGGATTGGGTCTTACACTCTATTAGAGGCCCAATAATTTGTTTTTGTACAAATAGTGGGGCTTACAGCTCAAGGAGAGGCCCAAGTGATTATTTGTTCGAAAATTGGCGATCGCGCCGAGGTTTGAAAACACAGTGGGTCTTATATGATGACCGAGGCCCAAAAGGTGGTGTATTTTCAAAGGGGTTGGGTCTTACACTCTATTAGAGGCCCAAAAGTGTTTTTTAAAAAAGATTTGTGAGGGTGAAAATCAAAGAAACCCTAATTTTGTTTTCCTTTAAAAGTAAATATTTAAAGAAAATCAATTAGAATGATAAAAATACCAAATAAGTTTGATAAAACCACTTGTGATTTTTACTTAAGGTTTGAAAAATGAGGTTTTAATCACAAGACAGTCTAGAA
Organism: Lathyrus tuberosus; assembly: GCA_022829125.1. NCBI lineage: Eukaryota > Viridiplantae > Streptophyta > Magnoliopsida > Fabales > Fabaceae > Lathyrus > Lathyrus tuberosus. The sequence continues at coordinate 1,829,842 of JALAZF010000661.1, forward strand.
CTCATTTGGTTTTGATTTTCAAAATAAACATTCACTTTTAAATGTTTAAAAACAATTAAAAATGAATTAATTCACAGAAATACTAATTATATTAAATAACTAATATAAATTTGATTTTTTTGTGGAATAAAATATTTCAACATTTTTGTGATTTTTTGCAAAAAGAACCAATAAAAAATAATTCAAATTGAGGAAGTTATTAATTTTTCAAATCATTAAAAATAATATGAAAAATAATAAAGAAGTGAAAAAACCATTAAAAAGGGGTCTGGGGCGAGGGGGATTCGAACCCCAAACCTCTTGTAACCTTCAGGCCCAGCGGCTCCTGCTGAAGTTTCCTGATCTTCAGTGATCGGTGGAATATATCCCTCCGGGATATAGTTGAGTGGCATGCCCCAGGGATGATCTTTCGGCATTTTGTACCTAGGATCATACTTTTCCACTATGGGCGTTGATGTGATCTCTGAGATCACAGTCCTTTGTTGTTGCATTTGAGCTTCTGCTAGAGCTTGCATGCTATTATGAAGCTTTCTCAGATCCTCTTTCAGAGTGTCGATCTCTTCCCTCAACTCTCTGTTCTCTTCCTCGAGATCACCCATCTTTTTCTGACGATTAGCCCGAGTATTGTACGAATGAGACAGTTTGACTCTAGAATCGAGACGCAAATGTGAGATTCTTAGGTAAGAAGAATGCGTTATGCGAGAATGATGAATGATATGCAATGATTATATTAATGATATGTTTTTTTGTTATTCAAAGTAAACTTCGACAATTGGATTGCAAATATCAAACAGTTAGGAAACCCTGTTTTATTGAATTCAAAGATTGCGGAAACGGAAATACAGTAATTTACAAAGTGCTGTAAAAAGGAAATCTAAGATAATGGATCCTGAGTCCGCTCTGAGGAGAACTCAGGTGCTGGTTCTGGTACTTTCCTTTTCTTTGACCGGGGCTCTTGGGCCGTTGTCGGGTCGTCATTCCTTTGCCAAGTGAAAGGAGTGAGCAAATTCCTTTGATCATCTTGATTTTCCACGGCATGTTGCTCTAAAATCTCAATCAGAGCATCTTTATCTTTCAACAGTTGCTGTATTTTCTTGCACTCTACATTAAAAATACGGTACTTGTTCCTCCAAGACCTCTTCTCCTGCTGAACTTTGTTGAGAGTAACCTGAAGTTTTTCCGTCTCTGACATAAAATAAAGGACCGAGTCCCTTAACGGAAGAACTTCCTGATGAGGGTAAGGCATCCTCAGCTTGAGAGCTCTAGTTTGTACCCAGTGGAGATAAGGCTCCACCGAGACACAGTCTGGTTTTCCTAGACACTCTCTTCCTTTTCTATGAACGTGTTTCCAGGCGTGCACTATTTCCATCTTTAGTGCTCTGTCATTTTCTCCTTCCTTGAAGAAAAGACCTTCCAAATGAGCATTATGCGGGACATGCCTCATCGGTTATCCAAATTGACGACGAACTAAAATTGGATGATAGTTAATTCCTCCCTTAGTTCCTATAAGGGGCACATTTGGGAAATTTCCACAACGGTCAATGATTCTGATCCTGTCATAGATTCGATTGTACCAATCGATGTTAGAGTTGGTAAGAGATATGATTCTCTGCTACCAACAGAAAGTATTCTTTTGATCCCAAAATGCGGTACACTTGGGCAAGTGGGACGTGAACCATTTGTATAGCAGGGGTACACGCATGTGATCATTCCTCTGCTGTACAAATTCCTTAAGTGTACATAATGATAAGCATCTGCGAGCAAGGTCGGTGTCGGGTTTCCAATCAGGAAAACCTTAATGGAATTGATATCTACAAAGTTATCGATGTTGGGAAACAAAAATAACCCGTAGGTAAGCAAAACAAAGATGCTTTCGAAAGCGGCCACGTTCCCTATACTAGCAAAGTACAGAGCTTTCTTTTCAAGAATTGGGCTGGCAAACCCTAAATTCCCCCCTAAGTGGTCATGTGAGTCCTGACCTCCGACTCGTCCAAATAAATTACTCTTGCAATGGTTTGATCTTTTGGAATTTCTTCCAGTCCAGAAAAGGGAGCTTGATCAGTAATATGCAAACCAGTCAGGTGAGAGTACTCCTCCAGCGTTGGTGCTAGTTGATAATCTGGGAATGTGAAACAGTGATAGACTGGATCGTAGAACTGGATTAGTGTGGACAGGATTCCTTCGATTACATGAACCCTCAACAAGGACAGCAGTCCTCCATACTTAGCTCTGAAAGCCTCGTGGTTGGTGATCATTCTCGCCAGACCTCTTAAATCCTCTAGTTTTGGAACCTTGAAGGTGTACTTATTAGTTTTCCTTCTACTGAAATCCATTAGCAATCTCTTAATCTGACATTTGCAATCATTGTCTTAGTTTAATTTGAAAAACAGAGACTAGAAGAGACGATTTTTCTTTTTTTGAATATTTTTTTTAAATGAATGTATGAATACAGCACACAAAAACATAGAAAAAACATGGGGTCAAAGGGTCGGTGTAATGAAGTCAAGGCTCTACCCCCCCCCCCCTCTAAAGGTTTTTACTGGTGATTGTTTGTACCTGTCCACAAAATCATTGATCCCTCTTGGGATAACAACAACAAGCGGATCGCCAGCGAGCTGATGCATCTTAGAGTGATCTCAGATGAGGATAGTATCGCGTGACAACTATTTCTGATATCTTCCGCACTACAAAATGGTTTCAGTCTACTAAAAACCTCAGCTTCTCAGATAACCCAGTCGACCACACTACTTTCAACAACCGAAGTGGTATAGGCAATGTATCTGCAAAGGGAGTCTCCATTGAGTTTGATGGTCGACCGAGGATTCTTAACTGGGATTCACTCCCCGCAAGATTACCCGTATTTCCATCACCTATCTTAGGTGTATACTCAATCTTTCCACATGCAGCATCAAACGCATTCCCATTAGCAAAAAAAATAAACACAGATATCAATTAGGAAAAGCAGTATATATATTTGTCTTAATCGTCCTAGACCTCTAGTCTTATGATCCTATACAGACAATGACTCCCCAGCAGAGTCGCCATTTCTGTGCCATCTGGTTGAATTTAAAGGTTTCCACCGAAGATTGTAAGAAAGAGAAGAGGGCCCCACGGTGGGCGCCATTTTTCTGTAGCGCGATTTTTGTGGTCTTGAATCACGATCGCTTGGGTACTACAGTTCGGTTGATTTTTTATCCTATTGAGTTTATTAAGAAAGGGAAATAGATGTCTCCAATTAACCCTGCTTGCATACTGAGTTTAAACAGTTGTCTGTTAGGTTACAGATGCTATTAAGATGTGGGCCCTTCTTTGGTTTATTTTGTTTAAATTTAGAATGTCTGGACTATTTGCGAGGTTTTTTGGTAAGATGTTAGGATTTGGTGCTTTTCGATTGATGTGTGAAGGTACGGGATTTTGGGTTTTCGATTATTATGCTCGCTAAGATTTTGCAATCTTATGCCTACGTATTCCTGTTTAACGAAACAGGGAAATCAGAGCAATCATAGTTCCTCCTATTCTATGGGAGGAAAGAGGTGTTTTGGTGTCTTGTTCAAAGCCCAAGACGTGAAGCTAAAGGTGGTTTGTATCTTGTTCAAGCCCATGATGTGAAGCTAAAGGGTTTTGGCTGAGAGAGAATTTGTCATCTCTAAAAAGGAGTTGTTGATGTTTGTATGTTGTGAGCAAGGTGTCGCTCCCGGGATTTTCATCCTAGTACAAACGCGAAAGTGGCACCGAACAGAGTCGCCAGCAATGTGTATTTATCCCAAGAGAGGGAAAGGAAACACCTCATAAATCTGAAGGAAGGAAAAGAACATGGTTTTGCGACCAAGAGAATTGGATTCGGGAGTCGGTTACGCGAGAGGAAGGTATTAGCACCCCCTCGCGTCCATCGTACCCGATGGGATCCACGCTTGCTGCTTCAATCAAAGGGTTTAGGAAAAGATGCTGGAAAAAGAACTGGAAAAAAAAGGAATGGAAAAGGAAAGGAAAGAGAAAGAAATGTAGGGAAAATAAAAGAAGTGCTCGAATGGGCCCTACCCCACTGCCTACGTATCTCATCGGGAACATGAGAATCAGAGCGACGTAGTTCCCCTCACTAGGGATGGATTATTTGTGTTTTTCAAGGAACGGCTAACGTTCTAGCTCAGGTGTTGCAGGCTCGCTGGTCCGAGTGCGTTACCATCTTGCAAGAGAACGAGTAGGAGCACGTTCGTACGTTGAGAGTGAATGAGGTGAGAAAAGAATTCCCGAAGGAAAGACGTTATTGTTTGTTTTTGTCTTTTAGAAGAAATTTTGTTATTTGTTTGCATATGATAGTGTATCTAAATCTTAATCATTGGAATGTGTACATCCCCACATTCCAAGATGGAATGAGTAAGAAAGCACACTAAGGGTGAAGAAGACCCCCACACTTAGTTCCAATTGTCAAGGTTCAACCACACTAGCATACTTGTGTTTATTAAGTGTTTTTGTTGATTATGAAATGAAGAAGAGTTTTTATTTGTACCTTCAACAAGTATTGCATTTAAGTCCCTCATACAAGATCAAATGTTTAACACATTGACCCAAGATGGGACATATGCTACACATTCTAAGATTATAAGAGAAGACCCCTTATAATCTTTTATTTATATGAAAGGCCTAAATGCAATAAGTGCCTACCTTTATTAGATATTTTGAATTTTCTTTGAGATGAGAAGATGAAAGACTCAAGGGAGAGGTAAAGGTAAAAATCTATGGGGAAACTAAGACACGCCCTAGTGTTAACATGCTTGGAGATCCTATGGTTAATGTGGTTTAACAAATCTAATCCTAAAAGAAAGGAGAAGAGACTCAAAGTGTAAGAGAAAACAGAAGTTAGTTATTAGTGTGCTCGCCAAGGATAAGGATCCTCGTGCCTACGTATCCTCATTAGGGAATGAGGAATCAGAGCATCCGTAGTTCACGGTACTAAGGGTGAACGGGAAACGGTCTCGATCGCATGGGTGCGAGAGTAATGGTGATACTCACGGAAAGTCTACGGGGGAAACTCGGTCCTACAAGTCAGCATGCAATGATGGTCCTAAAGTCAGGATCAGGAGGGAAGCTATCTAATGTTATCAGGCATGGATTGCTATCCTAATGTCTCTCCTACCTCCTACTTAATCAAAAATTAAGTGGAACTAGGAATCCTACGGGATCATGTCATCAGACAAGTAAACACATGATGAATCAATCACAAAATGAAATAATAGCAACCAAAGAGTAAACAATATCAGTCAACAATAGTATCACACAATCAAAGGGAGAAAAAAGGGGAGCTTTAGCCAAGGGGTCATATCAACCGAGGCAAACAAACTAGCTATGGGAAATAAGGGTACTCGCCCAATGGTATCAAGAACCATGGAGAGCAGAGTAAGAAAGGGGAAGATGTGAGTCAGATCACATAAGCATCAGCATCGATCAATGCGAGCTATAGACAAGGCGTGGGGGTTTGATTACTAAACCCTTCTTGCACTTAACAGACTCGATAACAAGAGTAAGCTATGTTCAAAGCTTCAATCATGCAATGAGAGCTAAGAACGACTCAACTAGAATAACGGGGGTCGATTGCGAACCCTAACTTCTGTCAATTGCCTCTTTAGAGGTCTTCAGCACAATATCTAACAAGCACAATCATGGCCTCACTCGAGGGTTTTCCATACAATCCTACTTATCATGGCATTTGCTATTCCTACTTCTCATGGCATTTGAAAGCTTTAAAGAGAAGTGAAGAGATAAGAAGTCCTACCAAGCGGATATGAATCCGTAGCTAATCAACGAAAGCGCAACGAAAGCAAGTCACGAAAGCACCTATAAACAAATGGCAAACCAAGTTAGAAACAAGTTTTTATTCACAAAATGAAATGGTAGAGCCACCTTTGGAATGTCTCATTTATGTACCTTGCACATGTGAACCAAAGACATTAGTAATAACAAGAGAGGGTATGCACAATATGAAAACCTAAGTCTAATGACTATGTACATTTGAGTCACACTAGTCAAAGTGAAAGACCTAAAAGGATTATGAAATTATGAGTCAAGTTACAACTATGCTACAAGACCAACCAACAAAAGAAATCACCTAAGGGTTACAAGTATAGTCAAAGGACATGAAAGTAAACCAAAACCATAATTGAACTCATGTTAGAAGTGCGCACATCTCTTATAAACATCCCCCAATGGCTAAAGTAAAACAAGTTTAAGTCCTTAAGACGAAACAAGGCCATGAGCCATAAACAGCATCAACAACAGCGCTCCTGCACCTGCATAGCTATAAAAACCAGCAACAAGTAAAAGCGGTTTATAACAGCTACTATTTCCAGAACGGGCAGGTGTGTATACAATCAGGCAGAATAGTAACATTTTACAGCACACTTTGTGCACAGCAGCTGTGTATGTGGCAGCAACTTCTACATTTTACTAACTAAGTCAAGTGAGAAACACTACAAAACAAACTCAAAGATTAGTCAAAATTCAAATGGAGCTAACCAAAGTGAGCAACTAAGATCAAAAGGAAACGTCAATAAGAAGTAATTGAAATCACTACTAAAATGTAAACAACTCTTAGTCAAAAACTAACATGTAACAAATATTAAGGACTATTAACAAAGTCATCAAATGAAACTATTAAAAGGATTAGTCAATGTTAGCATTAAAACCTATGTTTAGTCTATGTTAGAATAAAGTCAAATCAAACTATGTCAAAATCAATTAGTTCAATATCAATTTCTAATTCTAATGAACAATTAGTAGCCAATTAAGCCAAACACACATTATCAAGTCATCAAGCTACAAAACAATTATCAAGCAATTAAGCTAAAAAAACAATTAGTAAGCAACTAATCCAAGAACAATTAGTGAACTAGATCAAGGTTACTCTAATTAACCAAAATCAAGGTTTAAGGTCAATTATTAAACCAAAGTATAACTAAGTCGAGATTAAGTTCTAAAATCAATTATCCTCAAGATTAATCCTAAACTAAAATTAAAATCTAAACTAATCATCCTAAACTAATGCTAATTATCTAAACTACTTAAAACCTGATTAACTAAAATTTCTAAAAAAGAAAATTAATTACCGAAACAGGGGGGTGTAGTGGATTACCTGGTGGTGTGGAAAGAAGTTTCATGGAGGTGGGAAGAGGCCCAATCTGATTCAGGGTGTTGAGAAAAATTGGTTCTCTTAAAAGAAACCCTAATCACAACAAACTCACTCATTTCTCTCCCTGTTACGCCGTCCTCTATCACCATCTTCGTCTCACCTTCTTCGAATCATGTTGCAACACTCACTTAGCCGTGATAACCTTTCTCCTCCATCCTTGGCTTCATCGTTCTCCAATACAACCTCCCTCTAACGCGATCTGAAATTGCTTCCTCTACCACCGCGATTTCGCAATCGCTTCCCATACGCTTATATTCGTCTTTGCAAACGCAGTTTCACCTTGGATGAACCTCATAATCACGTATTGCAAACGCGGTTTCACCTTGGATGAACCTCATAATCACGTATTGCAAACGCGCTTCCTCAATAATCACTTCTTGAAATAAACTGCTTCGAACAGGAGTGAACTGTACCGTGTTCGATTTGATCTCTATTCACAGCAACGATTCAAGCACCATAATTCAACCTTAACGCCTTCGGATTGAGCTCAGATTCAAGTTCGAAGCTTGATCGAAACGTGAAATTGACGGAAAATCAAGGAGAAATGCGCGAATAAATTAGCTCGAAAGCTTACCGAATCGGCGTCGACTTCACAGGTAAAGTTTGTGCTTCTTCTTCGCTTCTCCTTCTGTTGCACTGTATTGATATTGAATCCGTATTCTTCTTCTTCGATTTGCTGTTGCTTCTTTCTCTGCGTGAGTTGTCGCCTTGTTCTTGAAGTTGCGAAGAGTTGCGAATCGGTTATGTATTCTCGCCATGAAATCCAGATCAAACGATTGATGGAATCTTTTATGCGTTAATTTTGTTGCAGGTTCTGTGATGATGCAAGATTGAAGGAGGTTCGTAAATTGACGGCGACGAAGGTGAGGATTGTAGGAGATTGAAGGCGGTTGCAGGTTTTTTGGTTCAATGGCGATATGAAGATGATGAGTGAATTCAACGAAGATGTGAAGAATTTTGAGAAACTTTGTTGGCGAAGATCGATTTCGATGTTGCGGTGGATTCTCCAATCGGTTGTTGCTATTGTTGGAGAGTTGAAGTGGATATGAGAGCAGAGAGAGATGAAGATTGAAGAAAGTTTCAGTAGTTTTTTTCAGTTATGGTGCTAGATTGGAGAAAGATTGGAAGATGATGAAGTGAATTGAAGACGGTTTCTGCCGGGAACTGAAGGTGAAGAACGGAGGATATTGAATGTTGAAGATGGTGAAAGTTTCTGTTAGAGGTTGTGGAAGTTGGTTAGAGTTTTTGTTAGTTCCGTTAGTTCTGTTAGAATTGGGGTAGAGGGATTTTGATTTTCGGTTATGACAGTTAGGAAAATAGTTGTTAGAAGAATGTTAGAGAGCGAAAATGATTAGAGATTGCAATGGTTAAAGAGAACGTCCGGGTGAAATTCTGTTTTTGGTTGTGATTTTCTCTTAACTGATATGAACTTCTTTGTGATTTTTGTGATGTGGGGCTTCTATTAAATTTTGTGACCACTGATATATATCCTGCTGTTATGAATTTTCTGCACATTTTCTTTTCGTGTTGAATTGGAGATTTGACTTGAATGCTCAGTGTGGAAACTTTTCATTGTGTTGTAATCTCTTTCTTTGAATTATCAATGTGAGACATGGTTTGGTCCCTAATATTATCAATGAGAAATTCCTTAGTTTTAATGGCAGAAAGTGAACATGGTGCCACCCCACCGTAAACAATCTATGCGTCGGCAACAGCCCAGTTATTACCATGTTCCTGAAGGAGAACACGAATATCAGCATTTACAATTACCGTGTCTTCATCCCTTCTATGGGGCTGTTTAATTTCTTGTAAAATTTCTTCCATAACGTGAACAACCATAGGCATACACCATCAATCCCAGATACACGCTCCACAAAATTGGATAACCTTTTGATCATTACCTTCTACTATACACCGCCAGACTCCAAAAATAACTATAAATGAAGCCAACAGAGCAAGTTGATGGTGGGGATTTCCAATTGTTAATGGGGTTACATTAAACTGAAATTGAATAGCAATGAGACACAATTTGATTGGTTTAGGGTTTTGAAAATGTGTTTGATTTAAAGAATGGATTTAAATGGATCAAAATGGACTTCTTGGGTATGGAGACATGGATAGAAAAATGAGCTAGTTTTGAAAAATGGTTGAGAATGGATTTTGGATATAGAAAATGATTATTTGTAAAGTGAATGGAAATGGATTTAAGAATTGGATAAAGGAAAATGGAAATGGATAATGGATTTATGGTAGAAATTTGAATTTCAAGTAGCCCACACAACTAATCTCGACACGCCCAATTCTACACCAAACTCATATCTTCAATGAATCCCCACAATTCAATCAGTAAGCTCACTCAACCATGACCAATGATTTGCAATTCAATCCACAGATATCCTGTATTTATAACCAAGAATCTCAATACAAGAACAATTCCCCGAGAACAACTTGAAAATGAAGACAAGTCATGAAGCAAAAAGAACATGATCAACCGGAGGTCCTTGATGCTCACTGATGATATTCTGAAAGCTCAAACCAAAGGAAGATGCCTTGATCACATGTCCTATGCTGAATGCAATGCTTTATTTTTCTATGTTAAAGATGCAATGCAAGGCTAATGAGATGGATATGATATGATATATGATAATGCTATGTTATGATGACAAAAGAGAGAGCAAATTTTGGGGTATTACAGCTGCCCCTATTCAAATGCTGTAGACCTGAATGCCTGAAAGCGATTGCTTTCAGACTTTCAAGGTATATAGCGATTGAATACCAAATATAACCAAAAATTTGCTCGGGATGACGAAGAAGAAAAAGGATATAAACCCAATAACACTGCTGGATTGAATCTTCAAATGAACGTCGTCGGAGAGATCTGTCTTTTGAACGACGCCAGGCAACTACTGGCTTGCCATACTGTTGATGGACTTTAATAATGTCTTTTGTACGACGCCAGACGACTACTGGCTTGCCACACTGCTAGTGGACTTTAATAATGTCTTTTGTACGACGCCAGACGACTACTGGCTTGCCACACTGCTGGTGGACTTTAGCTACTCTGCCATTCTAAACAATGGACTTTCTGCCAAACTGTCGTTGGACTTTCACCAATTCGTGCTGGATTTCTGCCAATCTGTCGTTGGACTTCTGCCAAACTGTCGTTGGACTTTCACCAATTTGTGCTGGATTTCTACCAATCTGTCGTTGGACTTCAAGGATTACCAAACCGGCGTTTGGGATCTCAAACTTGCCATCTTCAGATGGACTTTTGCAGCTTTTACCAAACTGTCGTTGGATTTCAGTGCCTACCAAACCGGCTTTGGAAGCTTTGCCAAACTGTTGTTGGACTTTGGTGCTTACCAAACTGTCGTGGGAAGCTTTGCCAAACTGTCGTTGGACTTCGGGGCTTACCAAACTGTCGTTGGAAGCTTAAAATTGCCAGATGATCACTCCACCTGCTGGAATAACATGACCAAATTGTACGCATGCCAAAAATAAATTGGATTTTGGATTGTAAATGAACACTGTTGAGAATTACACCACCTGCTGGGTAATATCATATGTTGACACCTTGCTGAAGAAGAGATTCTGTCGATCTCTTTAAACCTTGCTGGGGAAATTACCACGACTCGGCTGGGGAGTATAGCGGACAAGATTCAATGCTGAATTCTGTGGGGATATCATTACCAGAGATACGATTTTGCTGGGGATCAGGGCTGCTCTGTCGGGGATATGTAAATCTTGGTTGAAAGACAATCCGTTGCAACATGCTGAGAAAGAGTCCCTAGAGATTTGTTAGGGAAATCCAAAGCAATTCCATGGTAATCTGCTGAGGAAGATGACTGTCGAGCTTAGGATAAATGTCACAATGCCCCATGTTGGGCAAACTTTCCCTTTGACGACTCCGCTGGGGATAATGAGATTACAACACACTCTGCTAGAGAAAACTGCTTTAAAGCGTCTCGTGTTGGGGCTGCCCTTTGAGAGGATTTTACAGAAGACCAAATGTCCTCAAACTCTACTGGGGATTATAGATCTAGAACATCTTCTGCTGGGGAGATAACATGCCCCATGCATGGGAGGGTCAATAACTCCGCTGGGGATTATTCTTTGACGAATTTCACATGCTGAAACCTGCGGGAGATATGATACTACCACTTGCTGGTACATCCTGCCAAGAGTAAACTCCACGAGGGATGTTAGTACTAAAAGTTTCGTCTCTTAAGAGGATTTTATAGAAAACCAAGCGTTTTCAAACTCTTATACGAACACTCTGCCTTGAACTACCCTTCACATCGTCTGCAAGGTACTGGAGGATTGGCACTTGTTATTGACCTGGAGTATTCACTGCATTAATAACCGTTATCAACACAGAAGAAATCCATCTTCGACCACCGTTGCCGTCACGAAACTCGGTGGGAACTCTTGAATGGAAGAATCGACTTAATAAGATACAACAGTATCAAGTCATAGCAAATATCTGCTCGTGGTTACGATCATGCTGCTTGGATCGATCGTGCTCATTACCTGCAATAGAAAAAGAATATGCACATGCCCCAGGATATTGCGTGGTCTTTTGAGTCCACCATCCAAGGTTGTCCAACAACCAAAGTAATTTCAATTGTCTTTGTGCATGTTTTTGCAAGGCCAAGATATTTTCAAAGTAACGTTTTATTATCAAAAATCAGACGATTTTGCAAACAAAACAGTAAAATGAAAATAAAAGCTCGTGACTGAATATTTAATTTTATTGATGAAATGCCAAAATCGGCGACTTTACAATCAGAAGCAAACCCCTTAAAGAGGCGATTGCCATAAAATTGAGAAAAGAAACCTATCCTAATGATAATGCGGAAATTGGATTCCAACTGATTTCTGATTCTGTTATAGCCAGTATGTATTCCAACTCTCTTAATTATCTTCGCCTTCGGAAGCTCGTGGTCGGACCAATTCCTCCTTTGGAATTTTGCCTGTTTAGTGAAGAGTAGAAAACGTACAGATTAATTCAAACTGCAGTCATTCGTTTTAATCCCTCTTTTGCGTGGATCGCCTTTTCAGGTTTTCAATCCACCGGGATACCCTTTTTTGCCTAAGTTACCCTTTCGGGTTTTCAACTTACCGGGTGTACAATTCTTTTCAATTATATCCCTAATTTTTGCCCGAACCTTTATTCTGTTTTTGGTTCGTCGGGATGCCCTTTTTTTCCTGGATTCCTTTTTTCTTTTATCCAGCGGGTCTCTTTATACGAAGTATTTTTTAACTGCATCCGAATTAACAGGGGATGAAAAGTCTTCACCATCCATGGTTGTCAGCAATAAGGCTCCATCTGAGAAAACCTTTTTAACCACGAATGAACCTTCATAATTAGGAGTCCACTTGCCCCTGTGATCTGTACTCGGAGGAAGTATTCTCTTGATCACCACATCCCCAACTTTGTAGACTTGAGGTCGAACTTTTTGATCGAATGCCCTCTTCATTCTGCGCTGATATAGCTAGCCATGACATACTGCTGCTAGTCGCTTCTCCTCAATAAGGCTCAGCTGATCAAATCTGGCTCGTACCCATTCAGCTTCATCTAGCTTAACATCCATCAATACTCGGAGAGAGGGAATCTCAACTTCTACCGGCAGAACAGCCTCCATACCGTATACAAGCGAGTATGGTGTTGCCCCAGTGGACGTGCGGACTGACGTTCGGTACCCATGCAAAGCCAATGGTAACATCTCATGCCAATCTTTGTACGTAACAACCATCTTTTGCACAATCTTCTTGATATTTTTGTTGGCCGCTTCAACCGCGCCATTCATCTTCGGGCATAGTTCAGCCATCATCTTGTTGTTCAAATTAGAACCATTATCAGTAATGATTCTTTCGGGAACTCCATATCGACAAATGATATCTCGCTTCAAGAAACGAGCCACTACTTGCTTAGTGACATTGGCATAAGATGTTGCTTCAACCCATTTAGTGAAGTAATCAATGGCGACCAAGATGAAACGATGGTCGTTTGAAGCAGTAGGCTCAATTTTCCCGATCATATCAATGCCCCACATCGCAAATGGCCACGGAGAAGACATGATACTCAACGGATTGGGAGGAACGTGTACTTTGTCTGCATAGATCTGGCATTTGTGACACTTGCGAGCATACTTGCAGCAATCTGACTCCATGGTCAGCCAATAATACCCCAATCTCAACAATTTCTTAGCCATCGCATGTCCTCCAGCATGGGTACCGAAAGAGCCTTCGTGCACTTCGATCATCAACAGGTCTGCTTCGTGTCTATCCACACATCTGAGCAGAACCGTGTCAAAATTCCTTTTATACAGCACGCCATCTTTGTTCAAGAAGAAACTACCAGCTAGCCTTCTTAATGTCTTCTTGTCATTGGAAGACGCCCCAGGCGGGTATTCTTGATTTTTCAAGAAGCATTTGATGTCATGGTACCAAGGCTTATCGTCAGACACTGCATCAACATCAAACACAAAAGCAGGCCTATCAAGACGAGATACATCAATCCTGGGTACAAAGTTCCAACCATGCACTTTGATCATCGAAGATATAGTGGCCAAGGCGTCTGCAAACTTATTCTCATCTCGGGGAACATGGTACAACTTGACAGTTGTAAAGAATGTCAGCAATCTCCTCGTATAATCTCTATACGGAATCAAATTCTGCTGGTGTGTGTGCCAAGTTCCCTTTACTTGATTGATTACCAGTGCTGAATCACCAAAGATATCGAGGGTCTTGATTTGTAAATCAATAGCTTCCTCAATTCCTAGTATGCAAGCTTCGTATTTTGCTTCATTGTTGGTACACCCGAAAGTTACTCGGGCAGTGAAGGGCATGTGAACACCTTCTGGCGTAATGAGGACTGCACCAACTCCGCACCCATTCATATTAACTGCCCCATCAAACATCAAACTCCATTTGGATTCAGGGTCAGGCCCTTCCTCCAGAAGTGGTTCCTCGCAGTCTTTCGCTTTGAGAAACATGATGTCCTCATCGGGGAAATCAAACCTCATGGGCTGGTAATCATCAAGAGGCTGTTGCACAAGATAATCTGACAGTATACTTCCTTTGATTGCTTTTTGCGAAGTAAATTGAATATCGTACTCTGTCAGTACCATTTGCCATCTTGCAACTGTTCCTGTAAGTGTCGGTTTCTCAAAAATATACTTGACCGGATCCAACTTTGAGATCAACAGGGTCGTATGTGTGAGCATATATTGTCTTAATCGCTTGGCGGCCCATGCGAGTGCATAGCATGTCTTCTCAAGCATTGAATAACACGATTCATAATCTGTAAATTTCTTGCTCAAGTAGTAGATAGCGTGTTCTTTCCTACCCGTCTCGTCGTGTTGACCGAGAACACAACCCATAGATCCTTCGAGCACTGTCAAGTACATAATCAGCGGTCTCCCTTGAACTGGAGGTATCAGAATCGGAGGTTCCTGCAAATATCTTTTTATTTTATCGAATGCATTTTGACAATCATCATTCCACCTGACCGTTTGATCTTTTCTTAGCATTTTGAATATCGGTTCGTAAGTGGCAGTTAGGTGAGATATGAACCTTGAAATGTAGTTCAATCTCCCTAGAAAGCCGCGAACTTCTTTCTCATTTCTTGGTACAGGCATATCTCGTATAGCTTTCACTTTAGCAGGATCAACCTCTATCCCCTTTTCACTGACAATGAAACCAAGCAATTTTCCAGACCGCACGCCGAAAGTACATTTGTTGGGATTCAGTCTCAACCTGAATTTCCTTAACCTCTCAAACAGCTTCTTCAAGTTGATCAGATGTTCCTCTTCTGTCTTTGATTTAGCAATCATGTCATCCACATAGCACTCGATCTCTTTATGAATTAGATCGTGGAATAACGTCACCATTGCTCTTTGATAAGTTGCCCCTGCGTTCTTCAACCCAAAAGGCATTACTTTGTAACAGAAGGTACCCCACGGGGTAATGAATGTCGTCTTCTCCATGTCTTCAGGCGCCATCTTTATCTGATTATACCCGGAGAATCCGTCCATAAATGAGAACACTGAAAACTGAGCGGTATTGTCAACCAGCACATCAATATGAGGGAGTGGAAAGTCATCTTTAGGGCTCGCCCTGTTGAGATCTCTGTAATCCATGCACATTCTGACTTTGCCATCTTTCTTCGGCACCGGTACTATGTTGGCCACCCAAGGAGGATAGTTGGTTACTGCCAGAAAACCTGCACCCAACTGTTTCTGTACTTCTTCCTTGGTCTTCAAAGCCATTTCTGGTTTCGTTCTGCGCAGCTTTTGCTTGACCGGTGGACAATCCTCTTTCAACGGTAGTCTATGCACAACTATGTCTGTATCTAAACCTGGCATATCTTGATATGACCAAGCAAAGATGTCAACGTATTCCCGTAGCATGACTATCAACTCTTGCTTTACATCAGCCCGCAGACTTGTGTCGATCTTGATCTCTTTCTTGCTTTCTTCTAACCCAATATTGATAACCTCGAGAGCTTCCTGATGAGGCTGAATGGTCTTTTCTTCCTGTTTCAACAATCTAGCCAATTCTTCCGGGAGTTCATAGTCTTCATCACTTTCCTCCTCGGCTTGATAAATCGGATTGTCGAAATCATACGTGGGCATAACAGAATCATTTCCAGAGGAATTCACAGAATCAAGTCTGCATGATTGGGTTTATGCTTTATTTTAGATTATTTTACTTGAAAATATAAGAAAAGAAAGTGCATTATCATTTTTAATTTTCTTTGTGCAAAAATAAAAATAAAGAAAGGATAAAGGAACACAAATTTGTAAACAAAAACGTCCTTTTATTGATATTTGAACATTATATGAGAAAATATGGTGGCCCTACAAATGGATCCTCACACCTTGGGCAGAGTGTGGGATTTTATGCATTATGAAAGACAAGAATTATTACTCTGAATGATCTATAACATGAACGATTTCTTCACTAGACCAGTTTTGCAATGCCTCGCCCGGAGCCAGTGCATATACCCATCTGTCCAGATAATCTGAGCTTTCAGCGCCATCTTCTATTGCTGAGCAGGACTGATTAGGGTTGATGATTCCTCCACTGTTGAAGCTGATTGGCCCACGGAATCGGGGAACTGGTGTTCGGCCCGGCTGGTATCCAATACCAAACTTATCTTCTTTCACGAACACGTCAATAGCCTTACCCCAACCTTGGGCATTCCCGCTTTCGACCACTTCTCTGGCCTGCTTGTATGACGCAATTGATGCACTCGGCCCACCTGGCACATTCGACACCACTGCTGCTGAAGTAGATTCTGGTAAGTTATTGATATTCAGGGCTTCGAAAGACTGGCACAGGGTTTCATGAATTTCTCCATCCATTTCCACATATTTGAAAGTGGATAGATGACTCACGAATATATCTTCCTCACCGCAAACAGTGACCACTTGACCCTCGAACACATATTTGAGCTTCTGATGAAGTGTTGAGGTAACTGCGCCCGCTGCGTGAATCCATGGTCGGCCCAACAAACAGCTATAAGCAGGCTGAATGTCCATAACATGAAAGATCGTCTTGAATATCTGTGGACCAACCTGTATTGGTAATTCAACCTCCCCAAACACCGATCTTTGGGATCCATCAAAAGATCTCACAATCAGATCACTGGGTCTAAGGATCAATCCATCTACTTCAATTTTCATCAGGGCCTTTTTGGGTAACACATTCAAGGAAGAACCTGTATCGACTAGCACATGCGACAAAACAGCTCCTCTGCATTCAAGTGTGATGTGCAGCGCTTTGTTGTGATTACGTCCATCTGGAGTCAAATCCCTATTCGTAAACCCCAACCCGTGGCTCACATTCACATTAGAAATTACTCCCTCCAACTAATTTACTGTAATCTCTTGGGGAACGTATGCCATATTCAGAACCTTCAACAAAGCAGCCCGGTGTGCATCTGAACTCATTAGCAGGGATAATATCGAAATTTTAGAGGGTGTCTGATTAAGCTGGTCAATGATCTTGTAATCGCTCTTTTTGATAACCCTCATAAATTCCTCAACATCATTATCAAAATTGACTTTAGGGTCTTCTTCCTGAGCAGACACCTTGTCATCAACAACCTATTTTCCTTTCGCTCTTGTAGCGACTTCAACTTCTTTATCACTCCTTAGAGTCTGGGGAGCGAACAGTCGACCACTCCTAGTGAAACCACTTAGTCCACTGACATTCTCAATACTGGTACCAACAGCCTCTGCTTTCTGTTGACTTCCTCCTTGACGAGTATCAGTTCCGTATTGCCATGGAACTGCTCTATTAGACACATAAGCAGCCGATTCAGGAACTATAATCGTGACTGGTCTCGGCCTCTCGGGCACGATGATAGCAACAGGATCCTCAACAGGCACCTGTATCTCAATTGGATTATAGTAAATAGTAACGGCAGAAACATCTTTTTCTCTCTCTATCTTATCAAACTGAAGTCTTCCTTCGTCCATAAGATCCTGCAGTCCAGCTTTCAACTTACTGCAGCCATTAATCTGTCTTGAACAATCTTCACAATCAGAGCCACATCCATGAAACACTTTTCCTTTTAACAAACGCTCTTTTACAATCAACAGCGGGGTCTTTACCAAATTCACATCAGTAGTCATATTCAGTTTCTCACCATCAGAAATAGCATTCATGCTTGCACCTCCATGATGGGGCGTTGGATTATCAAGAACATTCGGCGGCTTAGAGAAATTAATAGCTTTTACGTCAATCAGGTCTTGAACCTTATGGTGAAAAGCCCAACACTTCTCTATCAAGTGACCTTACGCGCCAGAATGAAATTCACATCTAGCGTTGGCATCATAACCCCGAGGCAATTTTCCGGAGTCTAGCGGCCTCATAGTCCGTAGTTCAACCAACTTCTCTTTGAGCAGCTGTGGTAACAAAGCAGCATATGACATAGGCAAAGGATCAAACTTACGGTCCCTTGGTCTGTTATTCTGGAATCGGGGTCTACCTTGCTGATCTGGAGCTTGCTGTCCAGCTGGAACCGGAATGGTTACAGCATCCACCTGATGATAAGACTGATTCCTGCCTCTGCCCCCTCCTCTATGCACAGCACTGGACTCCCCTTCTCTTTTCCTTGATCCGTTGGCAAAGGGTTTTCTCAAACTCGAAGCACCAGTCCCACCGACGTCTTGAATCTTACCCAATTTCAGCAGACTCTCTATTCGTTCCCCAGCAACAACAATATCAGCAAAGCCTGTGGAAGGACACGCAGCCAATCTATCCAAATACGACCCTTGGAGTATGCTCATGAACATACCAGCCATCTCACGATCACCCAAAGGTGGTTGAACTCGTGCAGCCAATTCCCTCCATCTTTGTGCGTATTGCTTAAAGCCTTCCTTAGGATCCTGAGTCATACTCTGCAGCTGAGTACGATTAGGTGCCATATCCAAATTATATTGATACTGCTTCAGAAACGCAGCGCACAAATCTTTCCAGCTCTTGATATGAACCCTGTCCAGCTTAACATACCATTCCAGGGAGGCGCCTGACAGGCTGTCCTGGAAAAAATACATCCAGAGCTTCTGGTCATCCGTATAAGCAGCAACCTTGCGATTGTAAGCTTGCAAATGTGTTTTGGGACAGGTACTGTCGTTGTACTTATCTAAAGCAGGAAGCTTGAACTTGGGAGGGATTCGCACACCCTGCACGAGACCCATGTCTTCCACATCAATTCCCAGAGGATTTTGGCTCTCAATAGCCTTGAGTCTTTCATCCAACCCTTCGTACTTCCGGTCGTCATTGTAGAAACCCATGTCATTGTTGAATGCAGTGAATTGGTCATCTTGACCATCCTCATTATTGTCAAATCCCAGATGTACCCCACCAGCAGGGATTGTGCCAACAGGAGGAGTGCACATAGTACGATTTGGGATTTTAGTTTCCAGCCTCTGGATAGTGGTTCTCATAGCTTCTTGTCCAATCCTCATGTTTTCTTGACCGGCCCGCAGCTCCTGCTGACCTTGAGCAATCCCCTGCATAAGGTTCATGAACTGTTCCATCCTTCCCCTCAAATCAGCTAACTCTGTCTGAACTTGCTCCATTACTCTTGCTTGATTACGTCGGGTAGAATATCGGTGAACTGGGGTATCAGCTATCGTGCCTGAAAACCAAATAAAGGTTAGCAGGCGCCTGCAAAAGGAAAACCTGCAATGCAAAAATGATATGCAAATGTAAAGTTATGTTTGTCATTTCAAGATACTTTTCATACCCTGATTCCAATCGTAACCATGAATTCCTGAGGACCAGGAGTCATGATTACTGAGTTTTGCCATGAAGAGATATTCATATACATCGATCACAAATATCTGAAGACCAGAAATAGTGACTTTGTAGTGTGCCAGTGTGCAGATATCACATCATATATATCTGAAGACCAGAAATTGTGAACAAAAATAGCTCATTTCATACAAATTCCCAAAAACTTCTCAAGCACGTTTGTCGTAGTTTCAGTAACAAAATAAGAAACAAGCAGTCAAATGGATCCATCAACAATTCTGATGGTAACATTGCAAATTACAAAGAAACGGCGAAATCCTTAATCTGATAGCTCTACATCTTTCAGCTTCTGGCTGGAGTACTTAATCTCTTCAAACAGGATGCGGGTACGCTGATGATGCGGCTTCTCAATCAGCTCTCTGATTACTACGTCCCTTTTTTCCAATGCATCCTCTAATGACCCCACGTGCATCAGCAAGGCTTCATCTTCATTGACTCCTTTGCGCCTCTTGATTCCAGCTTGAATTTTGACCAGTTTCAGCTCGGCTGTGACATCTTCAAGCTCTTTGTTGGCGATTTTCAGCCTATCTTCAGCATTTCTTACTTGTTCTTGACTTTTGCCAAGATCTTCTCGATACTTTCTTCTTTCCACGTGTGCTTTCTTCAGCTCTTCATCTTTATCTTTTAACTGGGCCTGTAATTCAGAGTTCTCAATTCTGACTTCATCCCAAGCTTGACGGAGTTTAGCTAACGAATCCTTGCTTCAGGCTAGCGCCTGCTTTGTAGCCTTATGAGCCTGACTAGTATCATCTGCTCCCAAGGTAAGCTTCCGGAAGTATCGAGCTCTCTCATCAAAATCTTCTTCTTTGTCCGCCAGGGTTTTTTCTGCTTTCAACGTTCTTTTTTCCAACTCTTTGTTGTCAGCTAGAGCTTTCTGAAGACATATGCTCATTCCAGAGTTCTCTATCTGCAGCTCTCTAACCATTTTCTTCAATTTCTCGTACTCTTCGGCCGGTACCATGGAATGTTGATCTGGACATAAGAGAACTTCTCTGGAAAAGGGTAACAACAGCTTTTTTACCTTCATCTCAACCCAAGCATAGTAGTCAGGGTATGATCTACAGTCTCCTTTGCCGAAAGTCAACTTTCCCTCTCTTTGCCTAAATTTCAAAGCATTTATTATTTCCGGCACTCTTTCATTCTTGGTCCCCACGAAATACAGAGAAGCGCTAATCTCTTCATTAGCAGGAGGATTTTTCGAAGCATAACCAAATTGTCTAACTGCCAACACTGGGTTATAATTAATCCCACCTCTTCTTCCAAGTAGAGGCACATTCGGAAAACTTCCACATTTAACAGTAAGCTCTATCGTCAGTAATTTGGGATCAAACCAAATAATGTTATTGGCAGTCAAACCTATCAGTCTCTTGGACCACTTCATTGTCTCAGCAGTTTCTACAAACGCACCAGTCAGGGGTAAATGTTTGAAGAGCCAATGACATAACAATTGGGTACAGCAACTAACCAAACCCCCTCTTCCCTTCTCATTTTTGTAATGTACTGAGTGATAAAAATCCCCTAGCAGGGTAGGAATCGGATTCTTCGAGACAAACACTTTCAACGCCTGCATATCAACAAAATCAGGCTGACCGGGGAAAAGCACCAAACCATAGATACAAAGAGCTAACACAGCGTTGTAAGTAGTCCAATTGTTAGCCTTGGCAGCTTCCTGAGCTTGTTGAAAAAGAAACTCTAAATGAAATCCTTCATCTTCTTTGAGTCTGCTTAGGCCATTTTTCACAACAAACAGGTCCAGATGTAGAACAGCAGCGATTACTTCAGGGGCAAGAGCACCTTCAGAAAAATACGGTATAGCAGACGTGATTGGAATTCCCAAAATAAATGAGAATTCCTCCAGAGTGGGCATCATAATGTAGTCAGGGAATAGGAAACATCTCATTGATGGCTCATAGAACTGTAAGAAAGTATGCAACCCATCCTTCTCATACTTTGTGAATGCACAGACCATCTTAATCAGCTCTCCATATTCCTTCTGAAAAGTGCTGAGAACATCAGAACCAGCCATACCTATCATCTTGTTCAATAAATCCAGCTTAGGGTCAGGGAATTTGTATGACACATTATTCTTCCTTTGAACATCAACTTCTTGGGAACTCATGATTGGAATCAGACAATATGGTAGGTACCTGAAAATGACAAACATAACCTGTTATGATATGATTATGCAAATGCAAAAGGCATGTGATCAGGTATCCAGGTGTCTGTGTCTGTGTTGAACTGTGTGCACTGTGTCTCTGTACTGAATCTGGAAATATATCTGAGATGAATACTCAAACCACTGTCATAGGATACACTGTCTGTAATAATCATAGAATCACAAGTACGGTATGTAGGAGGCCGAGTTACCTGCAAACCTGTAAACATCCCACCCATACTCACATGTGGTTCCTAGAAAATAAGGTTTGTCAGCTTCGAAGGTTTGAGAAGCGATAGCACATTCAGCCCGTAGGATACAATGCTATGCCCATCAAAGAGGTCGTCCACTGACTCACCTTAGAAAATAAAGGTCATCCTATGCAAGTACCAAAGTGGGCCCTCGGGTGCGAGTGGGTTTGCCACAGAATGTGGTCTGCCACTGTCACCGCTAAAGAGAGATGTTTCCACCAAGGTCCTCAAGATCGGTCACTAGAGTCGACAGCTCTCTAGATCGACATCCTGGAATACGCAAGATGCGCACGCCATGATGGGTCCCAAGATAGCCTCGTCTAGCTGTGAATTTCGTGATTACCCACGTACACAGATGGCACGTAGGTCCCACTACTCTCCACTCTAAGTCTAAGTGTATACTCGAGCCTGTGTACTGAGCTCATCTCTCAGAAATCCCATCCCGCCAAACAAACAAAACAGTGCAACACAGTATAATATATGAAATGTAAATGCTAACATGCTGTAAATATGGTACAAGTAATAAAATATAGTAAACAGCAAATACAATACAACAGTAAACACCCAATGAAAGAAAAGCAAACAAGCGCTAGGATTGACTCGCTTAGGATCGACCAGCAATAGGTCAACCTGTCCCCAGCAGAGTCGCCAGCTGTCGCTCCCGGGATTTTCATCCTAGTACAAACGCGAAAGTGGCACCGAACAGAGTCGCCAGCAATGTGTATTTATCCTAAGAGAGGGAAAGGAAACACCGCATAAACCTGAAGGAAGGAAACGAACATGGTCTTGCGACCAAGAGAATTGGATTCGGGAGTCGGTTACGCGAGAGGAAGGTATTAGCACCCCCTCGCATCCATCGTACCCGATGGGATCCACGCTTGCTGCTTCAATCAAAGGGTGTAGGAAAAGATGCTGGAAAAAGAAGTGGAAAAAAAAGGAATGGAAAAGGAAAGGAAAGAGAAAGAAATGTAGGGAAAATAAAAGAAGTGCTCGAATGGGCCCTACCCCACTGCCTACGTATCTCATCGGGAACATGAGAATCAGAGCGACATAGTTCCCCTCACTAGGGATGGATTGTTTGTGTTTTTTAAGGAACGGCTAACGTTCTAGCTCAGGTGTTGCAGGCTCGCTGGTCCGAGTGCGTTACCATCTTGCAAGAGAACGAGTAGGAGCATGTTCGTACGTTGAGAGTGAATGAGGTGAGAAAAGAATTCCCGAAGGAAAGACGTTATTGTTTGTTTTTGTCTTTTAGAAGAAATTTTGTTATTTGTTTGCATATGATAGTGTATCTAAATCTTAATCATTGGAATGTGTACATCCCCACATTCCAAGATGGAATGAGTAAGAAAGCACACTAAGGGTGAAGAAGACCCCCACACTTAGTTCCAATTGTCAAGGTTCAACCACACTAGCATACTTGTGTTTATTAAGTGTTTTTGTTGATTATGAAATGAAGAAGAGTTTTTATTTGTACCTTCAACAAGTATTGCATTTAAGTCCCTCATACAAGATCAAATGTTTAACACATTGACCCAAGATGGGACATATGCTACACATTCTAAGATTATAAGAGAAGACCCCTTATAATCTTTTCTTTATATGAAAGGCCTAAATACAATAAGTGCCTACCTTTATTAGATATTTTGAATTTTCTTTGAGATGAGAAGATGAAAGACTCAAGGGAGAGGTAAAGGTAAAAATCTATGGGGAAACTAAGACACACCCTAGTGTTAACATGCTTGGAGATCCTATGGTTAATGTGGTTTAACAAATCTAATCCTAAAAGAAAGGAGAAGCGAATCAAAGTGTAAGAGAAAATGGAAGTTAGTTGTTAGTGTTCTCGCCAAGGATAGGGATCCTCGTGCCTACGTATCCTCATTAGGGAATGAGGAATCAGAGCATCCGTAGTTCACG
Source organism: Lathyrus tuberosus (assembly GCA_022829125.1). Classification (NCBI taxonomy): domain Eukaryota; kingdom Viridiplantae; phylum Streptophyta; class Magnoliopsida; order Fabales; family Fabaceae; genus Lathyrus; species Lathyrus tuberosus. Next base: position 1,853,678 of record JALAZF010000661.1, read on the forward strand.
GTACTACGGGTGAACGGGAAACGGTCTCGATCGCATGGGTGCGAGATAAATGGTGATACTCACGGAAAGTCTACGGGGGAAACTCAGTCCTACAAGTCAGCATGCAATGATGGTCCTAAAGTCAGGATCAGGAGGGAAGCTATCTAATGTTATCAAGCATGGATTGCTATCCTAATGTCTCTCCTACCTCCTACTTAATCAAAAATTAAGTGGAACTAGGAATCCTACGGGATCATGTCATCAGACAAGTAAACAAAGGATGAATCAATCACAAAATGAAATAATAGTAACCAAAGAGTAAACAATATCAGTCAACAATAGTATCACACAATCAAAGGGAGAAAAAGGGGAGCTTTAGCCAAGGGGTCATATCAACCGAGGCAAACAAACTAGCTATGGGAAATAAGGGTACTCGCCCAATGGTATCAAGAACCATGGAGAGCAGAGTAAGAAAGGGGAAGATGTGAGTCAGATCACATAAGCATCAGCATCGATCAATGCGAGCTATAGACAAGGCGTGGGGGTTTGATTACTAAACCCTTCTTCCACTTAACAGACTCGATAACAAGAGTAAGCTATGTTCAAAGCTTCAATCATGCAATGAGAGCTAAGAACGACTCAACTAGAATAACGGGGGTCGATTGCGAACCCTAACTTTCGTCAATTGCCTCTTTAGAGGTCTTCAGCACAATATCAAACAAGCACAATCATGGCCTCACTCGAGGGCTTTCCATACAATCCTACTTATCATGGCATTTGCTATTCCTACTTCCCATGGCATTTGAAAGCTTTAAAGAGAAGTGAAGAGATAAGAAGTCCTACCAAACGGATATGAATCCGTAGCCAATCAACGAAAGCGCAACGAAAGCAAGTCACGAAAGCACCTATAAACAAATGGCAAACCAAGTTAGAAACAAGTTTTTATTCACAAAATGAAATGGTCGAGCCACCTTTGGAATGTCTCATTTATGTATCTTGCACATGTGAACCAAATACATTAGTAATAACAAGAGAGGGTATGCACAATATGAAAACCTAAGTCTAATGACTATGTACATTTGAGTCACACTAGTCAAAGTGAAAGACCTAAAAGGATTATGAAATTATGAGTCAAGTTACAACTATGCTACAAGACCAACCAACAAAAGAAATCACCTAAGGGTTACAAGTATAGTCAAAGGACATGAAAGTAAACCAAAACCATAATTGAACTCATGTTAAAAGTGCGCACATCTCTTATAAACATCCCCCAATGGCTAAAGTAAAACAAGTTTAAGTCCTTAAGACGAAACAAGGCCATGAGCCATAAACAGCAGCAACAACAGCGCTCATGCACCTGCATAGCTATAAAAACCAGCAACAAGTAAAAGCGGTCTATAACAGCTACTATTTCCAGAACGGGCAGGTGTGTATACAATCAGGCAGAATAGTAACATTTTACAGCACACTTTGTACACAGCAGTTGTGTATGTGGCAGCAACTTCTACATTTTACTAACTAAGTCAAGTGAGAAACACTACAAAACAAACTCAAAGATTAGTCAAAATTCAAATGGAGCTAACCAAAGTGAGCAACTAAGATCAAAAGGAAACGTCAATAAGAAGTAATTAAAATCACTACTAAAATGTAAACAACTCTTAGTAAAAAACTAACATGTAACAAATATTAAGGACTATTAACAAAGTCATCAAATGAAACTATTAAAAGGATTAGTCAATGTTAGCATTAAAACCTATGTTTAGTCTATGTTAGAATAAAGTCAAATCAAACTATGTCAAAATCAATTAGTTCAATATCAATTTCTAATTCTAATGAACAATTAGTAGCCAATTAAGCCAAACACACATTATCAAGTCATCAAGTTACAAAACAATTATCAAGCAATTAAGCTAAAAAAACAATTAGTAAGCAACTAATCCAAGAACAATTAGTGAACTAGATCAAGGTTACTCTAATTAACCAAAATCAAGGTTTAAGGTCAATTATTAAACCAAAGTATAACTAAGTCGAGATTAAGTTCTAAAATCAATTATCCTCAAGATTAATCCTAAACTAAAATTAAAATCTAAACTAATCATCCTAAACTAATGCTAATTATCTAAACTACTTAAAACCTGATTAACTAAAATTTCTAAAAAAGAAAATTAATTACCGAAACAGGGGGGTGTAGTGGATTACCTGGTGGTGTGGAAAGAAGTTTCATGGAGGTGGGAAGAGGCCCAATCTGATTCAGGGTGTTGAGAAAAATTGGTTCTCTTAAAAGAAACCCTAATCACAACAAACTCACTCATTTCTCTCCCTGTTACGCCGTCCTCCATCACCATCTTCGTCTCACCTTCTTCGAATCATGTTGCAACACTCACTTAGCCGTGATAACCTTTCTCCTCCATCCTTGGCTTCATCGTTCTCCAATGCAACCTCCCTCTAACGCGATTTGAAATTGCTACCTCTACCACCGCGATTTCGCAATCGCTTCCCATACGCTCATATTCGTCTTTGTAAACGCAGTTTCACCTTGGATGAACCTCATAATCACGTATTGCAAACGCGGTTTCACCTTGGATGAACCTCATAATCACGTATTGCAAACGCGCTTCCTTAATAATCACTTCTTGAAATAAACTGCTTCGAACAGGAGTGAACTGTACCGTGTTCGATTTGATCTCTATTAACAGTAATGATTCAAGCACCATAATTCAACCTTAACGTCTTCAGATTGAGCTCAGATTCAAGTTCGAAGCTTGATCGAAACGTGAAATTGACAGAAAATCAAGGAGAAATGCGCGAATAAATTAGCTCGAAAGCTTACCGAATCGGCGTCGACTTCACAGGTAAAGTTTGTGCTTCTTCTTCGCTTCTCCTTCTGTTGCACTGTATTGATATTGAATCCGTGTTCTTCTTCTTCGATTTGTTGTTGCTTCTTTCTCTGCGTGAGTTGTCGCCTTGTTCTTGAATTTTCGAAGAGTTGCGAATCGGTTATGTATTCTCGCCATGAAATCCAGATCAAACGATTGATGGAATCTTTTCTGCGTTAATTCTGTTGCAGGTTCTGTGATGATGCAAGATTGAAGGAGGTTCGTAAATTGACGGCGGCGAAGGTGAGGATTGTAGGCGATTGAAGGCGGTTGTAGGTTTTTTGGTTCAATGGCGATATGAAGATGATGAGTGAATTCAACGAAGATGCGAAGAATTTTGAGAAACTTTGTTGGCGAAGATCGATTTCGATGTTGCGGTGGATTCTCCAATCGGTTGTTGCTATTGTTGGAGAGTTGAAGTGGATATGAGAGCAGAGAGAGATGAAGATTGAAGAAAGTTTCAGTAGTTTTTTTCAGTTATGGTGCTAGATTGGAGAAAGATTGAAAGATGATGAAGTGAATTGAAGACGGTTTCTGCCGGGAACTGAAGGTGAAGAACGGAGGATATTGAATGTTGAAGATGGTGAAAGTTTCTGTTAGAGGTTGTGGAAGTTGGTTAGAGTTTTTGTTAGTTCCGTTAGTTCTGTTAGAATTGGGGTAGAGGGATTTTGATTTTCGGTTATGACAGTTAGGAAAATAGTTGTTAGAAGAATGTTAGAGAGAGAAAATGATTAGAGATTGCAATGGTTAAAGAGAACGTCCTCGTGAAATTCTGTTTTTGGTTGTGATTTTCTCTTAACTGATATGAACTTCTTTGTGATTTTTGTGATGTGGGGCTTCTATTAAATTTTGTGACCACTGATATATTTCCTGCTGTTATGAATTTTCTGCACATTTTCTTTTCGTGTTGAATTGGAGATTTGACTTGAATGCTCAGTGTGGAAACTTTTCATTGTGTTGTAATCTCTTTCTTTGAATTATCAATGTGAGACATGGTTTGGTCCCTAATCTTATCAATGAGAAATTCCTTAGTTTTAATGGCAGAAAGTGAACATGGTGCCACCCCACCGTAAACAATCTATACGTCGGCAACAGCCCAATTATTACCATGTTCCTGAAGAAGAACACGAATATCAGCATTTACAATTACCGTGTCTTCATCCCTTCTATGGGGCTGTTTAATTTCTTGTAAAATTTCTCCCATAACGTGAATATCCATAGGCATATACCATCAATCCCAGATACACGCTCCACAAAATTGGATAACCTTTTGATCATCACCTTCTACTATACACCGCCAGACTCCAAAAATAACTATAAATGAAGCCAACAGAGCAAGTTGATGGTGGGGATTTCCAATTGTTAATGGGGTTACAATGAACTGAAATTGAATAGAAATGAGACACAATTTGATTGGTTTAGGGTTTTGAAAATGTGTTTGATTTAAAGAATGGATTTAAATGGATCAAAATGGACTTCTTGGGTATGGAGACATGGATAGAAAAATGAGCTAGTTTTGAAAAATGGTTGAGAATGGATTTTGGATATAGAAAATGATTATTTGTAAAGTGAATGGAAATGGATTTAAGAATTGGATAAAGGAAAATGGAAATGGATAATGGATTTATGGTAGAAATTTGAATTTCAAGTAGCCCACACAACTAATCTCGACACGCCCAATTCTACACCAAACTCATATCTTCAATGAATCCCCACAATTCAATCAGTAAACTCACTCAACCATGACCAATGATTTGCAATTCAATCCACAGATATCCTGTATTTATAACCAAGAATCTCAATACAAGAACAATTCCCCGAGAACAACTTGAAAATGAAGACAAGTCATGAAGCAGAAAGAACATGATCAACAGGAGGTCCTTGATGCTCACTGATGATATTCTAAAAGCTCAAACCAAAGGAAGATGCCTTGATCACATGTCCTATACTGAATGCAATGCTTTATTTTTCTATGTTAAAGATGCAATGCAAGGCTAATGAGATGGATATGATATGATATATGATAATGCTATGTTATGATGACAAAAGAGAGAGCAAATTTTGGGGTATTACACAAGGCACAAATTTGATGATAAATGGTTGATTGACTCAACCAGGGTTTTCTTTATGCAAAGCCTAAGAAGAGGCGGGAAGTTTGACTTTTTCGGGGAGAATGTTCTTTCTGTCTTGTACAAAGCCCAAGATTGAGGCTAAAAGGGATTTTGACTCCGTTGGGGAGAATGTATCTTGTATAAAGCCCAAGATGGAGGCTGAAATGGTTTGACTCAACAAGAGAGAACTTTTATCTGTCCTGTATGAAGCCCGAGACATAGGCTAAAAAAGGTTGACTCAACAAGAGGGTTTGAAGGTTGATTGACTCAACAAGAGAGTCTTTTATACTCAACAAGAGAGTGATTGGCTGTCTCGTATGAAGCCCAAGATTGAGGCTAAAAGGAGATTGACTCAACAAGAGAGTCTTTTATACTCAACAAGAGAGTGTTTTTCTGTCTCGTACAAAGCCCGAGATGGAGGCTAAAAGAAGGTTGACTCAACAAGAGAGTCTTTTATACTCAACAAGAGAGTGATTTATATGTCTTGTACAAAGCCCGAGACAGAGGCTAAAAAAGGGTTTGACTCAATAAGAGAGTCTTTTATACTAAACAAGAGAGTGGGTTTTTATGTCTTGTACAAAGCTCGAGACGGAGGCTAAAAGTGGTTTGACTCAACAAGAGAGTCCTTTATACTCAACAAGAGAGTGTTTTTCTATCTCGTACGAAGCCCGATATGGAGGCTAAAAAGGGGATTGACTCAACAAGAGAGTCTTTTATACTCAACAAGAGAGTGTTTTTCTATCTCGTACGACGCTCGATATGGAGGCTAAAAGGGAGGTGACTCAACAAGAGAGTTTGAAAAGTTTAGCTCCGCTGGGGAGCATTATTTGTACAAAGCCAAAGAGGAGGCTACCTTACCGCTGTGGATTCTACAGATTCTGAAGCGGGTCTAACTGTGGGGAACTCTCATGAGAGAGACCGGGGTTTCTTCCTATGTTTGAAAGGAACTTGAGAATGTCTTTGAGACTCAAGGGTCTTAGACTATCTGAGTCTAGAGTTTTATCTTTTGTACAATGCCCAAGAGGAGGCACGGGCATTAAGGGATGAGTATCAACCCTACAACGCCCGGAGTTTTGACGCTGGAAAGACTGCTCTAGCAAAGGATGACTAAGTTCTGTCTTATACCTTTAAGAGGTCGTCATGGTCCTTGTATTAAGCCCAAGAGAAGGCATGAGACCTTCTAAGAAGCTGAAGGGTCCTTGTACAATGCCCAAGAGGAGGCGGGGATGCTTTTAGGAAGCCTGTGGGTCCCCACACCAAGAGAAGTTCAAGACATGCTATTCACCGAGAATAGATCAAGCCAGGAAAATTCAAGGATTTGGAATAAACTCAAGAGATGACATTCACGGAGAAAAGATCATCTCTGAGGAGTTAGAGTTTCTTTGACAATTTCTAAGAGTGACAGTCTGAGAAAGGGTTCACCGAGAATGCTGCCTTTCTCTTTGTTCCATATTGTTTAACCCCAAGAGGAGGGAAGACTGTGTCTGGTAATCCTATGGGGGATCTAGTTTTGTTTGTATTTAAGAGTGGCCAACAAGGCTTTACCTAGTGCTAGACGTAGTTGCCGGGGAAAACTCTAAATAACTATACTAGTATTACACAGTGGATATGTGACAAGTATATAAAGGATGTGAAAGAAGACTTACAGTGAAGCAGCCCCATAATACAGTTATATACATATGAAAGCGATAAATGAAAGCGGATAAACACTTACCCGTTGTAGAGCTTCCATGTTGTTTTGTTAGTTGTTCTACAAAGAAATCTTTGATAACAATATCATATTCCAAATCAAAGGTGAAAGTGCTTTGAAAAGTTTGTTGGGGCTTACAGCTCAAGGAGAGGCCCAAGGTTTTAACGATGATCGCGCCGCTGTTTTGAAAACTGTACAGAGGAACTTATATAATATGTGAGGCCCACAAGGTTTTATGTACAAGGGGATTGGGTCTTACACTCTATTAGAGGCCCAAAGAGTTTTTAAAATAAAAGGTGGGGCTTACAACACGAGGGGAGGCCCAGATGATTTGTTTGGCAGCAACGATCGCGCCGAGGTTTTTCTTTTAACGCAGAGGGACTTATACAATGTCTGAGGCCCAAAAAGATTTTAGTTGAAAGGGGATTGGGTCTTACACTCTATGAGAGGCCCAATAATTTGTTTTTGTACAAATAATGGGGCTTACAGTTCAAGGAGAGGCCCAAGTGATTATTTGTTCGAAAATTGGCGATCGCGCCGAGGTTTGAAAACACAGTGGGTCTTATATGATGACCGAGGCCCAAAAGGTGGTGCATTTTCAAAGGGGTTGGGTCTTACACTCTATTAGAGGCCCAAAAGTGTTTTTTAAAAAAGATTTGTGAGGGTGAAAATCAAAGAAACCCTAATTTTGTTTTCCTTTAAAAGTAAATATTTAAAGAAAATCAATTAGAATGATAAAAATACCAAATAAGTTTGATAAAACCACTTGTGATTTTTACTTAAGGTTTGAAAAATGAGGTTTTAATCACAAGACAGCCTGGAACTCATTTGGTTTTGATTTTCAAAATAAACATTCACTTTTAAATGTTTAAAAATAATTAAAAATGAATTAATTCACAAAAATACTAATTATATTAAATAACTAATATAAATTTATTTTTTTGTGGAATAAAATATTTCAACATTTTTGTGATTTTTTGCAAAAAGAACCAATAAAAAATAATTCAAATTGAGGAAGTTATTAATTTTTCAAATCATTAAAAATAATATGAAAAATAATAAAAAAGTGAAAAAAAACCATTAAAAAGGGGTCTGGGGCGAGGGGGATTCGAACCCCATACCTCTTGTGTGCTGCATGCGCGCCTTACCACTGGGGTGGTGATACATCCGTGTATCAAACCCCAGCCATAAATATACAAGGCTTGCCTTGTTCTTGGCCTGGCCAAGGCAAGGCAAGGCAAGGTTTTTGGTCAGAAACGTGAAGGTCATAACTTCTTCATTTCTCTATGGATGGAGACAAAATTTATATGCATCTGGCCTAGAATTTCACAAGGAATCCAATGGTGGTGGTGGTTTTTCAAAAAAATCAATCCTCCTCAAAACCCGATAGTGGTTTTGAAATAGGCCATGATTTGCATTTTCTGTGCTATCCCTTGTTATAGGCATGAATTACATGATGAATTGGTTCAAACACAACACATATAACATGTATGAGATGTGCATGATCAGTGGACCTCAAAGCAATGCATATTTCAAAGAGTTCAAGTTGAGATGCTTACGTCTTTAGGAGCTTTTTGGGCAATCTGTCAAGTGCCTTGTTCCAGAAATGTTTTGATGCTTTGAACACTCTCAAATGATCCCTTGGAAGCTTTTAGAATGATTGGAATCAGCTGGAAACCTCAGGAACAAGTTTGAGCTCTTTCTTGCAAAAGGGGCAAAAGGGGCCAATATAGCAACTCTCTCAAATGATGTTCCAGATGTGTGGAACCATTTGGGACAGTTCAAGGATGATATTGAGGTTTTATCTGGTTTTAAAAGTGACTAAATCAAGACATGGCTTGTAAAATGCAAAAAGGCCCTATTTTGAGGTTTTGAGAGGGGACTTTGTGATTTTGGTGTTACAGGTCACTTGTGAGAGTTTGGACAGCTTAGATATGACATATTGGATGTGTTTGGATCATGAGCTATGATGGAAATGCTCTCTAACTCAAAAACTCAGAGTTACCTTGCCAAAGAAGGTATTTTTGCCTAGAAAAAGAGATTTTGAGGAAAGCAAGTGTTGTAGTGCTTTGGTGTACTCAAACTAAGCACAAATGAGCTCTATTTATAATAGAGCAAGTTTGTTTTGCAAGCAATAGTGAATGGCAACTGCTGTAGAGGTTTGGCCAATGTTGATCAATAGGAATCCAAGTCTCCTCTAGCCATTGACTAGAGGTTAGAGCACAAGCTGTTGGTTCCCTAGTTCTTGGATAAGTCTTGACTGAATTCAGTTGGAAAGGACTCAGTCCATGCCACCTTGGTGCATCCATTAAATGCTCAAAACCAAAATTGGAGTCTTGTCCCTCTTTTAGGCATTTCTAGGTTTGGCATGCTACTTTTGGTTCCAAGGACTTGGGAGGCTTATGGATCAGTGTTTGTCCCTCATTGGTCCCTCACTAAGGTGTTCAGATGGATAAACATGTTTGTCATTTGCACAAATTTGGCAAATCGAGCAAAATGCACAAATCTGCCTTGCCATGACAGTTTGCAGCAAGGCATATTGGCATGGTCATATCTCATGGCTCAAATGGAATTTGATGGAGTTCTTGGCCATTTTGGAAAGCCCTCATATGATACAACACATGTGTGATCATAGTTTGTTTTGATACCTTTTGGATCCAAGTGAAAAATTCCCCTACATTTGGAAAAAAATGAAGGCAGATTCTGACTTAGTGAAAATTTCACTAAGTGTTGGAAAAAGTGACATTTCATGTTTTCAGCCATTTTGATCATTCCATAGCTTAAAATCCATGAAGAATTGGAATGAGTGGCAGTTGAAGCTTTTTTAGAGGGCCATGAGAGCTACAGATCCAGCTTTGAATGTGGAAAAATGGCCTTGTGGTTTAGGAGATATGATCCTGCAAAGTTGGTACCCTAGCCACTTTGTTTCATAACTTAGAGCATTTCTAAGTTTTTATGGTTACCCCTTTTACAAGTTATCCCACTTTTCTTGATTTTTCTTGATGAATGATGATTCAAATCACACATTAACATCATGTTAGGGTCAAAGAACCATAATTGTGAAAAATCTCAAAAAGTCAAAGTTGACTTTTGTGCACAGTTGACTTTTTATCAGATGAATTCCAAATTGTGTGATCCTTTATGAAATCAAGTCCTTGACCTAAATCAAACTTGATGGATTGATTTCATAGGTGTTATAGGGTGTATTGAATCATGTCCCAAGGTTTGGGAGCATGTCCTGGTCAAAAGTCAAAGGCACAGTTGACTTTTTCTTCAAAACCCTAATTGTGGTTCTGATGAACTTGAAACTTGTTAATCAAGCTTCTTGGATATATCCATTGTTGCAAATGGATCAATGTAGTGTATTAGAGACCCTCAAATCATGTCTTGAGGTCTTATATCATGTTTTGTCCCAAAAGTCAACTTAGGGGTGAATTAGGTCAAGAAACCCTAATTCCTGATTTTCTGATGTATGCCTCCCTTGAGGCTAAATTGACTTGATGATGGGGTTCATGAGGTCCCTTGGGGTATCTTGGGTTATCCTTTGAAGCATTTGCTCATTCCCAGAGGAAAATTTCCATCTAGAGGCCCTGGTCGACCAAAACCCTAATTTGGTGACACTGGCGATCTTGAGGCTTAATCCACTTGGAATGTTGCAACTTTGTGCTTGATCCTTGATGTGGGAGTCATCTTGATCCATTGTGGATGTTTGAGAGGTTAGACAAGTTGAAGATCATGTCATTCCTTGATTGATCCTTTGTCTAAGACCTCTGAGAGGGCTTGAAACCCTAAATTTGATTATAATGGATGCTCACCCATCTTTGGGGAGACTAATGAGGTATGATGGTTCATCCATACTGTGGTGATGATTTTCACAATGATGGTAAATCTTAGTGGTCAAAATTTGGGGTATGATACATGATGACTCTGAGTGAAGGAATTTCGACTTCAATGGGTAGAAATGCCTTCATACCATACACAAGTGAATACGGAGTTGCCCCAGTGGAAGTGCGGACTGAAGTTCGGTAGCCATGTAGTGCAAAGGGAAGCATTTCATGCTAATCCTTGTAAGTCTTGACCATTTTCTGGACAATCATCTTGATGTTCTTTTTTGCTGCTTCAACTGCGTCGTTCATCTTGGGCCGATATGGTGAAGATTTGTGGTGCTCGGTCTTAAATTCTTGACACAACTCCTTCATCATCTTATTGTTCAGGTTGCTTGGATTGTCTGTGATAATGTTGCTAGGAATGCCATAACGACATATTATCTCTTTCTTGAAAAATTTGGCAACCACTTGTCGTGTAACGGTTGCATAAGAAGCAGCTTCAACCCACTTAGTGAAGTAGTCGATAGCAACTAGAATGAATCGATGACCGTTAGAAGCCTTCGGCTCGATCATTCCAATCATATTTATACCCCACATAGAGAATGGCCAAGGTGAAGTCAAAACATTCAATGGAGTTGGAGGCACATGGATCTTGTCTCCGTAGATTTGGCACTTGTGACATCTTTTGGCAAAGTTGTAACAATCTACCTCCATTGTTGTCCAGTAATACCTAGCCCGAAGGATTTTCTTGGCCATAGCAGGACCTTTAGCATGTACACCCTCGCAGCCCTCATGTATGGACCTTATGATTGTGTTTGCTTCGTGTCTATCCACGCATCTGAGCAACACAGAATCATAATTCCTTTTGTACAGTATACCACCACTTAAGAAGAACTTGGCACAAAGCCGCCTAAGAGCTTTCTTGTCAGTGATAGTAATACCCTCGGGATATTCCTGTTTTTTCAGATATCTCATAATGTCGTAGAACCAAGGCTTATCATCAGACTCATCCTCGATTGCTAAACAGTGTGCTGGCTTGTTCAAGTGATCAATGCGGATATGAGGAGCTTCATTCTTCCACTTGACCTTGAACATGGATGCTAAAGGGGCAAGTGCATCAGCTAGTTAATTCTCCTCTATGGGGATATGATGAAAAGAAATCTTATCAAAGTAAGGAATTAACTTCGCAATGTGTTGTTGGTACGGAACCAGCTTGGAATCCCGAGTCACAAAGTTCCCTCTGACTTGACCGATGACCAAGGCAGAATCTCCATAGACCTCAAGAATCTTGATTCTTATGTCAATAGCTGCTTCAATACCGTAGATACATGCTTCATATTCAGCCATATTATTGGTGCATGCAAAGCATAATCTGGCAGTGAAGGGAAGGTGAAAACCTGTTGGAGAGATGAGGATAGCACTAATTCCGCGACCTTTAGAATTAGAGGCACCATCAAACACGAGCGTCGATCACACCCCGGTTCGGGTCCTATGTCAGGGTCTGGAGTCTCATAATCTCTGATGAACAGAACATCCTCATCGGGAAAGTCAAACTTCATTTGTTGATAACCCTCTACAGGTTGATGAGCAAGGTAGTCAGACAAGACGCTCCCTTTTATTACTTTCTGGGTAACATGTTGGATATTATACTCAGTTAACAGCATTTTCCATCGAGCAATCCTTCCAGAGACAGCAGGATTTTCAAATGTGTACTTTATCAGATCCATTTTGGATATCAACAAAGTAGTATGGCAAATCATATATTGTCTTAGGCGTCGAGCAGCCCAGACCAGAACACAACAAGTTTTCTCCAAGAGTGAGTATCTGGTCTCACAATCAATGGACTTCTTGCTCAGATAGTAAATTGCATGTTCTTTTCTGCCAGTGTCGTCATGTTGACCTAATACACATCTCATTGATTCATCGAGAATGGTGAGATACATGATTAAAGGCCTACCAGGAACCGGCGGTACTAAGATCGGTGGTTCTTGCAAATATTGTTTTATTTTGTCAAATGTTTCTTGGCAATCATTGTTCCATTCAACCGATTGATTTTTTCTTAGTAATTTGAACATTGGTTCACAGGTAGCCGTTAAGTGGGAAATGAATCTTGAAATGTAATTGAGTCTGCACAAAAAGCCACAGACTTCTTTTTCTGTTTTGGGAGGCGGCATATTCTGAATTGCCCTAACCTTGTCAGGATCAACTTCAATGCCTTTCTGACTCACAATAAAGCCCAACAGTTTACCAGATCGAACTCTGAAGGTGCACTTCACAGGATTTAACCGCAATCTAAACTTCCGGAGTCTTTCAAATAGTTTCTTCAGATGAACCATGTGATCATCTTCAGTTCTAGACTTGGCAATCATATCGTCCACGTAAACCTCAATCTCTTTATGAATCATATCGTCAAAGAGGGTTGTCATGGCACATTGGTGTGTTTCCCCTGCATTCATCAGACCGAATGACATGACTTTGTAACAATATGTACCCCATGGCGTGATGAAAGTAGTCTTTTCCATATCAGCTAGGGACATTTTGATCTGATTATATCCTGAAAACCCGTCCATGAACAAAAAGACAGAGAACTGTATTGTGTTATCTACCAAGACATCAATATGAGGCAAAGGAAAATCATCCTTCGGGCTAGCCTTGTTGAGATCTCGATAATCCACACACATTCTAACTTTACCGTCTTTCTTTGGAACTGGGGCAATGTTGGCAATCCATTCAGGATACTCGGAAGTGGCGAGGAACCCAGCATCAAACTGTTTTTTACCTCTTCTCTGATTTTGAGTGCCTTGTCGGGTCTAGTCTTCCTGAGCTTCTACTTGACAGGAGGGCATCCGGGCTTGAGTGGCAAGTGATGTTCAACGATGTTGGTATCCAACCCAGGCATATCTTGATAGGACCAGGCGAAGATATCATCATACTCTTTCAATAACTTGACCAACTCGGAGTGTACATGCTTAGCGAGAGACGCGCCAACCTAGATTTCTCTTCTGACCTCATCAGTACCAAGATTGACAACTTCTACTGGCTCTTTGTGTGGCTGAATCTCTTTATGCTCGTGCTCAAGGAGCCTTGCTAGTTCAGCCCGTAATTCACAATCTTCCCCACCATCTTCTTCAGCTTGGTTAATTGGAATTCCAGAATTATAATGGATGTTTGCCATGTTGTTATCAATGCTTTTATTAGTTCTGCATGTTTATGAATATGTTTAGAATGAGCTATTTTGAAAGGTGAAAATAAAAGAAACCTTTGCCATTTGTTTGTGAAAAAGTAAAATAAATAAAGAAAATAAAGCATGATTTTGAATGCAAAAAACTTTTATTTATTGATCACATAATATTGCAAAAGCGTGAGGCCCTTTACAAGCTATCCACTTGTCTCGGGCGAGGACGAGGGAATGAGAAAGCAAAATGCATTACATGTTATATGGAAAAACCACAGGAATCACAGTAGATGTCCAGTTGTTGAGCTTGAAACCCGGCGGACACTTGCGCACAAAGCTTGGAATCTGATTACTAGGACCAGCGTCATCAAGGGCTGCTACGATGTCACCCACCTGAAACCCTGCGCTACTGAACTTAATCAAATCACGCTGCTTTGAACCATGTGAACTAGATTGTCGACCAGGATGATAACCCAATCCAAAACGATTATGCTTCTCAACCACATCAATCACATGCCCCCAGCCTGGAAAGGCACCTCTCTCGATGGTCTCTTTAGCACTCTTAACAGATGCTAAAGTCACTTGCAGTGATCTACTTTGACTAGTGGAAGCGGAGCTGACATTTTCGAACTCGAGACACTGTAATGGAACCTCAGTTATGCCTTCTTTGGTCTCGACGTATCGAAAAGACAATAACTCGCTCACAATCAGATCTTCTTCACCACAGACGATAACCAGCTGATCGTCGAACATAAATTTCAACTTCTTATGCAAAGTGGATGTAACTGCCCCTGCGGCGTGAATCCACGGATGACCCAATAGGCAACTGTACGCCAGATTGATATCCATCACTTGGAAGGTAATGGTAAACAAATGTGGCCCAACTTTGATGGGTAAGTTCACTTCTCCTATGACCTACCTTCGAGAACCGTTAAAGGCTCTGACAACCAAGGCACTCGGCCTCATCTCGCTCCCTTCTACCAGTAATTGACTCAATGTGCCCTTAGGCATCACATTGAGGGAAGAACCGGTGTCCATAAGAACACGAGATAAGAGGATGTCTGTACAGGTGATGGATATGTGCAGTGCTTTGTTGTGGGCATTTCCTTCAGGAGGTAATTCTGATTCATTAAAACCCAAATACCGACTTGCAGTTATGTTGGCCACTACGTCATCAAACTCGACGACGGATATATCGTGCATAAAATGGGCAGTGTTTAAGATTTTCAACAAAGTTGATTTGTGCGCCGGCGAACTCATGAGTAAGGATAAGATTGAGATCCTCGAGGGAGTTTGTCCTAACTGATCCACAATTTTGAAGTCACTTTTCTTGATCAACTTTAGGAACTCTTGATCATCAAGTGTCTCTTTGTTCTTGGCAACATCCTCAGACGGAATAGTCGGCACTGGTATGGCAGTAGATGCCCCTTGTTGAACAACAGAGATTGTAGATGCAGGTGTCTCCTTGGGAGGAACAACAGTTGGAACTTAAACACAGACTTTGTAGTGACCTTCGGAGCAAACACTCGCCCATTACGAGTCATACCTCCAACGGCTGTAACATTTACGATCTCAGACTCAACAAACCTTATCTCTTGACCCCTAGAAGACACAGTAGATCTATACCTCCAAGGTACCTCTTTAGAATTCTGGTACGGAAACGGCTTTGGCGGACAAACAACGATTGGTTGCACCTTCTTCTTCTTAGGGGATTCAACAGGAACCTTCCTATAGACGATGGTGAACGGCTCGATAGCAGCAACTTCCTCAGCAGGTTTAGACCTGGAAAATTGGACTTCACCTCGGTTCATCAAAATCTGGACACAACCCTTCAGCTTTCGACATTGGTTGGGATTATCCTCACAAACCTAACACTTACCATGCAACCCTTTCAACAACCCATGCTAATTCAATTTCTTGAAAACCACAGTGATCGGGGTCTTTACCTCGTCAACATCCATGATCAATTCAGCCCCTGAATTATCCTCAATCATGCTAACCATAGGTCCACCGTGATTTGGCAACAGATTATTCTGAATGTTAGGTCCTTCCTCAGCGAAAGTCAGAATCTTCTTATCAATGAGTTCCTGAACTTTGGTTTTGAAAACAAAACAGTCCTCTGTCGCATGTCCTATGTATCCAACATGATAAGCACAAGACGCATTTGGATTATGCTTCGGGCCAAATGGAGGAATTGCAGGTGCGATCTGCTTGGGAACAATTGCCCCTTGGGGAACCAAGTAAGGAAAAAATTCAGTGTATGACACCAGAATTATGTCGAAGTTCGGACGCTTACGGTTTCCTTTATTGTTGTTGTTCTGACGGTTTTGATTCTATTGACTTTTGTTGTTCTGTTGATTCTGTTACTGATTCTGAGCATTCTGAACTGGTTGTTGCGGATGATACTGATATGGAGGTTGTTGATATTGTGCAACAGCAATGTATGTATATGGATTATATGGCATGGGTGCAAAGGGAGATTGATACTGAGGAGAAACTTGAGCTGTCACAGCATTGGCTTCACCTTCCTTTTTCTTTGATTGACTGTTCTGAGACTTTCTAGTGGCCGGCTACTGGGAAGCAGCTCCAGGAATCATTCCAGTCTTCAAACCATTCTCAATCTATTCACCAATTGTTACAATGTCCGCAAAGTTTGATGAAGAACTACCCACCATTTTCTCATAGTGGTATCCTTGCAATGTACCCATAAAGATATTAACCAACTCATTGTCAAAGAGAGCAGGTCGCACACGAGATGCCATCTCATGCCATCTTTGTGCATACTCCTTGAATTTTTCAGCTGAGCACTGAGACTGGTTCTGCAACTGCAATCTAGTAGGCGCCAGATCAAGATTGTATTTGTATTGTTTCGAGAATGCTTCAGACAGATCCCTCTAAGTACGGATCTTCTTGCGCTCTAAGCCCATGTACCCATCCAATGAAGCACCAGCCAAACTATCTTGAAAACAATGAATAAGCAAATCATCGTTATCAATATAGGATGCCATCTTCCTGCAGTACATAGTGATGTGACTACGCGGGCAACTTAAACCTTTATACCTTGGCAGCACAGGTATCTTGAATTTCTACGGCAGCACAACATTCGGAACCAAACACAAATCCGTGGCCTCCATGCCAAAATCAGAAAACCCCTTAATAGCTCTAATACGGTTTTCCAACAACTTGTAGTCAGCAGGTCTACTCTGATTAGTGGGCCTGACAAGAATCTGAGGATTTGGCACCTGAGATGCTGCGGGAGCATTCACTTGCGGAGTAGCAAACTGAGACGAATACACCAAACCTGGATTAACCATCTGACCAGCATTCTAACCCATCTGAACACCAAACGGATAAATCGGAGGAGGTATCACAGCAGCTGAGGAAGATGCCCCAGGATAGAACGTTCCAGGATAAACATTCTGAACAGCAGTTTGAGCAGCTTGAGATGAGACCAGAATCTGAAAAGGAGGACCCTTATACACATTCTCTTCTTCATCAGGGGTTTCAATGTCAGCCAATCCGGAAGTTTGATGAGTCTGAACCTGAAGATTCTCAAGATCCTCATTCACCACAGGAGGTGGGACTGGAGTAGGCATGCCCCATGGATATGCAGCAGCATTCCCATTAGGCATGGGCGCAACAAAAGGCTGATATGGTATGAAGGCACTACCATTGTTTGCAATCCGAGGAGTGTAATTCGGAGGCATGCCCCACGAAAAACCAGCGAGCATCTTGTTCAAACCGGATTGAGAAATTGTCGGATGAACAACAGACTGATTCACAGGCTCAACTGGCACTTCAACAATAACAAGAGAAGAAACAACAGCAGGAGTAGTCGTAACAACAGGAGGAACAGTCACAACAGGAGTGACAACGGTTGCATCAGTAGCAGTTGCAACAATAGTGGCAGCAGCAGTGGTGTCCCTCTAAGCACGAAGGAGTTCCACAATGACATCCATGTTCGTCTGAAACTGATCCATCCGACCTTGGAATTGAGCAAGAGTTTCCTTATAAGCAGCGTTCTCAGCTTCGAAGTCAGCCATGATTCTTAATTTGTTTAAGCGAGTAAAATACCGATGTTGAGTCGTCGTCTTGCTACAAAGAAGGCGGACAAGGATGAGCAACGATTTTGGATGAAGGGACGTGCATATGTGTGGAAATGAATGTATGCTATGCATGCAAAAATAAAGTTTTAAATTCCAGGAATTCTTAAACTTATCTTTGTTGAAAATAATCATAAAGCATACAAGTAAAGGTGCGAAATATAAGATTGGCAAGCAACTTCATTCATTCATTCAATAATAAAGGAAAGGAGTACAAGTCGAGTACAAGTCAAATATCTGCCTTTTGGGCTACAATGAAATCAGCATGGATCCTATCAAAGACCACCCTGCAAACAGACAAGAAGTGGAAAACAACCCAAGGAAGCTGGTGCGGCAATACATCATCATATGTATCCCTCAACAACCCAGGTAGGTCCTCCAATGCATGCTCAGCAAATCTAGCTAGACGGCCATGCCTCTCACTCCAATAATTCGCATCCTTCATGAGGTTGCGCAACAAAGAATGGTTAGGTCCCTGAAGCATATCTTGAAGAAAGGCCTCTTTCTGATCCAGGAGGTTTTGCAGATGATGGCTTTGATGCTCCCAATGAGTACTCTCTGTGTTGAGCTGACTAATCCGCTCTCGGCTCTGATGTGCTTGATCCTGCAGCTTCTGAATCGCACCGAAGACCTTGTCTAGCTGGGCTTGACATTGAGAAAATTCCTTTTCTAACTGATTAGCACGGTTTTGCTCGCTTTGCCACTTTGTCTTGAACTCGGATAACTTTAACTCATCTTTGTAGGCTTGATACTGGATATCGGCGAGTTGCCTCTTCTTTGAAGCAAGTCCTTCATAGGCGCTCTTCAAAGCATCATCCACCTTCCTACGCTTGTTCTGTTCGACCTCCACCTCTTTAAGCATGCGCTCGCGCTTCTGGAGGAGCTCAATCTGTAGGTTATCCTTCTTGGAAGTGACTCTATCAAGGTTGAAATAAAGATCAACATTCTCCTTCTTCAACTTCTCAATAATCAGCTTGAGCTGGCCGACCTCAGATGGAGGAACAATGGCAAGTTCAGGAGGCTTGGCATTCATGGAAGGCTCGGGAGATAATGGCAACAAGATCTGTTTGACGCGTTCTTTGACCCAAAGTGTGTAAGCTTCCTTGGCTACGCAATTCTTCTTACCCAAATCGGCTATTCCTTCGAGGTGAATCTGAGTCCAAGCGACACTAAACCTCTTCAGTAATCCCATGTCATCAACCCCTTCATGAAAGATGAACTCTTCCACTACCTCAGGATCAGGCTTGGCAACCATAGGATATTCCAACTGTCAGAAGGCAAGTCTCAAATTGTAGTTAATTCCACCCTTTGTACCCAAGAGAGGCACATTGGAGAATTTCCCACAATGAGAATGATCTTAATATCATCGAAAACTCGAGAATACCAAGAAATGTCATCAGCAGTATGAGACATGATTCGTTGAGACCACTTGAGATTACCCTTATTCTCAATAAAGGGACCCTTCTGTGGAAGGTGAGACATGAACCATCGGTACAGCAGAGGAGCACAACAGATAATGGCTCCCTTCTTCTTTTCATTCCTCGAATGAATAAAATGGTAGGTATCAACAAGAAGTGTCGGAACAGGGTTCATGGACAAGAAGATACTGATGGCAGCTTGATCTATGAAATCCTCCATGTTTGGAAACAAGACAATCCCATATATCAGCAAAGCAAGAACGGCGTTGAAAGCCTTCCAATTTCCATCCTTAGCAAAAGAAGTGGCCTTGTCAACCAAGAACTTCGAAGCAAACCCTCGAATACATTTCCCTTTGGTCTTGAGATTATCCTCCACATCCTTCTTACTAATGCAAAAGGCATCAGCAATAAGAGCAAACTTCGGACAACCACTAGTGTAAACATAAGGAACCTGCTTCTTGACCTCAACCCCGAGAATATAAGCATACTCCTCGAGTGTAGGTGCAAGCTGATAATCCTGAAATGTGAAGCACCTATATGGTGGATCATAGAACTGAACCAGAGTATGAATGGCGGTGATGTTCACTTCAGTATTGAGGATAGTAAACATATTACGATAAGTATCCCTAAAAATCCCTCGGTTATCTTCAACCACACGGGATGTTAGATCTCTCAGAATACCCAGCTTAGGCTCCACAAACTTGTAGCTGAAAATGCCTCGGCAACCAGTACTCATCTCTATGATAATGTCAACAAAGAATAAGTCCTCGAAAACCTGGAAATGGACATGCAAAAATTAATTTACATGATGAAATGATATGCAACACAAACAACAGGAAGCCAGCACTGTCTGAACAATCAAATCTGAATAATCCGGATATCTGCATATAATTCTGTGTCTGTGCCACATAATCTGATGTGTCGGTGCAAAATCTGGCGTGTGTGAGAGAACAAGGGTATGAAGTGGCTTATTTTCCTGCAAAAATCCATCCCCCTCACAGGTGTGATCTAGACACAACAAGGTGGCCCCTATAAAGGTCGCCCAAACCATAAGACTCAGAGTGAAAACCCCCCGTCGTAGTGAATTCTCACAGGACGGAAGTATTCTCAAGCGAATCATGATCTGGGATGTGGCTCTCGTGGTAACCCAACACGCGAAATGCATGCCTCACGACTATCCACGTTCTAGCCTATGTGTATGCTAAGCCCAGTGTTAGGACTTTTCTCTCCAATAATATCTACCCATCCCAACAACAACAGAAAAAAGCAGATATCCAGAATATGCAGCATATGAATATTCAAAGCAGTAAAGAAATGCAGTAAATAAACATAAAGCTAAAGCATAAAGATAAAGCAAGTAAAGTGCGAAAGACAAACACCCAAGCAAGCCAGAAAACAAACAAAACTAGGCACGACCCCATCTTGCAAACGCATGGACTCCTCGGTAGAGTCGCCAGCTGAAGATGGCTGGTTTATACCTGAGTGAATCGCACACTCAAAGATACAACAGAGTCGCCACCGAACTTTATTTAGTCCCAAAGGATAGGGAAAATATCGATAAAACCCAAGGGGAAGAGAAACGGGAACGGGGGTCCGTTATGCGAAATGAAGGAACAAGCACCTTACGCATCCGTCGTACTCGACGGGAACCATTTCGCTTGCTTCTAGGCTTGGATGAGTTATCTATCTAAAGGCTTCTAGCTAAAAGGAGAGGAGAGAAAGAGAAAAGAGAAGAAGAAAGAAAGGAAGAAGAGTAAGTGCTCGCGGAGGATTGGGGCCCTCGTGCCTACGTACCCTCATAGTGCAATGAGGAAATCAGAGCGCCGTAGTTCAGAGGAACCAGGGAAAAGAAAGGAGGAAAGAAGGGGAGAAGGAATGGTGGAAGTGTGCTCGCCAAGATCATCACAATCTCGTGCCTACGTATCATACATTCGAACGAATGCAGAATCAGAGCTTCCGTAGTTCGGGGAACTAAGACGGAAAACAAAGAAGGGAAGGAAAGTGGTGTCAAAACCAAGAGCAAAAGAGGTAGAGAAAGATCCGCTAGGGATGCCAAAAGAATTGGTGTTGAAACAAAGAAAGGAGTGTAAAGAAAAAGATAGTAACTGTGCTGAGGATAATGTGCAAGAACGGTGTCGAAATCAACAAGGTAAAAGAGCAAAAGGAATAGAAGGGACTTCACTGGGGAGGTAAGAGAACAAAGGACTGTGCTGGGGACCTGAAGGTAGCGACCCTACTGGGGAACAAACAAAGGCGACGGTGTTGAAACCAAAAGAAAATGGGTTCGATGTAGCAACTGACTGGTAGTGGTTAACCAAAGAGAGAGAGTAGGACTCTGTGGGGAAAAGGTTTTAACAGATCGACTGTGATCAACCAAAAGAACGGGTGTAGAACCGAATGAAATTTGTAACCCAAAGGACGGGTGTGGAACCAAGAAAAGGTTGTGACCCACCGGGGATGTTGGTACTGACCGAACAAATGGTACTTGACCAACGAAAAGGGTATTGGAACCAAAAGAAGGTTACTAACCCAAGAGAGCAAGTATTCGAACCAAGAAAAGGTTGCTAACTGCTAGGGATTCGGTTTTAACAGAAGAACTGTGATTAACCGAGAAGGAAATGAGTGATTAACCAAGAGAAGGTGATTAACTCAAAAGGCTCAGTATTTTAACAGACAGGTTGTGGTTAACTGACAAAAGGGGTGATTAACCAAGAGAAGGTGATTAACCCGAAAAGTTCAGTATTTTAATAGACAAACTGTGGTTAATTGAGAAGACGCACAAATTGGTGTTTTAACTGACAGGAAGTGGTTAACCAAACAAACGGAGAAGAACCAAAAGGAGGTTGCGAACTCCTGGGGATACAGTTCTAACAGGAATACTGTGTTTAACTGAAGGAAAAGGAATTGAGACTCTTCTGGGGAAATGAGAAGCAATGATTAACCGCAAGAAAGAATAGGGTATTGAAACAAAGAGAGTTTACTACCCAAAAGGAGTAATGATCTTAACCAAGAAGAAGGGTGATTGATCAAAAGAGAGAGATTGAAAGAGATAGGAGTGATCAAGAATCAACTCGACTGGGGAAGAAGGTACACTACCGCCTGGAGATAGAGGTGACTAAGCCAAGCACAGGGTCATTTGTCCCCTACCTGAAGTAGTCAGAATGAGAGTAGGAATTCTCCCTTCTCATTCCTTCTGTAACACACAGGTTGTAGTGCAGAAGTTGAAATAGACAACACAACAGCTCCAAGTTGTACAGTGCTCCCGCGTGTTGTGATATGGACAGCATAACATCTTCAGTTTGTATAGTGCTCCAATGCAGTGCATAGTGCGAAACTCCAACTCCGCGGGGGATCCAGAAAGAGAAGCTCTAAAGAGATCCTAAAGAGAGAGAAGGGGAAGATCAACTAATCGAAACATGGTTTCGATCAATTAATAAAAGGGAAATGTTATGCTAACAATTTTCCAAAGAGAATGAAAAATCATTAAAGCAAAAAGGTGTGAATTATTGATGATACAAAATTAAATTTGCTCAATCAAGAACAAACTTAATGCAAAGCAAGAATTGAAATGCAAAAACAGTACCAAATGATAATTAGTATGCATTGCAAAACATGTTAACAAGTGATCAAATGGAGTGCAAGATGTTCATGAACAAACATTGCCAAATTTGCAAATAGTCGATAAATGAAAAATTGAGCATCGAAAGTTGAAAAGCATGCTTCAAACAAAAGTTAAACAACACTTAAAACATCCACAAATATCAAGCATATCGATCCATTGAAGTTAGAGGAGGAAAGGATGTCAAACAAGCTTGAAAAAACTAAAAAATGGTCATTTTGTACAGTGGTAACCGGTTACTCACCACGGGGTAACCGGTTACTTGCTTGAAAAATGCATTTTTTGGTGAAAAATACACTGAGTAACCGGTTACTCACCACATGGTAACCGAATACCACTGTGACAGTGGCAAAAATAACAACAAAAACTGTTTTTTAAAAGTGATTTTCAGCACTTAATCACTTATACCAACCACCACATGCTAAGGTATGAACTTGTGCATGAAAATTACATCATGTAGGAGCAATTAAGCACAAATTACAAGCATTAATCATGGAGATCAAAGATCAAGCAAATGTATGGCAAATCAACCGAAAAACAATCGAAATTACATCATAAACTCGCGGAAACGATTGAAACAGTGAGTAAAGTGAGATCCACCAACCTACAAGGCTGAGATGTGCCTTGGTAATTGTTGCAAAGGATTCTTGATGCAGAAAATCAAAGAAAACCATAGGAATCTTCAATTTGTTGACGAAACGTACCGAAATCGAGCAAAATATGACGAAAACTCCGAAATGAGAATTATCACCGAAGAAACTTGAAGTAATCACTTGAGATGAATCCAACAGCTTATAAAACTCCAGAAATCCAAGTATAATAGCAAGATGATGAAGGTTGAGCTCAAGAAATAATCACTTTTGATGTAAAAGTGATTATCCTTTAATGTAGAAATTGAGCTTTGGTGAGGTTTTGGAAGAGAATTGAGATGAAGATGAAGATGTAGCAGAGCAAAAATCAGAGAGAATGTGAGAGAATTGAGACTGAAGTGTGAGTAATTTGTGTGAAAACTGTTTATCCTTGGAAAAGTGAGTGAGGGTGTGTTTATATAGATTTTTGGTTTGGAGTGTGAGAGGTTTGGAACTAGGTTTGGAACTAGGCTAGGAGTTAGTTAGGCTTGACTCACTGAGTCAAGCAGTTAACTCTGTTAGTTAGAACCAACTCGGTAACAATCCCAATGTGAGCTCCAAAATCCAAAGGTCCACATACTTGGAAATCAAGAAACATGGTGCACTTATTTGGGAATGATGCATTGGAATAAATGCACTTGGAATGTCTTGGATAGTCTTGAAATGTCTAGAGATGTATAGAATATTCCACATGCTGCTAGAACACTGTAGAACCAAAGACCAAAGAGTGTACACAGCTGCTGTCCCAAAAAATGCAGCAGGAACTGCAACTTTGTACAGAGTAACCGGTTACTCACCACAGGGTAACCGGTTAGTTCAGCTAATTTTGCCCAAATTTGCTTGGGAAATGATACTGAAGTCCCGGTTTCGATTTTCCACCTCTTGTTTTAATGAGTAGACATGGATACCTTTATTTTCAGTTTGATTCGATGATGTAATGACTTTGTGAGGATGCGATTAATCGGGCAAAAAAACCTGAAAATCCTGCAACAAGAAACACATAGAAAAAAGTGCGGATGCATATGCCAGCGATGCGAATGTTCATGATTATGCAAAAAGGCAAAAGAGGGAGGTTAAATTTCAGGTTACGACACCTTCAAACACTCTTCAAGCATGCTTATCCATCAAACTCCACCTGATCTTGGAGTTATGACAGCTGCAACATGCCTTACTGCAAACTGTCTTGGCAAGGCAGATTAGTGCATTAGGGCTCGAATTGCTCAAATTGTGCAATTCCAAGCATGCTTATCCATCTGCACACCTCAAGGGGGAACAACTAAGGGACAAGCACTGATCCATCAGCCTCCAAAGTCCCAAAATCTACAAGTAGCATGTCAAACCTAAAAAGGCTAAAGATGCTTCAAGACTCCAATTTTGTTTTGGAGCATTCATTGGATGCTTAGAGGTGGCATGTATCAGAGCAAGAATGCACACTTCAGTCAAGCCTTATCCTTGAATCAAAGAACCATAGGCTTGTGCTTTAACCTCAAGTCAATGGCTAGAGGAGACTTGAGATTCCATTTGATCACAATTGGCCACAGACCTGTACCAGTTGGCATTCACTATTTCTTGCAAAACAAACTTGCTCTACTATAAATGGAGCTCAATTGTGAACAATTTGAGTACACCAAAGCACATAAACTGATGCTTTCCTCAAAATCACCTCTTCACTCCAAATTTTTCCTTCTAAAGCAAGCCACTATCGAGTTTTGAGTTTGAGAGCAATTCCAACCAAACCAATGGTTCACACACCTCACATATAACATATAGTAGTGATTCAAACTCTCACATAACATCTGGAAAATCAATTTCACAAAATCACCATCCAACTGCTCAAGTTCTTGACAGAGTTGTAGTTGAGGTACCATCTCAAGTTCCAGTTCATTTCAAACCATTCCAAGCATTCAGACACATCACTTAGAACCTAGGGAAGTTGTTCAGATCATTGGAACCAGTTTGTAACACCTCCAACTCAAAACACGATCACTAGCTGCAAGAGGTAAGCTTCAACTTGGTCATCTCATGATTCATGCATATTTCCTCGCACAATAATGTTGCCATATGTTCATAACCATGTATAGAGTGTTTACCCTCAATCAATTGCTTTGTATGAATCGTGTATGGAATTTCTAAACCTTCATGCAGAATTTAGGGTTCTTGAGGTTTCTCTTTGATTTCTCATTCCATGCTTAAAATAAATGAAATTAAAGACCATAGACATGATCGTGAGTTGAAAACGAGCAAATTGATATGTGGTTTGTGTGATTTCATCAAGTATTCAGTGAGATTGATGAGAAAATGCAAATCAGCCAAGAACAGTGCACGCGGGCAAAACCAAGGTGTTCTTGGCGCCCTTTTTCACAAATTTGAATATTTGAATTTTGTGATTTTATTTAATTGATTCAAAAATTAATTTCTCTCTGAATTTTAATGATTTCGAGTTGGTTCTTTTTTTAATAATTCACAAAAATGTTAAAATATTTTATTTTACCAAAATTTCCCAAAAATATTATTTATTTCATATATTTGATATTTTTACAAAGAATCAATTTTTATTTGTAGTTTGACATTTAAAATATTTTTTCCTTCTTGATTTTCCAAACTTGAATGGTTCTTAATCATTTTTTGGATAAAAACATGATTTTTGAGACATTGATCCAAAATCACAACTCATTTTTCACATGTTTTCAATGATTTTTATTAATTTTTAATCAAAATTAAATCCATGTTAAACAAAATTAGGGTTTTGATTAAATTCACCCTAACAAATCTTTTTCAAACACTCATGGGCCTCTAATAGAGTGTAAGCCCCAACCCTTTTGTAGATAAACAATTTTTGGGCCTCACATATTGTATAGTCCCTCTGTATATTTTCAAAAGTTCGGCGCGATCGTCGCCTTTGTAACAAAATCAACTAGGCTTCTCCTTGAGCTATAAGACCCCTCTTTATTCATTTTCAAACTCTTTGGGCCTCTAATAGAGTGTAAGACCCATTCCTTGTAAATAAGGTACCTTATTGGGCCTCAGATGTTGTATAAGACCCACTGTGTTTTCAAAAACCTCGGCGAGATCGCCGTTTTCAAATAAATCATCTGGGCCTACCCTCGTGTTGTAAGTCCCATCTTTCTTTTTCAAAATAATCTTTGGGCCTCTAATAGAGTGTAAGACCCAATCCCTTTTTAACCGAAACCTTTAGGCCTCAGACGTTGTATAAGCCCCAGTACAATCTTTTCAAAACAATTTCCCTTTTGATTTAGATTCAAGTATACAGTTGTTATCAAAATTTTCTTTAATTTCTTTGAACAACTAACAATACAGCATGGAAGCTTGCTCACCTGTAAGTTTTATCCGCTTTCATTTACTTGCTTTAATATATATAACTGTATTGTGGGAAGCTGTTCATGGTTAGTCTTCTTTCATCCTTTTACATATATGTCAAATATATATAACTGTATTGTGGGAAGCTGCGCACGGTTAGTCTTCTTTCATACCCTTTTACATACTTGTCGTATATCAACTATATATATACTAGTATAGTTATTTAGAGTTTTCCCCGGCAACTAGGTCTAGAACTAGGTAAAGCTCGTTTAGTCACTCTTAAAAACAAACAAAACTAGATCCCCATAGGATTTCCAGATACAGTCTTCCCTTCTCTTGGGGTTAAACAATATGGAACAAAGAGAAAGGCAGTATTCTCGGTGAACCTTTTCTCAGACTGTCACCCCTAGAAATTGTCAAAGGAATTCTACTCCTCGGAGTTTATCTATTCTCTGTGAATAGCATCTCCTGAGTTTCTTTAAATCACAGAAATTTCACTAAATGATCTATTCTCTGTGAATAACATTTCTTGAACTTTTCTTGGTTTGGGACCCACAGGCTTCCTAAAAGCATCCCCGCCTCCTCTTGGGCTTTGTACAAGGACCCGTCGGCTTCTTAAAAGTTCTCATGCCTTCTCTTGGGCTTCATACAAGGACCCTCGCGACCTCTTAAAGGTATAGGACAAAACTTAGTCATCCTTTGTTAGAGTTGTCTTTCTAAAAAAGGTTACAAAAGCCCTCAGACTAATTTTAGGGTTGATACTCATCCCTTAAACGATTCGGCCTCCTCTTGGGCATTGTACAAAGATAGACATTTCCAATAGACTTGGACAGTCTAAATCTCCTTGAGTCTCAAAGACATTCTCAAGTTCCTCACAAATATAGGAGAAACCCTGGATTCTGGATTACTCTCTAGCTGAGTTAAAACCCATAGGTTCTAAAACCCAGTCTCTCTCCTAGGTTCTAACATTCTAGACCTCTTAGGAGCTATAATAATCCTAGTCCTAAACAATAAAATGACTCCCCAGCAGAGTCACCATTTTTCTGTAGCGAGCGATTTTTGTCGGTGACGCGACCACCTTATCGCTGGAATTGGGTTTTCCTCCTCGCGGAGAAAGGGCTGCTACTGAATGAATATATATATATATATATATATATATATATATATATATATATATATTGATTTTCCTACTTGATATCCGTGTTTAATTTTCTGCTAATGGGACTGCGGGTGATGCCGCATCTAGAAAGTTTGAGAGCCACCTAAGATAAGTGATGGCATGAGATGGGTAATCTTACAGGGAGTGACACCCGAATAAGAGGTCCCAGTAGACCATCGAATCAGTGGAGATACCCTTTGCAGATTCAATGCCTATACGACTTCGGTTGTTGAAAGCAGATTGTTCGATTGGGATATCCATGAAACTGAGGATTTTAGTATACTGAGACCATGTTACTATTTTGCAGTGCGGAAGCTATCGAAAATAGTTGTCACGCGATACTACCATCATTTGAGATTACTCTAAGATACATCAGCTCGCTCGGGTGAACCAGCCTGCTGTTGTTATCCCAAAAGGGGTCAATGAATTTGAGGACAGGTACAAAAAAATCACCAGTACAACCTTTGGGGATGGGTAGAGCCTTGACTTCATGACACCGAACCTTTGACCCCATGTTTTTTCTATGTTTTTGTGTGCTGCATTCATGCATTCATTTCATTAAAAAACATTAAAACAAAGAAAAATTTTCTCTTCTAGTCTCTCCTTTTCAAATTAAACTAAGACAGTGATTGCAAATGTCAGAGAGAGAAAAAGATTGCGTTATGGATTTCGGTAGAAGGAAGACTCACAAGTACACCTTCAAGGTTCCAAAACTAGAGGATTTGAGAGGGTTGGCAAGGATGATCAACAACCCTGATGCTTTCAGAGCTAAGTATGGAGGACTGTTGTCTCTGTTAAGGGTCCATGTAATCGAAGGAATCTTGGCTACACTAATCCAGTTCTACGATCTGATCTATCACTATTTTACATTCCTGGATTATCAGCTAGCACCAACACTGGAGGAGTACTCTCACCTGACTGATTTACCCATCACTAACTAAGCTCCCTTTTCTGGACTGGAAGAAATTCCAAAGGATTAAACCATTGCAAGAGCAATCTATTTGGACGAGTCAGAAGTCAAGACTCACATGACCACTAAGGGTGGAATCCAAGGTTTACCATCCAAGTTTCTGATAAAGAAGGCCCTGTACTTTGCTAGTATAGGGAACGTGACTGCTTTCGAGATCATCTTTGTTTTACTCACATACGGGTTATTTCTGTTTCCCAACATTGATAGCTTCGTTGATATCAATGCCATTAAGATTTTTCTGATTGGAAACCTCGTACCGACCTTGCTCACAGATGCTTATCATTATGTACACTTAAGGAATTTGTACAGCGGAGGAATGATCACATGCTGTGTACCCCTGCTATACAAATGGTTCACTTCCCATTTGCCAAAGTCTACCGCATTTTGGGATCAAAAGAGTACTTTACGTTGGTCGCAGAGAATCATGTCTCTTACAAACTCTGACATCGATTAGTACAATTAGATCTACGACGGAATCAGGATCATTGACCATTGTGGGAACTTCCCTAATGTACCCCTCATAGGAATTAAAGGAGGAATCATCTATCATCCAATTTTAGTTCGTCGTCAATTTGGATACCCGATGAGACATGTCCCGCGTAATGTTCATCTGGAAGGTCTTTTCTTCAAGGAAGGAGAAAGTGATAGGGCACTAAAGATAGAAATAGTGCATGCTTGGAAACATGTTCACAGGAAAGGAAAAGAGTCTCTAGGAAAACCAGATTGTGTCTCGGTGGAACCTTATCTCCACTGGGTACAAACTAGAGCTCTCAAACTGAGGATGCCATACCCTCGTCACGAAGTTCTTCCGTTAAAGGAATCTGTCATTTACTTTATGTCTGATATGGAAAAGCTTCAGGTTACTCTCAACAAAGTTCAACAGAAGGGGAGGTCTTGGAAGAACAAGTACCGCATTCTCAATGTGGAGTGTAAGAAAATACAGCAACTGTTAAAAGATAAAGATGCTCTGATTGAGATTTTAGAGCAACATTCTGTAGAAAATCAAGAAGACCAAAGGAATTTACTCGCTCCTTTCACTTGGCAAAGGAATGACAACCCGACAACGGCTCAAGAGCCCCGGTCAAAGAAGAGGAAAGTACCAGAACCAGCACCTGAGCCCTCCTCAGAGAGAACTCATGATCCATAAGTTTAGACTTTTCCTTTTACAGTACTTTGTAATTTACTGTATTTCCATTTCCGCAATCTTTGAATTCAATAAAACGGGGTTTCCCCACTGTATGATATTTGCAATCCAATTGTTGAAGTTTCTTTTGAAAATAACAAAAATTAATCATATAATCATTGCATATCATTCATCATTCTCGCATCACACATTCTTCTTCCCTAAGAATCTCACGTTTGTGTCTCGATTCTAGAGTCAAATTGTCTCATTCGTACAATACTCGGGCCAACATTCAAAAGAAAATGGATAATCTCGAGGAAGAGAACAGAGAGTTGAGAGAAGAACTCGACGCTCTGAAAGTGGATTTGAGAAAGCTTCACAATGACATGCAAGCTCTAGCAGCAGCTCAGATGCAATAACAAAGGACTGTGATCTCAGAGATCACATCGTCGCCTATAGTGGAAAAGTATGATCCTCGGTATAACATGCCTAAAGATCGTCCTTGGGGCATGCCACTCAACTATATCCCGGAAGAATATATTCTGTCAATCTCGGAAGATCCGGAAACTGCAGCAGGAACCGCTTGGCCTGAAGGTTACAAACTTCGGGAAAGCAAAGTGTAGCGCGATTTTTGTGGTTTCGAATCACTATCGCTTTGGTACTACAGTTCGATTCATTTTTTATCCTGTGAAGCTAATTAAGGAATGGAAATAGATGTCTCCAATTAACCCTGCTTGCATACTGAGTTTAAGCAGATGACTATTGGTTTACAGATGCTATCAAAAATGAGGGGTCTGTCTTAGGTTATTTTGCTTAAGAATACAGTGTCTGGACTATTTACGAGGCTTTTAGTAAGGTGTTTAGGTCTGATGCTTTTGGTTGATTGACGGAGGTACTGGATTTTGAGTTTTTGATTAGTATGCTTGCTAAGATTTCGCAATATTATGCCTACGTATTCCCGTTTAACGAAACAGGGAAATCAGAGCGATCGTAGTTCCCTCCATTCTAAGTGAGGAAAAAGATGTTTTGGTGTCTTGTTCAAAGCCCAAGATTGAAGGTAAAAGTGATATGTATCTTGTTCAAAGCCCAAGATATGAAGCTGAAGGGTTTTTTGTGTCTTGTTCAAAGCCCAAGATTGAAGCTAAAAGGTTTGAGAGAGAACTTGTCATCTCTAAAGAGGAACTGTTGATGTTCGTATGCCCTGATTAAAGCACAAGTTTGATGTTAAAAGGTTGATTCACTCAACCGGGGATTTCTCTAGACAAAGCCTAAGAGGAGGCTATTTGTAACACCCCGTTTCCCAAATACATAATATAATAATAATTATAATAGCACTTATCAGAGTTTTCATAAAATACGGGATATTACATTTTTTTCAACTTTATAATAATAGTAGCTATAAAAATAATACTTTATTAATTCCATAAAAATTCCTTTATAAAGGTTTATACAAACTGCAGCGGAAAAATATTTTTTTTTATAACATCACCATCTTCAACTCAAATGGCACTAAGGCCTTCATTACAACAAATAAACAACTTCTTCATAATATGTTTCAAAATCTAATACGTAACAAAATAGGAATAAAAACAACTAAACAAGACCCATCCCGTTACGTATCAGAGCAGACTCCTATACAAAGACACAAGAGACTCCGAACTCAAGCAGTAACTACTCCAATGAATCTGCACGTTACCCACGTAAGAGGTAACATTCAAGCAGAAAGGGTGAGATTTCACAATTCATAATAAAATGATAACATAGTAAGGAATTATCATGTTCAGCAACTTACAATCCATCACCAATAAAAACACATAATGCATATTATCAACAACAACAATATATTATCATATTATAGCAACAATAGCAATTTCTCACGTATGTGTAGTTAACAACTGACATCAAAATCAACACCACATATAACAGCAACCATACAACATCAACTACACATTATTATTCATATTTATCAACAGTTTACAACATCATCAACAATTAGCGGCATCAACAATTTATAACATTTAGCAGCATCAACAATTAACATCAACGTCATATGAAATGCAAGTGCAATCATGCATGCGGTACCGACTCGTTGGTTCATTCAATCGAACCCCGGATAGATCACATACACCTCTACTTGACAATGATCTATCCCCCACCATTCTCCATATAGGAGTACGGATGAATCGCATACACTCCTCCTGAGCAACGATCCATCCCACCAATCACCATGAAAATGCATGACATGTGATGCACAATAACACATGTATAATATCATAAACACATGTACACGATCCTCCTGATCACACCTTAACATAACATCATCAATATTGGTACAAAGACCCAAGGCATAAGCCTTCAACAACAAACATCAACAATAACATAATTTATTTCATCAAGTAAATAATTACTCCCAACATCATTTTATACATCATTTGATTCGCCCAAATGCGTAACACAACTACCAATGATCGACACAATCATATTCAAATAATTATTTAAAATATCAAACGAAGTCGGAATCACGCAAATGACTATGTTCCGAAAAGCTTATAGAGTCTATTTCAAGGATATGAATTTTATTTTAAGACCTAATACACCAATCCATTCAGTTTAGTCAAACCATAAGAGCACATACTCACACCGAGCATAATATTTTGTCTAACTTCAAAATGATGCCAAAACTTATATACTTATAATAAAATTCCGAAACTTTCCAGTTGGAAAGGTCATTAAGTACTATTTCCAACGCAACTGATGCCACTCCAAATGGACTTACGACGCTCCAGTTACACTCGAAACAAAACGACCAACGCATGACTGAAATCGCCAACATTTATGGTATAAAAATAAGGTAACCACTACTATTGAAGAACTCCTGGACTTAATTTCTCCACAAAAACATAAATATTATCGCGTTAGCTTTCTAACGCTTCGAACGGGACCTCAAACAGACTTACGGAACTCAAGATATGCCCAAAATAAGTCGGTAAATACACTTCTACAGTCTCCTGCGATCCCATTACGGAAATTTCACTCTTAAACTCATTTTTTTTCAACTTAAAATTATGTCAAACATTCCCCAACATGTTCAAATAGCATATTTTGAAAATCACTTATTATTGGTCAATTACTTTTTGTTATTTCACTCTAAACCTATCAACCAACATCAATTCTAACAACATTATGCCATCAAAATTCATCCCCATTCATCAATTCAACACAAATCAACACTTAACAACATTATCAACAAACATATACAACCCTATTACATCAATTCATAATCAACTCAAAACATCCCTAAACAACCCTAACCACAAACATACATTATCAATCCCATTATAAAATGTTAGTCCCCCCTTACCTTGTAACTGGAGGCTCTAACTCAAAGGGTTTGCAGAATATTACATTCCTTTCTTTCTCTTCTCTCTACATTCCGTTCCTCACACTTCTCAGCCAGCCTTTTCCCAAATGATCGTACCAATGTTACGATCTAACTCTATTCTCCCTATATTATATTTCCCATATTCCAATAATAACCTTAGGACCCCTAATATCCCAAGTTATTCCAATTCTACCCTTCTCAACTTATATTTTATTTTTTTATAACAATATAGCACTAATCCCCTTTTATTATAATTTCTAATAACAATAATAATAATAATAACCATATAATTATTATTATTATTCCCAATATTACTAATATTATATTTTAAGTATTAATAATAATAACATACTAGCATCCTCATGCCATCCCCAAGGTTCTACACTTTTGGTCATACACCCCCTACCTTATATTTTAATAAAAATACTAATAATTTCTTTTTTTTTTAATTATATTAATTACTCAATAATAATAATAATTAACTAATTATATTATTATATACCATCATCAACATCACGCAATTCATCACAAAACACAATAATTCATAAATCATCGCCACAATTAGTCAAATTAATTAATTAGACTCTATAAATAATAAAATAAATAAAAGAGGGCGTTACAACTCTCCCCCACTAGAATGTTTTCGTCCTCGAAAATGCACCAACAGAAATGAGTCCAGATACTACTCTCTCATCCACTCCTCACGCCTTCAAATCCGACTCTTGCCAAAAGGCCAAACATACACTACCCTTACTAAGGTAACTTCCTTGTTTTAGCCATCTACCGAAATTCCCAAGTTTGAATACAACGCTCTCATCGGAGTCAAACCACATCGCGGTTTCTACACTTCTTAATATACAAAGTATCATAAACGACCATTCCAACACATCGAATGGGAAAATCTCTCACTTATTTAAATCAACTACTAATGGCTATCTCAAGCACTCCTTCGTCTATGCACCCAAACTTTCAATAATCCCTCCAGGAATTAAATAACTCTCTTCTTCAGATCATCTGTCTACGGTTCATAAGAAGAATTCCATCCGACTTAGTACTAACACAATCTGTGCTCCTTACCAAAACGTCAATTATAAATCCCGTATTTCAATCGAACACAATACTCTACAAAATATCACAACTTTCATAACCTTGCTGATATACTACCCATTAACTTTCTCCATCACATTCAACCGTCGAAACAATAGTTCATCAAATTCTAATACATCTTCATCACCTCTGACAGAATATTTATCTTCCTTCGGCGTCCTTTCTCAAACATTATTCTTTTAATTTTCAAGCACGCTAATAATACGAAAACGATTCATAAATCCAATCCCACTATCTTCATCAACATAAATTCATCATTCAATCCTTAATACATCAAAACCAATCATTCTAATCACTTTAAATTCATCCATTGATTCTCTTAATTTTTTCCTCAATAGATCCACCAACCCACCTCGGTATTTTCTTCTTGGTAATATCTTAAATTGCACCACCTATTAAATTTAATCCTGCGAGTTTCTCTATCAACTCCATCTCACCATTCATAATCGTCGCCGTAAGCAATATCATATGATTTAAACATTAGTCACTACATAAATATTTCCAAAATAATCGCTCACATAAAACATAGTTCTTCAACAGTCCTAACCATCTTGTCTGTCACATAATAACCTCTCTCGAGTCGACTAAACACTTCAATTTCTGCGATTACTGAATACCTCCATCTTGGTCTTCAAAGGTTACATTACCCATTTACAACACAAACTCTCTTTTAGAAACATCACACTGAACTACTAAAAGATTTCTGCCCAATTCTGCAAAATCAACATCGAAGCAACTGCTAACACTTCTTCGGTTCAAACTTTCCATTCTGGATAATCCAACTTGCACTTCTAGATATCTCAGCACCTAGCCGTATACACCTCTACACTAGCAGTTTCAACCTTTAAAATGTTATTCTAGTTAACTCAAAATCCGACGATATCCAACCTCAATTTGTTCTCACTAAACAACATACCAAGTAAACGATTCATTAACACGGTCTCAAATCCTTTGGTCTTATCCAAAACAATTCAAATTCACGACTTCACACATACAATTCTTATACCAACATACCTATCTGATCTCATAATTCGAAATCCTCCAAGTGCATGTCTCTTTACATGAAAATAAACAACATGTCTATCACAGTGACTCTCATCACATCCCTTCTCTACTCAAGGAAACAAACATTAAAAACATTTTCTCACATCCTTTCACAACATCTTTATTTTCTTTACAATCATGAACTTAACTCCCAACAATCACCTGAATCAACACATGCGACCGGTATCATAACGTCTATCGCATTATTCTTGATGTGTACGGACGCAACTCTACCAAACATCGCTACATCAATCTTAATTCACTACTCAAATCTCAACAATAACATACATGAAATCTCATGAAGTCAAAACATCACACCACTGCACCCACAACGCAACGACAATGGCATCCGCATTTTCGATCATACCAAAGCACCGTATAAACCTTCAAAAGCATCCACTCCCTTTAAACAGCCAATAATCATTTCCTTCCATGGAACATATTTTTATCAAAAAGTTCGCTGTGCTAGCTTTCCAACGCCTCGAACGGCACCCAAAACGGATACTCGAAACTCAAGTTATGAATTTTCGAAGTTTTCAAAAATCATTCATAACATAGCTACGGGTTTGAGATCTAGTTGACTCAAAACCCAACCAAAACTCATCTTTGATTCCCCAAACTCTTATTTTAACTTAGTTATACATATTAGGAACTATTGGAAACATAAGAACACAGTTTTATTCCGATCAATTCTTCCCCAAATTCCCAAAAACTCACTTCTCATCTCCAACGTTAGTATCTAAATGACTCTTTATGAATCTATCAATCTCTCCTCCATCAACATCGTCGTTTTCCACGCTTCACAACTCAATGCTCCCTTCCACAACCTCCTTATAACTGGAATCACCCGTTACTCATCAACATCTTCATCCTTCATGATGCCAAGATTACAATCCTTTTCATAATCTTCTTTATATCCTCGAGTCCCGACTTGACCTGTTCAACCCACCCGCAACATTCAACAATCATATATATAATTCCAACGACAAAACTCTACAACATTCCACCATTCACAATTGATAACATCACGCTTCATAATAAGTCCACACGATTAACTCTACGAATAATACGCAGTCCTGAAAACATCGCAACTATCTGAGCTTCATCTTCTCAGACTCATCCCAACCGTTTAGCGACTATTCCTTCGAGACAAGAATCTGCATCTATTCATCAGAACAATCCGTAAGCACTTGGCTTAACTACAACCATCCTCCGATCCCACAATTTAAGTCATAAGACACGTCTATCCCATCCAACATAATCCCGTATGCTATCAACAAGAGATTGAGGGTGATCAGTTCCTCAATTTGTTAATAGACATCCGAAAACCATGATGGGGTACAAACCGTCTTTACCAACTACAATAGAGTTCAACCGCGCACCAACGGCAACTCCACACCCAACATCTCAGAGAAGCAAAAGCTTCTCCCCCACTTATTTCGGACTCATCCTCCTGCAAAGTTAGAAGTAAGACAAAAGAAGACCGATAGTGTTTTCACACAGATATCGCATACACACAATGCGACTCTACGGACTCAACAACCTGGCCGGACGGACCGACTTGCTCTGATACCAATTGTAACACCCCATTTCCCAAATACATAATATAATAATAATTATAATAGCACTTATCAGAGTTTTCGTAAAATACGGGATATTACATTCTTTTCAACTTTATAATAATAGTAGCTATAAAAATAATACTTTATTAATTCCATAAAAATTCCTTTATAAAGGTTTATAAAAACTGCAGCGGAAAAATATTTTTTTTTTTATAACATCGCCATCTTCAACTCAAATGGCACTAAGGCCTTCATTACAACAAATAAACAACTTCTTCATAATATGTTTCAAAATCTAATACGTAACAAAATAGGAATAAAAACAACTAAACAAGACCCATCCTGTTACGTATCAGAGCAGACTCCTATACAAAGACACAAGAGACTCCGAACTCAAGCAGCAACTACTCCAATGAATCTGCATGTTACCCACGTAAGAGGTAACATTCAAGCAGAAAGGGTGAGATTTCACAATTCATAATAAAATGATAACATAGTAAGGAATTATCATGTTCAGCAACTTACAATCCATCACCAATAACAACACATAATGGATATTATCAACAACAATATATTATCATATTATAGCAACAATAGCAATTTATCACGTATGTGTAGTTAACAACTGACATCAAAATCAACACCACATATAACAGCAACCATACAACATCAACTACACATTATTATTCATATTTACCAACAGTTTACAACATCATCAACAATTAGCAGCATCAACAATTTATAACATTTAGCAGCATCAACAATTAACATCAACATCAAATGAAATGCAAGTGCAATCATGCATGCGGTACCGACTCGTTGGTTCATTCAATCGAACCCTGGATAGATCACATACACCTCTACTTGGCAATGATCTATCCCCCACCATTCTCCATATAGGAGTACAGATGAATCGCATACACTCCTCCTGAGCAACGATCCATCCCACCAATCACCATGAAAATGCATGACATATGATGCACAATAACACATGTATAATATCAGAAACACATGTACACGATCCTCCTGATCACACCTTAACATAACATCATCAATATTGGTACAAAGACCCAAGGCATAAGCCTTCAACAACAAACATCAACAATAACATAATTTATTTCATCAAGTAAATAATTACTCCCAATATCATTTTATACATCATTTGATTCGCCCAAATGCGTAACACAACTACCAACGATCGACACAATCATATTCAAATAATTATTTAAAATATCAAACGAAGTCGGAATCACGCAAATGAATATGTTCCGGAAAGCTTAGAGAGTCTATTTCAAGGATATGAATTTTATTTTAAGACCTAATACACCAATCCGTTCAGTTTAGTCAAACCATAAGAGCACATACTCACACCGGGCAGAATATTTTGTCTAAATTCAAAATGATGCCAAAACTTATATACTTATGATAAAATTCCGAAACTTTCCAGTTAGAAAGGTCATTAAGTACTCTTTCCAACGCAACTAACGCCACCCCCAAACGGACTTACGACGCTCCAGTTACACTCGAAACAAAACGACCAACGCATGACCAAAATCGCCAACATTTATGGTATAAAAACAAGGTAACCACTACTATTGAAGAACTCCTGGACTTAATTTCTCCAAAAAACATAAATATTATCGCGTTATCTTTCTAACGCTTTGAACGGGACCTCAAACGGACTTACGGAACTCAAGATATGCCCAAAACAAGTCGGTCAATATACTTCTACAGTCTCCTGCGATCCCATTACGGAAATTTCACTCTTAAACTCATTTTTTTTCAACTTAAAATTATGTCAAACATTCCCCAACATGTTTAAATAGCTTATTTTGAAAATCACTTATTATTGGTCAATTACTTTTTGTTATTTCACTCTAAACCTATCAACCAACATCAATTCTAACAACGTTATGCCATCAAAATTCATCCTCATTCATCAATTCAACACAAATCAACACTTAACAACATTATCAACAAACATATACAACCCTATTACATCAATTCATAATCAACTCAAAACATCCCTAAACAACCCTAACCCCAAACATACATTATCAATCCCATTATAAAATGTTAGTCTCCCCTTACCTTGTAACTGGAGGCTCTAACTCAAAGGGTTTGCAGAATGTTACATTCCTTTCTTTCTCTTCTCTCTACGTTCCGTTCTTCACACTTCTCAGTCAGGCTTTTCCCAAATGATCGTACCAATGTTACGATCTAACTCTATTCTCCCTATATTATATTTCCCATATTCCAATAATAACCTTAGGACCCCTAATATCCCAAGTTATTCCAATTCTACCCTTCTCAACTTATATTTTATTTTTTTATAACAATATACCACTAATCCCCTTTTATTATAATTTCTAATAACAATAATAATAATAATAACCATATAATAATTATTATTATTCCCAATATTACTAATATTATATTTTAAGTATTAATAATAATAACATACTAGCATCTTCATGCCACCCCCAAGGTTCTACACTTTTGGTCATTTACCCCCTACCTTATATTTTAATAAAAATACTAATAATTTCTATTTTTTTTAATTATATTAATTACTCAATAATAATAATAATTAACTAATTATATTATTATATACCATCATCAACATCACGCAATTCATCACAAAACACAATAATTCATAAATCATCGCCACAATTAGTCAAATTAATTAATTAGACTCTATAAATAATAAAATAAATAAAAGAGGGCGTTACACTATTGACCCAACAAGAAGGTGTTTATTATTTGTCTCGTACGAAGCCTGAGATAGAGGCTAAAAGTTTTGACTCAACAAGAGAGTGCTAACAAGTGACTGACTCAACAAGAGAGTGCTTTTATATGTCTTGTACGAAGCCCAAGACGGAGGCTAAAAGGTTTGACTCAACAAGAGATTACTTTTATCTGTCTTATACGAAGCCCAAGACAGAGGCTAAAAAGGTTGACTCAACAAGAGAGTCTTTTATACTTAACCAGAGAGTGATTTGTCGTCTCGTACGAAGCCCGAGATAGAGGCTAAAAGGAAAGTGACTCAACAAGAGAGTCTTGAAAAGTGATGGACTCAACAAGAGAGTCTGAAAAGGTTAAATCCGCTATGGGGAATCATTGTACAAAGCCCAAGAGGAGGCTGACTTCGTTGAGGAAGGATCATTATACAAAGCCTAAGAGGAGGCTATACTTCTGCTAGGGATTCTTGAGATCCCGAGGCAGGTCCAAGAAGGGAATCAATCCTTGCAAGGGAATGCTAAAGGAATTGATAGATCAGAAACCTTGAGGCTCTGGTTTTAGATAGTGTTATCTAACCCGGGTTGGGGGAATTTTAGGAGAGAGACTAGGTTTTAGAACCCACAAGTTTTAATTCTTGCTGGAGATTAATCCAGAATCCGGGGTTTCTTCCTATGTTTGAAGGGACTTGAGAATGTCTTTGAGACTCAAAGGGAATTAGACTGTCCAAGTCTACTGCTAGAGTTTATCTTTGTACAAGGCCCAAGAGGAGGCCGACTCATTTAAGGGATGAGTATCAACCCTAAAATTGGTCTGAAGGTTTTGACTCTTTTTAGAAAGACATCTCTAATGAAGGATGACTAAGTTTTGTCCTATACCTTTAGGAGGTCGTGAAGGTCCTTGTACGAAGCCCAAGAGAATGCATGAGAGCTTTTAAGAAGCCGAAGGGTCCTTGTACAACGCCCAAGAGGAGGCGGGAATGCTTTTAGGAAGCCTGTGGGTCCCCAAACCAAGAGAAGTTCAAGAAATGCAATTCACAGAGAAGAGATCATTCCAGGAAAGTTCGAGAATTTGGAAGAAACTCAAGAGATGATATTCACAGAGAATAGATCAACTCTGGGGAGTAGAGTTTCTTTGACAATTTCTAAGGGTGACAATCTGAGAAAAGGTTCACCGAGAATACTGCTTTTCTCTTTGTTCCATATTGATTAACCCCAAGAGAAGGGAAGACTATATCTGGAATTCTATGGGGATCTAGTTTTGTTTGTATTCGAGAGTGATCAATAGGCTTTACCTAGTTCTAAACGTAGTTGCCGGGGAAAACTCTAAATAACCATACTAGTACATATACAGTTGATATATGACGAGTATTTAAAAGGATGTGAAAGAATACTTACAGTGAAACAGCCCCACAATACAGTTATATATATATTAAAGCGGTAAATAAAAGTGGATAAACACTTACCCGTTGTAGAGCTTCCATGCTGTTTTGTTAGTTGTTCAACAAAGAAATTAAAGAAAGTTTTGATAACAACATATATTTGAATTCAAAATCAAAGGAGAAAGTGCTTTGAAAAGATTGTTGGGGCTTACAGCTCAAGGAGAGGCCCAAGTTTTAACGATGATTGCACTGTTGTTTTGAAAACCGTACAGAGGGACTTATACAATATGTGAGGCCCAAAAAGTTTTTATGTACAAGAGAATGGGTCTTACACTCTATTAGAGGCCCAAGAGTATGAAAATGAATAAAGATGGGTCTTATAGCTCAAGGAGAAGCCCGGTTGATTTTGTTAAAAGGCGACGATCGCGCCGAACGTTTGAAAATATACAGAGGGACTTATACAATGTCTGAGGCCCAAAGGTATTATTTACAAAGGGGTTGGGTCTTACACTCTATTAGAGGCCCAAAAGTTTTTGTACAAGTGATGGGGCTTACAACTCAAGGAAAGGCCCAAGTGATTTTAAACTGGCGATCGCGCCGAGATTTTTTTATCGTGTCGGGACATACAATATCTGAGGCCCATAATGGTTTTTGTACAACAAGGGTTGGGTCTTACACTCTATTATAGGCCCATGAGTGTTTGAAAATGATTGATGAGATTTGAATTAATCAAAATCCTACTTTTGTTTAAAAAGGAATTAATTTTGTTAAAAAATTAATAAAAAGTATTCAAAACATGTGAAAAATGAGTGGTGATCTTGGATCAATGTTTCAAAAATCATGTTTTTATCCACAAAATGATTGGAAACCAATTAAATTTAGAAAATCAAGGAGGAAAAAATATTTTAAATGTTAAAAAAAATAAAAGATTAATTCTTTGCAAAAATATCAAGTATAGGAAATAAATAATATTTTTGGGAATTTTTGGCAAAATAAAATATATTAACATTTTTGTGAATTATTAAAAAAAGAATCAACTCAAAATCATTAAAACTCAGAGAGAAATTAATTTTTGAATCAATTAAATAAAATCACAAAATTCAAATATTCAAATTTGTGAAAAAGGCGCCAAGAACATGGGCCAAGAACACGCGCGAAGGGAGTTTTGCTCAGATTTGCATTTTCTATCCAATCTCACTGAATACTTGATGAAATCACACAATCCACATATCAATCTGCTCGTTTTCACCTCACGATCGTGTCTAAGGTCTTTAATTTCATTTATTTTAAGCATGGAATAAGAAATCAAGACAAAACCTCAAGAACCCTAGAATTTGCATGAAGGCTGAGAATTTTGATACACGGTTCAAACAAAGCAATTAATTGAGGGGAAACATTCTATGCATGATTATGAACATTTGGCAAAAGTATTGTGCGAGGAAATATGCATAGATTAAGAGATGACCAAGTTTAGGCTTACTTGAAGGTCGTGGCAGCAAGAGCAATGTGATTTTTGAGTTGGAGGTGTTACAGATGAGTTGTGATGATCTGAACAACTTCCCTACACCATATGGAGTGTGTTTGAATGCTTGGACTAGATTGGAAATGGCTGGATCACTTCATGGTATCTCAACTGCAACTTGGTTGAAAACTTGAGCAACTGGCTGGTGATTCTGAGAAATCAGTGTTACAGTTGTGTGTTTAGTGTTTGATCAGCTCACATATGATGTTTATGAGGTGTTAGAGCAATTGGTTGGAGTGGAATTGCTCTCTACTAAAAAATTTGATAGTGACTTGCCAAGAAAGGCATTTTTTAGAGTGAGAAGACGATTTTGAGAAAGGCAAGTGTTGTAGGCCTTTGGTGTACTTAAACTGAGCACAAATGAGCTCTATTTATAGTAGAACAAGTTTGTTTTGCAAGCAATAGTGAATGGCAACTGCAGCAGCTCATTGTCCAATTGCATCACTTTGGAATCTTAAGTCTCCTCTAGCCATTGACTAGAGGTTAGAGTACAGGACTTTGGTTCCCTAGTTCAGAGATCATCCTTGACTCATTCAGTTGGAAAAGGCTCAGTTCATGCCACCTTGGTGCATCCATTGAATGCTCCAAAACAAAATTGGAGTCTTGTCCCCTTTTTAGGCATTTTTAGGTTTGGCATGCTATTTTTAGTTCCAAAGACTTAGGAGGCTTATGAATCAGTGTTTGTTCCTCCTTGGTCTCCCCCTGAGGTGTTCAGATGGATAAACTTGTTTGTCATTTGCACAATTTGATCAAATCGAGCAAAATGCACAAATCTGCCTTGCCATGACAGTTGCAGCAAGGCATATTGCCACTGTCATAACTCTTAGCTCAAATGGAATTTGATGGAGTTCTTGGCCATTTTGGAAAGCTCTCATATGAT
The DNA here is from genome assembly GCA_022829125.1 of Lathyrus tuberosus. NCBI lineage: Eukaryota > Viridiplantae > Streptophyta > Magnoliopsida > Fabales > Fabaceae > Lathyrus > Lathyrus tuberosus. The sequence continues at coordinate 1,897,292 of JALAZF010000661.1, forward strand.
ACAACATATGTGTGATCATAGTTTGTCTTGACACTTTTTGGATCCAAGTGAAAAATGCCCTTACATTCTGAAAAAAGTGAAACAGATTCTGACTTTGTGAAAATTTCACTAAGTGTTGGAAAAAATGTCATTTTTGTGTTTTTGTCATTTTGGTCACTCCATAACTTAAAATCCATGAGGAATTGGAATGAGGTGTAGTTGACACTTTTAAAGTATGCCATGAGAGCTACAAATCCATCTTTGCATCAGCCAAAATGGTTGCTTGGATCACAAGTTATGATCCTTGGAAGTTGGTACCCTAGCCACTTTGTTCCATAACTTAGAAAATTTCTAAGTTTTTTATGGTTACCCCTTTTACAAGTTATCCCACTTTTGTTGATTTTTCTTAATGAATGATGATTCCAATCACACATTAACATCATTTTAGGGTTAGGGAACCATAATTGATCAAAAATCAAAAAGTCAAACTTTGACTTTTGGGCACAGTTGACTTTTTATCAGATGAATTCCAAAAGGTGTGATCCTTTATGAAATCAAGTCCTTGACCTAAATCAAACTTGATGGATTGATTTCATAGGTGTTATAGGGTGTATTGACTTTTTCTTCAAAAACCCTAACTGTGGTTCAGATGAAATTGAAACTTGTGGATCAAGCTTCTTGGATCAATCCATTGTTGCAAATGGATCAATGTAGTTTATTAGAGACCCTCAAACCATGTCTTGAAGTCTTGGCTCATGTTTTGTCCGAAAATTCAACTTAGGGGTGAATTAGGTTAAGAAACCCTAATTCCCGATTTTTGGTGAATGCATCCCTTGAGGCTAAATTGACTTGATGATTGGGTCCATGAGGTCCCATGGAGTATCTTAGGTTATGCTTTGAAGCATTGGCTCATGCCTAGAGGAAAATTTCCACCTGGAGGCCCTGGTTGACCAAAACCCTAATTTGGTGACACTGGCGATCTTGAGGCTTAATCCACTTGAAATGTTGCAGCCTTGTGCTTGATCCTTGATGTGGGAGTCCTCTTGATCCTTCCTGGATGTTTGAGAGGTTAGACAAGTTGAAGATTATGTCATTTCTTGATTGATCCTTTGTCTAAGAGCTCTGAGAGGGCTTAAAACCCTCATTCTTAGTTGTAGGGAATGCTCAACAATTCTTGAGGAGATTGATGAGGCATAAAGGTACATCCATATTGTGATGATAATTTGCACAATGATGGGAAATCTTAGTGGTCAAAATTTGGGGTATGACAGATGCCCCTATTTTATCTTCTTGGACCCGAAGGTGTGAATGGCGAAGGTATTCGGGCATTCGGGATGCAATATGATTAAATATCGGAATACCTGAAATTTTGAAAGTGATCATGAATGGTAGCTTACGCATTCATCTTCTTTTGCTAAGCAATAATGCCTAGAAAAGGTAAACTTCCCCTTGATCCAGGTCTTCTACCAAGGAACTCGTCTAAGTTTCTGGTGCAAACTTCCCCTCGATCCTGGTTTCCAGCCAAGGAACTGGTCTTAGTTTCTGATATAAACTTCCCCTCGATCCTGGTTTCGTACCAAGGAACTGGTCTCAGTTTCTGATATAAACTTCCCCTCGATCCTAGTTTCCTACCAAGGAATTGGTCTCAGTTTATTTGTCAATAAACTTTCTTGACAAGGGACGCTATTCGTAGCGGTTTTCCTAAAACTTCTCACCAAATTTTCCTGGGGAGATGCCATTTGATGGAAAAAAGTTTTGATGTCAGACTTGCTGGGGAACCCATTTGTCTGAGTTGTAGAGGTGCACAAACTTCTCTGTTGGAGACTCCATTTGATAACTCTACTGGGAAAAATGAGTCTCTTGAGAGACTGCTTCCTCTTGGGGATATGACATCATACTTTTCTTCGAGACCTTCTCAGACAAATACCATACAATGTACCCCAATTTTGAGGTGCTGATGAGTTCAGTGACATTGATTTTCTGAATAGAAGAACCACTGTGTTGCTGTGAGTCTTTAGTTGCGAGGCTCTCTCTGGGATTTTCCTTAATCCGGGGAAAGCAAAGATGTCATCTTTAATGGAGAAGAGTGACGTTCGTCGAGTGCCTTCTGGTCTTTCAGAGGTTCAAGTCATCAAAGTGGTCAAGGATCAACTCCAATCCAGAAATAAACTGGGGGAGAGATTGTTTAGATGATTCGCTTCCTGACGAGGAAAGAACTGACAACTCGATTGAGAGGACTTTACCACTTAGAGTTAAGACTGACTAGAGTGATAGTGATGCAATATGAATATGAATGCAAATCAATAATGCATGATGTATGTATGTTTATGCTGACAAAACTGACACGACATACAGACTAATAGATGAACACGATTGGATACTCGGCCATTGCAGGGGACAAAGAAATATTGTTCGGTCCAAGATAGCAATTCTACCTTGCTTAGGAGAGATAGTCCCTGTGGGGAAAACTTTGGTCGAGCTTAGGAAATAAGAACTCTGTCGAGGGGTGTCAGATGAAACATGGCCTCTGACACAGGTGATCCTTCGTTCAGGCGTTCTGGTTTAGAAGGAGTACTTTGATTCTGCACTTTGGGTTTGATTACTTCTAGAGAAGCAATCGGTGTTTTTTCGATGTTCAACAGTCAAAAGAATTGCCGTATTTATTTTAAAAGCAGAAAAATTTTGACAAGTAAATTCATTTTTGTTTTATTTCAAGAATCCTTAATCACTTTGAAACTTCATTCTGTAAAGCTAAAACAAATAAGATTTGCAAACAAAAGCACAAGGGCTCAAATTTTGTTGATAGGATGGAAATCAGCCAAGCGCGTGATTCCATGGAGTATTTACAAAGTTAGAAAATGGTAATTTAAGGGAAAAGGCTACATTGAAACATAACAACCGTTATCCTTCTACCAACTTTGAATTCTGGGCATCCTGAGCTTCTGTCGAAGATGACCTTGATTGGAGTTTTCTGATGGATGGCATTACTGTTGCTGAGGATTTACCTGTGTTAGACGTAGTTACTTACCATGAATCCCTAACTTTTGCCTGGATTGTACTTTGAGATTTCCAATCCACCGGGATGATTTTTGATCATGTCTCTAATTTTTGCCTAGACTGCCCTTTCGGGTTTTCAATCCATCGAGACATTTTTTTTCTTTTTTTTATTTAGGTGAAGTATTTCTTGACTACATCAACATTCGTGGGGTAGGCAAATTCTTCTCCATCGATGGTTACGAGTTTCAAGGCGCCGCCTGAGAAAGCTTTCTTGACCACATAGGGGCCGTCATAATTCGGAGTTCACTTGCCCCGAGAATCAGTGAGAAAAGATTGTATCTTCTTGAGCACGAGGTCTCCTTTTCTGAAGACGCAAGGTCGAACCTTTTTGTCAAACGCCTTCTTCATTCTCTGCTGATACAATTTACCTTGGCATAGTGTCGTTATTCGCTTTTCTTCGATCAGATTGAGTTCGTCGTGTCGACTTTGACACCATTCAGCCTCTGTTAACTTAGCTTCCATCAATACCCGGATTGATGGGATCTCTACTTCTACGGGGAGCACTGCTTCCATGCCATATACTAGAGAGAAAGGGGTTGCCCCTGTTGAAGTGCATACAGACGTGCGATAACCGTGAAGAGCAAAGGGTAGCATCTTGTGCCAGTCTTTGTAGGTTACAACCATCTTTTGAACAATCTTCTTGATGTTCTTGTTAGCTACTTCTACCGCTCCGTTCATCTTGGGTCGGTAGGGAGATGAGTTATGGTGTTCGATTTTGAACTCGGCGCATAACTCCTTCATCATCTTGTTGTTTAAGTTAGATCCATTATCAGTAATGATCTGGCTTGGAACACCATAACGGCAGATGATATTGTTTTTGATAAATCGGACCACCACTTGTCGAGTTACATTGGTGTATGACGCTGCTTCGACCCACTTGGTGAAGTAGTCAATGGCTACCAGGATAAACCGATGTCCGTTTGAAACCTTGGGTTCGATCATGCCAATCATGTGGATTCCCCATATGGAAAAAGGCCATGCGGAAGAAAGAACTTTGAGATGCGTTGGCGGTACATGGATTTTCTCTGAGTATATCTGACACTTGTGACATCTCTTCGTGTACTTGTAGCAGTCGGATTCCATGGTCAAACAATAGTACCCTACTCTCAGAATTTTATTCGTCATTATGTGTCTGTTGGCATGAGTGCCAAAGGATCCTTCATGAATTTCTTTTATCAGCATGTTTGCTTCTGGTCTATCCACGCATTGAAGCAAGACCATGTCAAAATTTCTCTTATAGAGTGTATCACCGCTCAGAAAAAAGTTTCCTGCCAATCTTCTGAGGGTCTTTCTGTCTTTTCTGGGTGCCCCAAGTGGGTACTCTTGTTTCTGAAGGAAGCATTTGATATCGCGATGCCATGGTTTATCGTCTATGACTGCTTCGATTGCAAAGATGTAAGCGGGTCATTCAAGGCGCATTATGTCAATCTTCGGTATGTCATTCCATTGGTCTACACTAATCATGGAAGAGAGCGTGGCTAATGCATCAGCCATGTGATTCTCTTCACGAGGGATATGATGAAACTCGATTCTGTTAAAGAATGGTAATAACCTTCTAGCGTAATCTTTGTAAGGAATCAGTCCTGATTGGTATGTGTTCCAATCTCCTTTGATATGATTGATAATCAGGGTTGAGTCGCCATATACATCCAAGTTCTTGATCCTTAAGTCGATCGCTTCTTCGAGACCCATGATACAAGCTTCGTATTCGGCCTCGTTATTTGTGCACTTGAACATAAGTCGGGCTGTGAAAGGAATGTGGGTACCCTGAGGTGTTATGATGATTGCCCCAATTCCATTCCCATAATGATTGACACTCCGTCAAAGATTAGTCCCCATTGGGAACCTGGTTCTGGCCCTTCACTGGGTAGCGGTTCATCGCAATCTTTCATCTTTAGATACATGACATCTTCGTCTGGGAAGTCGAACCCGATTGATTCCTGATCTTTAATCGGTTGATGAGCCAAATGATTGGCTAAAACACTTCCTTTGACGGCTTTCTGAGCATGGTACTCAATGTCATATTCCGATAACAACATCTGCCAACGGGCTATCCTTCCCGTGAGAGCAGGCTTTTCGAAGACATACTTGATCGAATCCATTTCAGAGATTAACCAAGTAGTGTGACGAATCATATAATGGAGAAGATGTTTGGCTGCCCAAGCCAGAGTACAGCAAGTTTTCTCAAGCATAGTATACCGAGTCTCGCAGTCTGTAAACTTCTTGCTCAAATAGTAAATGGCAGACTCTTTCCGTTTTGCTTCGTCTTGTTGGCCAAGTACACAACCCATGGAGTCTTCCAAGACTGTTAAGTAAAGGATTAGTGGTCTTCCTTCCACTGGAGGTGATAGAATCGGTGGATTCAATAGATATTCTTTGATACTGTCAAAGGCGGTTTCGCAATCTTCTGTCCAAACGCAATCCTGATTCTTTTTTAGTAATTTGAAAATCGCTGCGCACGTCGCGGTCATGAGGAATATAAATCTGGAAATGTAATTCAAACGTCCCAGGAATCCCCTGACTTGTTTTTCAGTCTTTGGAGAAGGCATTTCTTGAATGGCCTTGACCTTGTCAGGATCAACTTCAATTCCTTTCTGGCTGACGATGAACCCTAATAGTTTCCCTGAACGAACACCGAATGTGCATTTGTTAGGATTCAAGCAGAGTTTGTACTTTCTCAGACGCTCAAATAGTTTTGACAAGTGGGTCACATGCTCCTCTTCTGTTTTAGATTTAGCAATCATGTCATCGACATATACCTCGATTTCCTTGTGTATCATGTCATGAAAAAGAGTAGTCATGGCCCTTTGATAGGTTGCCCCGACATTATTCAACCCGAACGACATTACCTTGTAACAAAAAGTACCCCATGGGGTGATGAACGAAGTTTTCTCCATGTCTTTCGGCGCCATTTTTATCTTATTATAGCCCGAGAATCCATCCATGAAGGAGAAGACTTTGAATTTTGTTGTACTGTCAACCAGCATGTCAATGTGTGGTAAAGGAAAGTCGTCCTTTGGACTAGCCTTGTTTAGATCTATGTAATCCACACACATTCTGACCTTTTCGTCCTTTTTCGGAACTGGCACGATGTTGGCTAACCATTGAGGATATTCTGATGTGGCGAGGAAACCCGCGTTAATCTGTTTTTGTACTTTCTCTTTGATTTTGACGGCCATGTCTAGATGAGTTCGTCTCAACCTTTGTTTTAGTGGCAGATATTCTGATCGTAACGGTAGATGATGTTCCACGATGTTGGTATCCAACCCTGGCATGTCCTGATAGGACCAAGCGAATACATCAGGAAACTCTTTGAGAAGCTTTATCAAATCTTCTTTGACAGTTGAACTAAGCAGTGCCCTAATCTTGATTTCCCTTCTCTCTTCTTCTGAACCCAAGTTGACCGTTTCCAACGGCTCTTTGTGAGGTTTAATGGATCTTTCCTCTTGTCTGAGGTATCGGGAGATCTCTTCTGGAATTTCTTCGTCATTTTCTTCTTCAGCCTCAAATACCGGGAATTCAAAGTTGGGAGAAGGCATTGGATCGTATGTTTCAATGGGGTTTAAAATAAGCAATCTGCATGACGTGATGATTTGTTTTTAGAAGAGATAGAGAGAATGCAAGATTGCGTGCAGTGTAATTTTTTGAAATATGCTTATTTTTATTGTTTAAATTGTTTTTTAGGATTACCATTTTCTTAAAAAGCAAAAAGAGAAAACATCAATTAATGCAGAAATTACAGAATGACGTTATTTTATTTATGAACTTGTCGATTCTTGAAGCTACAACCCTATAAAACAAAACTCTGTAGCTTTGGGCGAAGCGAAGAGGGATATTTACAGAAAGTGAGCCTTATCAAAACATATGTTTCACCTGGGTAAGGTGAAAGGTTAAAACAAAGACGGCCATTACTTTAACTTATGAACAATCTTCGAAACATCGACTGCAACCCATTGGCGGCGAACTCCTCAGTGAATCACAAAGTCTGGTACCTTCCTTGATTTGTCTTCAAAAATAACGCTGATTTCTGGTGGAGCAGGATCATTGGAATCTGTCTCCCAGGCAGAGTTGTCGTAGGAGGATTCCTCTGTTGTATTTTGCATAGTATTTGTTCCCTCAGGTAAATCTCCCCATCCAGTTGGCTAGATGTCTTCGAGCCTGATACGAGAGCTTTCGGGAGTGGTGTATTTGACCAAATAGTCGAACTTGCCACTCGGTTGTCCTAAGGTGTCCCATACTTCTTTGGAACTGGAGGAGTCATCTCTCTCGATGACGTTGACCTCGGGAAAAGCATAGTTGATGAATTCTAGTCCTGCAAGCTTTGCGAATTCATTTTCATGCTGGATATTTTATGAATGCCCTGAGTGTTGATCCCATGACATGGTGGGGACGCAGGTATTCCTTTCAATGATGCTCAGCTGATTTTCATTGCTCGGCTGATTTTCTTGCCCCGAGTCTCCTGGGTACGGCTGTCAGATAGACAGGCCATCCATCGGGCCATAATAGTCATGGTCAAAGTTGTCTTTCATCAGAGTGTCCTCCTCTAATGAGTTTGGTGGAGCACGACATCCTTTTCGATCACAATCTCCGTATATCATTTTGACGTCTGACCTTGGTATAAATCTCGGACTCTGTGCAGGATAGCAAAAGGGCGTAGGCACCTCTTCGTGAGACATATAATCGTCCTCGTTAAGATAGGACTTCCACTCTTTATCTGTATCAGAGTAGTCTCCCTCGTTGATGGTATGTACTTCTTGAGACACTGCGTGAAGGAAACCTCCACTATGGAAGAAGTCCTGAATGGGATGAAGACTTTCATCGTTAGTAGCAGTCTGGGTACAGGTAGGGGTGGGAATAAGCCAGACCAACTAGCAGGGGCCTATGGCCTAGCCTACATAGGCCCAGGCCAGGCCAGGCTTTTTCTTAAATAGAAAAGGCCTAGGCTTTTTTAGAAGTCTATTTAGCTAAAGAGGCTATGCCGCAGGCTACAAGAAAAGCCTTTTAAGCCTATCAGGCCGGCCTAGTTAAAAAAAATCAATAAATTTATTATTATTATATTGTATTTTGTAGTTTGATTTAAAATACGAAAATAAATCTTAGTTATCTTGAAGAACTTATGAAAATAAGTTTTAAAAATATTATAAACAATGTTATAAGTTATTGTCCTAAGTTTTTCTCATAAGTTCTCTCCAGCAAATAATATCACAAAACTTATGCTAATAGGTAAACTTGAATGAGATAATAAAAACAAATATTTAGTCTCATTGATCTTTTAATTTGTTAGTCTATTTAACATTAGTTGAATTTCTTTTTTACAAATGTTCAAATGAAGTAGGCTTTTAAATAGGCTAGTAGGCCAATCAGGCCTTCGAAAAGGCCAAGCTCAGGCCTAAAAATAAGCCTATCATAGGCTACAGGCTAGGCTTAGGCTTTGAATTTTTTAGTAGGCCAGGCTTAGGCTTGGTAAAGCCTAGCTCGGCCTAGCCTATTTCCACCCCTAGGTACAGGTTGCAGAAAAACCAAGACCCTTCTTTGTTTTATTGTCAGTAGGAATGGCAGGCTGTCCCCACCCTTTGCATTGTTACTTTTGATCACCTTGAGAGCATCTTTGTACAAGGAGATCGATGTTCCCTTCTCTAATTGATTCTCATTGCTCACCGAAAGTGCCTGGAATTGAGTTCCAACAACCTCCTTGGGTTCTACACAAGTGGATAATGAAAGGTTACTCACAATCAAGGCTTGTTCTCCACAGACCGTGACGAGTTGGTCATTCTTGATGAACTTTAGCTTCTGGTGAAGTGTCGAAGTGACTGCCCTAGCCTGGTGTATCCAAGGTCTTCCCAACAAACAACTGTATGTTGCTCGGATGTCCATGACCTGGAAAGTGACTTGGAAAGTGTGAGGACCGATAGTTATGGGAAGGTCGACTTCACCGATAACTATTTTTTGGGATCCGTCAAATGCTTTGACTACGACCTCACTGCCTCTCATCAGAGATCCTTTGAATGATAGTCGCATTAGTGTGGACTTTGACATAAGGTTGAGAGCCGATCTGGTATCCACCAGTACGCTGGCTAAGGCATTGTCCTGGCAGTTAACTGTGATATTGAGCGCCATGTTATGACTTTTGCCTTCTTCTGGCAATTCCTCATCACTAAACCCCAAGTTGTTGCAGGAAGTGATGTTGGAGATGATGTTGTCGAATTGTCTTATTGACATATCCTATTCCACAAAGGCCTGTTCTAAGACTTTCTGTAGAGCCTCTCTGTGGGCTTCGGAACTGAGTAAAAGAGATAACACAGAGATCTTTGAAGGAGTTTGTAACAGCTGATCAACAATGTTGTATTCACTCCTTTGGATGAGCTTCAGCATCTCATCATCGTTCTTTGAAAGGTCGGGATCACTGGATTGACCGACTGGTGAATTGGGTGCTTCTGCCTGAAGTTCATTTTCTCTGTTAGGTTCTCCAACTCCTCTGTTTAAGATTCGACCGCTCCGTGTTACTCGACTGATATTTATAATATTCACGACGAAGGGTAATGGAATTTCCTTTCCATTCTCAACTGTTGTTGCACCGTATTTGTAAGGGATAGCCTTATCAGACTTGTACGGTACTGGTCCCGGCAGATAGATAACTACACGAGCCTTCTGATTTCTCTGACTGTCGTAAGTAACTTCAATTAGTTCCTGGTTAAGAACTTTTGATTCTTTGAGTAGAGGGATGATGGTACAAACATTCTTGGTCCTCTCAGGATCAGAGATTACAACAACATCTTTGATTTGATCAACGAAGTAGTCGGGCATCAAGTTGATGGACCCCGAAACTGGACATAGTTGAATCTCTTCGCGGTCCAACTGACTCTGAAGGGCTGCTCGCACGAGGTAGCATCCTTGGTTATTCTCCGAGCAGACTCTACAGCGCTCGTAGTTATGAGGTGGCACCTGGCCACGTCTGCTTTGAATGCAGTGTAACCTTACTAGGTCCACTTCCATAGATCGAACATCCTGACTTTGATGCCTAGTAGGGTTCCCATTAATCATGTTGACTTGTTGTGTGTCTTCGTCTAGATAAATCGGACGCAACCAATGATTTAACAAGTATTGCAAAGTTCTCTAAACGAGAGCACGTCCTTGGTCACTCTCACAGCATACTGTACAGTTCCGATACTCATGCGAAGTCAGAAAACCGAGTTGGACTTGCTTAGCGTGTAATTCTACCAAGCTGGTATTCATCAAGCGAATATCGAAGATCTAAATCATGTTGATCTGATAAGGATTTTTATCATGGTAGTACTGGATCCATCCAAGATCCATCTGACGCTGGAGGGCCTCTTGTATAAAAGAGCATCCCTGATTGTTTACCGAGCAAATCAGACAGGAATTGTAATCGTGCCATGGCAGATTATGATACTGGGTTTGCCTTGAGTGCATTGCCACTAAGTTGACATTCATCGCACGGATGTCGTGGTTCTGAATGATGTTGGAATTGGTGTAAGTCATGTTGACCCCACGAATTCGGTGCTCTTAGATCCATCAGAGATCCAATTGTTCCTGTACAGTTGATTGCACCACAGAACATCCTTGATTGTTCTTAGAGCAGATATCACACTGGTGATAATTGTGAGGTGGTATATGGCCATACCCGCTCTGTCTGCGATGCATCTTGACCAAATTGGTCCTCAATAAGAGTACATCATGAATTTGATAGTTGTTGTTAGACTCTCCTTCTATTAAATTTATTGCAGCTTTCTCGTGTTGAGCCAACGGGTTCGTGAGAACATTCAGATTCGTATCTTTGAAAGATAAGACCCCACTCCTAACAAGCTTTTGTACGTCAGATTTAAAACTGAGACAGTTTTCTATGTTATGCCCTGGTCCTCCTTGATGGTAAGGGCAAGCTTGATCCGCTTTAAACCAAAAAGGAGAATTCTCCGGTACTGTAAGAGAATACCTGGTTTGGACGTGTCCCTTGACCAGTAAGAGTGGAAACAATTCTGTTTACAACATCGGTATAGGGTCGAACCCTGGCGGTCGCATTGTACGGTTGTTGTTGTATTGAGGACGAGCCTGCTGAAGAGGTGGTTGTGCCCTTTGTTGATATTGTTGTTGATTCGGTTGGCTTTGCGCAACCTGAGGTTGATACGTTGGAACAGGCGCAGGGTTGATAGCAGGAGTTACAGCTGCTACTGGTTGGTATCTTCGCCTTTGCTTTCCGAGAGAGAATTTTCCAATATCCTACTCTTTTTTCTTAGGGAAAGCACTACCGTATCGTTTTGTACTACTTGATGATCCAACGTCTTTAACTAAACGTCCTTCTTGGACGGCTTCCTCAAGACGAACTCCCGTGCCACCATCTCGGTGTAGTCACTGGGCGCACTGGCAACCATTCTGTCGTAGTAAAATGAGCTCAAGGTTTTCAAGAAGATCTTTGACATCTCTTTTTCCTCAAGAGGTGGACAAATCTGGGCGGCAATTTCACGCCATCTCTAAGCGTATTCCTTAAAGGTTTCCTTGTCCTTCTGCGACATGGCTCTGAGTTGATCTCTGTCCGGTGCCATGTCCAGATTACACTTATACTGCTGAACGAAGGCAGCGCCAAGATCTCTGAAAGTGATGATCTTGGTGCGGTTTAAACCCATGTACCATTTGAGTGCGACACCGGTTAAACTATCTTGAAAATAATGGATCAGTAGATGGTGGTTCTCTGTCTGTGTTGACATCCTCCGAGCGTACATCACCAAATGGCTTTGAGGGCAAGAGTTACCCTTGTACTTTTCAAATTTAGGTACTTTGAACTTGTGCGGAACTTTCACATTGGGGACCAAACAAAGGTCTGCGGCGTCTTTTCCAAATAGATCCTGACCGCGAATGGCTTGCAGTTCCTTCTGCAGTTCCAGGAACTGTTCCTGGAACTCTTTCATTCTGTTATCCATACTTTCGTTTCCACCAGAAGGTATCTGTGGAATCTGTCCTTCCGGGACAGTGTGTACCACGGGTGGTGGTATAGTCATCATGGCTGTGACTCTTAGTGCCTCCTGAAGTTTATAACCTTCAGGAGTTGTCTTCATGCCCCTGGTATCCTTGCTTTCCCGAAGTTTGTAACCTTCAGACCCAGCGGTTCCTGTTGTAATTTTCGGATCTTCAGTGATTGGCGGAATATATCCTTCCGGGATATATTTGAGTGGCATGCCCCAGGGACGATCTTTAGGCATGGTATACCAAGGGTCATACTTTTCCACTATGGGCGTCGGTGTGATCTCTGAGATCACAGTCCTTTGTTGCTGCATCTGAGCTGTTGCCAGAGCTTGCATGTCACCATGAAGTTTTCTCAGATCCTCTCTCAGAGCGTCGATTTCTTCTCTCATATCTCTGTTCTCTTCCTCGAGATTATCCATTTTCTTTTGTTGATTGGCCCGAGTATTGTACGAATGAGACAGTTTGACGCTAGAATCAAGACACAGATGTGAGATTCGTAGGTAAGAAGAATGCATTATGTAAAAATGATGAATGACATGCAATGATTATATATTTTTTTGTTTAATCAAAAGAAACTTCAACAATTGGATTGCAAATATCAAACAACGGAGAAACACGTCTTATTGAATTCAAAGATTGCGAAAATGGAAATACAGTAATTCCAAAGTGTTGTAAAAGGAAATGTCTAAGCTAATGGATCCCGAGTCCTCTCTGAGGAGGGCTCGGGTGCTGGTTCTGGTACTTTCCTTTTCTTTGACCGGGGCTCTTGAGCCGTTGTTGGGTTGTCACTCCTTTGCCAGTGAAAGGAGCAAGCAAATTCCTTTGGTCTTCTATAATCTCTACAGCATGTTGTTCTAAAATCTCGATTAGAGCATCTTTATCTTTCAATAGTTGCTATATTTTCTTACAGTCCACATTGAGAATACGGTACTTGTTCATCCAAGACTTCTTCTCCTATTGAACTTTGTTGAGAGTAACCTGAAGCTTATCCGTATCAGACATAAAATAAAGGACAGGGTCCCTTAATGGAAGAACTTCTTGACGAGGGTAAGGCATCCTCAGCTTGAGAGCTCTAGTTTGTACCCAGTGGAGATAAGGTTACACAGAGACACAGTCTGGTTTTCCTATAGACTCTCGTTCTTTTCTATGAACGTGTTTCCAGGTATGCACTATTTCTGTCTTTAGTGCTTTGTCATTTTCTCCTTCCTTGAAGAAAAGACCTTCCAGATGAGCATTACCCGGGACATGCCTCATCGGGTATCCGAGTTGACGACGAACTAAAATTGGATGATAGTTGATTCCTCCCTTAGTTCCTATGAGGGGTACATTTGGGAAGTTTCCACAACGGTCAATGATTCTGATCCCGTCATAGATTCGATTGTACCAATCGATGTCAGAGTTAGTAAGAGACATGATTCTCTGCGACCAACGTAAAGTACTCTTTTGATCCCAAAATGCGGCAGAGTTTGGCAAATGGGAAATGATCCATTTGTATAGCAGGGGTACACAGCATGTGATCATTCCTCCACTGTACAAATTCATTAAGTGTACAGAATGATAAGCATCTACGAGCAAGGTAGGTACAGGGTTTCTAATTAGAAAAATCTTAATGGCATTGATATCAACGAAGTTATCGATGTTGGGAAACAAAAATAACCCGTAGGTGAGCAAAACAAAGATGCTTTCGAAAGCGACTATGTTCCCTATACTAGCAAAGTACAGAGCTTTCTTTATCAAGAATTGGGCTGGCAAACCCTGGATACCACCCTTAATGATCATGTGATTCCTGACTTCTGACTCGTCCAAATAAATTGCCCTTGCAATTGTTTGATCTTTTGGAATTTCTTCCAGTCCAGAAAAGGGAGCTTGATCAGTGATAGCTAAATCAGTCAGGTGAGAGTACTCCTTCAGTGTTGGTGCTAGCTGATAATCCGGGAATGTGAAACAGTGATAAACCGGATCGTAGAACTGGATTAGTGTGGATAGGATTCCCTCAATTACATGGACCCTTAACAGAGACAGCAGTCCTCCATACTTAGCTCTGAAAGCCTCAGGGTTGGTGATCATCCTCGCCAAACCTCTTAAATCCTCTAGTTTTGGAACTTTGAAGGTGTACCTGTGAGTTCTCCTTCTACCGAAATCCATAACGCAATCTCTTTCTCTGACATTTGCAATCATTGTCTTAGTTTAATTTGAAAAAGGAGAGACTAGAAGAGAAAATTTTTCTTTGTTTTAATGTTTTTTAAATGAATGTATGAATGCAGCACACAAAAACGTAGAAAAAACACGGGGTCAAAGGGTCGGTGTCATGAAGTCAAGGCTCTACTCATCCTCAAAGGTTATACTGGTGATTTTTGTACCTGTCCTCAAAATCACTGATCCCTCTTGGGATAACGACAGCAAGTGGATCACCAAGCGAGCTATAGCATCTTAGAGTAATCTCAAATGAGGGTAGTATCACGTGACAACTATTTTCGATAGCTTCCGCACTACAAAATGGTTTCAGTCTACTAAAATCCTCAGCTTCTGAAATAACCCAATTGAACAATCTGCTTTCAACAACAGAAGTCGTATAGGCATTGAATCCGCAAAGGGCATCTCCACTGATTCGATGGTCTACCAGGACCTCTTATTTGGGATTCACTGCCAATAAGATTACTCATCTCGTGCCATCACTTATCTTAGGTGTATACTCAATATTTCCAGATGCGGCATCACACGCATTCCCATTAGCAGAAAAATAAACATGGATATCAATTAGGAAAATCAGTATATATATTTGTCCTAACATCCTAGACCTCTAGTCTTATGATTCTATACAGACAATGACTCCCCAGCAGAGTCGCCATTTCTGTGGTACTTTGTGAACTTAAGGCTTTCTACCTAAGACTGTGAGAGAGAAATGTCTCCCACTGTAAGACTGCAAGAGATAAATACCTCCCACTGTGGTCGTCATTCTGCTGTAGTGCGATTTTTGTGGTTTTGAATCACTATTGCTTTGGTACTACATTTCGATTCATTTTTTATCCTGTGAAGCTGATTAAGGAAGGGAAATAGATGTCTCCAATTACCCCTGCTTGCATACTGAGTTTAAACAGATGACTGTTGGTTTACAAATGCTATAAAAAAGGAGGGGTATGTCTTAGGTTATTTTGCTTAAGAATACAGTGTCTGGACTATTTACGAGGCTTTTAGTAAGGTGTTTAGATCTGATGCTTTTGGTTTATTGATGGAGGTACTGCATTTTGAGTTTTTGATTAGTATGCTCACTAAGATTTTGCAATCTTATGCTTACGTATTCCCGTTTAACGAAACAGGGAAATCAGAGCGATTGTAGTTCCCTCCATTCTAAGGGAGGAAAAAGATGTTTTGGTGTCTTGTTCAAAGCCCAAGATTGAAGCTAAAAGTGATTTGTATCTTGTTCAATGCCCAAGATATGAAGCTGAAGGGTTTTTTGTGTCTTGTTCAAAGCCTAAGATATGAAGCTGGAGGGATTTTTGTGTCTTGTTCAAAGCCCAAGATTGAAGCTAAAAGGTTTGAGAGGGAACTTGTCATCTCTAAAGAGGAACTGTTGATGTTCGTATGCCCTGATTAAAGCACAAGTTTGATGCTAAAAGGTTGATTGACTCAACCGGGGATTTCTCTAGACAAAGCCTAAGAGGAGGCTATTGACCCAACAAGGGGGTGTTTATTATTTGTCTCGTACGAAGCCCGAGATAGAGGCTAAAAGGGTTGACTCAACAAGAGAGTATTAACAAGTGACTGACTCAACAAGAGAGTGATTTTATATGTCTTGTACGAAGCCCAAGACGGAGGCTAAAAGGTTTGACTCAACAAGAGAGTACTTTTATCTGTCTTATACGAAGCCCAAGACGGAGGCTAAAAAGGTTGACTTAACAAGAGAGTCTTTTATACTCAACCAGAGAGTGATTTGCCGTCTCGTACGAAGCCCGAGATAGAGGATAAAAGGAAAGTGACTCAACAAGAGAGTCTTGAAAAGTGATGGACTTAACAAGAGAGTATGAAAAGGTTAAATCCGCTAGGGGAATCATTGTACAAAGCCCAAGAGGAGGCTGACTTCACTGAGGAAGGGTCATTATACAAAGCCTGAGAGGAGGCTATACTTCTGCCAGGGATTCTTGAGATCCCGAGGCAGGTCCAAGAAGGGAATCAATCCTTGCAAGGGAATGCAAAAGGAATTGATAGATCAGAAACCTTGAGGCTCTGGTTTGAGATAGTGTTATCTAACTCGGGTTGGGGGAATTTTAGGAGAGAGACTCGGTTTTAAAACCCACAAGTTTTAATTCTTGCGGGAGATTAATCCAGAATCCGGGGTTTCTTCCTATATTTGAAGGGACTTGAGAATGACTTTGAGACTCAAAGGGAATTAGATTGTCCAAGTCTACTGGTTGAGTTTATCTTTGTACAAGGCCCAAGAGGAGGCCGACTCATTTAAGGGATGAGTATCAACCCTAAAATTGGTCTGAAGGTTTTGACTCTTTTTAGAAAGACAGCTCTAACGAAGGATGACTAAGATCTGTCCTATACCTTTAGGAGGTCGTGAATGTCCTTGTACGAAGCCCAAGAGAAGGCATGAGAGCTTTTAAGAAGCCGAAGGGTCCTTGTATAACGCCTAAGAGGAGGCGGGGATGCTTTTAGGAAGCCTGTGGGTCCCCAAACCAAGAGAAGTTCATGAAATGCAATTCACAGAGAAGAGATCATTCCAGGAAAGTTCGAGAATTTGGAAGAAACTCAAGAGATGCTATTCACGGAGAATAGATAAACTCTGGGGTGTAGAGTTTCTTTGACAATTTCTAAGGGTGACAGTCTGAGAAAAGGTTCACCGAGAATACTGCCTTTCTCTTTGTTCCATATTGTTTAACCCCAAGAGAAGGGAAGACTGTATTTGGAATCCTATTGGGGATCTAGTTTTGTTTGTATTCGAGAGTGACCAACAGGCTTTGCCTAGTTCAAGACGTAGTTGCGGGGGAAAACTCTAAATAAATATACTAGTACATATACAGTTGATATATGACGAGTATTTAAAAGGATGTGAAAGAAGACTTACAGTGAAACAGCCCCACAATACAGTTATATATATATTAAAGCGGTAAATGAAAGCGGATAAACACTTACCCGATGTAGAGCTTCCATGCTGTTTTGTTAGTTATTCAACAAAGAAATTAAAGAAATTTTTTATAACAACATATATTTGAATTCAAAATCAAAGGAGAAAGTGCTTTGAAAATATTGTTGGGTCTTACAGCTCAAGGAGAGGCCCAAGTTTTAACGATGATTGCACCGTTGTTTTGAAAACCGTACAGAGGGACTTATACAATATGTGAGGCCCAAAAAGTTTTTATGTACAAGGGGATGGGTCTTACACTCTATTAGAGGCCCAAAGAGTATGAAAATGAATAAATATGGGTCTTATAGCTCAAGGAGAAACCCAGTTGATTTTGTTAAAAGGCGACGATCGCGCCGAACGTTTGAACATATACAGAGGGACTTATACAATGTGTGAGACCCAAAGGTATTATTTACAAAGGGGTTGGGTCTTACACTCTATTAGAGGCCCAAAAGTTTTTGTACAAGTGATGGGGCTTACAACTCAAGGAGAGACCCAAGTGATTTTAAACTGGCGATCGCGCCAAGATTTTTTTATCGTGTCGGGACTTATACAATATCTGAGGCCCAAAATGGTTTTTGTACAACAAGGGTTAGGTCTTACAATCTATTAGAGGCCCATGAGTGTTTGAAAATGATTGATGAGGGTTGAATTAATCAAAACCCTACTTTTGTTTAAAAAGGAATTAATTTTGTTTAAAAATTAATAAAAAGTATTGAAAACATGTGAAAAATAAGTGGTGATCTTGGATCACTGTTTCAAAAAATATGTTTTTAACCACAAAATGATTGGAAACCAAATAAATTTGGAAAATCAAGGAGGAAAAAATATTTTAAATGTTAAAAAACAAATAAAAGATTAATTCTTTGCAAAAATATCAAGTATAGGAAATAAATAATATTTTTGGGAATTTTTGGCAAAACAAAATATTTTAACATTTTTGTGGATTATTAAAAAAAGAATCAACTCAAAATCATTAAAACTCAGAGAGAAATTAATTTTTGAATCAATTAAAGAAAATCATAAAATTCAAATATTCATATTTGTGAAAAAGGCACCAAGAACATGGGCCAAGAACACGCGCGAAGGGAGTTTTGCTCAGATTTGCATTTTCTATCCAATATCACTGAATACTTGATGAAATCACACAATCCACATATCAATCTGCTCGTTTTCACCTCACGATCAGGTCTATGGTCTTTAATTTCATTTATTTTAAGCATGGAATAAGGAATCAAGACAAAACCTCAAGAACCCTTTGCATGAAGGTTGAGAATTTTGATACACGATTCAAACAAAGTAATTAATTGAGGAGAAACATTCTATGCATGATTATGAACATTTGGCAAAAGTATTGTGCGAGGAAATATGCATAGATTAAGAGATGACCAAGTTTAGGCTTACTTGAAGGTCGTGGCAGCAAGAACAATGTGATTTTTGAGTTGGAGGTGTTACAGATGAGTTATGATGATCTGAACAGCTTCCCTACATCATATGGAGTGTGTTTGAATGCTTGGACTCGATTGGAAATGGCTAGATCACTTCATGGCATTTCAACTGCAACTTGGTTGAAAACTTGAGCAACTGGCTGGTGATTCTGAGAAATCAGTGTTACAGTTGTGTGTTTAGTGTTTGATCAGCTCACATGTGATGTTTATGAGGTGTTAGAGCAATTGGTTGGAGTGGGATTGCTCTCTACTGAAAAATTCGATAGTGACTTGCTAAGAATGGCATTTTTGAGAGTGAGAAGATGATTTTGAGAAAGGAAAGTGTTGTAGGCCTTTGGTGTACTTAAACTGAGCACAAATGAGCTCTATTTATAGTAGAGCAAGTTTGTTTTGCAAGCAATAGTGAATGGCAACTGCAGCAGCTTATTGTCCAATTGCATCACTTTGGAATCTTAAGTCTCCTCTTGCCATTGACTAGAGGTTAGAGCACAGGCCTTTGGTTCCCTAGTTCATAGATCATCCTTAACTCATTCAGTTGGAAAAGGCTCAGTTCATGCCACCTTGGTGCATCCATTGAATGCTCCAAAACAAAATTGGAGTTTTGTCCCCTTTTTAGGCATTTTTAGGTTTGGCATTCTATTTTTAGTTCCAAAGACTTGGGAGGCTTATAGATCAGTGTTAGTTCCTCCTTGGTCTCCCCCTGAGGTGTTCAGATGGATAAACTTGTTTGTTATTTACACAATTCGATCAAATCGAGCAAAATGCACAAATCTGCCTTGCCATGACAGTTGCAACAAGGCATACTGCCACTGTCATAACTCTTAGCTCAAATGGAATTTGATGGAGTTCTTGGCCATTTTTGAAAGCTCTCATATGATACAACATATGTGTGATCATAGTTTGTCTTGACACTTTTTGGATCCAAGTTAAAAATTCCCTTTCATTCTGAAAAAAGTGAAACAGATTCTGACTTAGTGAAAATTTCACTAAGTGTTGGAAAAAATGCCATTTTTGTGTTTTTGTCATTTTGGTCACTCCATAACTTAAAATCCATGAGGAATTGGAATGAGGTGTAGTTGAAACTTTTAAAGTATGCCATGAGAGCTACAAATCCATCTTTGCATCAGCCAAAATGGTTGCTTGGATCACAAGTTATGATCCTTGGAAGTTGGTACCCTAGCCACTTTGTTCCATAACTTAGAAAATTTCTAAGTTTTTTATGGTTACCCCTTTTACAAGTTATCCCACCTTTCTTGATTTTTCTTGATGATTGATGATTCCAATCACACATTAACATCATTTTAGGGTTAGGGAACCATAATTGATCAAAAATTAAAAAGTCAAACTTTGACTTTTTGGCACAGTTGACTTTTTATCAGATGAATTCCAAACGGTGCGATCCTTTATGAAATCAAGTCCTTGACCTAAATCAAACTTGATGGATTGATTTCATACGTGTTATAGGGTGTATTGAATCATGTCCCAAGGTTTGGGAGCATATCCAGGTCAAAAGTCAAAGGCACAGTTTGACTTTTTCTTCAAAAACCCTAACTGTGATTCAGATGAAACTGAAACTTGTGGATCAACCCATTGTTGTAAATGGATCAATGTAGTTTATTAGAGACCCTCAAACCATGTCTTAAAGTCTTGGCTCATGTTTTGTCCCAAAAGTCAACTTAGGGGTGAATTAGGTCAAGAAACCCTAATTCCCGATTTTTGGTGAATGCATCCCCTGAGGCTAAATTGACTTGATGATTGGGTTCTTGAGGTCCCATGGAGTATCTTAGGTTATGCTTTGAAGCATTGGCATATGCCCAGAGGAAAATTTCCACCTGGAGGCCCTGGTTGACCAAAACCTTAATTTAGTGACACTGACGATCTTGAGGCTTAATCCACTTGGAATGTTGCAGCCTTGTGCTTGATCCTTGATGTGGGAGTCCTCTTGATCCTTCCTGGATGTTTGAGAGGTTAGACAAGTTGAAGATCATGGCATTTCTTGATTGATCCTTTGTCTAAGAGCTCAGAGAGGGCTTGAAACCCTAATTCTTAGTTGTAGGGAATGTTTAACAATTCTTGAGGAGATTGATGAGGCATAAAGGTACATCCATATTGTGATGATAATTTGCACAATGATGGGAAATCTTAGTGGTCAAAATTTGGGGTATGACACGAAGATGCAAGAGGCATGACAACAACTCCTGAACGTTACAAACTTCGGGATAGGGAATCACCAAGAGTCACTACCGTAATGACTATACCACCACCTGTGGGACACACTGTCCCGGAAGGACAGATTCCACAGATATCTTCTGGTGGAAATAAAAGTATGTACAACAGAATGAATGAGTTCCAGGAGCAATTCTTGGAGATGCAGAAGGAACTGCATGTCATTCTCGGTCAGGATCTATTCGGTAAGGATGTCACAGACCTTTGTTTGGTCCCCAATGTGAAAATTCCGCACAAATTCAAGGTGCCCGAATTTGAAAAGTACAAGGGTAACTCTTGCCCTCAAAGTCACTTGGTGATGTACGCTCGGAGCATGTCAACTCAGATAGAGAACCAACAACTACTGATCCATTACTTCCAGGATAGTTTAACCGGTGTCGTGCTCAAATGATACATGGGTTTAAACCGCACTAAAATTGTCACTTTCAGAGATCTTGGCGCTGCCTTCGTTCAGCAGTATAAGTATAATTTGGACATGGCACCAGACAGAGATCAACTCAGAGCCATGTCTCAGAAGTACAAGGAAACCTTTAAGGAATAAGCTCAGAGATGGCGTGAGATTGCCGCTCAGATTGGTCCACCTCTTGAGGAAAAAGAGATGACAAAGATCTTTTTGAAAACCTTGAGTTCGTTTTATTACGACCTAATGGTCACCAGTGCGCCCAGCGACTTCACTGAGATGGTGAGCATGGGAGTTCGTCTTGAGGAAGCAATTCGAGAAGGACGTTTGGTCAAAGATACAGGACCATCAAGCAGTACCAAAAGATACAGTAGTGCTTCCTCAAGACGAATCAACCTCAGGTTACTCAAAGCCAACCACATCAACAACAATATTAGCAAAGGACACAACAGCCTCTTCAGCAGGCTCGTCCTCAGTACAACAACGACCGTACAACGCGACCACCAGGGTTCGACCCTATACCAATGTTGTACACAGAACTGTTTCCACTATTACTGGTCAAGGGGCTTGTCCAAACCAGGGCTCCTCTTACAATACCTGAGAATCTACCTTTTTGGTTCAAAGCGGATCAGACTTGCCCTTGCCATCAAGGAGGACCAGGGCATAACATAGAAAACTGTCTCAGCTTCAAATCCGATGTACAGAAGCTTGTTAGGAGCGGGGTCTTATCCTTCAAGGATACAAATCCAAACGTTCAGACGAACTCGCTGCCTCAACACGAGAAAGTTACGATAAATTTGATAGAGGGAGAGTCTAACCACAGCTATCAAATTCATGATGTACTCTTATTAAGGGTTAACCTGGTCAAGATGCATCGCAGACAGAGTGGATATGGGCATGTACCATCTCATAATTATCATCTGTGTGATATCTGCTCTAAAGACAATCAAGGATGTTCTGTGGTGCAATCAGCTCTACAGGAACAGTTGGATCTCGGTTGGATCCAGGATCACAGAATTTGTGGGGTCAGCATGACTTATACAAATTCCAACATTATTCAGAACCATGACATCCGTACGATGAATGTCAACTTGGTGGAAATGCACTCAAGGCAAAGCCAGCATCATGATCTGCCACGACACGATTATAATTTATGTCTGATCTGCTCGGTAAACAATCAGGGATGCTCTTTTGTACAAGAAGCCCTCCAGCGTCAGATGGATCTTGGATGGATTCCGGATTACCGTGATAGAAATACCTATCAGGTCAATATAATTCAAATCTTTGATATTTGCTTGATGAATACCAGCTTAGTGGAGTTACACGCTAAGCAAGTTCAGCTCGATTTTCTGACTTTGCACAATTATCAGAACTGCAAAGGGTGTCGTGAGAGTGACCAAGGATGTGCACTCGTTCAGAGGACACTGCAACACTTGTTGAACCACTGGTGGCTTTCGATCTATCTAGATGAAGACACATAACAAGTCAGTATGATTAATGGGAACCCTACTAGGCATCAAAGTCAGGATGTTCGATCAATGGAAACAGATCTAGTGAAGTTGTACTGCATACAGAGCGGACGTGGCCGGGTGCCACCATACAACTATGAGCGCTGTAGAGTTTGTTCAGAGGATAATCAATGATGTTACCTTGTGCGAGCAGCCCTTCAAAGTCAGTTAGACCACAAAGAGATTCGACCGTATCCAAGTTTTGGGTCAATCAACTTGATGCCCGACTATTTCGCTGATCAGATCAAAGATGTCGTCGTAATCTCTGATCATAGGAGAACCAAAGATGTTTGTACCATAATCCCTCTACTTGACGAATCAAGAATTCCTTTGGACAGTAGAAAAGTTCCCAACCAGGAACTGATTGAAATTACTTACAATGGTCAGAAAAATCAGAAGGCTCCTATAGTTATCTATTTGCCAGGATCGCTACCGTATGAATCAACTAAGGCCATCCCTTACAAATACGGTGCAACAACAATTGAGAATGGAAAGGAGACTCCATTACCCTCCGTCGTGAATATTGCAGACATCAGTCGAGTGACACGGAGTGGTCGAATCTTCAATCGAGGAGTTGGAGAACCCAACAAAAGTCAAAACATGGCGCTCAATATTACAGTCAACTGCCAGGACGATGCATTAGCCAGCGTACTGGTAGACACCGGATCAGCTCTGAATATTATGCCGATATCTACTCTAATGCGACTATCATTTAAAAGATCTCCGATGAGAGTCAGTGAGGTCATCTTCAAAGCATTTGACGGATCCTGAAAAGCAGTTATCGGTGAAATCGATCTTCCCGTAACTATCGGTCCTCACACTTTCCAAGTCACTTTCCAGGCCATGGACGTCCGGGCAGCATACATATGTTTATTAGGAAGACCTTGGATACACCAGGCTGGGGCAGTCACTTCGACACTTCACCAGAAGCTGAAGTTCATCAAGAACGACCAACTAGTCACAGTCTGTGGAGAACAAGCCTTGATCGTGAGTAACCTGTCAACGACCACTTGTGTAGAACCAGAGGAGGTTGTTGGAACTTAGTTCCAGGCACTTTCGGTGAGTCACGACAACCAATCAGAAGGAGGAATGTCGATTTCCTCATACAAAGATGCTCTCAAAGTGATCAAAGGTTACAATACCAAAGGCTGGGGACAGCTTGTCATTCCTACTGACAATAATAAAAAGAAAGGTCTTCGTTTTTCTTTAAACTATGCCCGGACAGCTACTAACTATGAAAGTCTTCATCCCATTCATAACTTCTTCCACAGTGGAGGTTTCCTTCACCCAGTCTCTCAAGAAGTACATACCATCAACAAGGGTGATTCCTCCGATACAAATTAAGAGTGGAAGTCCTATCTTAACAAGGACGGTTATATGTCTCAGGAAGAGGTGCCTACGCCATTTTGCTTTCCCGCACAGAGTTTGAGATATATACCAAGGTCAGACATCAAGATGATATACAGAGATTGTGATCCGGAAGGATGCCGTGCTCTACCGAACTCATTAGAGGAAGACACTATGATGAAGAACAACTTTGACCACGACTATTATGGCCTAATGGATGGCCTTCCTATCTGGCAGCCGTACCCAGGAGACTTGGAACAAGAGAATCAGCCCAACGATGCATATCAACTGAGCATCATTGAAAAGAATACCTACATCCCCACCATGTCATGGGATCATTACTGAGGACATTCAGAAGATATCCCGCACGACGATGAATTTGCAAAGATTGCAGGATAAGAGTTCCTTAACTATGCCTTTCCCGAGGTCAACGTCATCTAAAGAGATGACTCCTCCAGTTCCAAAGAAGTGTGGGACACCTTAGGACAACCAAGTGGAAAGTTCGACTAGTTGGTCAAGTACACCGCTCCTGAAAGCTCTCGTATCAGGTTTGAAGACATCCATCCTACTGGATGGGGAGATTTACCTGAGAGCACAAACACTATGCAAGATATAGCTGAAGAATCCTCCTATGACAACTCTGCCTGGGAGACAGATTCCAATGATCTTGCTCCACCAAAAATCAATGTTATTTCTGAAGACAAGTCAAGAAAGAATGTACCAGACTTTGTGATTCACCGAGGAGTTCGTTGCCAATGGGTTGCTGTCGATGTTCCGAAAGTCGTTCATAAGTCTAAGTAATTGTCGTCTTTATCTTAACCTTTCACCTTGCCCAGGTGAAACGAATGTTTTGATAGGGCTCACTTTCTGTAAATATCCCTCTTCGCTTTGCCCAAAGCGACGGAGTTTTGTTTTATAGGGCTGTAGATTCAAGAATCGACCAAATCATAAATAAAATAATGTCGTTCTGTAATTTCCGCATTTATTGTTGTTTTCTCTTTTCGCTTTTTCAGAAAATGGTAATCCTAAAAAACAACTCAATAATAAAAACAAGCAGTTATCAAAAAATACACTGCACACACTCTTGCATTCTCTCTATCTCTTCTAAAAACAATTATCACGTCATGCAGATTGCTTGTTTTAAACCCCATTGAAACATACAATCCAATGCCTTCTCCCAACTTTGAATTCCCGGTATTTGAGGCTGAAGAAGAAATGACGAAGGAATTCTAGAAGAGATCTCCTGATTACTCAGACAAGAGGAAAGGTCCATTGAACCTCACAATGAGCCGTTGGAAACGGTCAACTTGGGTTCAGAAGAAGAGAGAAAAGAAGTCAAGATTGGGGCACTGCTCAGTTCAACTGTCAAACAAGATTTGATAAAGCTTCTTGTCATACCCCAAATTTTGACCACTAAGATTTCCCATCATTGTGTAAATCATTACCACAATATGGATGAACCATCATGCCTCATCAATCTCCTCAAAGATGGTTGAGCATTCACTACAATCAGAATTAGGGTTTTAAACCCTCTCAGAGCATTTAGACAAAGGATCAATCAAGAAATGGCATGATCTTCAACTTGTCTAAATTCTCAAACATCCATAAAGGATCAAGAGGACTCCCACATCAAGAATCAAGCACAAAGTTGCAACCTTCCAAGTGGATTAAGCCTCAAGATCGCCATGGTCACCAAATTAGGGTTTTGGTCGACCAGGGCCTCCAGATGGAAATTTTCCTATGGGCATGAGCCAATGCTTCAAAGCATAACCTAAGATACTCCAGGGACCTCATGGACCCCAATCATCAAGTCAATTTAACCTCAGGGGATGCATTTATCAAAAATTAGGAATTAGGGTTTCTTGACCTAATTCGCCCCTAAGTTGACTTTTGGGACAAAACATGAGTCAAGACCTCAAGACATGATTGAGGGTCTCCAATACACCATATTGATTTATTTTCAACAATGGATTAATCCAAGAAGCTTGATTCACAAGTTTCAATTTCATCTGGACCACAGTTAGGGTTTTGAAGAAAAAGTCAACTGTATCTTTGACTTTTGACCAAGGCATGCTCCCAAACCTTGGGAAATGATTCAATACACCCTACAACACCTATGGAATCCATCTATTAAGTTTTATTTAGGTCAAGGACTTGATTTCATAGAGGATCGCACAGTTTAGATTTCATCTGCTGAAAAAGTCAACTGTACAAAAAGTCAAAGTTTGACTTTTTGATTTTTTGGTCAACCAAGGTTCCTTAACCCTAAAATGATGTTAATGTGTGATTGGAATCATCATTCATCAAGAAAAATCAAATAAAGTGAGATAACTTGTAAAAGGGGTAACCATAAAAAACTTAGAATTTTTCTAAGTTATGAAACAAAATGGCTAGGGTACCAAATTCCAAGGATCATAACTTGAGATCCAAGCAACCATTTTGGATGGTCCAAAGATGGATTTGTAGCTCTCATGGCATACTTTAAAAGTGTCAACTACATCTCATTCCAATTCTTCATGGATTTTTAGTTATGGAGTGATCAAAATGGCTGAAAACATGAAAATCACATTTTTCCAACACTTAGTAAAAATTTCACTAAGTCAAAATCTGCCTTACTTTTTCCAAAATGTAGGGACATTTTTCACCTTGATCCAAGTCAAACCAGGTCTTGGGTTGGACATCAAAGTTAAAGTATGCCATGAGGGCTTTCTAACAAGTACCAGATCATCTCCAAATTCCATTTGGGCAAGGAGATACAACCTTTGAAACATGGCCTCATGAACTGATTTTTCCAAGACAGATTTGGCAGATTTTGTGCATTTTGCTCAATTTGATCAAGTCTGACAAATCCAAGCCTTGTCATCATTTTGGACACATCTGAGGATCAAATCCAAGGGGGTGATCTGATCTCCAAGCCTCCAAAGTCCATGAATCTACAAATAGCATGCCAAACCTAAAAAGGCTAAAGATGCTTCAAGACTCCAATTTTGTTTTCAAGCATTCAACGGATGCACCAAGGTGGCATGAACTGAGCCTATTCCAACTGAATTCAGTCAAGGCTTATCTCTAAACCAAAGCTACAAAGCCTGTGCTCTAACCTCTAGTCAATGGCTAGAGGAGACTTAAGATTCCAAAGTGATCCAATTGGCCAACAACCTGTTGTAATTGCCACACACTATTGCTTGCAAAACAAACTTGCTCTACTATAAATAGAGCTCATTTGTGCTCAGTTTAAGAACACCAAAGCACTACAACACTTGCTTTCCTCAAAATCCCTTTCTCTGGGCCAAAATGCCTTCTTTTGCAAGGTAACTCTGAGTTTTTGAGTTAGAGAGCAATTCCATCACAGCTCAGGATCTAAACACATCCAATATGTCATATCTAAGTTGTCCAAACTCTCACATGTGACCTGTAACACCAAAATCACAAAGTCCCTTCTCAAAACCTCAAAATTGGACTTTTTTGCATTTTTTAAGCCATGTCTTGATTCAGTCACTTTCAAAACCAGATAAAACCTCAAACACGCTCCAAATATCATCCTTGAACTGTCCCAAATGGTTCCCCACATCTGGAACACCATTTGAGAGAGTTATCATATTGGTCACTTTTGCCCTTTTTGCAAGAAAGAGCTCAAACATGTTCCCCGAGGATTCCAGCTGGTTCCAACCATTCTCAAAGCTTCTAAGGGATCAATTGAGAGTGTTTAAAGCATCAAATTACTTCTGGCACAAGAAACTTGGCAGATAGCACCACAAGCTCCTAAAGAGGTACGCATCGCAACTTGAACTCTTTGAAATATGCATTGCTTTGAAGTCCACTGATCATGCACATCTCATACATGTTATATATGTTATGTTTGAACCAATTCATCATGTAATTCATGCATGTAACAAGAGGTAGCATAGAAAATGCAATTATAGGCCTATTTCAAGAACACTATCAAGTTTTGAAATAGGAGCCTCATCTGAAAAAACCACCACCACCATTGGATTCCTTGTGAAATTCTAGGCAAGATAGACCTAAATTTTGTCCCAATCCATGGAGAAATGAGAAAGTTACAAGCTTCACGTTTTTGGCCAAAACCTTGCCTTGCCTTGCCTTGGCCAGGCCAAAAACAAGTCATGCCTCATGTATTCGTGGGGTGGTTGTCATACCCCAAATTTTGACCACTAATATTTCCCATCATTGTGAAAATCATCATCACAATATGGAGGAACCATCATACCTCATCAGTCTCCCCAAAGATGGGTGAGCATCCACTACAATCAAATTTAGGGTTTCCAGCCCTCTCAGAGCTTTTAGACAAAGGATCAATTAAGAAATGACATGATCTTCAACTTTTCTAGCCTCTCAAATATCCACAAGGGATCAAGAGGACTCCCACTTTAAGGATTAAGCACAAGGCTGCTCCCTTCCAGGTGGATCAAGCCTCAAGATCTCCAATGTCACCAAATTAGGGTTTGGTCGACTAGGGCCTCCAGATGGAAATTTTCCTCTGGGCATGAGCCAATGCTTCAAAGCATATCCTAAAATACTCCATGGAACCTCATGGTCCCATCCATCAAGTCAATTTGACCTCAGGGGATGCATACATCAAAAATCAGGAATTAGGGTTTCTTGACCTAATTCACCCTTAAGTTGACTTTTGGGACAAATCATGAGCCAAGACCTCAAGAGAGGATTTGAGGGTCTCCAACATACCACATTGATCCAATTGTAACAATGGATTGATCCAGGAAGCTTGAGCAGCAAGTCTCAATTTCATCAGTACCACAGTTAGGGTTTCGCGAGAAAAGTCAACTGTATCTTTGACTTTTGACCAGGACATGCTCCCAAACCCTAGGACATGATTCAATACACCTTATAACACCTATGAAATCAATCCATCAAGTTTTATTTAGGTCAAGGACTTGATTTCATAGAGGATCGCACAATTTGGAATTCATCTGACAAAAAGTCAACTGTGTACAAAAGTCAACTTTGAATTTTTGAGATTTTTCATAAAAATGGTTTTTAACCCTAAAATGATGTTAATGTATGATTTGAATCATCATTCATCAAGAAAAATCAAGGAAAGTGGGATAGCTTGTAAAAGGGGTAACCATAAAAACTTAGAAAATTTTCTAAGTTATGAACAAAGTGGCAAGGGTACCAACTTTGGAGGATCATAACTCATAAACTACAAAGTCATTTTTCCCCATCCAAAACTAGATTTGTAGATCTCATTACCCTCTACAAAAGCTTAAAACTGACCACCCTCCAAATTCCTCATGGATTTTGAGTTATGGAATGATCAAAATCACAAAAAGTGAAAATGTCACTTTTTTCCAACACTTAGTGAAATTTTCACTAAGTCAGAATCTGCCTTCACTTTTTTCGAAATGTAGGGGGGTTTTTCACTTGGATCCAAAAGGTATAAAAACCAAATATGATCAGAAAGTTGTTGTATCATATGAGGGCTTTCTAAAATGGCCAAGAACATCACCAAATTCCACTTGAGCCATGAGATATAACAAGGGCAATATACCTTGCTGAAAACTGCCAAGGCTAGGCAGAATTTTGAATTTTTGCTCGATTTGGAAAAATCAGATAATTCCAAGCCTTGTCATCATCTTGGACACATCTGAGGATCAAATCTAAAGGGGACAAACACTGAACCAAGCCTCCAAAGTCCTTGGAACAAGAAGTAGTATGCCAAACCTAGAATTGCCTAAAAGAGGGACAAGACTCCAATTTTGGATTGGAGCATTCAATGCATACACCAAGGTGGCATGGACTAAGCCACAGCCCTGTGCCCTAACCTCTAGTCAATGGCAAGAGGAGACTTGGATTCCAAATTGCAACCATTGGCCAAACCTCTACTGCAGTTGCCATTCACTATTGCTTGCAAAACAAACTTGCTCTACTATAAATAGAGCTCATTTGTGATCAGTTTGAGTACACCAAAGCCATCAAACAGATGCTTTCCTCAAAATCTCTTCTTTCACTCCAATTTTTCCTTCTAAGGCAAGTCACTATCGGGTTTTGAGTTTGAGAGCAATTCCAATCAAACCAATCACACACACACACCTCATAAACATCATATAGAAGTGATCCAAACACTTAAACAACATCTGGAACACTGATTTCTCAAAATCACCAGCCAGTTGCTCAAGGTTTTAACCAAGTTGCTCAAGCATTCAAACACACTCCATAGGGTGTAGGGAAGCTGTTCAGATCATCACAACTCATCTGTAACACCTCCAACTCAAAAATCACATTGCTCTTGCTGTCACGACCTTCAAGTAAGCCTAAACTTGGTCATCTCGTAATCTATGCATATTTCCTCGCACAATACTTTTGCCAAATGTTCATAATCATGCATAGAATGTTTCCCCTCAATTAATTGCTTTGTTTGAATCGTGTATCAAAATTCTCAGCTTTCATGCAAATTTTAGGGCTCTTGAGGTTTTGTCTTGATTTCTTATTCCATGTTAAAAATAAATGAAATTAAAGACCATAGACATGATCGTGAGGTTGAAACGAGCAAATTGATATGTGGTTTGCATGATTCTATCAAGTATTCAGTGAGATTGGAGAGAAAATACAAATCTGGGCAAAACTCAGAACACGCGCGTGTTCTTGGGTGTTCTTGGCGCCCTTTTTTGAAAATTCGAATATTTGAATTTTGTGATTTTATTTAATTGATTCAAAAATTAATTTCCCTCTGAGTTTTAATGATTTTGAGTTGATTCTTTTTTTAGTAATTCACAAAAATGTTAAAATATTTTATTTTACCAAAAATCCCAAAAATATTATTTATTTCATATAATTGATATTTTTGCAAAGAATTAATATTTTATTTGTTTTTGACATTTAAAATATTTTTTCCTTCTTGATTTTGCAAATTTTAATGACTTCTAATCATTTTGTAGGTCAAAACATTATTTTTGAAACATTAATCCAAGATCACAATTTGTTTTCCACATGTTAAACAATTTTGGTCATTTTAATTGAATTTATTATTCAATTAAAATACATTTTGAAAACAAATTAGGGTTTTGATTAATTCAACCCTCATCAAACTTTTTCAAATCTTTTGTGCCTCTAATAGAGTGTAAGATCCAATCCTTTGTAAATACAAACCTATTTTGGGCCTCACTTATTGTATAAGTTCCGTTGTATTTCAAAAAGTTCGACGCGATCATCGTCCGTTGAAAAACAAACCCTGGGCCTCTCCTCGAGCTATAAGACCCATTCAAAATCTTTTGGGCCGCTATTAGAGTGTAAGACCCAACCCCCTTTGAAAACCAAACCATTTTGGGCCTCAATGCATTGTATAAGACCCACCGTGTTTTCGAAAACCTCTGCGCGATCGCCATTTTCAAACAAATGACCCTGGGCCTCTCCTTGAGCTGTAAGCCCCACCACTTGTACAAAAATAAATCTTTTGGGCCTCTTGAGAGAGTGTAAAACTCATCCCCTTGTACAGAAAACCTTTCTTGGGCCTCAGTCACTTGTATAAGTCCCTCTGTACAAAACGACAGTGCGATCACTGATAAACCTTGGGCCTCTCCTTGAGTTGTAAGCCCCAACATCTTTTCAAAATACTTTCTCCTTTGATTTTGAATATACTTTTGTTTTCAATCTTTCTTTATTGAACAACTAACCAAACAGAATGGAAGCTCTAAAACCGAGTAAGTGTTTATATGCTTTCTTAACCCGCTTTCATATACATATAATTGTATTGTGGGGTTGTTTCACTGTAAGTCTTCTTTCATAAACTCATATCAACTGTGTAATACTAGTATAGATATTTAGAGTTTCCCCGGCAACTACGTCTAGCACTAAGCCCTATTGATCACTCTTAAATAGACAAACTAGATCCCCATAGGATTACCAGACACAGTCTTTCCTCCTCTTGGGGTTAAACAATATGGAGACGTGAAAGGCAGCATTCTCGGTGAACCCTTTCACAAACTGTCACCCTTAGAAATCGTCAAAGAAACTCTACTCCCCAGAGATAATCTTTTCTCCGTGAATGGCATCTCTTGAGTTTCTTCCAAATTCTCAGACTTTCCTGGCTTGATCTATTCTCTGTGAATAACCTATCTTGAATTTCTCGGGGTTTGGGGACCCACAAGCTTCCTAAAAGCATCCCCGCCTCCTCTTGGGCGTTGTACAAGGACCCTACGGCTTCTTAGAAGTATTCACAGCCTCCTCTTAGGCTTCGTATAAGGATTCTTCCTTCGGGAAGAGAGCCACCTCTTGGGCTTCGTACAAATTGTCCCTCGACTTATTAAAAGTTTCCAGCCTCCTCTTGGGCTTCGTACAAATTGTCCCGACGACCTCCTAGAGGTATAGGAACAGAAATTAGTCATCTTAATAGAACAGTCTTTCAAAGAGTCTAGATCTTTCTATCGTGAACGTACTACTACTGTTTCTTTAAGCATAGTACAAGAGATAAAACTCTAGACTTGGACAGTCTAATCTCCTTGAGCCTCAAAGGCATTCTCAAGTAGGGAAAAACACCAGTAGACTCGGACAGACTCCAATCCCCTTTGGATTTCCCATTTCCTTAAAGAACAGGAAATAACCCTGATCCTCTGATCAATCCCAGAGCATAGCCTTACCTTTAATCAGTCTCTTTATAAGAACTGATTTTCTCTTTTAACCAACCTACTGGACCTGTCACTCAACTGAAACAGTAACCCTTTTAGCCTCTATCTCGGGCTTCGTACGAGATACAAAAAGACTCTCTTGTTGAGTCAATAACCCTTTTAGCCTCCATCTCGGGCTTCGTACGAGATACAAAAACACTCTCTTGTTGATATAAAAGACTCTCTTGTTGAGTCAACCTTTAGCCTCCGTCTTGGGCTTCGTACAAGACACATCTAAAAGCACTCTCTTGTTGGGTCAAACCCTTTTAGCCTCTATCTCGGGCTTCACACGAGACACAAAAACATCCTCTTGTTGGGTCAATAGCCTCCTCTTAGGCTTTGTATAAGAAAAACCCCGGTTGAGTCAATCAACCTTTTAGCATCAAAACTGTGCCTCGTTCACAGGATACAAACATCAACAACTCCTTTCATCTAATCGCTGTAAGCGGCAAGCCTCTGGATTATTTACATCCACGCCACTGTCCCTCTTTTAGCATGAGAAATTCCTAAGGAAAGATGGCATTGATCTACACTGAGTTAAAGTCTTCTCTTTCAGGTTAAAACCCCCTATAAAGGAAATTATGGCATTGCTAGGATTCACATATCCCGGTTAAAGTAATCCTCTTTTATAGTCAGTCACCCAACAACTGTGACACACAGACCCCCTTTAGAGATGACAAATTCTCTCTAAAGACAACACCTTTTTAAGCTTCACATCTTGGGCTTCGAACAAGATACAAATAGACCCTTCAGCTTCACATCTTGGGCTTTGAACAAGATATAAACCACCTTTAGCTTCACGTCTTAGGCTTTGAACAAGACACCAAAACACCATTTCCTCCCATAGAATAGGAGGAACTACGATCACTCTGATTTCCCTGTTTCGGTAAACGGGAATACGTAGGCATAAGATTGAAAGAAAAATCTTAGCGAGCACACCACATCAAAAAAAACCTCAGGTCACAAATCCTCACATATCCACCAATATATCTGAGTCCGTATTCCCCACCAAAAGTCTAAATTCAACCAAAATAACCTAAGAGAGCCCCCCCCCCCCCCACACACACACATTGATCGCATCTGTAAATCAACAGTTTTGACTGTTTGACCTCATTTGCAAAGCAGGGTTAGTTGGAGACATCTATTTCCCTTCCTTCATAAGCTTCAATAGGACAAAAAACGAATCGACCTGTAGTAACCCAGAGCGGCAGTGCTTAAGAACCACGTCCAAAATCGCTCACTACAGAAAAATGACGCCCACCGTGGGGCTCTTTTCTTTTCTTTCTTTCTTTGGGAATTTCACTGGGATAGGACTTTTTTTTACTTCACTAGGATCTTAGGTCAAGACCTTTAAAGTTGGGAAGGTACCACAGAAAGGCGACTCCGCCGGGGAGCCATTTTTGTCAGGAACATAGGACTCATAGCTCTTTAAAGTCTAGGACTTTAGGACAAATATATATACTGCTTTTCCTAATTGATATCTGTGTTTACTTTTTTGCTAGTGGAAATGCGTGTGATGCCGCATGTGGAAAGATTGAGTATACACCTAGGAAAAACCTCTTTTAGTAGTGCGGAAACTATTGGAAATGGTTGTCACGCGATACTAACCTCTTTTGATGGTTCTTAGAAAAACATCACCTAGCACGGTTCCCGGCCCGCTAGTGTTTTCTTGACAAGAACTGATGATGTTGAGAGATAGGTACAAAAATTACTAGTATAAACCTTTGGGGGGGTAGAGCCTTGACTTCATGACACCGACCCTTTGACCCCATATTTTTTCTATGTTTTTGTGTGCTGCATTCATGCATTCATCTAAAATACATTACATCAAAGAAAAACTTTCTCTTCTAGTCTCTCTTTTTCAAATTAAACTAAGACAATGATTGCAAATGTCAGAGAAAAAGATTGCGCTCATGGACTTCGGTAGAAGGAGAACTCATAGGTACACCTTCAGGGTTCCAAAGTTAGAAGATTTAAGAGGATTAGCAAGAATGATCACTAACCCTGAAGCTTTTAGAGCCAAGTACGGAGGTCTGCTACCTCTGTTAAGAGTCCATGTGATTGAAGGAATCATGGAAGCACTCATTCAGTTTTACGATCCAGTCTATCACTGTTTCACATTCCCGAATTACCAGCTCGCACCAACGCTGGAGGAGTATTCTCACTTAATCGATCTACACATTACTAATCGAGCTCCATTTTCTGGACTGGAAGAAATTCCAAAGGATCAGACCATTGCAAGAGCAATCTATTTGGATGAGTCAGAAATTAAGACTCACATGACCACCAAGGGTGGGCTCCCAGGTTTGCCAGCCCAGTTCCTGACAAAGAAGGCTCTGTACTTTGCTAGTATAGGGAACATGAATGCTTTTGAAAGCATCTTTGTCTTACTCACCCACGGGTTATTTCTGTTTCCCAACATTAATAGCTTCGTCGATATCAACGCCATTAAGGTTTTTCTCATTGGAAACCCTGTGCCAACCTTACTCGCGGACGCATATCATTCTGTACACTTAGGAAATTTGTACAGCGGAGGGACGATCACGTGCTGTGTACCCCTGTTATATAAATGGTTTATTTCCCATTTACCCAAGTCTGTTGCGTTTTGGGATCATAAGAGTGCCTTGCGTTGGTCGGAGAAAATCATGTCTCTTACCAACTCTGATATAGATTGGTGCAATAGGATTTATGACAGGATCAGGATCATTGATCATTGTGGAAACTTCCCCAATGTACCCCTCATAGGAACTAAGGGAGGAATCAACTACCATCCAGTGTTGGTTCGTCGTCAATTTGGATACCCGATGAGGCATGTCCCGCGCAATGCTCATCTGGAAGGTCTTTTCTTCAAAGAAGGAGAAAATGACAGGGCACTAAAGATGGAAATAGTGTACGCTTAGAAACATGTTCATAAGAAAGGACGAGAGTCTCTAGGAAAACCGGACTGTGTCTCGGTAGAGCCTTATCTCTATTGGGTACAAACTAGAGCTCTCAAGCTAAAGATGCCTTATCCTCGTCACGGAGTTCTTCCGTCGAGGGAATCTGTCATGTACTTCATGACTGAAACGGAAAAACTTCAGTTTACTCTCAACAAAGTTCAACAAGAAAGGAGGTCTTGGAAGAACAAGTACCGCACCCTCAATGTAGAGTGTACCAAAATACAGCGACTGCTAAATGATAAGGATGCTCTGATTAAGATTTTGGAGCAACATGCTATGGATAATCAGGATGACCAAAGGAATTTGCTCGTTCCTTTCACTTGGCAAAGGAATGACAACCCGACAACAGCCCAAGAGCCCCGGTCCAAGAAAAGGAAAGTACTAGAATCAGCATCCGGTTTCTCCCTGGAGAGGACTCGGGACCCCTTAGCTTAGGTTTTTGTTTCTGCACCTTGTAATCTACTGTATTTCTATTTCCGCAATCCTTTGAATTCAATAAAACGGGGTTTCCCCCCACTGTTTGGTATTTTCAATCTAATTGTCAAAGTTTATTTTGATTAAACCAAAAAAAAAAAACAATTAATATAATCATTGCATAAACGCTGGGCCTGAAGACTACAAACTTCGGGAAAGCGAAGATGTCAGGGGCATGACAGCAACTCATGAAGGTTACAAACTTCGGGAGGCTCCGAGAGTCTCGTCCGTAATGACTATACCACCGCCCGTGGTACACACTGTCCCGGAAGGACAGATTCCACAGATACCTTCTGGTGGAAACGACAACATGTTCGAAAGAATGAATGAGTTCCAGGAACAGTTCCTGGGAATACAGAAAGAACTGCAGGCCCTTCGCGGTCAGGATTTATTTGGAAAGGACGCCGCGGACCTCTGTTTGGTCCCCAATGTGAAAGTCCCGCACAAATTCCAGGTGCCCGACTTTGAAAAGTACAAGGGTAACTCTTGCCCTCAGAGTCACTTGGTGATGTACGCTCGGCGAATGTTAGCTCAGATGGAGAATCAGGATCTACTGATTCACTACTTTCAGGATAGTTTAACCGGTAAAATGGTACGTGGGTTTAAACCGCGCTACGATTAGAACTTTCAGAGATCTTGGCACTGCATTCGTCCAACAATATAAATACAATCTGGATATGGCACCCGACAGAGATCAACTCAGATCAATGTCACAAAAGGACAAAGAAACCTTTAAGGAATACGCTCATAGATGGCGTGAAATTGCAGCTCAAATTTGTCCACCTCTTGAGGAAAAAGAGATGACAAAGATCTTCTTAAAGACCTTAAGCTCATTTTACTATGACAGAATGGTCGCCAATGCGTCCAGTGACTTCACCGAGATGGTCAGTATGGGAGTTCGTCTTGAGGAAGCCGTCCGAGAAGGACGTCTAGTCAAAGACACTGGATCATCAAGTAGTACAAAGCGATACGGTAGTGCTCTCCCTAAGAAAAAAGAGCAAGATATTGGGAATATCTCTCTCGGAAAGCAAAGGCGACGTTATCAGCCAGTAGCGACTGTGACTCCTGCTATCAATCCTACGCCTATTTCTACATATAAACCTCAGGTTGCGCAGAGCCAACCTAATCAGCAAAGGACTCAACAGCCTCTTCAGCAGGCTCGTCCTCCATACAATAACAACCGTACAACGCAGCCACCAGGATTTGATCCTATACCCGTATTGTACGCATAACTATTTCTGTTACTACTGGCTAAGGGGCATGTCTAGACTAAGTCTCCTCTTACAGTATCGGAAAATCCGCCTTTTTGGTTTAAGGTGGATCAGACTTGCCCTTACCATCAAGGAGGACCAGGGCATAACATAGAGAACTGTCTCAATTTCAAATCCGACGTGCAAAAGCTTGTTAGGAGCGGGGTCTTATCTTTCAAAGATAAAAATCCTAATGTTCTCACAAACCCGCTGCCTCAACACGAGAAAGCTACAGTCAATTTGATAGAGGGAGAGACTAACAACGTCTATCAAATTCATGATGTACTCTTGTTAGGGACCAATCTGGTCAAGATGCATTGTAGACATAGTGGATATGGCCATGTGCCACCTCATAACTATCACCAGTGTGATATCTGCTCTAAAAGTAATCAAGGATGTTCTGTGGTGCAATCAGCTCTACAGGAACAGATGGATCTCGGATGGATCCAGGACTACCATGATAGGAATCCCTATCAGATCAACATGATTCAAATCTTCGATATTCGCTGGATGAATACCAGCCTGGTGGAGTTACATGCTAAACAGGTCTGGCTCGGGTTCCTGGTATCACATAATTATCAGAGCTGTAGGGTGGGTTGCGAAAATGATCAAGGCATTGCCCTTGTCCAGGAAACCCTTCAGTACTTGTTGAACCACTGGTGGCTTCCAATCTATATGGATGAAGACACCCAGCAAATTAGTATTACCAACGGGAACCCTACTCGGCATCAAAGTCGGGACGTTCTGTAACACCCTTCTACCCCACAAACAATTTTTTTGGGAAAACACGTAATATTATCAGAGTAAAATTAGCAAGAAAGGTGCCACATATATTCAAAACATAATTTAGTAATCATTGTCCTGTCCCGTAACACG
Organism: Lathyrus tuberosus; assembly: GCA_022829125.1. Taxonomy (NCBI): domain Eukaryota; kingdom Viridiplantae; phylum Streptophyta; class Magnoliopsida; order Fabales; family Fabaceae; genus Lathyrus; species Lathyrus tuberosus. The sequence goes on from JALAZF010000661.1 coordinate 1,935,539, forward strand.
GGTCATTCATTCATCAATAACATAAATTTATAACTACGCAGCGGAAATCAACTTTTAATTTTTTATCAACAAAATACTCCATGGATAAAGTATCCAATTCAACATAACCTCAGCAATATAAAGATTTGCAACATAAAATCAAAAGAAGACATGAGGTTCACAAATATTCCCAACCCGATGTTACATGACACAGAGCAAGACACCTCTAAACTAAACAGCAAAAACAACACACTTCAAGGCTACATCCTCCATTATCGCGAATCTACTCTTGGTTATCTGCAAGTTACCCACATAAGAGGCAACATTTCCAAGCAGGCAGGGTGAGAATCACAATTCATTATAGTAATATAAGTACATGGAAAAGGAACAGGAAGGTAACAACAACATCATAGAAAAATCAACATCAGTTTCATAGTAAAATCAACGGCAACATCATGATGTGATCAACAACAACATCATAGTTCAATCAACAACAACATCATAGTTCAATCAACAACAACATCATGGTTCAATCAACAACAACATCATTGTTCAATCAGCAACAACACCATGATATCCACAATAAAACATACATATTATTCGACAATCAATTCATACACATGCAATGCCACTTAGAATGAAATGCAACTTCATCGGAAACATGCATGTGGTACCAGTTCAACGTGGATGGACACTTGGCCATCAACCCTCCAAAAGGAGCACAACGTAATCAACGTATCACTTCAATCCGCACAATGGGATTGAAGCTACCAATAGGCCGAAGCCCCAACGTAAAAATGCTATGAAATGCAATGATGCTAATTCTCCTCAATTCATCAAAAATCAACATGTGCATCATTCATTTCATATTCAACAAGGATTTATCATACAATCATGTTTTATCATCTTTCATCAACAACAACTCAACAACAAAAGATCAGCACGAGAAAACGTCAAGAAACCTCAAGAAAACAACAAAAACAGCAAAACAGCATGTCTGACACGGCCGCCCGTGTCCTGTGACACGGCCGTGTCAGGAGCTCTGTAGCACGATTTCAACAAAAGCAAAAATCCAGCAAGAAAGGGGGTCTGACACGGCCGCCCGTGTCCTATGACACGGCCGTGTCAGGAAGTCTGCACCCAAAATTTTCAAAAGATTTTTCTGCTGCATTTTGGCCTCAAATATCCCAAAAATTCAATTTTTTTCCAATACGAAAATTTGACCAAAAGACTCACACAATACACATACATCAACACATAACATTCTATCTCATTATATTTCATCGAATTATTCATCCCTAATTCATTCTACATCATCAAACACCACAATTTCCCCAAAAATTCATTTTCTACGTTTTCGACTCGAAATACTCTAAAACTCAATTTTTTCCCAAAACGAAAATTGACCAAAATTGCTTACACGATACACTTACATCAACATATATATCAATACATGCCAAACAATTCATCATATTTCACATCACATCATATATTTCACATCAAAATCATCAAATTCAAACAACATTCATACAAAACCTAATCTATTCATCTCCAACCTCATAAACTATAAGGAATTAGGAATTCTCCCCATACCTTAGAGTAATCTGAAACCTTTCCTTTCTTTCTTCAAGATTCCTCTAGAAATCCTCAAGCCCTAGCCTTTTTTCTCTTCTCCTCTTCAGAGTTCTTCACAAAAAAATACGATAATTAGAAAATGTGATCGTGTTTCTCCTTTCTCTTGGATAACTAATCCCAACTTATGAACTTCCCATCCTCTCCTTACTCATTTTCACATAAGACCACCTTGCCCTTTTCTCATTTTAATTTTTAATAATAATAATAACATAAATAATATTTGATTATTTACTTTATTAAAATTATTCAAAATTGCATCTTTTAATCCATAATTCTCCACAATTGTCACAAACCTCAATAATTCATCTAAATTAATTAAATAACTCATTAAATAAATAATTTAGATTTTTGTGTCGTTACAACTCTCCCCTACTTTAAGAATTTTCGTCCTCGAAAATTTACCTAATTCGAATAATTCGGGGTAGGATTCTTTCATCTTGCTTTCCAACTCCCAAGTCATGCTTTCTCCGGCAGCTCCTAGCCAGACAACTTTCACCAATGCAATCTCCTTGCCTCTTAGAGTCTTCATCTCACGCTCCGTAATTCGTACGGGCATCGTTTCCACAGTAAGATTATCCCGTACTTGTACATCATCCATATGGATCACATGAGACGGATCTGGAACATACTTCCGGAGTTGTGACACATGAAACACATCATGCAAATTCGACAAATTAGGCGGCAACGCCACTCTATAAGAAACATTCCCAACTCTGTTCGAAATCTGATACGGACCAATAAAACGAGGAGTGAGCTTCTTAGACTTCAAGGCACGCCCAACACCTGTCACCGGCGTAACTCTCAAAAACACATGGTCACCGGCTTGAAATTCCAAATCCTTTCTTCGCTTGTCATGATAACTCTTCTGCCTACTTTGAGAAGATTTCATCTTTTCTCGGATTAACTTCACCTTCTCAGTAGTCTCTCGAACAATTTCAGGTCCAAGCACTACACTTTCTCCAGATTCGTGCCAACATAAAGGAGTCCTACATCTCCGACCATATAATGCTTCAAAAGGAGCCATCCCAATACTAGAATGGTAACTGTTATTATAAGTGAACTCGATTAATGTTAGATAAGTATCCCATGAACCTCCTTGTTCCAGAACACATGCTCTCAACAAATCCTCCAACGACTGAATAGTCCTCTCCGTTTGACCATCCGTCTGAGGGTGATACGCTGAACTCAACCTCAACTTAGAACCCAACGCTTCTTGCAAACCCTTCCAAAAATCAGAAGTAAACCGTGGATCTCTATCCGACACAATACACAAAGGAACACCGTGCAACTTCACAATTACACGAATATAAATTTCTGCCAACTTCGACACTGGAAAACTGATGTTAATAGGAATAAAATGAGCCGACTTCGTAAGCCTATCAATAATCACCCAAATCGAATTGTGTCCTCTTAAAGTATTAGGCAATCCCGTCACAAAGTCCATTGAAATGCTATCCCATTTCCATTCTGGAACTTCTAACGGTTGCATCAACCCAGCAGGCTTCTGATGTTCAACTTTTGACTTCTGACAAGTTAAACATGCATACACAAATCGAGCCACATCCCGCTTCATGCCAGGCCACCAAAATAATTTCTTCAAGTCTTGGTACATCTTTGTAGCTCCCGGATGAATACTCAATTTACTCCTATGACTTTCTTCCAGAATTGCTTTCTTCAACTCTGCATCATCAGGGATACAAATTCGATCTCGGAATCTCAACACACCTCGCGCGTCTAACTTGAAATCATCATTCTCCGACTGATCGATTCCAACCATCGAATCTACCAGTTTCACGTCTAACTTCTGAGCTTCTTTGATATTATCTAGGAAATCATTATTAATCTTCAGCATCCCCAACATCACACTCTGCGGTGTCACTTCGCAAACTAAGCTCATATCTCTGAATTGCTCGATTAATTCCAATTCCTTAACCATCATTGCCGACATATGCAAAGTCTTCCGACTCAGAGCGTCGGCCACAACATTAGCTTTACCCGGATGATAGTTCAAACTGAAATCATAATCTTTTAATAATTCCAACCATCTTCGTTGTCTCATATTCAGTTCCTTCTGATCAAATAAGTACTTTAAACTTTTATGGTCACTAAACACTTCAAATCTAGAACCATAAAGATAATGTCTCCAAATCTTTAGCACAAAAACAACCGCAGCAAGTTCTAAGTCATGAGTAGGATAATTCTTTTCATGAACTCTCAACTGCCTCGACGCATAAGCAACTACCTTGTCATTTTGCATAAGCACACCACCTAAACCCATCTTAGAAGCATCACAATATACCACAAAAGGTTCTCCTGAATTAGGTAACGTCAAAACCGGAGCCGACGTCAATCTCTTCTTCAATTCCATGAAACTTTCTTCGCGTTGAATGTCCCACACAAAAGCTTTACCTTTACAAGTCAACTTAGTCAACGGGAGTGCTAACTTAGAAAATCCTTTGATAAATCTTCGGTAATAACCGCTAGCCCCAAAAATCTTCTAATCTCGGTAGCCGACTTTGGAGTTTCCCATTGTAACACAGCATCTACTTTAGATGGATCCACCGCAACGCCACTACCTGAAATGACATGACCGAGAAAACTTACCTCCTTTAACCAAAATTCACATTTGGACAGCTTTGCATATAACCTCTTCTCCTTCAAGACTTGCAACACTAGTCTCAAGTGTTCTGCATGCTCCTCCTCCGATTTAGAGTAAATTAATATATCATCAATAAACACCACTACAAACCGATCCAAATAAGTATGAAAGATACGGTTCATGTACTCCATGAATACTCCCGGCGCATTAGTAACACCGAAAGGCATCACCGAATACTCATAATGTCCATAACGCGTTCTGAAGGCTGTCTTCTGAATATCTTCAACCTTTACTTTAATCTGATGATATCCCGACCTCAAATCAATCTTGCTAAACACACGAGCATCCACCAATTGATCCATCAAATCATCTATTCTCGGGAGCGGATACTTGTTCTTAATCGTCACTTTATTTAGTTGTCTATAGTCAACACAGAGCCTCATACTTCCATCCTTCTTCTTTACTAACAACACTGGAGCTCCCCACGGCGATACACTTGGCCTCACAAATTTCTTTTCAAGTAACTCCTCCAATTGTTTCTTTAACTCCGACAATTCAGATGCAGACATCCTGTATGGTGCCATAGAAACAGGTATGGTACCAGGTACAAGGTCAATTGCAAACTCAACTTCTTTTTCTGGAGGCACATCAGGAATTTCATCAGGGAAAACTTCAGGAAATTCACACACCACTTGCAACTCCTCAATTACAGCTCGGCTCTCAACAGATAACGACGCCATCACTGAAAACATCTGAGCTCCTTCTTGCATCAACTGTTGTAACTGTTTAAAAGACAACAAACTAGCTTCTTCCTCTTCAGCAGTAGAAAATCTCACTGACTTGTTATAACAATTGATATGAACATAGTTATATTCTAACCAGTTCATTCCCAAGATTACATCCATCCCAGATAATGGCAAGCATACCAAATCAACAGTAAAGTCTCTGTCGAAAATTGACAAAGGACACTTTAAGCACACAAGAGAAGTAGTCACCGATCCCTTAGCCGGAATCTCGACGACCATTTTCCCATTCATAGAAGACAACTCAAGACCCAATCTTTTAACGCATTCAGCAGAAATAAAGCAATGAGTAGCACCAGTGTCAATCATAGTAATTAAAGGAGTATTATTAATGAAACAAGTACCTCTGATGAGTCTGTCCTCAGTAGTGGTCTGAGTCCCAGCCAAAGCGAACACCTTCCCACTAGTTTGCGCCTTCTTCGGTTTCTGACACTGACTACTAATGTGTCCTTCTTCGCCACAGTTGAAACAAATCACCCATTTATGCTTGCACTCAGATATGACATGCCCAGTCTTACCACAACGGAAACACCTCTTCACTTCAGCGGTACACACATCACTCTTATGACCAGTTTTCTCGCATTTGAAACAAGTTATGCTAGCAGGGGCATCTCGCCTACTAGACTTCTTGCCATCGACCACTTTCTGTTTGCCTTTTCTAGCTGGAGCATCATAAGGTTTGCCACGATTCTGTTGGTGCTTACTCTTCCTCTCATTAATGATTTTATAATGAGCATTGTTATCCTCTTCAAAAATTCTGCAGCTATCAATCAAATCAGCAAAAATACGAATCTTCTGATATCCAACTGCCTTCTTGGTCTCTGGGCGCAACCCACTCTCAAATTTGATTCATTTATAAAACTCAGCATCATCATCGTTATAGTGCGGATAAAACTTAGCCAATTCAATAAACTTTACAGCATAATCAATAACTGACATATTTCCTTACTTCAGCTCAAGAAACTCGATCTGCTTCTTACCCCGAACATCCTCTAGATAATACTTCCTCAAGAACTCCCTTCGGAACACATCCCAAGTGATACCTTCACCTGCAGTTTCCAATCTCTGACGAGTCTCTAGCCACCAGTCATCAGCCTCGAATGCTAGCATATGAGTCCCATATCGAACCTTCTGCGCTGGAGTGCAGTCCATCACACGGAAGATCCTCTCTATCTCTTTCAACCAATCCAACGCTCCATCAGGATCGTACTTGCCCTTGAAGGTAGGCGGGTTCTCCCTCTGAAAAGTTGCCAAACTGCAAGATCCAGCATTCTCGTCAGCGTTCAGCTGATTCTGCAAAGCCTGAGCCATGGCTTCCAACGCAGCAGCAATTGCAGTATCGTTCCTTCCAGCCATCCCAACTTACCACTACAACATAACCAAAGTTAGTACTAGTTAACAATCCTAGATTGTCAACAAACTACGACTCGACAACTTGGCCGGACGGACCGACCTGCTTTGATACCACTAATGTAACACCCTTCTACCCCACAAACAATTTTTTTGGGAAAACACGTAATATTATCAGAGTAAAATTAGCAAGAAAGGTGCCACATATATTCAAAACATAATTTAGTAATCATTGTCCTGTCCCATAACACGGGTCATTCATTCATCAATAACATAAATTTATAACTACGCAGCGGAAATCAACTTTTAATTTTTTATCAACAAAATACTCCATGGATAAAGTATCCAATTCAACATAACCTCAGCAATATAAAGATTTGCAACATAAAATCAAAAGAAGACATGAGGTTCACAAATAATCCCAACCCGATGTTACATGACACAGAGCAAGACACCTCTAAACTAAACAGCAAAAACAACACACTTCAAGGCTACATCCTCCATCATCGCGAATCTACTCTTGGTTATCTGCAAGTTACCCACATAAGAGGCAACATTTCTAAGCAGGCAGGGTGAGAATCACAATTCATTATAGTAATATAAGTACATGGAAAAGGAACAGGAAGGCAACAACAACATCATAGCAAAATCAACATCAGTTTCATAGTAAAATCAACGGCAACATCATGATGTGATCAACAACAACATCATAGTTCAATCAAAAACAACATCATAGTTCAATCAACAACAACATCATGGTTCAATCAGCAACAACACCATGATATCCACAATAAAACATACATATTATTCGACAATCAATTCATACACATGCAATGCCACTTAGAATGAAATGAAACTTTATCGGAAACATGATCATGGTTCAATCAACAACAACATCATGGTTCAATCAGCAACAACACCATGATATCCATAATAAAACATACATATTATTCGACAATCAATTCATACACATGCAATGCCACTTAGAATGAAATGCAACTTCATCGGAAACATGCATGTGGTACCAGTTCAACGTGGATGGACACTTGGCCATCAACCCTCCAAAAGGAGCACAACGTAATCAACGTATCACTTCAATCCGCACAATGGGATTGAAGCTACTAATAGGCCTAAGCCCCAACGTAAAAATGCTATGAAATGCAATGATGCTAATTCTCCTCAATTCATCAAAAATCAACATGTGCATCATTCATTTCATATTCAACAAGGATTTATCATACAATCGTGTTTTATCATCTTTCATCAACAACAACTCAACAACAAAAGATCAGCACGAGAAAACGTCAAGAAACCTCAAGAAAACAACAAAAGCAGCAAAACAGCATGTCTGACACGGCTGCCCGTGTCCAGTGACACGGCCGTGTCAGGAGCTCTGTAGCACGATTTCAACAAAAGCAAAAATCCAGCAAGAAAGGGGGTCTGACACGGCCGCCCGTGTCCTGTGACACGGCCGTGTCAGGAAGTCTGCACCCAAAATTTTCAAAAGATTTTTCTGCTGCATTTTGGCCTCAAATATCCCAAAAATTCAATTTTTTTCCAATACAAAAATTTGACCAAAAGACTCACACAATACACATACATCAACACATAATATTCTATCTCATTATATTTCATCGAATCATTCATCCCTAATTCATTCTACATCATCAAACACCACAATTTCCCCAAAAATTCATTTTCTACGTTTTCGACTCGAAATACTCTAAAACTCAATTTTTTCCCAAAACGAAAATTGACCAAAATTGCTTACACGATACACTTACATCAACATATATATCAATACATGCCAAACAATTCATCATATTTCACATCACATCATATATTTCACATCAAATTCAAACAACATTCATACAAAACCTAATCTATTCATCTCCAACCTCATAAACTATAAGGAATTAGGAATTCTCCCCATACCTTAGAGTAATCTGAAACCTTTCTTTTCTTTCTTCAAGATTCCTCTAGAAATCCTCAAGCCCTAGCCTTTTTTCCCTTCTCCTCTTCAGAGTTCTTCACAAAAAATACGATAATCAGAAAATGTGATCGTGTTTCTCCTTTCTCTTGGATAACTAATCCTAACTTATGAACTTCTCATCCTCTCCTTACTCATTTTCACATAAGACCACCTTGCCCTTTTCTCATTTTAATTTTTAATAATAATAATAACATAAATAATATTTGATTATTTACTTTATTAAAATTATTCAAAATTGCATCTTTTTAATCCATAATTCTCCACAATTGTCACAAAATCAAAATCAAAGAGGAGGTACAAAAACAGATTGACGCGGGTTTCCTCGCTACGTCTGAATATCCTCAATGGTTAGCCAACATCGTGCCCGTTCCAAAAAAGGACGGAAAAGTCAGAATGTGTGTGGATTACAGAGATCTGAACAAGGCTAGTCCAAAGGACGACTTCCCTTTACCACACATTGACATGCTAGTAGACAGTACAGCAAAGTTCAAAGTTTTCTCCTTCATGGATGGATTATCGGGCTATAATAAAATCAAAATGGTGCCGAAAGACATGGAGAAAACTTTGTTCATTACCCCCTGGGGTACCTTTTGTTATAAGGTGATGTCGTTCAGTTTGAAGAACGCGGGGGCAACCTTTCAAAGGGCCATGACTACTCTTTTTCATGAAATGATACACAAAGAAATCGAGGTATATGTCGATGACATGATTGCAAAATCTAAGACAGAAGAGGAGCATGTGACCCATCTGTCAAAGCTATTCGAGCGGTTGAGGAAGTACAAACTCCGCTTGAATCCCAACAAATGCACCTTCGGTGTCCGTTCAGGGAAACTTTTAGGGTTCTTCATCAGCCATAAAGGAATTGAGGTTGATCCTGACAAGGTCAAGGCCATTCGAGAAATACCTTCTCAAAATACTGAAAAATAAGTCAGAGGATTCCTGGGACGTTTGAACTACATCTCCAAATTCATATTCCTCAAGACCGCGACATGTGCGCCGATTTTCAAATTACTGAAAAAGAACCAGGACTGCGTTTGGACAGAAGACTGCCAAACCGCCTTCGACAGTATCAAGGAATACCTGTTGAATCCACCGATTTTATCACCCACAGTGGAAGGAAGACCACTGATTATCTACCTCACCATCCTAGAGGACTCCATGGGATGTGTACTTGGCCAACAAGATGAAACCAAACGGAAAGAGTCTGCCATCTACTATTTGAGCAAGAAATTCACCGACTGCGAGACTCGGTATACTATGGTTGAAAAAACTTGCTGCGCTTTGGCTTGGGCATCCAAACGTCTGCGCCAGTACATGATTCATCACACTACTTGGTTGGTCTCCGAGATGGATCCAATCAAGTATGTCTTTAAAAAACCTGCTCTCATGGGAAGGATTGCCCGTTGGCAGATGTTGCTATCAGAATATGACATAGAGTACCATGCTCAAAAAGCCATTAAGGGGAGTATTTTAGCCAATCATTTGGCTCATCAACCGATTGACGATCAAGAATCAATCGGGTTTGACTTCCCAGACGAAGATGTCATGTATTTGAAAATGAAAGATTGTGATGAACCGCTACCCAGTGAAGGGCCAGAACCAGATTCCCAATGGGGGCTTATCTTTGACGGAGCTGTAAATCATTATGGGAACGAAATTGGGGCAATCATTATAACACCTCAGGGTACCCACATTCCTTTCACCACCAGACTGACATTCAAGTGCACAAATAACGAGGCCGAATACGAAGCTTGTATTATGGGTCTCGAAGAAGCGATTGACTTAAGGATTAAGAACTTGGATGTATATGGCGACTCAGCCCTGGTTATCAATCAGATTAAAGGAGATTGGAACACATACCAATCAGGATTGATTCCTTACAAAGACTACGCGAGAAGGTTGCTATCCTTCTTCAACAGAGTCAAGTTTCATCACATCCCTCGTGAAGAGAATCACATGGCTGATGCATTAGCCATTCTCTCTTCCATGATTAGTGTAGGTCAATGGAATGACCTACCTAAGATCGACATAATGCGCCTTGAAAGGCCCGCTTACATCTTCACGATTGAAGCAGTCATAGACGATAAACCTTGGTATCACGATATCAAATGCTTCCTTCAAAAACAGGAGTACCCACCTGGGGCACTAAGGAAGGACAGGAAAACCCTCAGAAGGCTGGCAGGCAGTTTCTTCCTGAGCGGTGATACACTCTATAAGAGAAACTTTGACATGGTCTTGCTCTGATGTGTAGACAGACCAGAAGCAGACATACTGATAAAAGAAATTCACGAAGGATCCTTTGGCACTCATGCCAATGGACACGCAATGGCGAGAAAAATTCTAAGAGCAGGGTACTATTGGTTGACCATGGAATTCGATTGCTACAAGTACATGAGAAGGTGTCACAAGTGTCAGATATACTCCGACAAAATTCATGTACCGCCAACGCATCTCAAAGTTCTTTCTTCCCCATGGCCTTTTTCCATATGGGGAATCGACATGATTGGCATGATCGAACCCAAGGCTTCAAACGGACATCGGTTCATTCTGGTAGCCATTGATTACTTCACCAAGTGGGTCGAAGCAAAGTCGTACGCTAATGTAACCCGAAAAGTGGTGGTCCGATTTATCAAAAACAATATCATTTGCTGTTACGGTGTTCCAAGCCAGATCATTACTGATAATGGATCTAACTTGAACAATAAGATGATGAAAGAGTATGCGCATAGTTCAAGATCGAACACCATAACTCATCTCCCTACCGACCAAAGATGAACGGAGCGATAGAAGCAGCTAATAAGAACATCAAGAAGATTGTCCAAAAGATGGTTGTAACCTACAAAGATTGGCATGAGATGCTACCCTTTGCTCTTCACGGTTATCACACATCTGTCCGGACTTCAGCAGGGGTAACCCCTTTCTCTCTAGTTTATGGCATGGAAGCAGTGATCCCCATAGAAGTAGAGATCCCATCAATCCAGGTATTGATGGAAGCTAAGCTAACAGAAGCTGAATGGTGTCAAAGTCGACACGGCGAATTGAATCTGATCGAAGAAAAGCGAATGACGGCTTTGTGTCATGGTCAGTGGTATCAATAAAGGATGAAGAGAGCGTTTGACAAAAAGGCCCGACCTCGTGTCTTCAGGAAAGGAGACCTTGTGCTAAAAAAGATACAATCATTTCTCACTGATTCTCAGGGCAAATGGACTCTGAATTATGACGGCCCCTACCTGGTCAAGAAAGCTTTCTCGGGCGGTGCCTTGAGACTTGCAACCATGGATGGAGAGGAATTTTCCTACCCCACAAATGTTGATGTAGTCAAGAAATACTTAGCCTAAACTAAAAAAAAAACGTCTCGGTGGATTGAAAACCCGAAAGGGCGGTCCAGGCAAAAATTAGAGACATGGTCAAAAATCATCCCGGTGGATTGGAAATCTCAAAGTACAATCCAGGCAAAAATTAGGGATAATGGCAAGTAACTACTTTCGACAAAGGGGCAAGTCCCTCGGCAGCAGTTACATCATCCGTCAGGAAAACTCCAGTCAAGGTCATCTTCGACAGGAGCTCAGGATATCCCGAATTCAAAGTTGGTAGAAGGATAGTGGTCGTTATGTTGCAATGTAGCCCTTTTCCCTGTAAATTACCATTTTCAAACTTTGTAAATGCGCTATGGAATCATGCGTTTGGTTGATTTCCATCCTATCAATAAAATTTGAGCCCTTGTGCTTTTGTTTGCAATTCTTATTTGTTTTAGCTTTACAGGACGCCATTTTAACATGATCAACGGTTCTTGAAATAAAACAAAAATGAATTTACTTATAAAATTTTTCTGCTTTTAAAATAAAGATGGCAAATTATTTTGACTGTTGAACATCGAAAGAACATCGATTGCGTCTCCAAAAGTGTTCGAGCCTCAAAGTGCAGAATCAAAATACTCCTTCTAAACCAGTATGCCTGAATAAAGGATCAGCTATGTCAGATGCGAATGCTCCATCTGACCTCTTCGGCCGAGTTCTCATCTCCTAAGCCCGACCAGCGTCGCTCCCAACAGGGACCATTTCTCCTAAGCAAGGCAGAATTGCTATCTTGAACCAGCGGTACTTCTTCGCCCCATGATGGCCGAGTATCCAGTTATGTTCATCTATTAGTTTGTATGTCGCGTCAGTTTTGTCAGCATATACATACATACATCATGCATTATTGATTTGCATTCACATTTATATTGCATCACTATCACTCCAGTCGGTCTTGTCCCGTAGTGCTGACAGTCTTCTCAATCGAATTGTCAAGTTCTTTCCTCGTCAGGAAAGGTTGCGTCTGAACAATCTCTCTCCTCTAGTTTATTTCTGGATCAGAATTGGCCCTTGACCACTTTGATAACTTGAACCTCTGAAAGACCAGAGAACCTTCAACCGATGTCACTCTTCACCATTGAAGATGATATTTTCGCTTTCCCGGATTAAGGAAAATCCCTAGAGGAAGCCTCTTAAGCAGAGATTCGGCAATACAGCAGTTTTTCTCCGAAAAAAAACCGCTAATGAAAAGGTCATCAGCACCTCAAAATTGGATCACATCATATGGCGTTTCTCCGGGAAGATCCCGAGAAAAGTATGATGCAATATCCCCAAGCGTGAAAGCAGTCTCTCAAGAGACTCGTTTTCCCCAGTAGAGTCGGAAAATGGCGTCTCCAAATAGAGAAGTTTGTACACCTCTACAACTCAGACGAATGGGTTCCCCAGCGAGTCTGACCTCAAACTTTTTCCAACAAATGGCATGTCTCCAGGAAAATTCGGCGAGAAGTTTGAGGAAAATCGCTACGAATAGCGTCCCTTGTCAAGAAAGTTTATTGACAAAAGAAACTGAGACCAGTTCCTTGGTAGGAAACCAGGATCGAGGGGAAGTTTATATCAGAAACTAAGACCAGTTCCTTGGTAGGAAACCAGGATCGAGGGGAAGTTTATATCAGAAACTGAGACCAGTTCCTTGGTAGGAAACCAGGATCGAGGGGAAGTTTACATCAGAAACTGAAACCAGTTCCTTGGTAGGAAACCAAGATCGAGGGGAAGTTTATTATAAAAACTAAGACTAGTTCCTTGGTAGGAAACCAGGATCGAGGGGAAGTTTTTTTCACCTTTTCTAAGCATCATTGCTTACCAAAAGAAGAAGGATGTGCAAGCTACAATTCTTAACCACCATCAAAATTTTGGGTATTCCGATATTTAATCCTCTTGCACCTCGAATGCCCGAATACCTTCGCCATTCACACCTGCGGGTCTAAGAAGATTAAATAGGGGCATCTGTCATACCCCAAATTTTTACCACTAATATTTCCCATCATTATGAAAATCATCATCACAATATGGAGGAACCATCATACCACATCAGTCTCCCCAAAGATGGGTGAGCATCCACTACAATCAAATTTAGGGTTTCCAGCCCTCTCAGAGCTTTTAGACAAAGGATCAATCAAGAAATGACATGATCTTCAACTTGTCTAGCCTCTCAAATATCCACAAGGAATCAAGAGGACTCCCACTTTAAGGATTAAGCACAAGGTTGCTCCCTTCCAGGTGGATCAAGCCTCAAGATCGCCAGTGTCACCAAATTAAGGTTTGGTTGACCAGGGCCTCCAGATGGAAATTTTCCTCTGGGCATGAGCCAATGCTTCAAAGCATATCCTAAAATACTCCATGGAACCTCATGGGCCCATCCATCAAGTCAATTTGACCTCAGGGGATGCATACATCAAAAATCAGGAATTAGGGTTTCTTGACCTAATTCACCCCTAAGTTGACTTTTGGGACAAATCATGAGCCAAGACCTCAAGAGAGGATTTGAGGGTCTCTAACATACCACATTGATCCATTTGTAACAATGGATTGATCCAGGAAGCTTGAGCAGTAAGTCTCAATTTCATCAGTACCACAGTTAGGGTTTCGCGAGAAAAGTCAACTGTATCTTTGACTTTTGACCAGGACATGCTCCCAAACCCTAGGATATGATTCAATACACCCTATAACACCTATGAAATCAATCCATCAATTTTGATTTAGGTCAAGGACTTGATTTCATAGAGGATCGCACAGTTTGGAATTCATCTGACTAAAAGTCAATTGTGCACAAAAGTCAACTTTGACTTTTTGAGATTGTTAGTTCTTGTATTGGCTGCAATTTTGGTAAAACAATGTTGTTGTTGAAGATGTCATTTGTCTGATGTCTTAACATGAGTTCTTAAAATTCAATTTATGTTAAGTTATTTAGGGTTGCAGTTTTGTGTGCTGATGTTAAACATGATGTCTTGACATCAGTTGACAGAACATTAGAACATCAGTCTGATGTGATATTAGGGCTGCGCGTGTTTTAGTTGTTGGTGAGATTTTTGCTTAAGCAAGTGAGAGATTGCAGGCGAATATCTTGTTAAAGATATATTCTGGTGCAATCATATATGTGGAGCAGATCTTGTTGCTATTTTTAGGGCTGAAAGATTTGAAAAGATTTGAAGATAAAATCTGTTTTAGTTTCAAATCAAATCAGAGATTTTCAAGGAGTCCAAGCCCAAGTCTGAGTTTTCTATATAAAGCAGCCACAACCCTACTTGAAGAATACGAAGACAAGAGATAAAATACTGAGTGTCAAGTGTGTTTTCATCTGTGTTTTTGTAAACCATTCATTCATCGTTAATGCTTGAATTGGTGTGATTGTTTGAGTTGTAATTTGTCCACTCTAAAGCTTTTAAGCAAGAGTGTATTGTTCTTGATCAAAGTTGTTAAGTAAGATCAAGTTGTGTTCGTTGAAGATTGTTCTTCTTTGCTTTGTAATCTTGTATTGTATAAATGAGGTGATTAAGGGGGAGTGAGTGGTTTTCTCATATCTAAGTGTAACTTAGGTAGAAGTGTCATTGGGTAGAGATTAAGTTAGTAGATTGTCAACAGGTATTGTTGAGTCTGTAATTTAATTCTACTAATAGTGAATTTCCTCCCTGGCTTGGTAGCCCCCAGATGTAGGTAGTTAGACCGAACTGGGTAAACAATTCATTGTGTTGATTGTCTGTTTCATTACCTTGTTCTTATAGCAGATTGTGGTGTTGTGACATCACACTTAACAACACACATCTGATACCAAAATTTCAATTTGTATCAAAGCAGGCATCCTGCTCTGCATCTGGGTGAGATCTAGGGCTGTTACTTTCTGGTACTATGGACAAGGAGAGTGGTGGATTTGTGAATAGACCCCCTATTCTAGATGGCTCAAATTATGATTATTGGAAACCTCGCATGGTTACCTTCTTGAAGTCCTTGGACAGCAGGGCTTGGAAGGCTGTTTTAAAATAATGGAAACATCCTGTTATTGTTGAAAAAGATGGAACATCAAAGCTGAAACCTGAGGAAGAGTGGACCAAGGAAGAAGATGAACTTGCACTTGGAAATTCTAAGGCTTTGAATGCCATTTTTAATGGTATTGACAAGAACATCTTTAGGCTGGTCAACACTTGTGAAATGGCTAAGGAAGCTTGGGATGTCTTGAAAACTACTCATGAAGGAACCTCCAAAGTCAAGATGTCAAGACTTCAACTGCTGACAACAAAGTTTGAAAATCTGAAGATGAAGGAAGATGAGACCATTCATGATTTTCACATGAATATTCTTGAGCTGTCAAATGCTTCTAGTGCTCTTGGAGAGAAAATGACTGAAGAGAAGCTGGTAAGGAAGATTCTTAGATCCCTTCCCAAGAGATATAAAATGAAGGTGACTGCTATAGAAGAAGCTCAAGACATCAGCAAGATGAGGGTGGATGAGTTGATTGGTTCTCTTCGGACATTTGAATTAGGGATGAGTGAGGAATCTGAAAAGAAGACCAAAAGCATAGCATTGGTGTCTAAAGATGAAAGGAAGGAGTGTGGTCCTAAAACTCAGGAGGAGCTTTCAAATGACATTGTTCTGCTAGGAAGACAATTTAATAAGGTTCTAAAAAGGATAGACATGAGCTACAAACCTAATGTCAAGAACATCACATCTGACACAAACAGGTCAGGTAATCAGGGGAAGAAATCAAAAGATGAAGAAAAGTCCAATGATGACAAAGGAATTCAATGCTATGAGTGTGAAGGTTATGGACATATCAGAAAAGAATGTCCTACATATCTCAAGAAGCAGAAAAAGGGGTTATCTGTTTCCTGGTCTGATGAGGATACTGATAGTGAACCTGAAGAAGAATCATCTAAGCTTGTTATAGCTATGATTGGGATTTGTGAGACTGACAATGACTCAAGTGATGAAGAGGTTACTTATGAAGAGCTTGCTGCCTCTTATAAAAAGTTGTGCATTAGAAGTGAACAAGTCTGTCTAGAAGGAGAGAAACAAAAGAAAATCATAATGCAGTTAAAGGCTGAAAAGACTGAGCTTGAGAAGGAAGTCAGTATGCTAAACTCTAAACTGGAATCTATGTCAAAATCTGTCAGAATGTTGAATAATGGAACTGATGTTCTAGACAATATTCTTAATTTTGGAAAAACTGCTAGAGACAAAAGTGGTTTGGGATTCAACAATGTTTCAGCTTCAAATAATGTTATTCCTATCTCCAAGCCAGTGATGTTAAAATAGATGTTTAAACATCCTGACAGGACTCCCTCTAGGAAGAAATTCAGGCGTTGGAGATGTCATCATTGTGGGTGTTTTGGACACATAAAAGCTTCTTGTTATAAGCTACATGGGTATCCTCAAAAGGCACATCAGTTGGCTCCCAGACAGAACGTTCACAAAGGTAATCAGGTCACCAAACCAAAGAAGCAATGGGTTCCAAAAGGAAAAGTTGCCAGCTTAATAGCTCACACTTCTCTTAGGGTTTCTACTAAAGAAGATTGGTACTTTGATAGTGGGTGTTCAAGACACATGACAGGAGTGAAGAATTTGTTGGTGGATATTAAGCTACATTCTTCTGGACATGTAACTTTTGGTGATGGTGTCAAAGGAGAAATCAAGGGTATGGGAAAGCTGAATTGTGCTGGTGCTCCTAGGCTGGATGATGTACTACTGGTCAAAGGGTTGACAGCAAATTTGATCAGTATTAGCCAACTATGTGATCAAGGGCTCAAAGTTGACTTTACAAAAACAGAGTGCATTGTCACAAATGAGAAAGGTGAAGTCATCATGAAGGGTGCTAGGTCTAAGGATAACTGTTATCTATGGGTGTCACAAGACTCAAGTCTCTCAACATGTGTTTTTGCTAAAGAAGATGAAGTCAAAGTCTGGCATCAAAAGTTGGGACATCTTCATCTGAAGGTAATGAAGAGAATCATATCCTCAGAAGCTGTCAGAGGAATTCCTAAACTCAAAATTGAAGAGGGAAGAGTTTGTGGAGATTGTCAAATAGGGAAGCAGACCAAGATGTCTCATCAGAAGCTTCAACATAACACCACTTCTAAAGTCTTTGAACTGCTTCATATGGACTTAATGGGGCCTATGCAGGTAGAAAGCCTAGGTGGTAAGAAATATGTGTATGTTGTTGTAGATGACTTTTCCAGGTATACTTGGGTGAACTTTATTAAAGACAAAATAGAGGTGTTTGATGTTTTTAAAGATTTGTGTCAAAAAATCCAAAGAGAAAATGAGAGCAATGTCATCAGAATAAGGAGTGATCATGGGAGAGAGTTTGAAAATAGCAAGTTTGCTGAATATTGTTCTGCTGAAGGCATCAGTCATGAGTTCTCCTCTCCTATTACCCCTCAGCAAAATGGAGTTGTTGAAAGGAAGAACAGAACCATTCAAGAATCTGATAGGGCAATGATTCATGCCAAAAAGATTCCTTGGGCTGAAGCCATGAATACTGCTTGCTATATTCACAACAGAGTTACTTTGAGAAGAGGCACTTCAGCTGCATTGTATGAACTGTGGAAAGGGAGAAAACCAACTGTGAAGTACTTTCATGTTTTTGAAAGTAAATGTTATATTTTGTCAGATCGTGAACAAAGGAGAAAATTGGACCCTAAAAGTGATGAGGGAATCTTTCTGGGATACTCTACAAATAGCAGAGCTTATAGGGTTTTCAACTCCAGAACCAAGGTTATGATGGAGTCTATAAATGTGGTAATTGATGACAGTGACATAAAGGAAGATGTTGATGTCCTGGATGATGTTGGAACATCGTTTGAAGATGTTACATCAAAAACTGAAGATAGAAGTGTTGCTCCCAGCCCTGTTGATGCTGAGGCTGAACCTGAACAACCTAATAAAGAACCATCTATTAGAGTGCAAAAGGACCATCCAAAAGAGCTTATCATAGGTGATCCAAAATCATGGGTTAGCACTAGATCAAGAGAGGTTGTGTCAAATTCTTGCTTTGTTTCGAAAATTGAGCCCAAGAATGTCAAAGAAGCATTGACTGATGAATTTTGGATTAATGCCATGCATAAAGAGCTGGAACAATTCAAGAGGGATGAAGTGTGGGATCTTGTACCAATGCCTGATGGAGTTAATGTGATAGGCACCAAGTGGATTTACAAGAATAAATCTGATGAACAAGGAGTGGTCACCAGAAACAAGGCCAGATTGGTAGCACAGGGATACACTCAGGTTTAAGGAATTGATTTTGATGAAACCTTTGCACCTGTGGCAAGACTGGAATCTATCAGATTACTCTTAGGTGTGGCTTGTATTCTCAAATTCAAGCTTTTTCAGATGGATGTTAAGAGTGCCTTCTTGAATGGGTACTTAAATGAAGAAGTTTATGTTGATCAACCAAAAGGGTTTATTGATCCAACATTTCCTAATCATGTATACAAACTAAGGAAAGCTCTCTATGGTTTGAAGCAAGCACCAAGAGCTTGGTATGAAAGGCTTACTGAATTCTTGGCTGTAAATGGTTACAGAAAAGGAGGGATTGACAAGACTTTGTTTGTCAAAGATGAAGGAGGAAAACTGATGATAGCTCAAATATATGTTGATGACATAGTATTTGGTGGGATGTCAGATGTAATGGTTAAACATTTTGTGAAACAGATGCAGTCTGAGTTTGAAATAAGTCTTGTTGAAGAGCTCAACTATTTTCTGGGTCTACAAGTTATACAAATGGAAGACTCCATATTCATCTCTCAGAGCAAGTATGCTAAGAACATTGTTAAGAATGTTGGTCTGGAAAATGCTAATCACAAGAGGACACCTGCTCCTACTCACTTAAAGTTGTCAAAGGATGAACATGGTGTGAGTGTGGATCAAAGTCTATACAGAAGCATGATTGGTAGTCTATTGTATCTCACTGCTAGCAGACCTGATATTTTTTTTGCTGTTGGAGTTTGTGCCAGATATCAATCTGAGCCTAAAGTTAGTCACTTGAATCAAGTGAAGAGGATTCTGAAGTATGTGAATGGGACTAGTGACTATGGCATGCTTTACAGTCATGGATCAGGTACTGAGTTAAGTGGTTATTGTGATGCTGATTGGGCAGGGAGTGCTGATGATAGAAAAAGTACTTCAGGAGGTTGTTTTTTCTTAGGGACTAATCTGATCTCTTGGTTTAGTAAAAAGCAGAATTGTGTGTCTCTTTCTACTGCTGAAGTTGAGTACATAGCAGCAGGGAGTAGTTGTTCTCAACTTGTTTGGATGAAGCAAATGTTAACTGAATACAATGTCAAGCAAGATGTCATGACAGTGTACTGTGATAATCTTAGTGCTATCAATATCTCCAAGAACCCTATTTAACATAGCAGAACTAAGCATATTGATATACGTCATCATTTTATAAGAGAATTGGTTGAAGACAAAGTAGTTGCTTTGGAACATGTTGCTACTGAACAACAATTAGCTGATATTTTTACAAAGGCCTTAGATGCAAATCAATTTGAAAAATTAAGAAGCAAATTGGGAATTTGCATATATGAGGATTAAGTGTGCTGGGAGGTGTCGTGTGCAGTTGTGAGCTTTATTTCTTATGAAACAGATTTTTATTCAACTGCTGAAAGTATACAAGATTAGATATTAGTACATCAAAAGCAACAAACAAAGGGTCTAAAGATTATCCCAACCCCCTGAATCAAGAAAAGTTTTCCAATCTTCATCTCATTCATCATCAGAAGCATGAAGTTGCACTGGAGGTTTTTTGATGGTTTTCATCCTTGTCTCTGATGTTTTTCTTGTTCTTGTTGCTCCTGAAGTTGCCCCAGCTGTAGACAGTGTTTTGTTCTTTAACTTCTGTGGATCTGGTTTCTTGACCTCTTGCATGTGTTTCTTTCCTGCATCTTTGTTAGACTGACTCATGGTTCTATCTGTGGTATGTTGTTAGAAGCAAGGAGCTTGGTTTTTATACTGCATAAAGAGTCTTTGTTTGTATCGCCTAACCAGTCAAAGTGGTCTTTAGTTTGGGAACTTGTTTTTCTTGGGAAGCCATTTATTTGACCTTGTCAAATTGGATGTCAGAACTTCATGTTTGTTGCCTTGGTAGGTTAAGAGGTTGTCTAATTGTGGCTAAAAAGGGGGAGAGTTAGCCTTATTTTGAGGGGGAGTTTGTAGTTGGTGCAGATGTTTTGCAAGTTTGAGTTTGTAGTTGTTTGTAGTTGGTGCAGATGTTTTGCAAGTTTGAGTTTGTTTTTGGTGCAGCTGTTGGATGCTGCTGATGCTGGTTGTGTAGTGAATGTTAGTAGTTGTTTGGAGTTTGGTGTTTATTCGCTGCAAGTTTTTCTGATGTTGGCTGAGATTGTTTTAGCCAAAATTAGCCAAAGGGGAAGATAGGTAGAGTTAGCCTTATTTTGAGGGGGAGTTTGTAGTTGGTGCAGATGTTTTGCAAGTTTGAGTTTGTAGTTGTTTGTAGTTGGTGCAGATGTTTTGCAAGTTTGAGTTTGTTTTTGGTGCAGCTGTTGGATGCTGCTGATGCTGGTTGTGTAGTGAATGTTAGTAGTTGTTTGGAGTTTGGTGTTTGTCCGCTGCAAGTTTTTCTGATGTTGGCTGAGATTGTTTTAGCCAAAATTAGCCAAAGGGGGAGATTGTTAGTTCTTGTATTGGCTGCAATTTTGGTAAAATAATGTTGTTGTTGTAGATGTCATTTGTCTGATGTCTTAACAAGAGTTCTTAAAATTCAATTTATGTTAAGTTATTTAGGGTTGTAGTTTTGTGTGCTGATGTTAAGCATGATGTCTTGACATCAGTTGACAGAACATCAGAACATCAGTCTGATGTGTTATTAGGGATGCGCGTGTTTTAGTTGTTGGTGAGATTTTTGCTTAAGCAAGTGAGAGATTGCAGGCGAATATCTTGGTAAAGATATATTCTGGTGCAATCATATATGTGGAGCAGATCTTGTTGCTATTTTTAGGGCTGAAAGATTTGAAACGATTTGAAGATAAAATCTATTTTAATTTCAAATCAAATCAGAGATTTTCAAGGAGTCCAAGCCCAAGTCTGAGTTTTCTATATAAAGCAGCCACAACCCAACTTGAAGAATACGAAGACAAGAGATAAAAGACTGAGTGTCAAGTGTGTTTTCGTCTGTGTTTTTGTAAACCATTCATTCATCGTTAATGCTTGAATTGGTGTGATTGTTTGAGTTGTAATTTGTCCACTCTAAAGCTTTTAAGCAAGAGTGTATTGTTCTTGATCAAAGCTGTTAAGTAAGATCAAGTTGTGTTCGTTGAAGATTGTTCTTCTTTGCTTTGTAATCTTGTATTGTATCACTGAGGTGATTAAGGGGGAGTGAGTGGTTTTCTCATATCTAAGTGTAACTTAGGTAGAAGTGTCATTGGGTAGAGATTAAGTTAGTTGATTGTCAACTGGTATTGTTGAGTCTGTAATTTAATTCTACTAATAGTGAATTTCCTCCCTGGCTTGGTAGCCCCCAGACGTAGGTAGTTAGACCGAACTGGGTAAACAATTCATTGTGTTGATTGTCTGTTTCATTACCTTGTTCTTATAGCAGATTGTGGTGTTGTGACATCACACATCTGATACCAGAATTTCAGAAATTTTTCACAAAAATGGGTTTTTAACCCTAAAATGATGTTAATGTATGATTTGAATCATCATTCATCAAGAAAAATCAAGGAAAGTGGGATAGCTTGTAAAAGGGGTAACCATAAAAACTTAGAAAATTTTCTAAGTTATGAACAAAGTGGCAAGGGTACCAACTTTATAGGATCATAACTCCTAAACCACAAAGCCATTTTTCCCCATCCAAAGCTAGATTTGTAGATCTCATTACCCTCTACAAAAGCTTAAAACTGACCACCCTCCAAATTCCTCATGGATTTTGAGTTATGGAATGATCAAAATCACAAAAAGTGAAAATGTCACTTTTTTCCAACACTTAGTGAAATTTTCACTAAGTCAGAATCTGCCTTCACTTTTTTCCAAATGTAGGGGGATTTTTCACTTGGATCCAAAAGGTATCAAAACCAAATATGATCAGACAGTTGTTGTATCATATGAGGGCTTTCCAAAATGGCCAAGAACATCACCAAATTCCACTTGAGCCATGAGATATGACAAGGGCAATATGCCTTGCTGAAAACTGCTAAGGCTAGGCAGAATTTTGCATTTTTGCTCGATTTGGCAAAATCAGATAATTCTAAGCCTTGTCATCATCTTGGACACATCTAAGGATCAAATCTAAAGGGGATAAACACTGAGCCAAGCCTCCAAAGTCCTTGGAACAAGAAGTAGCATGCCAAACCTAGAATTGCCTAAAAGAGGGACAAGACTCCAATTTTGGATTGGAGCATTCAATGCATACACCAAGGTGGCATAGACTGAGCCATTTGCAACTGAATTCAGTCAAGACTTATCCAAGACCAAGGGAACCACAGCCATGTGCCCTAACCACTAGTCAATGGCTAGAGGAGACTTGGATTCCAAAGTGCAACCATTGGCCAAACCTCTGCTGCAGTTGCCATTCACTATTGCTTGCAAAACAAACTTGCTCTACTATAAATAGAGCTCATTTGTGATCAGTTTGAGTACACCAAAGCCATCAAACAGATGCTTTCCTCAAAATCTCTTCTTTCACTCCAATTTTGCCTTCTAAGGCAAGTCACTATCGGGTTTTGAGTTTGAGAGCAATTCCAATCAAACCAATCACACACATACCTCATAAACATCATATAGAAGTGATCCAAACACTTAAACAACATCTGGAACACTGATTTCTTAGAATCACCAGCCAGTTGCTCAAGGTTTTAACCAAGTTGCAGCTGAGATGCCATGAAGTGATCCAGTCATTTCCAATCAAGTCCAAGCATTCAAACACACTCCATAGGGTGTAGGGAAGCTGTTTAGATCATCACAACTCATCTGTAACACCTCCAACTCAAAAATCACATTGCTCTTGTTGTCACGGCCTTCAAGTGAGCCTAAACTTGGTCATCTCTTAATTTATGCATATTTCCTCGCACAATACTTTTGCCAAATGTTCATATTCATGCATAGAATGTTTCCCCTTAATTAATTGCTTTGTTTGAATCGTGTATCAAAATTCTCAGCCTTCATGCAAATTTTAGGGTTCTTGAGGTTTTGTCTTGATTTCTTATTCCATGTTAAAAATAAATGAAATTAAAGACTATAGACATGATCGTGAGGTTGAAACGAACAGATTGATATGTGGTTTGCATGATTCCATCAAGTATTCAGTGAGATTGGAGAGAAAATGCAAATTTGGGCAAAACTCAGAACACGCACGTGTTCTTGGGTGTTCTTGGCGCCCTTTTTTGAAAATTAAAATATTTGAATTTTGTGATTTTATTTAATTGATTCAAAAATTAATTTATCTCTGAGTTTTAATGATTTTGAGTTGATTCTTTTTTTAATAATTCACAAAAATGTTAAAATATTTTATTTTACCAAAACTCCCAAAAATATTATTTATTTCATATAATTGATATTTTTGCAAAGAATTAATATTTTATTTGTTTTTGACATTTAAAATATTTTCCCTTCTTGATTTTGCAATTTTTAATGACTTCTAATCATTTTGTAGGTCAAAACATGATTTTTGAAACATTAATCCAAGATCACAATTTTTTTTCCACATGTTAAACAATTTTGGTCATTTTAATTGAATTTATTATTCAATTAAAATACATTTTGAAAACAAATTAGGGTTTTAATTAATTCAACCCTCATCAAACTTTTTCAAATCTTTTGGGCCTCTAATAGAGTGTAAGACTCAATCCTTTGTAAATACAAACCTATTTTGGGCCTCACTTATTATATAAGTCCCCTTGTATTTCAAAAACTTCGACGCGATCATCGTCCGTTGAAAAACAAACCCTGGGCCTCTCCTCAAGCTATAAGACCTATTCAAAATCTTTTGGGCCTCTATTAGAGTGTAATACCCAACCCCCTTTGAAAACCAAACCATTTTGGGCCTCAATGCATTGTATAAGACCCACCACGTTTTCGAAAACCTCGGCGCGATCGCCATTTTCAAACAAATGACCTTGGGCCTCTCCTTGAGCTGTAAGCCCCACCACTTGTACAAAAATAAATATTTTGGACCTCTTGAGAGAGTGTAAGACCCATCCCCTTGTACAGAAAACCTTTCTTGGGCCTCAGTCACTTGTATAAGTCCCTCTGTACAAAACGACAGTGCGATCACTGATAAACCTTGGGCCTCTCCTTGAGCTGTAAGCCCCAACATCTTTTCAAAATACTTTCTCCTTGGATTTTGAATATACTGTTGTTTTCAATCTTTCTTTGTTGAACAACTAACCAAACAGCATGGAAGCTCTACAACCGAGTAAGTGTTTATATGCTTTCTTTACCCCCTTTCATATATATATATATATATATATATATATATATATATATATATAATTGTATTATGGGGCTGTTTCACTGTAAGTCTTCTTTCATAAACTCATATCAACTGTGTAATACTAGTATAGATATTTAGAGTTTCCCCGGCAACTACGTCTAGCACTAAGCCCTGTTGATCACTCTTAAATAGACAAACTAGATCCCCATAGGATTACCAGACACAGTCTTCCCTCCTCTTGGGGTTAAACAATATGAAGACGTGAAAGGCAGCATTCTCGGTGAACCCTTTCACAGACTGTCACCCTTAGAAATCGTCAAAGAAACTCTACTCCCCAGAGATGATCTTTTCTCCGTGAATGGCATCTCTTGAGTTTCTTCCAAATTCTCAGACTTTCTTGGCTTGATCTATTCTCTGTGAATAGCCTGTCTTGAATTTCTCGGGGTTTGGGGACCCACAGGCTTCCTAAAAGCATCCCCGCCTCCTCTTGGGCGTTGTACAAGGACCTTACGGCTTCTTAGAAGTATTCACAACCTCCTCTTAGGCTTCGTATAAGGATTCTTCCTTCGGGAAGAGAGCCTCCTCTTGGGCTTCGTACAAATTGTCCCTCGGCTTCTTAAAAGTTTCCAGCCTCCTCTTGGGCTTCGTACAAATTATCCCGACGACCTCCTAAAGGTATAGGAACAGAAATTAGTCATCTTAATACAACAGTCTTTCAAAGAGTCAAGATCTTTCTACCGTGAACGTACTACTACTGTTTCTTTAAGCATAGTACAAGAGATAAAACTCTAGACTTGGACAGTCTAATCTCCTTGAGCCTCGAAGGCATTCTCAAGTAGGGAAAAACACCAGTAGACTCGGACAGTCTCCAATCCCCTTTGGATTTCCCATTTCCTTAAAGAACGGGAAATAACCCTGATCCTCTGATCAATCCCAAAGCATAGCCTTACCTTTAATCAGTCTCTTTATAAGAACTGATTTTCTCTTTTAATCAACCTACTGGACCTGTCACTCAACTAAAACAGTAATCCTTTTAGCCTCTATCTCGAGCTTCGTACGAGATATAAAAAGACTCTCTTGTTGAGTCAATAACCCTTTTAGCCTCCATCTTGGGCTTCATACGAGATACAAAAACACTCTCTTGTTGAGTATAAAAGACTCTCTTGTTGAGTCAACCTTTAGCCTCCATCTTGGGCTTCGTACAAGACATATCTAAAAGCACTCTCTTGTTGAGTCAAACCCTTTTAGCCTCTATCTCGGGCTTCGCACGAGACACAAAAACATCCTCTTGTTGGGTCAATAGCCTCCTCTTAGGCTTTGTATAAGAAAAACCCCAGTTGAGTCAATTAACCTTTTAGCATCAAAACTGTGCCTCATTCACAGGATACAAACATCAACAACTCCTTTCATCTAATCGCTGTAAGCGGCAAGCCTCTGGATTATTTACATCTACGCCACTGTCCCTCTTTTAGCATGAGAAATTCCTAAGAAAAGATGGCATTGCTCTTCACTGAGTTAAAGTCTTCTCCTTCAGGTTAAAACCCTCTATAAAGCAAATTATGGCATTGCTAGGATTCACATATCCCGGTTAAAGTAATCCTCCTTTATAGTCAGTCACCCAACAGCTGTGACACACAGACCCCCTTTAGAGATGACAAATTCTCTCTAAAGACAACACCTTTTTAAGCTTCACATCTTGGGCTTCGAACAAGATACAAATAGACCCTTCAGCTTCACATCTTGGGCTTTGAACAAGATATAAACCACCTTTAGCTTCACGTATTGGGCTTTGAACAAGACACCAAAACATCATTTCCTCCCATAGAATAAGAGGAACTACGATCGCTCTGATTTCCCTGTTTCGGTAAACGGGAATACGTAGGCATAAGATTGAAAGAAAAATCTTAGCGAGCACACCACATCAAAAAAAACCTCAGGTCACAAATCCTCACATATCCACCAAAATATCCGAGTCTGTATTCCCCACCAAAAGTCTAAATTCAAGCAAAATAACCTAAGAGAGCCCCCCCCCCCCCCCCCCCCACATTGATCGCATCTGTAAACCAATAGTTTTGACTGTTTGACCTCAGTTTGCAAAGCAGGGTTAGTTGGAGACATCTATTTCCCTTCCTTCATAAGCTTCAATAGGACAAAAAATGAATCGACCTGTAGTAACCCAGAGCGGAAGTGCTTAAGAACCACGTCCAAAATCGCTCACTACAGTGGTTTTGATACACTGATGTATCACCACCCCAGTGGTAGAAGGCGCACGCTGCACACAAGAGGTCTGGGGTTCGAATCCCCCTCGCCCCAGATCCTCTCAATTTTAATGATTTTTTATTGGTTCTTTTTGCAAAAAATCACAAAAATGTTAAAATATTTTATTCCACAAAAAAAATCAGATTTATATTAATTATTTAATATAGTTGATATTTTTGTAAATAAATTCATTTTTAATTCTTTTAAACACTTTTAAAAGTGGAATTTTATCTTGAAAATCAAAACCAAATGAGTTTTAATTCATCTTGTGATTAAAACATCATTTTTCAAGTCTCAACCAAAAATCACAAGTTGTTTATTCAAGCTTATTTGGTATTTTATCACTATTTATTGATTTTCTTTAAGAATTTACTTTTACAAATGATAAAATTAGGGTCTCTTTGATTTTCACCCTCACAAATCTTTTTCAAACACTCATGGGCCTCTAATAGAGTGTAAGACCCAATCCCCTTTAACCAAAACCATTTTGGGCCTCAGATATTGTATAAGTCCCGACACGATAAAAAAATCTTCGCGCGATCGCCAGTGTAAAATAATCTTTGGGCCTCTCCTTGAGTTGTAAGCCCCATCACTTGTATTAAAACACTTTTGGGCCTCTAATAGAGTGTAAGACTCATTCCTTGTAAATAAGATACCTTGTTGGGCTTCAGACATTGTATAAGACCCACTGTGTTTTCAAAAACCTCGGCGCGATTGCCGTTTTCAAACAAATCATATGGGCCTCCCCTCGTGTTGTAAGTTCCATCTTTATTTTTCAAAACATCCTTGGTCCTCTCCTTGAGTTGTAAGACCCATACCTTTGTACAGAAAACCTTTTGGGCCTCAGGCGTTGTATAAGTCCCAGTACAATCTTTTCAAAACAACTTCCCTTTTGATTTAGATTCAAATATACAGTTGTTATCAAAACTTTCTTTAATTTCTTTGAATAACTAACAAAACAGCATGGAAGTTTGCTCACCTGTAAGTTTTTATCCGCTTTCATATACTCGCTTTAATATATATACTTGTATTGTGGGAAGTTGTGCATGGTTAGTCTTCTTTCATTCTTTTAAATACATGTCAAATATATATAATTGTATTGTGGGAAGTTGCGCATGGTTAGTCTTCTTTCATACTCCTTTACATACTTGTCATATATCAACTGTATATATACTAGTATAGTTATTTAGAGTTTTCCCCGGCAACTAGGTCTAGAACTAGGTAAAGCCATGTTGGTCACTCTTAAATACAGTCAAAACTAGATCCCCATAGGATTTCCAGATACAGTCTTCCCTTCTCTTAGGGTTAAACAATATGGAACAAAGAGAAAGGTAATATTCTCAGTGAACCTTTTCTCAGACTGTCACCCCTAGAAATTGTCAAAGAAATTATACTCCTCGGAGTTGATCTATTCTCTGTGAATAGCATCTCCTGAGTTTCTTCAAATCACAGAACTTTCGCTAAATGATATATTCTCTGTGAATAGCATTTCTTGAACTTTTCTTGGTTTGGGACCCACAGGCTTCCTAAAAGCATCCCCGCCTCCTCTTGGGCTTTGTACAAGGACCCATCGGCTTCTTAAAAGTTCTCATGCCTTCTCTTGGGCTTCATACAAGGACCTTCACGACCTCTTAGAGGTATAGGACAGAACTTAGTCATCCTTTGCTAGATTTGTCTTTCTAAAAGAAGTCACAAAAGCCCTTAGACCAATTTTAGGGTTGATACTCATCCCTTAAACGAGTCGGCCTCCTCTTGGGTATTGTACAAAGATAGACCACACTAATAGACTTGGACAGTCTAAATCCCCTTGAGTTTCAAAGACATTCTCAAGTTCCCTACAAACATAGGAAGAAACCCCGGATTCTGGATTAATCTCCAGCAAGAGTTAAAACTAGTGGGTTCTAAAACCCCGTCTCTCTCCTAAAATCCCCCATCCAGGGTCAGTTTATCATCATATAACACTATCCCAAATCAGAACCTCAAGGCATCTGATATATCAACTCTTCTAGAACCCTCAGTAAGAGTTGATTCCCAACTTGGACATACCTCGAGATCTCAACAATTCCCAGCATAAGATAGCCTCCTCTTAGGCTTTGTATAATGATCCTTTCCTCAGGAAAGTCAGCCTCCTCTTGGGCTTTGTACAATGATTCTCCCCAAAGGAGCTAACCCTTTTCAGACTCTCTTGTTGAGACAACCACTTTTCAGACTCTCTTGTTAAGTTAATCACGTTCCAAACTCTCTTGTTGAGTCAACCCTTTTTAGCCTCAATCTCGGGCTTCGTACGAGACAGATAAAAAGCACTCTCTTGTTGAGTCAACCCTGTTATTTCCTTGGTTTTATGGTTGGCATTATTTTTCTAAAACTCATGTAGCAGCAGATGTTGAATGAAGATGTCTAATAATATGTTTCATTACTCTTTGTTCAACATGTCGTATAAAGATGTTCCATGGTAGCTCATAGGACATCGTGCTGTGAAGTCAGTTTTAATGCAGATTTTGTTACTATGATTTGTAACTGAATATTCTGTGAATATTTGGTTATCCTATGTGGCATCCAAAGCATTTTTGGATTAGGGTTATTTGTTGGTTTTCGGATTTGTTGTTGTTTCTAATTATGGAGACATAATAGGAAACTTTGGATTGAAGACCTATTTTATTGGAGTTAATTTTGCAGAATTGTGAGCAGTCTATTTGCTGCATTTTTGAAGCCCAATTCAGTCCAGATTACAAGCTATAAATAGACTGATGTAAACCTAGTTTTAGGTATCGAACTTACATGTATTTTTAGGGTTGTGTGCTTGTATTTTGTGAGCCTAACTGGTATCTTATGATAACAGTATAAGGACTGTAGTGTAAGTTGTGTAAGGTTACTCATAAGCTTTTAAGCATTGAGTGACTGTGTGTTAATTCTCATAAGCTGTGAAGTATTGAGAATTTGTGTTTCGACCATTGTTACTTGTCTTGTAAGGAACCAGTCACGGGTTGTGATTGAAGAGGGATTTGAGGAGGGCCTCATACCTAGGGGAGTCTTAGGTAGAAGTCATAGGAAGGGTAGTGATTAAGTGAGCTGATTGAACCGGGTGTGGTTATTAGTGAATTGATACTATCGAATATTGATTTCATCCCTGGCTTGGTAGCCCCCAGATGTAGGATAGTTAGATCCGAACTGGGTTAACAATTTCTGGTGTTCTTTACATTTTCTGCACACTTTTGTATTGAACTTGTTCATTGTTGTCGTATATCAGTGTCTCGACATCTCGATAGGACATCTGATATATAGGCCAGAATTTCAAACCCTTTTTTAGCCTCAATCTCGGGCTTCGTACGAGACAGATAAAAAGCACTCTCTTGTTGAGTCAACCCTTTTTAGCCTCAACCTCGGGCTTCGTACGAGACAGATAAGAGCACTCTCTTGTTGAGTCAAACCCTTTTTCGCCTCAATCTTGAGCTTCATACAAGACAGATAAGTACCTCCCCAGTGGAGTTAGCCTTCTCTTAGGCTTCATATAATAATATCCCCCAAAGAGTCAGTCTCTTTTAGCCTCCGTCTTGGGCTTTGTACAAGACACCAATATATCCACTCTCTTGTTGAGTCGGTCTCATACAGCCTCCTCTTAGGCTTTGTATAAGGACTTCCCCAGTGGAGTCAATCAACCTCTTAGCTTCAACCTTGGGCTTTGATCAAGGCACATAAAAATCAACAATTCCTCTTTAGAGATGACAAATTATCTTTCAGTCAACCTTTTAGCTTCAATCTTAGGCTTTGAACAAGACACAAATACTCCGTTTAGCCTCTGTCTTGGGCTTTGAACGAGACACCAAAACATCTTTTTCCTCCCTTAGAATAGGAGGAACTACGATTGCTCTGATTTCCCTGTTTCAATTAAACGGGAATACGTAGGCATACGATTACGAAATCTTAGCGAGCATGCTAATCAAAAACTCTAGGTCCAGTACCTTCATACACCAATCAAAACTTAGGTCCAGTGTAACGCCCCAGTTTTAGTTAGTTTTATTTAATTGAGTCGTTTTGATTATTTTATTATTATATTATTTTATTTTTGACTTTTATTTGAAAATATATTAATTTTCATCGTGATTATATTTTATCGCGTGTTGGGAGCGTTTGCGAGATGTTTGAGTGTAGGAGTATTTTGGTCATTTCATTTATTTTCTTAAGTTAGGAAACATAAATAGAAAGAAAAAGAGAGAAAAATAGTAAGGAAAGAAAAAGAAGAGAAGAAAAAGAGAAAGAAGGAAAGAGAAGAGAAAGAAGAAAAGAGAGAAAAACTTGTGGATTAAGAAATCGACCAACCGACTTTCAAAAACACGATTAAATCGGGTAAGGGTGTGAAACTCGATTATCTTATGCTTGTGTATGATTATGTATGTGTTTGTGTGGAAGTTTTTCTAGTTTTTCCATTATAGGTCGAAATGAGAAAAATGAATCGAAATCGATGTTTTCGCGGTTGAAAATAGATATAAATGGCATTGTATGATCACATCATGTTTATGAACAATTGCTGATGTTTGTTTTGCTGTTGGAAATTAATTGGGTTGGAAAATAGGGATTTTGGGGTGTTGGTGTCGTGTAAAAACGCAGCAGAATTTTTCCATTTCTGGTGTAGGGCGTCGGGCGATGCCCAGAGCGCCGGGCAACGCGGAATTGCGTCGGGCGATGCCCGAGAGGCGCAGCCTAGCACGTTCCTGACTCTTTTGAGTCATGGATGGGGAATTGTTTCGCCACTACTTCGCCGGGCGAAGTAGAGGCGAAGGGCCAGCGCCGGGCGGTAGTTGGGCAGCGCCGGGCGGTCCTGGGGAATTTCAATAATTATATTTTCTTTTAAATCCCATAACTTGTGATCCGTTTATCGGTTTTGAGTGTTCTTTGTGTCGTTGGAAAGCTATTGAGGTGTACTTTCTTATTATAATGGTTTTGAGATTGTTGGCCGATTTATTTATGTCAGGAATTTGGGATAGCGTCGTTTTGTCGACTTTTGCCGTTGTAATTGTGTGTAATTGATGTGTATCATGCAATGAGCTGTTGATATGGGTATTGTATGACTTGTGTGCTGTTGTGTGATGAAAATGCATGTGATAAGATGTTGTGATGATGGTTTGTGGCCTAAGGGCAAGTAAATGCAATGTGTTGTATTTGATGATATATGTATGATTATGGATGTGTATATGTGTGCATTTGAATGTCATGAGTCATTGTATGCCAAGCATTATGATATGCATTCTTGTGATGTCGTGTGCCCTAGTGGGTGTGAGCGACGAATCGGTTCCAGAGGGAATCTGCTATAACATCGTGAGCCTTATACCGAGAGGACCTAAAGCGATGATTATAGACTATCGTGAGCCTTATACAAAGAGGACCTAAAGCGATCAGATTGTGAGCCTTATACAAATAGGACCTAAAGCAATCCATAAACGTCGTGAGCCTTATACCGAGAGGACCTAAAGCGACGGGGAACATCGTTTGCCCGACGGGGAGTTACACTAAGTAACAAGCGATGATTCCAATAGTTCCTGAGTGAACTAGTGTTGAGATGATGGATGGAATGGTACCGCATATGCATTGCATAGAGTCGTTGTGTCGGTCTCTGTGCATTTGAATAAATCATGAATGGATTAATTTTGTGTGGAATTGTGATTGGAATTAATGAGTTGAGATATATATATATATATATATATATATATATATATATATATATATATATATATTTGTGTTGGTGATAATTGTATTGTGCATGATTGATATGCATTGGTGATGGATATATGAAATATGCATTGTGTTGTTGTGTATTTGAATTCTGGTGTAAGTTATGGTGAGAATATTTTACATGAGTATTTTTGTGTTATTATATAATTATATGCAATTATATTATGATTGTGTTTCTCACCCTTCTGTTGTTTTAAATGCTCTATGAGGCATTGCAGATTAGATGCTGAAGGTCTTTTGTGAAGCTTAGGTCTTCATTCTTTTGTCAGTCGGCTCTGATATGTAGCACCGGGTAGTCGGGGAGATCGTTATGTGATTATTTGTATTATGTACGCGTGTTTTTGGATTGTACTTGCGTGACTTTGTATATAGCAGACAAACTTGTTATGATGTATATACAAACGAGATTCAGTTACAGATTTTTCTGCTTTTATTCTGTATCTGAATTGTGGGTGTTAGGAACTAAGTTCCTTTGTTATGTGCTACCTGAATTGTTGCATATCTTTATGAGCAGGTTGTTGTATGTTTGTTTCAAATTGATGTGACGCCTCTGTCTATGCCGTGAATTTTTAATTATACTCTGATTAACTGTATTGCTTTGATAGCCTGGGGGTGTAGAAGGGGGTGTTACATCCAGCACCTTACCAAAAAATCACTCACTCATACTTTCCCAACCCATTAACAAATAAACACCATCAAGTACAAAGCAAAACCTAAAGCTAATATCATGTGGATAACCACATATAGGATGGGTAACTGAAAACTACCCATTGTATAACCTAGCCCTGGACCCCCCAATCTCTTTAAGCGCTTGTCTAGTTAGACATTCGCGTGCAAGGTTAGTTTTCGATACCTTCCCTTTCCCTTCCAGCTTCATGGGATAATTAAGAAATCAGAAAGTAGCACCCACTCCTCCTCATTGCGGTGAGGAAAACCCAGCGATAAGGTGGTCGCGTCACCGACAAAAATCGTTCACTACAGTAAAATGGCGACTTCATTGGGGACGCATTTTATTGTTTAGGACTAGGATTATTATAGCTCCTAAGAGGTCTAGGATGTTAGCTTTAGGAATGAATATATATATATATATATATATATATATATATATATATATATATATATATATATATTGTTTTTCCTACTTGATATTCGTGTTTATTTTTCTGCTAATGGGACTGCGGGTGATGCCGCATCTGGAAAGATTGAGTATACACCTAAGAAAGGTGATGGCACGAGACGGGTAATCTTACAGGGAGTGACTCTCAAATAAGAGGTCCCGGTAGACCATCAAATCAGTGGAGATACCTTTTGCGGATTCAATGCCTATACGACTTCGGTTGTTGAAAGCATATTCACTACTACAAAACGCGTAAACAACGACGCCATGCTCACAACGCTTCATCCCTACACCATTGTGACATATCTAAACTAAGGCGCGGTTGTATTTTATTTATTTATTGAATAAAACTTATCTGTATATAACAACGGTTGATAAACCAACCGTGGTGATTATCTGTATATAACAACGGTTGATAAATCAACCGTGGTGATACCTTCAAGCTTTTATGTGCTCGAACCTCAGCGCATTCATATATATTATTCCTTTTATGTTAAAGCGCGCCTTTACTTTTTTATTTACTTTTAATTAAAAAAATTAAAAGTTATGACTACGGTTGTTTATATACACCGTTGTGATATATTTTTGTATGTTTTTTAAATTTTTAATTCTAAAAATAACTCTGGCGCTTTAATATGAAATTTCATTATGCAAATAATATATCATAACGATGTAAATTCTTGACCGTCGCAGTAGTGTTTCAATATTCTCCAAACTAGCTAGTCTCATTGTCTCCTCAGTATCCTTTTTTCCATTGAAAATAGAAACCAGATGAAACATTACACGATTTCAACCCTAAACCCTAACCTTCAATACTGTGAAACAATACACGATTCCACCAAAGCTTGCATCATCAGTATCCATTTGTTGTCATTTTCGTCATCATCGTCACGGTAGTGAAGAAAATAGAAGATTACGCACATACCAACATCGTCGTCATCATCATCACCGTCGAGAAGGAAGATAACAACAACACCGTCGTTGTCGTAAGGAAGGAAGACAACAACAACACCAACACCAACATCGTTTACTTCGTCGTCACGTTTAGGGTACGTAAAATATTTTCCCCATGCATCTACAGTAAACTCTTTTGCCATTGTTGTTCATGTTGTTGTTGTTGTTGTTATTTTTGAACTTAGATGTCGACCTTGTCGAGTTCTTCATCAGAAACCAGCGAAGAAACTCAAACAAATGAAAGGTTAGCCAATGAAACTCAAACAACTGAAAGTCAAACGAAAAGATCACAAAGAGGTGTCACAATGATGCCCCAATTCACATCAGTCCGCAACTCATCTGGTGCAAAAATTCCGATCGAGTTTGATTAGCACTACAGATTAGTGGATTGTCCACATTACGCTACTTTTAGGAGTTATGTTGCGTTCCTTGCACGTAGCAAAGTCAGTATACTGATTGATGATTGGAGAGAAGTGGATGGTAATGTCAAAGACAGCATATGGACAGACGTTAAGGTATTTCATACTATAATTTTCATATATTTGATATCACTACCTATAGTTTCTAATTCATACTTATATATTGATTTAATGTAGTTGAATTTTGAGTTTACCGATGACTCAAAATTGAAAAGAAAGTGGATAACTTATGTCGGTGTTCATTGGAGGGGATTTAAGTCACGGCTCACCGTTGACTATATTATGAAGCCTAAGAGCGGTCTTCAACCTCCATAGATTCGGTATAGTTTTTTATCGAAGAAGGTGTGGCACAAGTTTGCGAAGAAACGCCGTTCTGAGGAATTCAAGGTTAGTACTAGTCTTATGTAACCTATAATGTTATGCTAATGAGTTATAGATACTAATCATACACATTTTTCACTATGTTAATAACAGGCTAAAAGCGAAGTAGGAATTCAGAACAAGGTAAAAAACATGTACCCCCATAGATTGTCTCGTGGGGGTTACAGGAAACTTGAGAAGAGGATCCTGCAGGAAAAACTACAAGAAGGAGGAGATGGTGACATTCCATCTCCACCTTCAAGACATGAGAAATGGAAGAGGGCTCGATTAAGACCTAATGGAGAGTACACCTCTGAGGCTTCAAGAGTAGTTGCTGAGAAAATTGTAAGTATATGTTTTGTTTAAATGCTTTTGCTTATGTAAGTTGCTCATGAGTTGTTATTTAAATGCGTTTGCTTATGTAAGTTGCTCATGTTGTGTAGGATAACTTGGTTGTGGCGGCCCGTGAAGGCACATTTGTTCCGGAAGCACGACATGACATATTAGTCGAAGTTATCGGAACAGCTGAGCATGGAGGCCGTGTCCGTGGTGTTGGAGATGGTGTCGGCTTGAGGTCATACTTTGTATCTCAAAGAAGAAGCACCGAAACCACTGAATTTCTTGCTCAATGACAAAAGATTAATAATGTTGAGAAGTAATTGGCGGAGCAAAGGAGGCTGTTTGAGGAGGAGAGGGAAAAAAGGGAGAAAGAAGTGGAAAGGTTACAAGAGATGTATTCGGTATGTGTCGTAAATCGCGCTTATTTTTGTATGATATATATTATATGTTCTAATTGAATATATTGTGCTTATTTTTGTTTTATGTTCTAATTGAATGTTATGATGTAGAGATTAAGTGAAAGCCTCGAACAAAGAACTAATGAAGATCGTCGTTGCGTTGGTGATGATCAAACTCCAAGTAGAAGTGTCGTAAATCACACTTCTACAAAAGAGAGTAATTGTACAGCCCCTCCCCCACCTGTAGATAACCGCAATGGGATATTGGACCCTATTCCAAATGAAATAACAAGTTTATACTACTCCATTTCAACAATAGACCTTGCGCAAGCTCTCCCGCTAGAACATTGCCCAAAATTGGATTTAGTGTATTACACTCCTGAAGATGTGAGGGATGTCCTCGCAGGATATAAGTGGCTTGACATATCTATTTTGCAAGTTTGGTGCACGTAAGTATATAGTCGAATATACATGTCATTATAGAACATTATAATTTTTTGTATTTTCTCCCTTAATTTATTCATTTTCTTTGACCATTTAGGTACATTCACTGTGTTTGTATAGAATTGAATAAATCAAGTACCTATGGAATCTTGGACCCAAGTTTTATTGCTTGGGCGTATAATGAAAAAAATATCAGAGAAAAGTACTTGAAAAGCCGGCTAAATGACGGAGGAAAAGAATGTTACCTTGCACCATTCCTATGTAGGTTAGTATTGTTGTAATTTATTTCTATATTCTATATTTAGTTTTGTTTTAGTAACAACTAATAATATATATATATATATATATATATATATATATATATATATATATATATATATTCTCGTGTTCATTCAGTGGTCATTGGCAATTGATCGTAATATCGTTTAGGACAAATACGGTGACATTACTATGTTCCTTGCACGATCCACTCCACAAACCAATGAAAGATCTTGTATTAACGTAAGTGTCTTTGTTTAATATCATTTTCTTTGGCATTAATTGTAATTAGTTTATCATGTAATATGTTTAATTCAATTTTCAATGTGCAGTATTGTGGAGCAAGTTAATATATTGAGGAATGTTAGAAAAAAGCCCACATACCTTGCTCCTAAAGTAAGTGGCCTGATTACATGTTTATTTCATTTACATTCATGCATGTGTGGTTGTATTCATGTTTTTATATTCATGTAATTTGTAGACGAGGAAACAACGCGGGAGTTACGAGTGTTGGTATTTTATCATGAAACACATGTTAAACATCGACCTTGCCGGCATTGTTGATTCATGGGATACGGTAATATATGCCATAAAATGTTTACATATATTAATATATAAGTTGACTATTGAATTATTATCATGCATGATATATCTTCAATTTTTTGCTCTTATGTAGATATTTAACGACGAAACCCCATTCCCCCTTGAGGACTTTGTGGATCTTCGTAAACGTTGGGCGTATATCCACAATGAGCTTAAGGGTTCTGCTCCTGCTGTATGATATATCAGCAACATTTTTTTATGCACATATTTTTTGCTTTTAATGCACATAATGTGAACAATAGTTTTGACTTTTGATGCACATAATGAAATCAATAATATTGGATTTTGATTTAAACAATGTTAGCAGTTTAATTCTCTGATTCATTTAGCTTTTGATGTAAATTTCTTTTGAAGTAAATTCTCTGATTCATTTATAAGGATAAAATATAGGAAGAATTGTGTTTGATGCACATATTGTGTTTGCATGTAAACAGAAGCTGTTTTGGCAGGATAAATTATGGGAATAATTTGATACGCAAATAAATTTTATATTTAAAACAATCTGTTTTTGGCAGCGGTTATAAACCTATTCGTAGTTGTATGTCAAACGCTAATATAAATAAAAAATGGTGTTGCTGAGAATCGAACCAGATCACAGTTTAGTATATCACAACGGTTGACTAAACTAACCGTCGTGAAATGGTGCGCGCATACTGGAATACAACAACGTTTCCCGGACCGTCATTGTACGTACCTCATATACAACAACACTCTACATAACAACGCCTTCGCCCCCGTCATTATATGTCATTTCCAACCGTTGTTAAATGGGTTTTTCGTAGTAGTGATTGTTCGATTGGGTTGTCCGTGAAACTGAGGATTTTAGTAGACTAAGACCATGTTACTATTTTGTAGTGCGCAAGCTATCGGAAATAGTTGTCACGTGATACTACCCTTATTTGAGACCACTCTAAGATACATCAGCTCGCTCAGGTGAACCAGCCTGCTGTTGTTATCCCAAGAGGGGTCAATGATTTTACGGACAGGTATAAAAAATCACCAGTATAACCTTTGGGGATGGGTAGAGCCTTGACTTCATGACACCGAACCTTTGACCCCATGTTTTTTCTATGTTTTTGTGTGTTGCATTCATGCATTTATTTCATTAAAAAACATTTAAAACAAAGAAAAAATTTCTCTTCTAGTCTCTCTTTTTCAAATTAAACTGAGAAAATGATTGCAAATGTCAGAGAGAAAGATTGTGTTATGGATTTCGGTAGAAGGAAGACTTACAAGTATACCTTCAAGGTTCCAAAATTAGAGGATTTAAGAGGTTTGGCAAGGATGATCACCAACCCTGATGCTTTCAGAGCTAAGTATGGAGGACTACTGTCTCTGTTAAGGGTCCATGTAATTGAAGGAATCCTGTTCACACTCATCCAGTTCTACGATCTGGTCTATCACTGCTTCACATTCCCGGATTATCAGCTAGCACCAACACTGGAGGAGTACTCTCACCTGACTGATTTACCTATCACTGATCAAGATCCCTTTTCTGGACTGGAAGAAATTCCAAAGGATCAGACCATTGCAAGAGCAATTTATTTGGACGAGTTAGAAGTCAGTACTCACATGACCACTAAGGGTGGAATCCAAGGTTTGCCAGCCCAGTTTCTGATAAAGAAAGCCCTGTACTTTGCTAGTATAGGGAATGTGCCTGCTTTCGAAAGCATCTTTGCTTTGCTCTCCTATGGGTTATTTCTGTTTCCCAACATTGATAGCTTCGTTGATATCAATGCCATTAAGATTTTTCTAATTGGAAACCCCGTACCAACCTTGCTCGCAGATGCTTATCATTCTGTACACTTAAGGAATTTATACAGCAGAGGAATGATCACATGTTGTGTACCCTTGCTATACAAATGGTTCACTTCCTATTTACCCAAGTCTACTGCTTTTTAGGATCAAAAGAATACTTTACGTTGGTCGTAGAGAATCATGTCTCTTACCAACTCTGACATCGATTGGTACAATCGAATCTATGACGGGATCAGGATCATTGACCGTTGTGGAAACTTCCCTAATGTATGCCTCATAGGAATTAAAGGAGGAATTAATTATCATCTAGTTTTAGTTCGTCGTCGATTCGGATACCCGATGAGGCATGTCCCGCACAATGCTCATCTGGAAGTTCTTTTCTTCAAGGAAGGAGAAAATGACAGGGCACTAAAGACAGAAATAGTACATGCTTGGAAACATGTTCATAGGAAAGGAAGAGAGTCTCTAGGGAAACCAGACTGTAATTCTGCGGAGCCTTATCTCCACTGGGTACAAACTAGAGCTCTCAAGCTGAGGATGCCTTACCCTCGTCAAGGAGTTCTTCCATTAAAGGAATTTGTCCTTTATTTTATGTCAGATACGGAAAAGCTTCAGGTTACTCTCAACAAAGTTCAACTGAAGAAGAGGTCTTGGAAGAACAAGTATCGTATTCTCAACATGCAGTGTAACAAAATACAGCAACTATTAAAAGATAAAGATGCTCTAATTGAGATTTTAGAGCATCATGCTGTAGAGAATCAAGATGAACAAAGGAATTTGCTCGCTCCTTTCACTTGGCAAAGGAATGACAACCCGACAACGGCTCAAGAGCCTCGGTCAAAGAAAAGAAAAGCACCAGAACCAGCACCTGAGCTCTCCTCAGAGAGGACTTAGGATCCATTAGTTTTGACATTTCCTTTTACAGCACTTTGTAAATTACTGTATGTCCATTTCCGCAATCTTTGACTTCAATAAAACGGGGTTTCCCCATTGTATGATATTTGCAATCCAATTGTCGAAGTTTCTTTTGATTAACAAAAAAATTTAATTAATTAATCATTGCATATCATCCATCGTTCTCACGTAACGCATTTTTCTTCCCTACGAATCTCACGTTTGTGTCTCGGTTCGGGCCAACATTCAAAAGAAAATGGATAATCTCGAGGAAGAGAACAGAGAGTTGAGAGAAGAACTCGACGCTCTAAAAGAAGATCTGAGGAAACTTCACAATGACATGCAAGCTCTAGCAGCAGCTCAGATGCAACAACAATGGACTGTGATCTCAGAGATCACATCTACGCCCATAGTGGAAAAGTATGATCCTCGGTATAACATGCCAAAGGATCGTCCCTGGAGCATGCCACTTAACTATATCCCGGAAGGATATATTTCGCCGATCATGGAAGATCCGGAAACTGCAGCAGGAGCCGTCGGGCCTGAAGGTTACAAACTTTGGGAAAGCGAAGATGCAAGGGGCATGACAGCAACTCCTGAAGGTTACAAACTTCGGGAAAGGGAAGCACTGAGAGTCACTGCCATAATGACTGTACCACCACCCGTGGTACACACTGTCCCGGAAGGACAGATTCCACATATACCTTCTGGTGGAAATGAAAGTATGAACGATAAAATGAAGGAATTCCAGGAACAGTTCCTGGAGATGCAGAAGGAACTGCAAGCCATTCGCGGT
This sequence comes from Lathyrus tuberosus, assembly GCA_022829125.1. Lineage (NCBI taxonomy): Eukaryota > Viridiplantae > Streptophyta > Magnoliopsida > Fabales > Fabaceae > Lathyrus > Lathyrus tuberosus. The sequence goes on from JALAZF010000661.1 coordinate 1,976,955, forward strand.
CAGGATCTATTTGGAAAGGATGCCACAGACCTTTGTTTGGTCCCCAATGTGAAAGTTTCGCTCAAATTCAAGGTGCCCGAATTTGAAAAATACAAGGGTAACTCTTGCCCTCAAAGTCACTTGGTTATGTACGCTCGGAGGATGTCAACACAGACAGAGAACCAATAGCTACTGATCCATTACTTCCATGATAGTTTAACCGGTGCCGCACTCAAATGGTACATGGGTTAAAACTGCACTAAGATCGTCACTTTCAGAGATCTTGGCGCTGCCTTTGTTCAACAATATAAGTATAACCTGGACATGGCACCGGACGGAGATCAACTTAGAGCCATGTCGCAGAAGGACAAGGAAACTTTCAAGGAATATGCTCAGAGATGGCGTGAAATTGCCGCTCAGATTTGTCCACCTCTTGAGGAAAAAGAGATGACAAAGATCTTCTTGAAAGCCTTAAGTTCGTTTTACTACGACAGAATGGTCGCCAGTGCGCCCAGTGACTTCACCGAGATGGTGGGCATGGAAGTTCGTCTTGAGGAAGCTGTCCGAGAAGGACGTTTAATTAAAGATGTTGGATCGTCAAGCAGTACCAAAAGATACGGTAGTGCTTTCCCTAAGAAAAAAGAGCAAGATATTGGTAATATCTCTCTCGGAAAGCAAAGGCGACATTACCAACCAGTAGTAGTTGTAACTCCTGCTATTAATCCTGCGCTTGTTCCAACGTATCAACCTTGGGTTGCTCAGAGCCAACCGAATCAACAACAATATCAGCAAAGGACACAACAGCATCTTCAGCAGGCTCATCCTCAGAACAGCAACAACCGTACAACGCGACCACCAGGGTTTGACCCTATACCAATGTTGTACGCAGAACTGTTTCCGTTACTACTGGTCAAGGGGCATGTCCAAACCAGGTCTCCTCTTACAGTACCGGAAAATCTGCCTTTTTGGTTCAAAGCGGATTAGACTTGTCCTTACCATCAAGGAGGGTCAGGGTATAACATAGAAAACTGTCTCAGTTTCAAATCTGATGTGCAAAAGCTTGTCAGGAGGGGGGTCTTATCCTTCAAGGATACAAATCCAAATGTTCAGACGAACCCGTTACCTCAACATGAGAAAGCTGTGGTAAATTTGATATAGGGAGACTCTAATCACGGCTATCAAATTCATGATGTACTCTTATTAAGGGCTAATCTGGTCAAGATGCATCGCAGACAGAGCGGATATGAGCATGTACCACCTCATAACTATCACCAGTGTGATATCTACTATAAAAACAATCAAGGATATTCTGTGGTGCAATCAGCTCTACGGGAACAGTTGGATCACGGTTGGATCCAGGATCACAAAATTCGTGGGGTCAACATGACTTATAATACGAATTCCAACATCATTCAAAACCACGACATTCGTGCGATGAATGTCAACTTGGTGGCAATGCACTCAAGGCAAAGCCAACATCATGATCTGCCACAACACGATTATGATTCCTGTCTGATTTGCTCGGTAAATAATCAGGGATGCTCTTTTATACAAGAGGCCCTCCAGCGTCAGATGGATTTTGGATGGATCCAAGACTACCGTGATAGAAATCCCTATCAGGTCAACATGATTCAAATTTTCGATATTCGCGTGATGAATATCAGCTTGGTGGAATTACAAGCTAAGCAGGTCCAGCTCGGTTTTCTGACTTCGCATGAGTATTTGAGTTGTAGCGTATGTCGTGAGAGTAACTAAGGTTATGCACTCGTTCAAAGGACGCTTCAACACTTGTTAAACCACTGGTGGCTTCGGATCTATCTAGATGAAGACATACAACAAGTCAGTATGACTAATGGGAACCCTACTACGCATCAAAGTCAGGATGTTCGATCAATGGAAACAGACCTAGTGAGGTTACACTGCATACAAAGCGGACGTGACTGGGTGCCACCACACAACTACGAACGAGCGCTGTAGAGTCTGCTCGGAGAATAATCAAGGATGCTACCTCGTGCGAGCAGCCCTTCAAAGTCAGTTGGACCATAAGGAAATTCAACCATGGTCAAGCTCTAATTCAATGTCAAACTATCATCCGGATCAAAGCAAGGATGTTATCTTGATCCCTAAGCGAGAAGTGGCCAAACATGTATGTACCATAATCCCTTTACTCCGTGAGTCAAGAGTCCCTCTTGATGGTGGGAAGGTTCTCAATCTCGAACCAATTGAGGCCAGTTATGATGGTCAGAAAAATCAAAAGGCTCCTGTAGTTATCTATCTGCCGGGACCAGTACCGTACAAGTCCGACAAGGATATCCCTTACAAGTACGGTGCAACAACAGTTGAGAATGGAAAAGAAGTTCCATTACCCTCAGTCGTGAATATTGCAGACATCAGTCGAGTAACACGGAGCAGTCGAATCTTCAACAGAGGAGTTGGAGAACCTACCAGAGAAAAGGAACTTCAAACAGGAGGTCCCAATTAGCCAGTCGGTCAATCTAGTGATCCCGACCTTTCAACAAACAACGATGACAGGCTGAAGCTCATCCAAAAAAGTGAGTACAACATTATTGATCAGCTGTTGCAAACTCCTTCAAAAATCTCTGTGTTATCTCTATTACTCAGTTCCGAAGCTCACAGAGAGGCTCTACAGAAAGTCTTAGAGCAAGCCTTTGTTGAACAGGATGTGACGATAAGATAATTCAATAGCATCATCTCTAACATCACTTCCTGCAACAATTTGGGGTTTAGTGACGAAGAATTGCCAGAAGAAGGAAAAAGTCACAACATGCACTCAATATTACAGTCAACTGCCAGGACGATGCTTTAGCCAACGTACTGGTCGACACCGGATCGGCTCTGAATGTTATGCCGAAATCCACTTTAATGCGACTATCATTCAAGGGATCCCCAATGAGGGGCAGTGAGGTCATCGTCAAAGCATTTGACGGATCCCGGAAAGCAGTTATTGGCGAAGTCGACCTTCCCATAACTATCGGTCCTCACACTTTCCTGGTCACTTTCCAGGTCATGGACGTCCAGGCAGCGTACAGTTGTTTATTAGGAAGACCTTGGATACACCAGGCTGTGGCAGTCACTTCGACACTGCACCAGAAACTGAAGTTCCTTAAGAACGACCAACTAGTCACAATCTGTGGAGAGCAAGCCTTGATCGTGAGTAACTTATCATCGTCTACTTGTGTAGAACCAGAGGAGGTTGTTGGAACTCAGTTCCAAGCACTGTCGGTGAGCAATGAGAATCAATCAGAAAAAGGAACCTCGATTTCCTGGTACAAAAATGCTCTCGAAGTGATCAAAAGTAACAATGCCAAGGGATGGGACAACTTGTCATTCCTACTGATAACAAAACCAAGAAGGGTCTTGGTTTTTCCTCAACCTGTACCCAGACAGCTACTAACGGTGAGAGTCTTCATCCCATTCAGGACTTCTTCCATAGTGGAGGTTTCCTTCACCCAGTGCCTCAAGAAGTACATACCATCAACGAGGGTGACTCCTCCGATACCGATGAAGAGTGGAAGTCATATCTTAACAAGGACGGTTATATGTCTCAGGAAGAGGTGCCTACGCCATTTTGCTATCCTGCACAGAGTCCGAGATTTATACCAAGGTCAGATGTCAAGATGATATATGGAGATTGTGATCCTGAAGGATGTCGTGCTCCACCAAATTCATTAGAGGAGGACACTCTAATGAAAGACAACTTTGACCACAACTATTATGGCCCAATGGATAGCCTGCCTCTCTGGCAGCCGTACCCGGGAGATTCAGGGCAAAAGAGTCAGCCCAACGATGCATATCAACTGAGCATTATCGAAAAGAATACCTGCGTCCCCACCAAATCATGGGATCAATACTCAGGATAATCAGAAAATATGCAGCACGACGATGAATTTGCAAAGCTTGCAGGGCTAGAATTCATCAACTATGCTTTTCCCGAGGTCAACGTCATCGAAAGGGACGACTCCTCCAGTTCCAAAGAAGTGTGGGACACCTTAGGACAACCAAGCGGCAAGTTCGACTACTTGGTCAAGTACACCGCTCCTGAGAGCTCTCGTTCAGGTTCAAAGACATCTAGCCTACTGGATGGGGAGATTTACCTGAGAGTATAAATACTATGTAAGATGCAATAGAAGAGTTCGTCTACGACAACTCTGCTTGGGAAACGAATTCCAACGATCCTGCTTCGCCAGAAATCAGCGTCATTTCTGAAGACAAGTCTAGAAAGAATGTGCCAGACTTTGTGATTCACCGAGGAGTTCGCCGCTAATGGGTTGCTTTCAATGTTCCGAAAGTCGTTTATAAGTCTAAGTAATTGTCGTCTTTATCTTAACCTTTCACCCTGCCCAAGTGAAATGGCTGTTTTGATAGGGCTCACTTTCTGTAAATTTCTCTCTTTGCTTCGCCCAAAGGGACTGAGTTTTGTTTTATAAGGTTGTAGTTTCAAGAATCGACTAGATCATAAATAAAATAACGTCGTTCTGTAATTTCCGCATTTATTATTGTTTTCTCTTTTCGCTTTTTCAAAAAATGGTAATCCTAAAAAACAACTCTATAATAAAAACAAGCAGTTTTCCAAAGAAAATACACTGCACACACTCTTGCAGTCTCTCTATCTCTTCTAAAAACAATCATCACGTCATGCAGATTGCTTTTTTTAAACCCCATTGAAACATACGATCCAATGCCTTCTCCCAACTTTGAATTCCCGGTATTTTAGGCTTAAGAAGAAGTTGACGACGAAATTCCAGAAGAGATCTCCCGATTACTCAGACAAGAGGAACGGTCAACTTGGGTTCAGAAGAAGAGAGAAAAGAAGTCAAGATTGGGGCACTGCTTAGTCCAACTATCAAACAAAGTTTGATAAAGCTTCTCAAAGAGTTTCCCGATGTATTCGCTTGGTCCTATCAGGATATGCCAGGGTTGGATACCAGCATCGTGGAACAGCATCTACCGTTAAGATTAGAATGTCTGCCAGTAAAATAAAGCTAAGACAGACTCACCCAGACATGGCCATCAAAATCAAAGAGGAAGTACAGAAACATATTGACGCGGGTTTCCTCGCCACATCAGAGTATCCTCAATGGTTAGCCAACATAGTACCCATTCCAAAAAAGGACGGAAAGGTCAGAATGTGTGTAGACTACAGGGATCTAAACAAGGCCAGTCCAAAGGATGACTTTCCTTTACCACACATTGACATGCTGGTAGACAGTACAACAAAGTTCAAAGTATTCTCCTTCATGGATGGATTCTCGGGCTATAATCAGATAAAAATGGCGCCGAAAGACTTGGAGAAAACTTCGTTCATTACCCCTTGCAGTACTTTTTGTTACAAGGTAATGCCGTTCGGTTTAAAGAATGTCGGGGCAACCTATCAAAGGGCCATGACTACTCTCTTTCATGACATGATACACAAAGAAATCGAGGTATATGTCGATGATATGATTGCCAAATCTAAGACAGGAGCGGAGCATGTGACCCACCTGTCAAAGTTATTTGAGCGGTTGAGAAAGTACAAACTCCGCTTGAATCCCAATAAGTGCACATTTGGTGTCCGTTCAGGGAAACTTTTAGGGTTCATCGTCATCCAGAAAGGAATTGAGGTTGATCATGACAAAGTCAAGGCCATTCAAGAAATGCCTTCTCCAAAAACTGAAAAACAAGTCAGGGGATTCCTGGGGCGTCTGAATTACATTTCCAGATTTATATTCCTTATGACCGCGACATGTGCGCCGATCTTCAAATTACTCAAAAAGAATCAGGACTGTGTTTGGACAGAAGACTGCCAAACCGCCTTCAACAGTATTAAGGAATACCTGTTGAACCCACCGATTATATTACCTCCAGTGGAAGGAAGACCACTGATCATCTACTTAACAGTCTTGGAAGACTCAATGGGTTGTGTACTTGGCCAACAAGACAAAACAAAAAAGAAAGAGTCTGCCATCTACTATCTGAGCAAGAAATTCACCGACTGCAAGACTCGGTACACTATGCTTGAGAAAACTTGTTGTGCTCTGGCTTGGGCAGCAAAACGTCTTCGCCAGTACATGATTTGTCACACTACTTGGTTAATCTCCGAAATGGATCCGATCAAGTATGTCTTTGAAAAGCCTGCTCTTACGGGAAGAATTTCCCGGTGGTAGATGTTGTTATCAGAATACGACATTAAGTACCATGCTCAGAAAGCCGTCAAAGGGAGTATTTTAGCCGATCATTTGGCTCATCAACCGATTGACGATCAGGAATCAGACGGGTTTGACTTCCCAGACGAAGATGTCATGTACTTGAAAATGAAATATTGCGATTAACCGCTACCCGGTGAAGGGCCAGAACCAGGTTCCCAATGGGGACTAATTTTTGACGGAGCTGTCAACAATTATGGAAACGGAATTGGGGCAATCATCATAACACCTCAGGGTACCCATATTCCTTTCACCGCCCGACTGACATTCAAGTGCACAAACAACGAGGCCGAATACGATGCTTGTATCATGGGTCTCGAAGAGGCGATCGACTTAAGGATCAAGAACTTGGATGTATACGCTGACTCAGCCCTAATTATCAATCAGATCAAAGGAGATTGGAACACATACCAATCAGGATTGATTCCCTACAAAGACTATGCGAGAAGGTTGTTACCCTTCTTTAACAGAATCGAGTTTCACCATATCCCTCATGAAGAGAATCACATGGCTGATGCATTAGCCACTCTCTCTTCCATGATTAGTGTAGTTCAATGGAATGACCTACCTAAGATCGACATAATGCGCCTCAAAAGGCCCGCTTACATCTTCACGATTGAAGCAGTCATAGACGACAGACCTTGGTATCACGATATCAAATGTTTCCTTCAGAAACAAGAGTACCCACCTGGGGCACTAAGGAAAGACAGAAAGACCCTCAGAAGGCTAGCAGGTAGTTTCTTCCTGAGCGGTGATACACTCTATAAGAGAAATTTTGACATGGTCTTACTCCGATGCGTAGACAGACCAGAAACAGACGCACTGATGAAAGAAATTCACGAAGGATCCTTTGGCACTCATGCCAACGGACGCACAATGGCGAGAAAAATTCTGAGAGCAGGGTACTATTGGCTGACCATGGAATCCAATTGCTACAAGTACATGAGGAGATGTCACAAGTGTCAGATATACTCAGACAAAATCCATGTACCGCCAACGCATCTCAATGTTCTCTCTTCCCCATGGCCTTTTTCCATATGGGGAATCGACATGATTGGCATAATAGAACCCAAAGCTTCAAACGGACATCGGTTCATCCTGGTAGCCATTGATTACTTCACCAAATGGGTCGAAGCAGCATCGTACGCCAATGTAACATGACAAGTGGTGGTCCAATTTATCAAAAACAATATCATCTGCCGTTATGGTGTTTCGAGCCAGATCATTACTGATAATGGATCCAACTTGAACAATAAGATGATGAAAGAGTTGTGCGCTGAGTTCAAGATCGAACACCATAACTCATTTCCCTACCGACCTAAGATGAACGGAGCGGTAGAAGCGGCTAACAAGAACATCAAGAAGATCGTTCAAAAGATGGTTGTAACTTACAAAGACTGGCACGAGATGCTACCCTTTGCTCTTCACGGTTATCGCACATCTGTCCGTACTTCAACGGGGGCAACCCCTTTCTCTCTAGTATATGGCATGAAAGCAGTGCTCCCCATAGAAGTAGAGATCCCATCAATCAAGGTATTGATGGAAGCTAAGCTAACAGAGGCTGAATGGTGTCAAAGTCGACACGACGAACTGAATCTGATCAAAGAAAATAGAATAACGGCACTATGCCACGGTCAATTGTATCAGCAAAGAATGAAGAAGGCGTTTGACAAAAAGGTCTGACACCGTGTCTATAGAAAAGGAGACCTTGTGCTCAAGAAGATACAATCATTTCTCACTGATTCCCGGGGCAAATGGACTCCGAATTATGACGGCCCTTATGTGGTCAAGAAAGCTTTCTCAGGTGGCGCCTTGAGACTCACAACCATGGATGGAGAAGAGTTTGCCTACCCCACAAATGTTGACGTAGTCAAGAAATACTTCGCTTAATAAAAAAAATAAAAAATAAAAGAAAAAAAATGTCTCGGTGGATTGAAAACCCGAAAGGGCGGTCCAGGGAAAAATTAGAGACATAATAAAAAAATAATCTCGGTGGATTGGAAATCTTAAAGTACAATCCAGGCAAAAGTTAGGGATTATTGGTAAGTAACTACGTCCAACAGGGGCAAATCCCCCAGTAGCAGTCATGCCATCCATCAGAAAACTCCAGTCAAGGTCATCTTCGACGAAAGCTCAGGATGCCCGGAATTCAAAGTTGGTAAAAGAATAGCGGTCGTTATGTTTCAATGTAGCCCTTTTCCCTTAAATTACCATTTTCTAACCTTTGTAAATACTCCATGGAATCACGCGTTTGGCTGGTTTCCATCCTATCAATAAAATTTGAGCCCTTGTACTTTTGTTTGCAATTCTTATTTGTTTTACCATTACAGAACGACGTTTTAACATGATTAACAATTCTTGAAATAAAACAAAAATGAATTTACCTGTCAAATTTTTCTGCTTTTAAAATTAAGATGGCAATTCTTTTGACTGTTGAACATCGATCGCTACTCCAAAGGAGATTAAGCTTCAAAATGCAGAATCAAAGTACTCCTTCTGAACCAGTACGCCTGAACGAAGGATCAACTGTATCAGATGTGATTTTCCCATCTGATATCCCCGGCAGAGTTCTTACCTCCAAAGCCCGACCAACGTTTTTCCCCGCGGGAACTACTTTCTCCTAAGTAGGGTTGAATTGCTACTTTGAATCGAAGATACTTCTTCGTACCCTGCAATGGCCGAGTATCCAGTCGTGTTCATCCACTAGTCTGTATGTCGTGTCAGTTTTGTCAGCATATACATACATACCTCATGCATTATTGATTTACATTCATATTCATATTGCATCACTATCACTCTAGTCGGTCTTGTCCCCTAGTGATAGAAATCCTCTCAATCGAGTTGTCAGTTCTTTCCTCGTCAGGAAATGTTGCGTCTGAACAATCTCTCTCCTCCAGTTTATTTCTGGATTGGAGTTGGCCCTTGACCACGTTGATAACTTGAACCTCTGAAAGACAAGAAAACGCTCGACAAATGTCACTCTTCGCCACTTCGCTTTCCCGGATTAAGGAAAATCCCCAGAGAAAAGCCTCACAACCAAAGGCTCTTAGCAACACATTGATTTTTCTCTCCAATAGAGTCAATGTTAATAAAGTCATCAGCACCTCAAAATTGGGGTACATTGTATGGCATTTCTCCGAGAAGATCTTGAAGAAAAGTATGATGTAATATCCCCAAGCTGGAAACCGTCTCTCAAGAGACTCGTTTTCCCCAGTAGAGTCGACAAATGGCGTCTCCAAACAGAGAAGTTTGTGCACCTCTACAACTCAGACGAATGGGTTCCCCAGCAAGTCTGATATCAAAAGTTTTTCCCATCAAATGGCATCTCCCCAGAAAAATTCAACGAGAAGTTTGAGGAAAACCGCTGCGAATAGCGTCCCTTGTCAAGAAAGTTTATTGACAAAAGAAACTGAGACCAGTTCCTTGGTAGAAAACCAGGATCGAGGGGAAGTTTATTTCAGAAAACTTAGACCAGTTCCTTGGTAGGAAACCAGGATCGAGGGGAATTTTATATCAAAAACTGAGACCAGTTCCTTGGTAGGAAACCAGGATCGAGTGGAAGTTTATTTCAGAAACTTAGACCAGTTCCTTGGTAGGAAACCAGGATCGAGGGGAAGTTTATTTCAAAAGAAAACTAAGACCAGTTCCTTAGCTGAAGACCAAGATCGAGGGGAAGTTTACCTTTTCTAAGCATCATTGCTTAGCAAAAGAAGATGGATGAGCAAACTGCCATTCATAACCACCGTCAAAATTTCACGCATTCCGATATTTAATCATCTTGCACCCGAATGTCCGAATACCTTCGCCATTCACACCTTCGGGTCCAAGAAGATTAAATAGGGGCATCTGTCATACCCCAAATTTTGACCACTAAGATTTCCCATCATTGTGTAAATCATTACCACAATATGGATGAACCATCATGCCTCATCAATCTCCTCAAAGATGGTTGAGCTTTCACTACAATACACCATGAGCCAAAACCTCAAGACATGATTTGAGGGTCTCCAATACACCATATTGATCCATTTTCAACAATGGATTGATCCAAGAAGCTTGATTCACAAGTTTCAATTTCATCTGGACCACAGTTAGGGTTTTGAAGAAAAAGTCAACTGTATCTTTGACTTTTGACCAATGCATACTCCCAAACCTTGGGACATGATACAATACACCCTACAACACCTATAGAATCCATCTATTAAGTTTGATTTAGGTCAAGGACTTGATTTCATAGAGGATCGCAGAGTTTAGATTTCATCTGCTGAAAAAGTCAACTGTACAAAAAGTCAAAATTTGACTTTTTTATTTTTTGGTCAACCAAGGTTCCTTAACCCTAAAATGATGTTAATGTGTGATTGGAATCATTATTCATCAAGAAAAATCAAAGAAAGTGAGATAACTTGTAAAAGGGGTAACCATAAAAAACTTAGAATTTTTCTGTTATGAAACAAAAATGGCTAGGGTACCAACTTCCAAGGATCATAACTTGAGATCCAAGCAACCATTTTGGATGGTCCAAAGATGAATTTGTAGCTCTCATGGCATACTTTAAAAGTGTCAACTACATCTCATTCCAATTCTTCATGGATTTTTAGTTATGGAGTGATCAAAATGACTGAAAACATGAAAATCACATTTTTCCAACACTTAGTGAAATTTTCACTAAGTCAAAATCTGCCTTACTTTTTCCAAAATGTAGGGACATTTTTCTCCTTGATCCAAGTCAAACCAGGTCTTGGGTTGGACATAAAAGTTAAAGTATGTCATGAGGGCTTACTAACAAGTACCAAATCATCTCCAAATTCCATTTGAGCAAGGAGATACAACCCTTGAAACATGGCCTCATGAACTGATTTTTCCAAGACAGATTTGGCAGATTTTGTGCATTTTGCTCGATTTGATCAAGTCTGACAAATCCAAGCCTTGTCATCATTTTGGACACATCTGAGAATCAAATCCAAGGGGGATGATCTGATCTCTGAGCCTCCAAAGTCCATGAATCTACAAATAGCATGCCAAACCTAAAAAGGCTAAAGATGCTTCAAGACTCCAATTTTGTTTTCAAGCATTCAATGAATGCACCAAGGTGGCATGAACTGAGCCTATTCCAACTGAATTCAGTCAAGGCTTATCTCTGAACCAAAGCTACAAAACTTGTGCTCTAACCTCTAGTCAATGGCTAGAGGAGACTTAAGATTCCAAAGTGATCCAATTGGCCAACAGCCTGCTGTAGTTGCCACACACTATTGCTTGCAAAACAAACTTGCTCTACTATAAATAGAGCTCATTTGTGCTCAGTTTAAGTACACCAAAACACTACAACACTTGCTTTCCTCAAAATCCCTTTCTCTAGGCCAAAATGCCTTCTTTTGCAAGGTAACTCTGAGTTTTTGAGTTAGAGAGCAATTCCATCACAGCTCATGATCCAAACACATATAATATGTCATATCTAAGCTGTCCAAACTCTCACATGTGACCTGTAACACCAAAATCATAAAGTCCCTTCTCAAAACCTCAAAATTGGACTTTTTTGCATTTTTCAAGCCATGACTTGATTCAGTCACTTTCAAAACCAGATAAAACCTCAAACACACTCCAAATATCATCCTTGAATTGTCCCAAATGGTTCCCCACATCTGGAACACCATTTGAGAGAGTTGTCATATTGGTCACTTTTGCCCTTTTTGCAAGAAAGAGCTCAAACTTGTTCCTGAGGATTCCAGCTGGTTCCAACCATTTTCAAAGCTTCTAAGGGATCAATTGAGAGTGTTTAAAGCCTCAAATTACTTCTGGCACAAGAAACTTGGAAGATAGCACAACAAGCTCCTAAAGAGGTAAGCATCACAACTTAAACTCTTTGAAATATGCATTGCTTTGAAGTCCACTGATCATGCACATCTCATACATGTGATATATGTTATGTTTGAACCAATTTATGATGTAATTCATGCCTGTAACAAGAGGTAGCATAGAAAATGCAATTATAGGCCTATTTCAAGAACACTATCGGGTTTTGAAATAGGAGCCTCATCTGAAAAAACCACCACCACCATTGGATTCCTTGTGAAATTCTAGGCAAGATAGACCTAAATTTTGTCCCAATCCATGGAGAAATGAGAAAGTTACAAGCTTCACGTTTTTGGCCAAAACCTTGCCTTGCCTTCCCTTGGCCAGGCCAAAAACAAGTCATGCATCATGTATTCATGTGGTGGCTTTGATACACGGATGTATCACCACCCCAGTGGTAGAAGGTGCACGATGCACACAAGAGGTCTGGGGTTCGAATCCCCCTCGCCCCATATCCTCTTTTTACTATTTTTTCCATTTTTTTAATATTTGTTATATTATTTTAAATAATTTGGAAAATTAATAACTCTCTCAATTTTAATGATTTTTTATTGGTTCTTTTTGCAAAAAATCACAAAAATGTTAAAATATTTTATTCCACAAAAAAATCAGATTTATATCAATTATTTAATATAGTTGATATTTTTGTAAATAAATTCATTTTTAATTGTTTTAAACACTTTTAAAAGTGGATTTTTATCTTGAAAATCAAAACCAAATGAGTTTTAATTCATCTTGTGATTAAAACATCATTTTTCAAGTCTCAACCAAAAATCACAAGTTGTTTATTCAAGCTTATTTGGTATTTTATCATTATTTATTGATTTTCTTTAAGAATTTACTTTTAAAAATGATAAAATTAGGGTTTCTTTGATTTTCACCCTCACAAATCTTTTTCAAACACTCATGGGCCTCTAATAGAGTGTAAGATCCAATCCCCTTTAACCAAAACCATTTTGGGCCTCAGATATTGTATAAATCCCGACACGATAAAAAAATCTCGGCGCGATCGCCAGTGTAAAATAATCTTTGGGCCTCTCCTTGAGTTGTAAGCCCCATCACTTGTACAAAAACACTTTTGGGCCTCTAATAGAGTGTAAGACCCATTCCTTGTAAATAAGATACCTTGTTGGGCCTCAGACATTGTATAAGACCCACTGTGTTTTCAAAAACCTCGGCGCGATCGCCGTTTTCAAACAAACCATCTGGGACTCCCCTCGTGTTGTAAGTCTCATCTTTATTTTTCAAAACATCCTTGGGCCTCTCCTTGAGTTGTAAGACCCATACCTTTGTATAGAAAACCTTTTGGACCTCAGGCGTTGTATAAGTCCCAGTACAATCTTTTCAAAACAACTTCTCTTTTAATTTAGATTCAAATATACAGTTGTTATCAAAACTTTCTTTAATTTATTTGAACAACTAACAAAATAGCATGGAAGCTTGCTCACCTGTAAGTTTTTATCCGCTTTCATTTACTCGCTTTAATATATATACCTGTATTGTGGGAAGTTGCGTATGGTTAGTCTTCTTTCATTCTTTTAAATACATGTCAAATATATATAACTGTATTATGGGAAGCTGCGCATGGTTAGTCTTCTTTCATACTCCTTTACATACTTGTCATACATCAACTGTATATATACTAGTATAGTTATTTAGAGTTTTCCCCGGCAACTAGGTCTAGAACTAGGTAAAGCCATGTTGGTCACTCTTAAATACAGTCAAAACTAGATCCCCATAGGACTTCCAGGTACAATCTTCCCTTCTCTTGGGGTTAAACAATATGGAACAAAGAGAAAGGCAGTATTCTCGGTGAACCTTTTCTCAGACTGTCACCCCTAGAAATTGTTAAAGAAGTTCTACTCTCCGGAGTTGATCTATTCTCTGTGAATAGCATCTCTTGAGTTTCTTCAAATCACAAAACTTTCACTAAATGATCTATTATCTGTGAATAGCATTTCTTGAACTTTTCTTGGTTTGGGATCCACAGGCTTCCTAAAAGCATCCCCGCCTCCTCTTGGGCTTTGTACAAGGACCCGTCGGCTTCTTAAAAGTTCGCATGCCTTCTCTTGGGATTCATACAAGGACCATCACGACCTCTTAGAGGTATAGGACAAAACTTAGTCATCCTTTGCTAGAGCTGTCTTTCTAAAAGAAGTCACAAAAGCCCTCAGACCAATTTTAGGGTTGATACTCATCCCTTAAACGAGTCGGCCTCCTCTTGGGCATTGTACAAAGATAGACCACACTAATAGACTTGGACAGTCTAAATCCCTTTGAGTTTCAAAGACATTTTCAAGTTCCCTACAAACATAGTAAGAAACCCCGGATTCTAGATTAATCTCCAACAAGAGTTAAAACTTGTGGGTTCTAAAACCCCGTCTCTCTCCTAAAATCCCTCAGTCAGGGTCAGTTTATCATCATATAACATTATCCCAAATCAGAACCTCAAGGCATCTGATATCTCAACTCTTCTGGAACCCTCAGCAAGAGTTAATTCCCCACTTGGACATACCTCGGGATCTCAACAATTCCCAGCATAAGATAGCCTCCTCTTAGGCTTTGTATAATGATCCTTTCCTCAGGAAAGTCAACCTCCTCTTGGGATTTGTACAATGATTCTCCCTAACGGGGCTAACCCTTTTCAGACTCTCTTGTTGAGTCAACCACTTTTTAGACTCTCTTGTTGAGTCAATCACGTTCCAGACTCTCTTGTTGAATCAACCCTTTTTAGCCTCAATCTCGGGCTACGTACGAGACATATAAAAAGCACTCTCTTGTTGAGTCAACCCTTTTTTAGCCTCAATCTCGGGCTTCGTACGAGACAGATAAAAAGCACTCTCTTGTTGAGTCAACCATTTTTAGCCCCAATCTCGGGCTTCGTACGAGACAGATAAGAGCACTCTCTTGTTGAGTCAAACCCTTTTTCGCCTCAATCTTGGGCTTCATACAAGACAGATAAGTACCTCCCCAGTGGAGTTAGCCTCCTCTTAGGCTTCATATAATGATATCCCCAAAGAGTAAGTCTCTTTTAGCCTCCGTCTTGGGCTTTGTACAAGACACCAATATATCCACTCTCTTGTTGAGTCGGTCTCATACAGCCTCCTCTTAGGCTTTGTATAAGGACTTCCTCAGTGGAGTCAATCAACCTCTTAGCTTCAACCTTGGGCTTTGATCAAGGCACATAAAAATCAACAATCGCTCTTTAGAGATGACAAATTCTCTTTCAGTCAACCTTTTAGCTTCAATCTTGGGCTTTGAAAAAGACACAAATACTCCGTTTAGTCTCTGTCTTGGGCTTTGAACGAGACACCAAAACATCTTTTTCCTCCCTTAGAATAGGAGGAACTACGATTGCTCTGATTTCCCTATTTCAATTAAACGGGAATAAGTAGGCATAAGATTGTGAAATCTTAGCGAGCATACTAATCAAAAACTCTAGGTCCAGTACCTTCATACACCAATCAAAACTTAGGTCCAACTCCTTACCAAAAACATCACCAAAAACTCACTCACTCATACTTTCCCAACCCATTAACAGATAAACACCATCAAGTACAAAGCAAAACCTAAAGCTAATATCATGTGGATAACCACATATAGGATGGGTAACTGACAACTACCCATTGTATAACCTGACCCCGGACCCCCCCCCCAATCTCTTTAAGCGCTTGTCCTGTTAGACATTCACGCACAAGGTTAGTTTTAGATACCTTCCCTTTCCCTTCCAGCTTCATGGGATAAATAAGAAATCAGAAAGTAGCAGCCACTCCTCCTCATTGCGGTGAGGAAAACCCAGCGATAAGGTGGTCGCATCACCGACAAAAATCGCTCGCTACACTTCTCGAAGAATTCCCCGATGTATTCGCTTGGTCCTATCAGGACATGCCAGGGTTGGATACCAGCATCGTGGAACATCATCTACCGTTACGATCAGAATGTCCGCCAGTAAAACATAGGTTGAGAAGAACTCACCCAGACATGGCTGTAGCGAACGATTTTTGTCGGTGACGCGACCACCTTATCGCTGGAGTTTGGGTTTTCCTCCTCGAGGAGAAAGGGGTGCTACTTTCTGATTTCTTATTTATCCCATGAAGTTGGAAGGGAAAGGGAAGTTATCTAAAACTAACCTTGCACGCGATTGTTTAATCGAACAAACGCTTAAAAGAGATTGGGGGTTCGGAGTCAGGTTATACAATGGGGAGTTGTCAGTTACCCATTCTAGTGATGGTGTTTATCCGTTTAATGGGTTGGGAAAGTTTCTTGGGAAATATGAGTGAGTGAGTGAGTTTTTGCTGATGTTCGGGTTCTTCCCGATGTTTTTGGTAAGGTAATGGACCTAAGTTTTAATTGATATGAAGGTACTGGACCTAGAGTTTTTGGTTAGTATGCTCGCTAAGATTTTACAATCTTATGCCTGCGTATTCCCGTTTAACGAAACAGGGAAATCAGAGCGATCGTAGTGTCATACCCCAAATTTTGACCACTAAGATTTCCCATCATTGGGCAAATCCTCATCACAATATGGATGAATCATTATGCCTCATCAGTCTCCCCAAAGATGGGTGAGCATTCACTACAAACAATAATCAGGGTTTCAGGCCCTCTCAAAGCTCTTAGACAAAGGAACAATCAAGAATTGACATGATCTTCAACTTGTATAACCTCTCAAACATCCACAATGGATCAAGAGGACTCCCATAGTAAGAATCAAGCACAATGTTGCAGCATTCCAGGTGGATTAAGCCTTAAGATCACCAATGTCACCAAAATTAGGGTTTGGTCGACCAGGGCCTCCAGATGGAAATTTTCCTCTGGGCATGAGCCAATGCTTCAAAGCATAACCTATGATGCTCCAAGGGACATCATGAACCCAATCGTCAAGTCAATTTAACCTCAGGGGATGCATTCACAAAAGATCAGGAATTAGGGTTCCTTGACCTAATTCACCCCTAAGTTGACTTTTGGGGAAAAGCATGAGCCAAGACCTCAAGACATGATTTAAGGGTCTCTAACAAACCACATTGATCCATTTGTAACAATGGATTGATCCAAGAAGCTTGGTTCATAAGTTTCAATTTCATCAGAACCACAGTTAGGGTTTCGTGGAAAAAGTCAACTGTACCTTTGACTTTTGACCAGGACATGTTCCCAAACCCTAAGACATGATTCAATACACCCTACAACGCCTATGAAATAAATCCATCAAAGTTGATTTAGGTCAAGGACTTGATTTCATAGAGGATCTCACATTTTGGAATTCATCTGACGAAAAGTCAACTGTGCACAAAAGTTAACTTTGACTTTTTGAGATTTTTCACAATTATGGTTTTTTAACCCTAAAATGATGTTAATGTGTGATTGGAATCATCATTCATCAAGAAAAATCAAGAAAAGTGATATAACTTGTAAAAGGGGTAACCATAAAAACTTAGAAATTTTTCTAAGTTATGGAACAAAGTGGCTAGGGTACCAACTTTGGAGGACCATAACTCCTAAACCATAAGGCCATTTTTTCCCATCCAAAGCTGGATTTGTAGCTCTCATGGCACTCTACAAAAGCTTCAAACATAACTCATTCCAATTCCTCGTGGATTTTGAGTTATGGAATGATCAAAATCACAAAAAGTGAAAATGTCACTTTTTTCCAACACTGAGTGAAATTTTCACTAAGTCAGAATCTGCCTTCACTTTTTTCCAAATGTAGGGGCATTTTTCACTTGGATCCAAAAAGTATCAAAACCAATTATGATCAAACAGTTGTTGTATCATATGAGGGCTTTCCAAAATGGCCATGAACTCCATCAAAGTCCACTTGAGCCATGAGATATGACAATGCCAATATGCCTTGCTGCAAACTGTCATGGCAAGGCAGTTTTGGGAGTTTTGCTCGATTTGCTCAAATTTTGCAAAGGGAGAGCAACTCTATCCATCTGAACACCTCAAGGGGGGACCAAGGAGGAACCAACTCTGATCCCAAGCCTCCCAAGTCTTTGGAACCAAAAATAGCATGCCAAACCTAGAAATGCCTAAAAGAGGGACAAGACTCAAATTTTGGATTGGAGCATTCAATGGATGCACCAAGGTGGCATGGACTGAGCCATTTCCAACTGAATTCAGTCAAGACTTATCCAAGACCAAGGGGACCAGCAGCCTGTGCCCTAACCTCTAGTCAATGGCTAGAGGAGACTTGGATTCTCATTGCTCAACATTGGCCAAACCTCTGTTGCAGTTGCCATTCACTATTGCAGCCAAAATAAACTTGCTCTACCATAAATAGAGCTCAATTGTGTTCAGTTTGAGTACACCAAAGCACTACAACACTTGCTTTCCTCAAAATCTCTTTCTCTAGGCAAAAATACCTTCTTTAGCAAGGTAACTCTGAGTTTTTGAGTTAGAAAGCAATTCCACCACAGCTTATGATCCAAACACATCCAATATATCATATATAAGTTGTCCAAACTCTCACAAGTGACCTGTAACACAAAAATCACAAAGTCACCTCTTAAAACCT
The DNA here is from genome assembly GCA_022829125.1 of Lathyrus tuberosus. Classification (NCBI taxonomy): domain Eukaryota; kingdom Viridiplantae; phylum Streptophyta; class Magnoliopsida; order Fabales; family Fabaceae; genus Lathyrus; species Lathyrus tuberosus. Next base: position 1,995,501 of record JALAZF010000661.1, read on the forward strand.
CAAAATAGGACTTTTGTGCATTTTTCAAGCCATGTCTTGATTCAGTCACTTTCCAAACCAGATAAAACCTCAAACACACTCCAAATATCATCCTTAAACTGTCCCAAATGGTTCCCCCATCTGGAACACCATTTGAGAGAGTTGTTATTTTGGCCATTTTTGCCCCTTTTGCAAGAAAGAGCTCAAACTTGTTCCTGAGGTTTCCAGCTGATTCCAACCATCCTAAAAACTTCTAAGAGATCATTTGAGGTTGTTCAAAGCATCAAATCATTTCTGGAACAAGTGGCTTGGCAGATTGCACAAAAGCTCCAAAAAGAGGTAAGCATCACAACTTGGATTCTTTGAACCATACTTTCTTTTGATGTCCACTGATCATGCACACCTTATACATGTTATATGTGTTGTGTTTGCACCAATTTGTCATGTAATTCATGCTTGTACCAAGAGATGGCATAGAAAATGCAAATCATGGCCTATTTCAAAACCACTATCAGGTTTTTCAATAGGAGCATGATCTGAAAAAAAATACCACCACCATTGGATTCCTTGTGAAATTCTAGGCAGGATAGACCTAAATTTTGTCCCAATCCATGGAGAAATGAGAAAGTTATGGCCTTCACGTTTTCAACCAAAATCTTGCCTTGCCTTGCCTTGGGCCAGGCCAAAAACAAGGCAAGCCTTGTATATTTGTGGTTGTGTTTCTATCAACGGATGTATCACCACCCCAGTGGTAAGGCGCGCGCCCTATACACAAGAGGTCTGGGGTTTGAATCCCCCTCGCCCCAGATCCTCTTTTTTGCTATTTTCTCCACTTTTTTATTTTTTTTCTTATTATTTTTAATGATTTGAAAAATTAATAACTCCCTCAATTTTAATTATTTTTTATTGGTTCTTTTTGCAAAAAAAATCACAAAAATGTTGAAATATTTTATTCCACAAAAAAATTAAATTTATATTAGTTATTTAATATAATTAGTATTTTTGTGAGTAAATTCATTTTTATTTGTTTTTAAACATTTAAAAGTGAATATTTACTTTGAAAATCAAAATCAAATGAGTTTTAATTTATCTTGTGATTAAAACCTCATTTTTCAAACCTTCAACAAAAATCACAAGTGGTTTATTCAAACTTATTTGGTATTTTTATCATTTTTATTTGATTTTCTATAAATATTTCCTTTTAAAAGAAAACAAATTTAGGGTTTCCTTGATTTTCACTCAAACAAAACTTTAAAACACTTTGGGCCTCTAATAGAGTGTAAGACCTAATCCCCTTTTAACCAAAACAATTTTGGGCCTCAGATATTGTATAAGTCCCTCTGCGTTAAAAGCACTCTGCGTTAAAAGCAAATCTCGGCGCGATCGTCAGTTCAAAAATCAAACCCTTTGGGCCTACCCTTGTGTTATAAGCCCCATTCTTTAAAAATCATTGGGCCTCTAGTAGAGTGTAAGACCCAACCTCTTTTTGAAAACCAAAATAATTTGAGCCTCAGTGTATTGTATAAGTCCCGATACCATCAAAAAGTTCGGCGCGATCGTCGCCTTTTAAAACAAAACCTTGGGCCTCTCCTTGAGCTGTAAGCCCCGCCACTTGTACAAAAATAAACCTTTGGGCCTCTTGAGAGAGTGTAAGACCCATCCCCTTGTACAGAAAACCTTTTTGGGCCTCAGTCACTTGTATAAGTCCTAATACAATTTCAAAACAACAGTGCAATCACTGATAAAACCTTGGGCCTCTCCTTGAGCTATAAGCCCCAAACAATCTTTTCAAAGCACTTTCTCCTTTGATTTTGAATATAATATTGTTATCAAAGCTTTCTTTGTTGAACAAACTAACCAAACAGCATGGAAGCTCTACAACCGAGTAAGTGTTTACTGTAACACCCCTAATCTATAACCCGAGCAATTAAAGGCGATAACAGATAATCAGAGTATAATTAAAACATTCCTGGCATAGACGGGAGCGTCACATCAAAATGATGAAATAAAATAACATGCTCAAATAGATATGCAACAATCAGGTAGCAACATAAGCAGAGGAACTCAGTTCCTATCACCCACTATTCAGATACAGAATAAAAGCGGAAAATCTGCAACTGAAATCTCATATATATAAACATAGAAGTTTGTCTGTCATACACAGAATCATACATGTACAATCCAAAAAGATATATATACATATACACATAAATCACAAAACGATATCCCCGACTTCCCGGTGCTACATATAGAGCCGACCGACAAAAGAATGAAGACATAATCTTCACAAAAAGACCTCCAGCATCTAATCTGCAATGCCTCATAGAGCATTCAAAATAGCAGAAGGGTGAGAAACACAATTATAATATAGTTTCATACAAATATATAAAGACATAAAATACACATGTAAAACATTCTCACCACAACTTACACCATAATTCAAATACAAAACACCACAATCCATATCTCATACATCCATCACAACGGCATATCAATCATGCTCAATGCATTTATCACCAACATATATATATATATATATATCAACTCATCAATTCCATTCACAATTCCACACATAATCAATCCATTCATGATTTATGTAAATGCACAGAGACCGACACAACGACTCTATGTAATGCAATGCGGTACCGTTCCATCCATCATCTCATCATTAATTCACTCAGGAATTATTGGAATCATCGCTTGTTACTTAGTGTAACTCCCCGTCAGGAAAACGATGTTCCCCGTCGCTTTAGGTCCTCTTGGTATAAGGCTCACGACGTTTATGGATCGCTTTAGGTCCTCTTTGTATAAGGCTCACGATCCGATCGCTTTAGGTCCTCTTTGTATAAGGCTCGCGATCGTCTATAACGTCGCTTTAGGTCCTCTTTGTATGAGGCTCACGATCGTTATAGCAGATTCCCTCTGGAATCGTTTCGTCGCTCACACCCACTAGGGCACACGACATCACAAGAATGTATATCATGATGCTTGGCATACAATGACTTATGACAATCAAATGCATACATATATACAACCATGTGAACCATCTCAACATCAATAATCATGCATTGAAATCAAACCCAAAACAATGCATTTATTTGCCATAAGGCCACAAACCATCATCATAACATTGCATTACATGCATTCACATCATATAACAGCACACAAGCTATACGTTATATATATCAAAACATATTGCATGATAACACATCAATCGCACACAATTACGACGGTAAAAGTCGACAAAACGACATATTTCCAAATTCCCGACACAATTAAATCGGCCACTAATCTCAAAACCATTTTTTATAAGAAAGAACATTTCATTAGCTTCCCAACGCATCCGACCGCGCCTCGATCCGAGCTACGGATCAAAAGTTATGAAGGAAACAAAACTGCACAAACTGTCATGTTCGCTAGGCGAACCTTCTAGCGAGCATTCGCTACCACCTTCGCTAGGCGAATGTCCAGGCGAAACCACAACCAGACCAAAACAGACACAAAGTTCTCTAGGCGAACTCCTTGGCGAACCTTCGCCTTGCCGTTCGCTTCGCGAACCTCTGGGCGAACCAAGGCAGCAACAAACATAACTGAAAAGATACAAAGTTCGCTAGGCGAACATCGTTGGCGAACATTCGCTGACGGGCTTGCTAGGCGAACCCTCAAAAATCATTCACTTTCGCTTCGCCCCAGGTTCGTTAGGCGAACCAAGGAAAACTCAGAAATTCTGCAGCGCTGTTATGGGTCCAAAAACCATATTCCTTCGACCAAAATCACTTCCAAACCATAACATAACCACTAAAACATACCACAATCATAACAACAAGTATCCTACAACATTTATATCACATTCCAACCGCGAAAACATCGATTCCCAATCATTTTCTCATTTCCAACCTAGAATTGAAAACTATGGAAAGACAAGTAGACTTCAAACATACACATACATATTCATACACAATGATAAGATAATCGAGTTTCACACCCTTACCCGATTAATCGTGCCTCGAAGTGTCGGTTGATTCGATTTCTTACACTCCAAGTTTTTCCTCTTTTTCTTCTTTCCTTTCTCTTTTCCTTCTTTTCTTTCTATTCTCTCTATTTTTCTCTCTATTTCCTATTTTATGAAAAACAATAACCCACCAAGCCAAAAAGACCAAAATACCCCTACACTCAATTTTCTCGCAAACATTCTCAAAACGCGATAAAACATAATAACCAAGAATAAAATAATATAAAGACCAAAAATAATTAAATCGACTCGATTAAATAAATCTAACAAAAACTGGGGCGTTACAACTCTCCCCCACTTAGAAATTTTCGTCCTCGAAAATATTACCTGAGACGAACAACTCCGGATACGATTCTCGCATCCGACTCTCCAACTCCCAAGTCAAATTGCCCTCAGCAGCGCCTCCCCACTCTACTTTCACAAGCGCAATGTCCTTGCCTCTTAACCGCTTCAACTCGCGATCCAAAACTCTCACCGGTAATGCCTCAACCGTAAGGTTCTCCCTTACCTCAACCTCATCCATCGGAATCACATGCGACGGATCCGGAACATACTTCTGAAGTTGTGAAACATGGAACACATCATGCAAATTCGAAAGATTTGGTGGCAACGCCACCCTATAAGCCACAGCACCCACTCTCGCGGATATCTGGTAAGGACCAATAAACCGAGAAGTAAGCTTCTTCGACTTCAATGCACGACCAACACCCGTAACCAGTGTAACTCTCAAAAATACATGATTGCCTTCTTGAAACTCCAGATATTTCCTCCTTCGATCATGATAACTCTTCTGCCTACTCTGAGAAGCCTTCATTTTCTCACGAATAATTTTCACCTTTTCCGTAGTTTGTTGAATTAACTTCGGTCCAACCACCGAACTCTCACCAAATTCATGCCAACACAAAGGTGTTCGACATCTTCTTCCATACAACGCTTCAAAAGGTGTCATTCCAATACTCGAATGAAAACTGTTGTTATACGTGAATTCCACCAACGAAAGATAACTATCCCAAGCACCACCTTGCTCAAGATCACATGCTCTCAGCAAATCTTCCAACGAATGGATAGTTCTCTCGGTCTGACCATCCGTCTGCGGATGATAAGCCGAACTCAATCTCAACTTGGAACCTAACGCCTTTTGCAAACTTTCCCAAAATCTGGAAGTAAACCTCGGATCTCGATCTAAAACAATACACAACGGAACACCATGTAGCTTCACAATCACACGGATATAAATCTCAGCCAACTTCTCCAGAGAAAAACTGATGTCAATCGGAATGAAATATGCCGATTTAGTAAGCCTATCCACAATCACCCAAATGGCATTATGTCCCCTCTGTGTATTCGGCAACCCTGTCACAAAATCCATAGAAATGTTGTCCCATTTCCACTCAGGAATATCCAACGGTTGCAAAAATCCACTAGGCTTCTGATGTTATACCTTTGACTTCTGACACGTCAAACACGCATAAACAAACTGAGCCACATCCCTCTTCAGTCCAGACCACCAAAAGATCTTCTTCAAATCTTGATACATCTTATTAGCTCCCGGATGTATACTCAAATTACTCTGGTGTCCTTCCTCTAAAATCATCTTTTTCAATTCCGAATCATCAGGAATACAAATTCTACCACAGAATCTCAAAACACCCTGATCATCCACTTTAAAGTCACCATTCACACCTTCATCTCCAACCATCATCAAATCAACAAATTTCACATCCAGCTTCTGTTTCTCGCTAACGGTCAATAGAAAATCATTAGTAACCTTTAACATACCAAGCCTCACGCCATCAGATATCAATTCACACACCAAACTCAAATCTCTAAATTCTTCCAAAAGTTCCCAATCTTTAACCATCAAAGCAGACATATGCAACGATTTCTGGCTTAACGCATCGGCTACCACATTAGCTTTACCAGGATGGTAATTCAAGCTAAAATCGTAGTCCTTCAAAAATTCCAACCATCTCCATTGCCTCATATTCAACTCTTTCTGATCAAACAAGTATCTCAAACTCTTATGATCACTAAAGACTTCGAATCTTGCACCGTAGAGATAATGCCTCCAAATTTCCAATACAAAAACCACTGTCGCTAATTCCAAATCATGCGTAGGGTAATTCTTCTCATGAACCCTCAATTGCCTCGAAGCATAAGCCACAACCTTACCTTCTTGCATCAACACTCCACCTAACCCAATCAAAGACGCATCGCAATACACCACAAACGGTTCACTAGGATTCGGTAAGATCAAAATCGGAGCTATAGTCAATCTTCTCTTCAGCTCACTAAAACTTTCCTCACACTGAATATCCCAAATAAACGCTTTACCTTTACAAGTCAGCTGGGTCAAAGGAAGTCCTAACTTGGAAAAGCCTTCAATGAATCTTCGATAATATCCAGCTAAACCCAAAAAGCTTCTAATTTCAGTAACAGATCTAGGAGCCTCCCATTGTAGAACTGCATCTACTTTAGATGCATCCACAGCAATACCATTACCTGAAATCACATGCCCAAGAAAACTCACTTCTGACAACCAGAACTCACACTTGGACAACTTGGCATAAAGTCTCTTTTCCTTCAAAATTTGCAATACAATACGCAAATGTTCCGCATGTTCCTCCCGAGACTTAGAATAAATCAAGATGTCATCAATAAACACAACAACAAATTGATCCAATTGTTCATGGAAAATACGATTCATATACTCCATAAACACTCCCGGCGCATTAGAAACCCCGAACGGCATCACGGAATATTCATAATGTCCGTATCGTGTCCTAAAAGCCGTCTTTTGAATATCTTCCTCTTTCACTCTAATCTGATGATAACCTGACCTCAAATCAATCTTACTAAACACACACGCACCTACCAACTGGTCCATCAGATCATCAATTCTCGGAAGAGGATACTTATTCTTAATCGTCACCTTATTCAGCTGGCGATAATCAATACACAATCGCATACTTCCATCTTTCTTCTTCACCAATAAAAATGGAGCACCCCAAGGCTATACACTCGGCCTCACAAACCTCTTTTCTAACAATTCATTCAACTGCTTCTTCAACTCAACCAACTCAGATGCCGACATACGATATGGTGCCATAGATACAGGCCTAGTACCAGGAACTAGATCTATAGAAAACTCCACCTCTCTCTCTGGCGGCACATCTGAAATATCCTCCAGAAACATCTCTGGAAAATCACACACGACTGGAACCACATCAATTACAACTTGACTATCCACGATCAACGATGCAAATAACCCGAACAATTAAGCTTCATCCGCCAAAAGTTTCTTCAACTCTTTGGTAGATAAGAAACTCGATTCCTCGTCTTCTTAAAGAGAAGGAAATCTTACCAACTTATGATAACAATCGATATGAACTCGATTGAACTGCAACCAATTCATTCCCAGAACCACATCTAAACCCTCCAACGGCACACACACCAAATCTATCTCAAAATCTTTACCATAAATGGTCAAAGGACAACTTAAACAAACCAAAGAAGTAGTTACCGACCCCATTGCTGGAGTATCGATAACCATCTCTTCATCCATCGATGACAACAAAAGATTCAAACGTTGTGCACACTCAGATGAAATAAACGAATGAGTCGCTCCGGTATCAATAATAGCAACTAAAGGTGTACTATTAATAAAACAAGTACCTCTAATCAGACGATCCGCACTTGTAGTCTGAGTTCCTGCCAATGCAAATACTTTCCCACCAGATTGAGCTTGCTTTGGTTTTGGACACATCGTACTAATATGACCAGGTTCACCATAGTTGAAACACTTCACCACACTCTTCTTGCACTCAGCTGTTACATGTCTTATACCTCCACAATTGGAACACTTCCTCATATCCTTGCTACATTCAAACTGACGATGTCCTAAGTCACCACACCTAAAACATCTCAGAGGATTATTCATACCTCCCCCACTTGGCCTTTTATCAAAATTAGCCCTTTGCTTACCCTTGTCAGCTGGTGACACATACGGACCCCCACGAAACGGTTGCTTTCCTTTCCTTTCGTTCACACTCTTATAATGAATAGAACGAGCTTTGCTATCCTCCTCATAAATTCTACAACAATCCACCAAATCTGGAAACCTCCTAATTCTTTGATAACCAATTGCCTGATTGATCTCGGGACGCAACCCGTTCTCAAACTTCAGCATAATATGGATAAAATTGAACAAGCTCCACAAACTTAGCAGTGTAATCAATAACAGACATATTACCCTGTTTCAACTCCAAGAATTCTATTTCTTTATTTCCTCTAACATCTTCCGGAAAATACTTCCTCAAAAAGTCCCTGCTAAAAAAAGCCCAAGTGACCTCTTCACCTGTAGCTTCTCACACATGACACGCACTAACCCACCAATCGTCAGCCTCCTCCTGCAACATGTGAGTACCCAGTCTCACCTTATGTTCCTCAGCACAGTCCATCACTCGAAAGATTCTTTCAATCTCCTTAAGCCAAATCTGAGCACCATCAGGGCCATGTCTTCCTTTGAAGATAGGCGATTTGTTCTTCCTGAACTCATCATTCCCACCAGCATTAGGTGTACCCCGCACAGCCTGAGTCATAGCTTGCATAGCAGTAGCAAGAGCAGCATCATTCCTACAAGCCATATTCTGTTCATCCAATAACAGTAACTATGGTTAACCAAACAGCTCACCCAACACAAATGTCGCACAACAAACAACTTGGTCACAATGACCGACACGGACTGACACAGACACAAACTGACACAAACTGGCTCTGATACCACTTAATGTAACACCCCTAATCTATAACCCGAGCAATTAAAGGCGATAACAGATAATCAGAGTATAATTAAAACATTCATGGCATAGACAGGAGCGTCACATCAAAATGATGAAATAAAATAACATACTCAAATAGATATGCAACAATCAGGTAGCAACATAAGCAGAGGAACTCAGTTCCTATCACCCACTATTCAGATACAGAATAAAAGCGGAAAATCTGCAACTGAAATCTCATATATATAAACATAGAAGTTTGTCTGTCATACACAGAATCATACATGTACAATCCAAAAAGATATATATACATATACACATAAATCACATAACGATCTCCCCGACTTCCCGGTGCTACATATCAGAGCCGACCGACAAAAGAATGAAGACATAATCTTCACAAAAAGACTTCAAGCATCTAATCTGCAATGCCTCATAGAGCATTCAAAACAGCAGAATGGTGAGAAACACAATTATAATATAGTTGCATACAAATATATAATGACACAAAATACACATGTAAAATATTCTCACCACAACTTACACCATAATTCAAATACAAAACACCACAATCCATATCTCATACATCCATCACAACGGCATATCAATCATGCTCAATGCATTTATCACCAACATATATATATATATCAACTCATCAATTCCATTCACAATTTCACACATAATCAATCCATTCATGATTTATACAAATGCACAGAGACCGACACAACGACTCTATGCAATGTAATGCGGTGTCGTTCCATCCATCATCTCATCATTAATTCACTCAGGATTATTGGAATCATCGCTTGTTACTTAGTGTAACTCCCCGTCGGGCAAACGATGTTCCCCTTCGCTTTAGGTCCTCTTGTTATAAGGCTCATGACATTTATGGATCGCTTTAGGTCCTCTTTGTATAAGGCTCACTATCCGATCGCTTTAGGTCCTCTTTGTATAAGGCTCACGATCGTCTATAACGTCGCTTTAGGTCCTCTTTGTATAAGGCTCACGATCGTTATAGCAGATTCCCTCTGGAATCGTTTCGTCGCTCACACCCACTAGGGCACACGACATCAAAAAAATGCATATCATGATGCTTGTCATACAATGACTCATGGCAATCAAATGCATACATATATACAACCATGTGAACCATCTCAACATCAATAATCATGCATTGAAATCAAACCCAAAATAATGCATTTATTTGCCATAAGGCCACAAACCATCATCACAACATTGCATTACATGCATTCACATCATATAACAGCACACAAGCTATACGTTATATATATCAAAATATATTGCATGATAACACATCAATCGCACACAATTACGACGGTAAAAGTCGACAAAATGACACATTTCCAAATTCCCGACACAATTAAATCGGCCACTAGTCTTAAAACCATTTTTTATAAGAAAGAACATTTCATTAGCTTCCCAACGCATCGGACCGCGCCTTGATCCGAGCTACGGATCAAAAGTTATGAAGGAAACAAAACTGCACAAACTGTCATGTTCGCTAGGCGAACCTTCTAGCGAGCATTCGCTACCACCTTCGCTAAGCGAATGTCCAGGCGAAACCACAACCAGACCAAAATAGACACAAAGTTCGCTTGGCGAACCTTCGACTTGCCGTTCGCTTCGCGAACCTCTGGGCGAACCAAGGCAGCAACAAACATAACTGAAAAGATACAAAGCTCGCTAGGCGAACATCGTTGGCGAACATTCGCTGACGGGCTTGCTAGGCGAACCCTCGAAAATCATTCGCTTTCGCTTCGCCCCAGGTTCGTTAGGCGAACCAAGGAAAACTCAGAAATTCTGCAGCGCTGTTATGGGTCCAAAAACCATATTCCTTCAACCAAAATCACTTCCAAACCATAACATAACCACTAAAACATACCACAATCATAACAACAAGTATCCTACAACATTTATATCACATTCCAACCGCGAAAACATCGATTCCCAATCATTTTCTCATTTCCAACCTAGAATTGAAAACTATGGTAAGACAAGTAGACTTCAAACACACACATACATATTCATACACAATGATAAGATAATCGAGTTTCACACTCTTACCCGATTAATCGTGCCTTGAAGTGTCAGTTGATTCGATTTCTTACACTCCAAGTTTTTCCTCTTTTTCTTCTTTCCTTTCTCTTTTCTTTCTTTTCTTTCTATTCTCTCTATTTTTCTCTCTATTTCCTATTTTATGAAAAACAATAACCCACCAAGCCAAAAAGACCAAAATACCCCTACACTCAATTTTCTCGCAAACGTTCTCAAAACGCGATATAACATAATAACCAAGAATAAAATAATATAAAGACCAAAAATAATTAAATCGACTCGATTAAATGAATCTAACAAAAACTGGGGCGTTACATTTACCCGCTTTCTTTATCCGCTTTCATATATATATAACTATATTGTGGGGCTGCTCATTGTAAGTCTTCTTTCACAAACTTTTATATACTTGTCAAATATCAACTGTGTAATACTAGTATAGTTATTTAGAGTTTTCCCCGACAACTACGTCTAGCACTAGGTAAAGCCCTGTTGGTCACTCTTAAATACAAACAAAACTAGATCCCCATAGGATTACCAGACACAGTCTTCCCTCCTCTTGGGGTTAAACAATATGGAGACGTGAAAGGAAGCATTCTCGATGAACCCTTTCTCAGACTGTCACCCTTAGAAATTGTCAAAGAAACTCTACTCCCCAGAGATGATCTTTTCTCCGTGAATGGCATCTCGTGAGTTTCTTCCCAATTCTCGGACTTTCCTGGCTTGATCTATTCTTGATGAATGGCATGTTTTGAACTTCTCGGGGTTTGGGGACCCACAGGCTTCTTAAAACCATCCCCGCCTCCTCTTGGGCGTTGTACAAGGACCCTTTGGCTTCTTAAAAGCTCTCATGCCTTCTCTTGGGCTTAGTACAAGGACCCAGAGACCTCTACAGGTATAGGAACAGAACCTAGTCATCAATTTGCTAGAGCTGTCTTTCTGAGTCAAGTGTCAGACCAGTTAATGGGTTGACCTTCATCCCTTAACATACCAGCCTTCTCTTGGGCATCATACAAAGATCATTCACTACCTGAGAATCGATTTCTCAAAACACCCGTAGACTTGGACAGTCTCCATACTTTTTGGGATTTCCCATTTCCTTAAAGAACAGGAAATAACCCTGATCCTCCGATCAATCCCTGAGCACAACATTACCCATATAAGAACTGATTTTCTCTTTATCCAACATATTGGACCTGTCACTAAACTGAAACAGTCATCAGCACACTAGCCTCCTCTTGGGCTTTGTACAATGATTCTCCCCAGTGGAGCTAACCTATTCACACTCTCTTGTTGACTATAAAGGACTCTCTTGTTGAGTCACTTCCCTCTCAGCCTCCATCTTGGGCTTCTTACGAGATATAAAATCACTCTCTTGTTGAGTATAAAAGACCCTCGTGTGGAGTCAAAACCTTTTAGCCTCCGTCTTGGGCTTCGTACAAGACACATATAAAAGCATTCTCTTGTTGAGTCAGTCACTTGTTAGCACTCTCTTATTGAGTCAACCCCTTTTAGCCTCTCTCTCGGGCTTCGTACGAGACACATAAAAACACCCTCTTATTGGGTCAGTAGCCTCCTCTTAGGCTTTATATAAGAAAACCCCGGTTGAGTCAATCAACCTTTTAGCATCAAAATATGTGCCTTGCTCACAGGATACAAACATCAACAACTCCTTTTCCTTCATCTAATTGCTGTAAGCGGCAAGCCTCTGGATTATTTACATCCACGCCACTGTCCCTCTTTTAGCATGAGAAATTCCTAAGGAAAGATGTCATTGCTCTAAACTGAGTTAAAGTCTTCTCCTTCAGGTTAAAAATCCCCTATAAAGGAAATTATGGCATTGTTGGATTCACATATCCCAGTTAAAGTAATTCTCCTTTATAATCATTCACCCAACAGTTGTGACAAACAGACCAAATATCCCCCTTTAGAGATGACAAATTCTCTCTAAAGTCAAACCCCTTCAGCTTCACATCTTGGGCTTTGAACAAGATACAAACCACCTTTAGCTTCATGTCTTGGGCTTTGAACAAGACACCAAAACAACCTTTTTTTCCTCCCATAGAATAGGAGGAACTACGATCGCTCTGATTTCCCTGTTTCGTTAAACGAGAATACGTAGGCATAAGATTGAAAAATCTTAGCGAGCACACTAATCAAAAACCCAAAATCTCGTACCTTCATACATCAATCAAAAAGCATCAATCCTAATATCTTATAAATAATCCAGACACTGTGTTCTTAACAAAATAACCAAAGAGAGACCCACGATCTTAATAGCATCTGTAAACCAACAGTCATCTGTTTAAACTCAGTTTGCAAGCAGGGTTAATTGGAGACATCTATTTCCCTTTCTTCATCAGCTTCAATAGGATAAAAAATGAATCGAGCTGTAGTACCCCAAAGCGATAGTGCTTCACAACCGCGCAAAAACTCGCACTACAGAAAAATGGCGACTCTGCTGGGGATTTTCGATAGAGATCTTGTTCTCTTCCCATCTCTTAGGTAGAAACCTTGAGTTCACAAAATGTCACAGAAATGACAGCTCTGTTGGGGAGTCATTGTCTGTATAGAATCATAAGACTAGAGGTCTAGGATGATTAAGACAAATATATATATTGCTTTTCCTAATTGATATCTGTGTTTATTTTTCTGCTAATGGGAATGCGTGTGATGCCGCATGTGGAAAGATTGAGTATACACCTAAGATATGTGATGGCAATGCGGGTAATCTTATTGGGAGTGAATTCCAGTTAAGAGCCCCCGATCGACCATCAAACTCAATGGAGACTCCCTTTGCAGATATATTGCCTATACGACTCCGGTTGTTGAAAGTAGTGTGATCGACTGGGTTATCTGAGAAGCTGAGGTTTTTAGTAGACTTAAGCCATTTTGTAGTGCGGAAGCTATCGGAAATAGTTGTTATGCAATACTACCCTTATCTGAGATCACTCTAGGATACATCAGCTCGCTGGCGATCCGCTTGCTGTTGTTATCCCAGAGGGGTCAATGATTTTGCGGACAGGTACAAAAAATCACCAGTATAAACCTTTGGGGAGGGTAGAGCCTTGACTTCATGACACCGACCCTTTGACCCCATGTTTTTTCTATGTTTTTGTGTGCTGCACTCATACATTCATCTAAAAAACATTAAAAAAAAAGAATCTTCTCTTCTAGTCTCTCTTTTTCAAATTAAACTAAGACAATGATTGCAAATATCAGAGAAAGGAGATTGTGCTAATGGATTTTGGTAGAAGGAAAACTCATAAGTACACCTTCAAGGTTCCAAAGTTAGAGGATTTAAGAGGTCTGGCGAGAATGATCACCAACCATGAGGCTTTCAGAGCCAAGTATGAAGGACTGTTGTCTCTATTAAGGGTCCATGTAATCGAAGGAATGTTGTCCACACTAATCCAGTTCTACGATTCGGTCTATCATTGTTTCACATTCCCGGATTATCAGCTTGCACCAACGCTGGAGGAGTATTCTCACCTGACTGATTTACATGTTACTGATCAAGCTCCCTTTTCTGGACTAGAAGAAATTCCAAACGATCAGACCATTGCATGGGCAATTTATTTTGACGAGTCAGAAGTCAGGACTCACATGACCACTAAGGGTGGCATCCAGGGCTTGCCAGCCCAGTTCTTAACAAAGAAAGCCCTATACTTTGCTAGTATAGGGAATGTGGCCGCTTTCGAGAGCATCTTTGTTTTGCTCACCTACGGGTTATTTTTGTTTCCCAACATCGATAACTTTGTAGATATCAACGCCATTAAGATTTTCCTGATCGGAAACCCCGTACCGACCCTACTCGCAGATGCGTATCATTCGGTACATTTAAGGAATTTATACAGCGGAGGAATGATCACGTACTGTACAAATGGTTAACTTCCCATTTGCCCAAGTCTGCTGCATTTTGTGATCAAAATAATACTTTACGTTGGTCACAGAGAATCATGTCTCTTACCAACTCTAACATCGATTGGTACAATCGAATCTACGACGGGATCAGGATCATTGACCGTTGTGGAAATTTCCCAAATGTACCCCTTATAGGAACTAAGGGGGGAATCAACTATCATCTAATTCTCGTTCGTCATCAATTCAGATACCCGATGAGGCACGTCCCATGGAATGCTCATCTGGAAGGTCTTTTCTTCAAGGAAGGAGAAAATGACAGGGCACTAAAGACAGAAATAGTGCACGCTTGAAAACATGTTCACAAAAAAGGACAAGAGTCTCTAGGAAAACTAGATTGTGTCTCGATGGAGCCTTATCTCCATTGGGTACAAACTAGAGCTCTCAAGCTGAGGATGCCTTACCCTCGTCAGGAAGTTCAAGGGACTCTGCCCTTTATTTCATGTCTGAGACGGAAAAACTTCAGGTTACTCTCAACAAAGTTCAGCAGGAGAAGAGGTCTTAGAGGAACAAGTACCGTATTCTCAATGTGGAGTGTAAGAAAATACAGCAACTATTAAAAGAAAAGGATGCTCTGATTGAGATTTTAGAGCAACATGCTGTAGAAAATCAGGATGACCAAAGGAATTTACTCGCTCCTTTCACTTGGCAAAGGAATTACAACCCGACAACGGCCCAAGAGCCCTGGTCAAAGAAAATGAAAGCACCCGATCCAGCACCTGAGCTCTCTTCAGAGAGGACTCAGGATCCATTAGTTTAGATTTCCTTTTTCAGCACTTTGTAATCTATTGTATTTCCATTTCCGCAATCCTTTGAATTCAATAAAACGGGGTTTCCCCACTGGTTGATATTTGCAATCTAATTGTCGAAGTTTACTTTGAATAAACAAAAATAATTAATAATCATTGCATTCATCATTCTCATAAACGCATTCTTCTTACCTATGAATCTCATGTTTGTGTCTCGATTCTAGAGTCAAACTGTCTCATTCGTACAATACTCGGGTCAATCGTCAGAAAAAGATGGATGATCTCGAGGAAGAGAACAGAGAGTTGAGAGAAGAGATCGACACTCTGAAAGAGGATCTGAGAAAGCTTCATAACGACATGCAAGCTCTAGCAGAAGCTCAGATGCAATAACAAAGGACTGTGATCTCAGAGATCACATCAACGCCCATAGTGGAGAAGTATGATCCTAGGTACAAAATGCCGAAAGATCGTCCCTGGGGCATGCCTATTAACTATACCCCAGAAGGATATGTTCCGCCGATCAATGAGGATCAGGGAACCGCATTAGGAACCGCTGGGCCTGAAGGTTACAAACTTCGGGAAAGCGAAAATGCCAGGGGCATGACAGCAACTCCTGAAGGTTACAAACTTCGGGAGGCACCAAGAGTCTCTGCCATAATGACTATACCACCACCCGTGGTACACACTGTCATGGAAGGACAGATTCCCCAGATACGTTCTGGTGGAAACGAAAGCATGTTCGATAGAATGAATCAGTTCCAGGAACAATTCCTGGAGATGCAGAAAGAAGTGCAAGCCATTCGTGGTAAGGATCTATTTGGAAAGGACGCTGCAGACCTCTGCTTGGTCCCCAATGTGAAAGTTCCACACAAGTTCCAAGTGCCCAACTTTGAAAAATACAAGGGTAACTCTTGTCCTCAGAGTCATTTAGTGATGTACGCTCGGCAAATGTCAGCTCAGACAAAGAACCAGGAGCTACTAATTCACTACTTTCAGGATAGTTTAACCAGTGTCGCATTAAAATGGTACATGGGTTTAAACCGCGCTACGATCGGCACATTCAGAGATCTTGGTGCTGCTTTCGTTCAACAATATAAATACAATTTGGACATGGCACCGGACAGAGATCAACTCAGATCGATGTCACAAAAGGACAAGGAAACCTTTAAGGAGTACGCTCAAAGATGGCGTGAAATTGCCGCCCAGATTTGTCCACCTCTTGAGGAAAAAGAGATGAAAAAGATCTTCTTAAAGACCTTAAGCTCATTTTACTACGACAGAATGGTCGCCAGTGCACCCAATGACTTCACCGAGATGGTGGGCATGGGGGTTCGTCTTGAGGAAGCAGTCCGGGAAAGACGTTTAGTAAAAGATGATGGATCATCAAGTAGTACAAAATGATACGGTAGTGCTCTCCCTAAGAAAAAAGAGCAGGATATTGAGAATATCTCTCTCGGAAAGCAAAGGCGATGATATCAACCAGTAGCAGCTGTAACTCCTGCTATCAATCCCACGTCTGTTCCTACATATCAACCTCAGGTTGCACAGAGCCAACCGAATCAACAGCAATTTCAGCAAATGACGCAACAGCCTCTTCAGCAGGCTCGTCCTCCATACAACAACAACCGTACAACGCGACCACCAGGGTTTGACCCTATACCCATGTTGTACGCATAACTGCTTCCATTATTATTGGTCAAGGGGCATGTCCAAACTAAGTCTCCTCTTACAGTACCGGAAAATTTGCCTTTTTGGTTCAAAACGAATCAGACTTGTCCTTACCATCAAGGAGGATCAGGGCATAACATAGAAAACTGTCTCAGTTTCAAATCCGATGTGCAAAAGCTTGTTAGGAGCGGGGTCTTATCTTTCAAGGATACGAATCCTAATGTTCTCACAAACCCGCTGCCTCAACATGGGAAAGCTGCAGTCAATTTGATAGAGGAAGAGTCTAACAACACCTATCAAATTCATGATGTACTCTTATTAAAGGCCAAATTGGTCAAGATGCATTGTAGACAGAGTAGATATGGCCATGTGCCACCTCATAACTATCACCAGTGTGATATCTGCTCTAAGAACAATCAGGGTTGTTCTGTGGTGCAATCAGCTCTACAGGAACAATTGGATCTCGGATGGATCCAAGAGCATCGTGTTCATGGAGTCAGCATGACCTATACGAATTCCAACGTCATCCAGAACCACGACATCCGTACAATGAATGTCAACTTGGTGGCGATGCACTCAAGGCAAAGCCAATATCATAATCTGCCGCGGCACGATTATAATTCCTGTCTGACTTGCTCGGTAAACAAACAGGGATGCTTTTTTGTACAAGAGGCCCTCCAGTGTGAGATGGATCTTGGGTGGATCCAGGACTACCATGATAGAAATCCTTATCAGATCAACATGATCCAAATCTTTGATATTCGTCTGATGAATACCAGATTGGTGGAGTTACATGCCAGGCAGGTCCAACTTGGTTTTCTCACTTCGCATGATTATCTGAACTGCAAAGTATGTTGTGAGAGTAATCAAGGGTGCGCTCTCGTTCAAAGAACTTTACAACACTTGTTAAACCACTGGTGGCTTCCAATCTATATGGATGAAGACATGCAACAAATCAGTGTGGTTGATGGGAACCCTACTCGGCATTGAAGTCAGGATGTCCGATCTACGGAAACAGATCTAGTGAGGTTACACTGCATTCAAAGCGGGCGGGGCCAGGTGTTACCACACAACTATGAACACTGTAGAGTCTGCTCGGAGAGTAACCAAGGATGCTACCTTGTGCGGGCAGCCCTTCAAGGTCAGTTGGATCGTAAAGAGATTCACCTGTGTCCGAGTCCTAAGCCAATCAACTGGACGCCGGACTACTTCGCTGATCAAATCAGAGACGTTGTCTTAATCTCTAATCATCAACAGAACAAGGATATTTGTACCATCATCCCTCTATTGGACGAATCAAAGGTTCTTAGCCAGGAACTGATTGAAGTTACTTACGACAGTCAGAAAAATCAGAAGGCTCCTGTAGTTATTTATCTACCGGGACCGTTACCGTATGAAACAACTAAGGTGATCCCTTACGAATACGGTGCAACAATAATTGAGAATGGAAAGGAAATTCCATTACCCTCCGTCGTGAATATTGCAGACATCAGTCGAGTAACACGGAGCGGTCGAATCTTCAACCGAGGGGTTAGAGAACCTAACAGAGAAAAGGAAATTCCGACAGAAGCTCCTGATCCACCAGTCGGTCAATCCAGTAATCCCGACCTTTCAAAGAACAATGATGAGATGCTGAAGCTCATCCAAAGGAGTGAATACAACATTGTTGATCAGCTGTTACAAACTCCTTCAAAGATCTCAGTGCTATCACTTTTACTCAGTTCCGAAGCCCACAGAGAGGCTCTACAGAAAGTCTTAGAGCAGGCCTTTGTGGAGCAGGATGTGTCAATACGACAGTTCGATAGCATCATCTCTAACATCACTTCCTGCAATAACTTAGGATTCAGTGATGAGGATTTTCCAGAGGGAGCAAAAGCCACAACATGGCGCTCAAAATCACAGTTAACTGCCAGGACGATGCCTTAGCCAGAGTACTGGTAGACACAGGATCGGCCATCAACGTTATGCCAAAGTCCACTTTAATGCGACTATCATTCAAAGGATCCCCGATGAGGGGCAGTGAGGTCATCGTCAAAGTGTTTGACGGATCTCGGAAAGCAGTTATCGACGAAGTCGACCTTCCCAGAACTATCGGTCCTCACACTTTCCTCATTACTTTCCAGGTCATGGACATCCGGGCAACATACAGTTGCTTATTAGGAAAACCTTGGATACACCAGGCTGGGGCGGTCACTTCAACACTGCACCAAAAACTGAAGTTTGTCAAGAACGATCAACTTGTCACGGTCTGTGGAGAACAAGCCTTGATCGTGAGTAACCTGTCATCATCTACTTGTGTAGAACCCGAGGAGGTTATTGGAACTCAGTTCCAGGCACTGTCGATGAGCAATGAGAATCAATCAGAAAAAGGAACCCAGATTTCCTCGTACAGAGATGCTCTCGAAGTGATAAAAAATAACAACGCAAAAGGATGGGGACAGCTTGTCATTCCCACTGATTATAAAACAAAGAAGGGTATTGGTTTTTCTGCAACCTGCACCCAGACAGCTGCTAACGATGAAAGTCTTCATCCCATTCAGGACTTCTTCCGCAGTGGAGGTTTCCTTCACCCAGTGCCTCAAATAGTCCATACTATCAACGAGGGAGATTCCTCTGATACGGATGAGGAATAGAAGTCATATCTTAACGAGGATGGTTATATGTCTCAGGAAGAAGTGCCTACGCCCTTTTGCTATCCCGCACAGAGTCCGAGATTTATACCGAGGTCAGATGTCGAAATGATATACGGAGATTGTGATCCGGAAGGATGTCGTGCTCCACCAAACTCATTGGAGGAGGACACCCTGATGAGGGATAACTTTGACCACGACTATTATGGCCTAATGGATGGCCTGCCTATCTGGCAGCCGTACCCAGGAGACTTGGGGCAAAAAAATCAGTCGAACAATAAAAACCAGCTGAGCGTCATTTAACAGAATACCTGCGTCCCCACCATGTCATGGGATCAACACTCAGGTCATTCAGAACCTATCCAGTACGACGATGAATTAGCAAAGCTTGCCGGACTAGAATTCATCAATTATGCTTTTCCTGAGGTCAACGTCATCGAGAGAGATGACTCCTCCAGTTCCAAAGAAGTGTGGGACACCCTGGGATAACCAAGTGGAAAATACGACTACATGGTCAAGTATACCGCTCCCGGAAGCTCTCGTATCAGGTTTGAAGATATCCAGCCAACTGGATGGGGAGATATACCTGAGATCACAAATACTCTGCAAAATACAACAGAGGAATCCTCCTACGACAACTCTGCCTAGGAGACAGATTCCAATGATCCTGCTCCGCCAGAAATCAGCGTTATTTCTGAAGACAAATCAAGGAAAGTACCAGACTTTGTGATTCACCGAGGAGTTCGCCGCCAATGGGTTGTTGTCGATGTTTCGAAGATTGTTCATAAGTCAAAGTAATTGACGTCTTTATCTTAACCTTTCACCCTGCCCAGGTGAAACGGATGTTTTGATAGGGCTCGCTTTCTGTAAATTTTCCCTCTTCGCTTTGCCCAAAGTGACAGATTTTTGTTTTATAGGGCTGTAGTTTCAAGAATCGACAAATCATAAATAAAAGGCTTAAATAGTGCTTTTGTCCCTGTAAGTTAGCGCGTTTTTGGTTTTCGTCCCTGTAAATATATATTTTTTGTTTTAGTCCCTATATTTCACATTCGCGTTCGTTTTAGTCCTTAAAACCAAAATCCGCAGGAAATTCTGCAGGAAAATCCGCAGGAAACCTTCGGATTTATCTGCGGATTTTGGCTTTAGGGACTAAACAGCAAGCAAAAAGAAGATATAGGGACTAAAACCAAAAAAAAAAAATTACAAGGACGAAAACTAAAAACTCACTAACTTACAGGGACGAACAGAATGACGTTATTTTATTTAAGCCTAAATAAAATAATGTCGTTCTATAATTTCCGCATTAATTGCTGTTTTCTTTTTGCTTTTTCCGAAAATGGTAATCCTAAAAACAAATCAATCATAAAAACAAGCAGTTTTCAAAGAAAAAACACTGCACACACACTTGCATTTTCTCTATCTCTTCTAAACATAAATCATCACGTCATGCAGATTGCTTGTTTTAAACCCCATTGAAACATACGATCCGATGCCTTCTCCCAACTTTGAGTTCCCGGTATTTGGGGCTGAAGAAGAAGTTGACGATGAAATTCCATAAGAGATCTCCCGATTACTCAGATTGGAGGAAAGGTCCATTGAACCTCACAAAGAGCCGTTGGAAACGATTAACGTGGGTTCAGAAAAAGAGAGAAAAGAAATCAGGATTGGGGCACTGCTCAGTCCAACTGCCAAAGAGAGTTTAACAAAGCTTCTTAAAGAGTTTCCCGATGTATTCGCTTGGTCCTATCAGGACATGCCAGGGTTGGATACCAGCATCGTGGAACATCATTTACCGTTACGGTCAGAATGTCCGCCAGTAAAACAGAGGTTGAGACAGACTCACCCGGACATGGCCATCAAAATCAAAGAGGAGGTACAGAAACAGATTGACGCAAGTTTCCTCGCCACATTGGAGTATCCTCAATGGTTAGCCAACATAGTACCCATTCCGAAAAAGAATGGAAAGGTCAGAATGTGTGTAGACTACAGAGATCTAAACAAGGCTAGTCCAAAGGATGACTTTCCTTTACCACACATTGACATGCTGGTAGACAGTATAGCAAAGTTCAAAGTTTTCTCCTTCATGGATGGATTCTCGGGCTATAATCAGATAAAAATGGCGCCGAAAGACATGGAGAAAACTTTTTTCATTACCCCATGGGGTACCTTTTGTTACAAGGTAATGTCGTTCGGTTTGAAGAACGTCGGGGCAACCTATCAAAGGGTCATGACTACTCTGTTTCATGACATGATACACAAGGAAATCGAGGTATATGTTGATGACATGATTGCCAAATCTAAGACAGAAGAGGAGCATGTAACCCACCTGTCAAAACTATTCGAGCGGTTGATAAAGTACAAACTCCACTTGAATCCCAACAAATGCACCTTCGGTGTCCGTTCAGGGAAACTTTTAGGGTTCATCGTCAGCCAGAAAGGAATTGAGGTTGATCTTGACAAGTTCAAGGCCATTCAAGAAATGCCTTCTTCGAAAACTGAAAAACAAATCAGAGGATTCCTGGGACATTTGAACTACATCTCCAGATTCATATTCCTCATGACCGCGACATGTGCGCCGATTTTCAAATTACTCAAAAAGAATCAGGACTGCGTTTGGACAGAAGACTGCCAAACCACCTTCGACAGTATCAAGGAATATCTGTTGAACCCACCGATTCTATCACCTCTAGTGGAAGGAAGACCACTGATCATCTACCTCACAGTCCTAGAGGACTCCATGGGTTGTGTACTTGGCCAACAAGACAAAACAAAAAGGAAGGAGTCTGCCATTTACTATCTGAGCAAGAAATTCACCGACTGCGAGACTCAGTACACTATGCTTGAGAAAACTTTCTGCGCTTTGGCTTGGGCAGCCAAACGTCTTCGCCAGTACATGATTCGTCACACTACTTGGTTAATCTCAGAGATGGATCCAATCAAGTATGTATTTGAAAAAGCTACTTTCACGGGAAGGATTGCCCGTTGGTAGATGTTGTTATCAGAATATGACATCGAATACCACGCTAAAAAAGCCGTTAAGGGAAGTATTTTAGCCGATTATTTGGCTCAACAACCGATTGACGATCAGGAATCAGTCGGATTTAACTTCCCAGACGAAGATGTCATGTATTTAAAAATGAAGGATTGCGATGAACCATTACCCAGTGAAGGGCCAGAACCAGGTTCCCGATGGGGACTAATCTTTGACGGAGCTGTCAATCATTATGGAAATGGAATTGGGGCAATCATCATAACACCTCAGGGTACCCACATTTCTTTCACTGTCCGACTTACATTCAAGTGCACAAACAACGAGGCCGAATATAAAGCTTGTATTATAGGTCTCGAAGAAGCGATTGATTTTAGGATCAAGAACTTGGATGTATATGGCGACTCAGCTTTGGTTATCAATCAGATCAAAGGAGATTGGAACACATACCAATCCGGATTGATTCCTTACAAAGACTATGCGAGACGGTTGTTACCATTCTTCAACAGAATCGAGTTTCATCATATCCCTCGTGAAGAGAATCACATGGCTGATGCCTTAGCCACCCTCTCTTCCATGATTAGTGTAGGTCAATGGAACGACCTACCTAAGATCGACATAATGCGCCTTGAAAGGCCCGCTTACATCTTCACAATTGAAGCAGTCATAGAGGACAAACCTTGGTATCACGATATCAAATGCTTCCTTCAGAAACAAGAGTACCCACCTAGGGCACTAAGAAAAGACAGAAAAGCCCTCAGAAGACTGGCAGACAGTTTCGTCCTGAGCGGTGATACACTCTATAAAAGGAACTTTGACATGGCCTTGCTCCGATGTGTAAATAAACCAGAAGCAGGCATGCTGATAAAAGAAATTCATGAAGGATCCTTTGGCACTCACGCCAACGGACACACAATGGCGAGAAAAATTCTGAGAGCAGGGTACTACTGGTTGACCATGGAATCCAACTGCTACAAGTACATGAGGAGGTATCACAAGTGTCAGATATACTCCGACAAAATCCATGTACCGCCAACACATCTTAAAGTTCTTTCTTCTCCATGGCCTTTTTCCATATGGGGAATCGACATGATCGGCATAATCGAACCTAAGGCTTCGAACGGACATCGGTTCATCCTGGTAGCCATTGATTACTTCACCAAGTGGGTCGAAGCAGCGTCATACGCTAATGTAACCCGACAAGTGGTGGTCCGATTTATCAAAAACAATATCATTTGCCATTATGGTGTTTCGAGCCAGATCATTACTGATAATGGATCCAACTTGAACAATAAGATGATGAAAGAGTTGTGCGCTGAGTTCAAGATTGAACACCATAACTCATCTCCCTACCGACCTAAGATGAACGGAGTGGTAGAAGCGGCTAACAAGAACATCAAGAAGATTGTTCAGAAGATGGTTGTAACCTACAAAGATTGGCACGAGATGCTACCCTTTGCTCTTCACGGTTATCGCACATATGTCCGTACTTAAACAGGGGCAACCCCTTTCTCTCTAGTATATGGCATTGAAGCAGTGCTCCCCATAGAAGTAGAGATCCCATCAATCTGGGTATTGATGGAAGCTAAGCTAACAGAAGCTGAATGGTGCCAAAGCCTGCACGAGGAACTAAATCTGATCGAGGAAAAATGGATAACGGCACTATGCCATGGTCAATTGTATCAGCAAAGAATGAAGAAGGCGTTTGACAAAAAGGTCCGACCTCGCGTCTTCAGAAAAGGGGACCTCGTGCTCAAAAAGATACAATTATTTCTCACTAATTCCCGGGGCAAATGGACTTCGAACTATGACGACCCCTATATGGTCAAGAAGCTTTCTCAGGCGGCGCCTTGAGACTTGTAACCATGGACGGAGAGGAATTTGCCTACCCCACAAATGTTGATGTAGTCAAGAAATACTTCGCCTAAAATAAAAAAATAAAAAAAAAGGAAAAAAAATGTCTCGGTGGATTGAAAACCCACAAGGGCGGTCCAGGAAAAAATTAGAGACATGATAAAAAATCATCCTGGTGGGTTGGAAATCTCAAAGTACAATCCAGGCAAAAGTTAGGGATAATGGCAAGTAACTACATCTGATCAGTTCAACTCCTCAGCAGTAATGCCATCCATCGAAAGAAAACTCTAGTCAAGGTCATCTTTGACAGAAGCTCAGGATGTCCCGAATTCAAAGTTGGTAGAAGGATAGTGGTCGTTATGTTTCAATGTAGCCCTTTTCCCTTAAATTACCATTTTCAAACTTTGTAAATACTCTATGGAATCACGCGCTTGGCTAATTTCCATCCTATCAATAAAATTTGAGCCCTTGTGCTTTTGTTTGCAATTCTTATTTGGTTTAGCCTTACAGAACGACATTTTAACATGATCAACGATTCTTGAAATAAAACAAAAATGAATTTACTTGTAAAATTTTTCTGCTTTTAATAAAGATAGCAAATTCTTTTGACTGTTGAACATCGAGAGAATATCGATTGCTTCTCCCAAAGGCGGTTAAGCTTCAAAGTGCAGAATCAAAGTATTCCTTCTAAACCAGTACACCTGAATGAAGGATCAAATGTGTCAGACGCAAATGTTCCATCTGACATCGTCAGCAGAGTTCCCACCTCCTAAGCCCGACCAAGATGGCTCCCCGCAGGGACTATCTCTCCTAAGCAAGGCAGAATTGCTATCTTAGACCAGTGATACTTCTTCGTCCCCTGCAGTGGCCGAGTATCCAGTCGCGTTCATCCGTCAGTTTGTATGTCGTGTCAGTTTTGTCAGCATAGACATACATACATCATGCATGGTTGATTTACATTCGCATTCATATTGCATCATTGTCACTTTAGTCGGTCTTATCCCTTAGTGATAACAGTCCTCTCAATCGAGTTGCCAGTTCTTTCCTCGTTAGGAAATGTTGCGTCTGCGCTATCTCTCTCCTCCAGTTTATTTCTGGATTGGAGTTGGCCCTTGACCACTTTGATAACTTGAACCTCTGAAAAACAAGAAAACGTTCGACAAATGTCACTCTTCGCCATTGAAGATGATACCTTCGCTTTCCCGGATTAAGGAAAATCCCCAAAGAAAGCCTCGCGACTACAGACTCTTAGCAACACATTGATTTTTCTCTCCAAAAAGTCAATGTTAATGAAGTCATCAGCACCTCAAAATTGGATCACATCATATGGCATTTCTCCAAGAAGATCTCCGAGAAAAGTATGATGCAATATCCCCAAGCGAAAGCAGTCTCTCAAGAGACTCGTTTTCCCCAGATAGAGTCGACAAATGGCATCTCCAACAGAGAAGTTTGTACCCCTCTACAATTCAGACAGATGGGTTCCCCAGCAAGTCTGACATCAAAAGTTTTTCTATCAAATGGCATCTCCCCAGGAAAATTCGGTGAGAAGTTTGAGGAAAACCGCTACGAATAGCGTCCCTTGTCAAGAAAGTGTATTGACAAAAGAAACTGAGACCAGTTCCTTGGTAGGAAACCAGGATCGAGGGGAAGTTTATATCAGAAACTAAGACCAGTTCCTTGGTAGGAAACCAGGATCGAGGGGAAGTTTATATCAGAAACTGAGACCAGTTCCTTGGTAGGAAACCAGGATTGAGGGGAAGTTTATTTCAGAAACTGAGACGAGTTCCTTGGCTGAAGACCAGGATCGAGGGGAAGTTTTTACCTTTTCTAAGCATTATTGCTTAGCAAAAGAAGAAGGATGTGCAAACCGCCATTCATAACCACCATCAAAATTTCGGGTATTCTGATATTTAATCTTCTTGCACCCCGAATACCTTCTCCATTCACACCTTCGGGTCCAAGAAGATTAAATAGGGGCATCTGTCATACCCCAAATTTTGACCACTAAGATTTCCCATTATTGGGCAAATCCTCATCATAATATGGATGAATCATTATGCCTCATCAGTCACCCCAAAGATGGGTGAGCATTCACTACAAACAATAATCAGGGTTTCAGGCCCTCTCAGAGCTCTTAGACAAAAGACCAATCAATAATTGACATGATCTTCAACTTGTCTAACCTCTCAAACATCCACAATGGATCAAGAGGACTCCCACATTAAGAATCAAGCACGATGTTGCAGCATTCCAGGTGGATTAAGCCTCAAGATCACCAGTGTCACCAAAATTAGGGTTTGGTCGACCAGGGCCTCCAGATGGAAATTTTCCTCTGGGAATGAGCTAATGCTTCAAATCATAACCTATGATGCTCCAAGGGACATCATGAACCCAACCATCAAGTCAATTTAACCTCAGGGGATGCATTCACAAAAGATCATGAATTAGGGTTCCTTGACCTAATTCACCCCTAAGTTGACTTTTGGGGCAAAGCATGAGCCAAGACCTCAAGACATGATTTGAGGGTCTCTAATAAACCACATTGATCCATTTGTAACAATGGATTGATCCAAGAAGCTTGGTTCACAAGTTTCAAGTTCATCATAACCACAATTAGGGTTTCGTGGAAAAAGTCAACTGTACCTTTGACTTTTGACCAGGACATGTTCCCAAACCCTAAGACATGATTCAATACACCCTATAACACCTATGAAATCAATCCATCAAAGTTGATTTAGGTCAAGGACTTGATTTCATAGAGGATCGCACAGTTTGGAATTCATCTGACGAAAAGTCAACTGTGCACAAAAGTCAACTTTGACTTTTTGAGATTTTTCACAATTATGGTTTTTTAACCCTAAAATGATGTTAATGTGTGATTGGAATCATTATTCATCAAGAAAAATCAAGAAACGTGGGATAACTTGTAAAAGGGGTAACCATAAAAACTTAGAAATTTATCTAAGTTATGGAACAAAGTGGCTAGGGTACCAACTTTGGAGGATCATAACTCCTAAACCATAAGGCCATTTTTTCCCATCCAAAGCTGGATTTGTAGCTCTCATGGCACTCTACAAAAGCTTCAAACATAACTCATTCCAATTCCTCATGGATTTTGAGTTATGGAGTGATCAAAATCACAAAAAGTGAAAATGTCACTTTTTTCCAACACTTAGTGAAATTTTCACTAAGTCAGAATCTGCCTTCACTTTTTTCCAAATGTAGGGGCATTTTTCACTTGGATCCAAAAAGTATCAAAACCAATTATGATCAATCAGTTGTTGTATCATATAAGGGCTTTCCAAAATGGCCAAGAACTCCATCAAAGTCGACTTGAGCCATGAGATATGACAATGCCAATATGCCTTGCTGTAAACTGTCATGGCAAGGCAGATTTGGGAGTTTTGCTCGATTTGCTCAAATTTTACAAAGGGAGAGCAACTCTATCCATCTGAACACCTCAAGGGAGGACCAAGGAGGAACCAACTCTGATCCCATGCCTCCTAAGTCTTTGGAACCAAAAATAGCATGCAAAACCTAGAAATGCCTAAAAGAGGGACAAGACTCCAATTTTGGATTGGAGCATTCAATGGATGCACCAAGGTGACATGGACTGAGCCATTTCCAACTGAATTCAGTCAAGACTTATCCAAGACCAAGGGGACCGGCAGCCTGTGCCCTAACCTCTAGTCAATGGCTAGAGGAGACTTGGATTCTCATTGCTCAACATTGGTCAAACCTCTACTACAGTTGCCATTCACTATTGCAGCCAAAACAAACTTGCTCTACTATAAATAGAGCTCAATTGTGTTCAGTTTGAGTACACCAAAGCACTACAACACTTGCTTTCTTCAAAATCTCTTTCTCTAGGCGAAAATACCTTCTTTAGCAAGATAACTCTGAGTTTTGAGTTAGAAAGCAATTCCACCACAGCTCATATCTAAGTTGTCCAAACTCTCACAAGTGACCTGTAACACCAAAATCACAAAGTCACCTCTCAAAACCTCAAAATAGGACTTTTGTGCATTTTTCATGCCATGTCTTGATTCAGTCACTTTCCAAACCAGATAAAACCTCAAACACACTCCAAATATCATCCTTGAACTGTCCCAAATGGTTCCCCCCATTTGGAACACCATTTGAGATAGTTGTTATTTTGGCCACTTTTGCCCCTTTTGCAAGAAAGAGCTCAAACTTGTTCCTGAGGTTTCCAGCTGATTCCAATCATCCTAAAAGCTTCTAAGAGATCATTTGAGGTTGTTCAAAGCATCAAATCATTTCTGAAACAAGTGGCTTGGCAGATTGCACAAAAGCTCCAAAAAGAGGTAACCATCACAACTTGGATTCTTTGAACCATGCTTTCTTTTTATGTCCACTGATCATGCACACCTTATACATGTTATATGTGTTGTGTTTGCACCAATTTGTCATGTAATTCATGCTTGTACCATGAGATGGCATAGAAAATGCAAATCATGGCCTATTTCAAAACCACTATCGGGTTTTTCAATAGGAGCATGATCTGAAAAAAATACCACCACCATTGGATTCCTTGTGAAATTCTAGGTAGGATAGACCTAAATTTTGTCCCAATCCATGGAGAAATGAGAAAGTTATGGCATTCACGTTTTCAACCAAAATCTTGCCTTGCCTTGCCTTGGGCCAGGCCAAAAACAAGGCAAGCCTTGTATATTTGTGGTCGTGTTTCTATCAACGGATGTATCACCACCCTAGTGGTAAGGCGCGCGCCCTATACACAAGGGGTCTGGGGTTCGAATCCCCCTCGCCCCAGATCCTCTTTTTTGCTATTTTCTCCACTTTTTTTTATTGTTTTTCTTATTATTTTTAATGATTTGAAAAATTAATAACTCCCTCAATTTTAATTATTTTTTATTGGTTCTTTTTGCAAAAAAATCACAAAAATGTTGAAATATTTTATTCCACAAAAAAATTAAATTTATATTAGTTATTTAATATAATTAGTATTTTTGTGAGTAAATTCATTTTTATTTGTTTTTAAACATTTAAAAGTGAATATTTACTTTGAAAATCAAAACCAAATGAGTTTTAATTTATCTTGTGATTAAAACCTCATTTTTCAAACCTTCAACAAAAATCACAAGTGGTTTATTAAAACTTATTTGGTATTTTTATCATTTTTATTTGATTTTCTTTAAGTATTTCCTTTTAAAAGAAAACAAATTTAGGGTTTCCTTGATTTTCACTCAAACAAAACTTTAAAACACTTTGGGCCTCTAATAGAGTGTAAGACCCAATCCCCTTTTAACCAAAACAATTTTGGGCCTCAGATATTATATAAGTCCCTCTGCGTTAAAAGAAAATCTCAGCGCGATCGCCAGTTCAAAAATCAAACCCTTTGGGCCTACCCTCGTGTTATAAGCCCCATTCTTTAAAAATCATTGGGCCTCTAGTAGAGTGTAAGACCCAACCCCTTTTTGAAAACCAAAATAATTTGGGCCTCAGTGTATTGTATAAGTCCCGATACCATCAAAAAGTTCGGCGCGATCGTCGCCTTTTAAAACAAAACCTTGGGCCTCTCCTTGAGCTGTAAGCTCTACCACTTGTACAAAAATAAACCTTTGGGCCTCTTGAGAGAGTGTAAAACTCATCCCCTTGTACAGAAAACCTTTTTGGGCCTCAGTCATTTGTATAAGTCCCTGTACAATTTCAAAACAACAGTGCAATCACTGATAAAACCTTGGGCCTTTCCTTGAGCTGCAAGCCCCAAACATTCTTTTCAAAGCACTTTATCCTTTGATTTTGAATATAATATTGTTATCAAAGCTTTCTTTGTTGAACAAACTAACCAAACAGCATGGAAGCTCTACAACTGAGTAAGTGTTTACCCGCTTTCTTTATCCGCTTTCATATATATATATAACTGTATTGTGGGGCTGCTCACTGTAAGTCTTCTTTCACAAACTTTTATATACTTGTCAAATATCAACTGTGTAATACTAGTATAGTTATTTAGAGTTTTTCCCGACAACTACGTCTAACACTAGGTAAAGCCCTGTTGGTCACTCTTAAATATAAACAAAACTAGATCCCCATAGGATTACCAGACACGGTCTTCCCTCCTCTTGGGGTTAAACAATATGGAGACGTGAAAGGCAGCATTCTCGGTGAACCCTTTCTCAGACTGTCACCCTTAGAAATCGTCAAAGAAACTCTACTTCCCAGAGATGATCTTTTCTCCGTGAATGGCATCTCTTGAGTTTCTTCCAAATTCTCGGACTTTCCTGGCTTGATCTATTCTTGGTGAATGGCATGTCTTGAACTTCTCGGGGTTTAGGGACCCATAGGCTTCTTAAAAGCATCCCCGTCTTCTCTTTGGCGTTGTACAATGACCCTTCGGCTTCTTAAAAGCTCTCATGCCTTCTCTTGAGCTTAGTACAAGGACCCAGAGACCTCTACAGGTATAGGAACAGAACTTAGTCATCAATTTGCTAGAGCTGTCTTTCTGAGTCAAGTGTCAGACCAGTTAATGGGTTGACCTTCATCCCTTAACATACCAGACTTCTCTTAGGCATCATACAAAGATCATTCACTACCTGAGAATCGATTTCTCAAAACACTCGTAGACTTGGACAGTCTCCATACCTTTTGGGATTTCCCATTTCCTTAAAGAACATGAAATAACCCTGATCCTCCGATCAATCCCTGAGCACAACATTACCCATATAAGAACTGATTTTCTCTTTATCCAACATACTGGACCTGTCACTAAACTGAAACAGTCACCAGCACACTAGCCTCCTCTTGGGCTTTGTACAATGATTCTCCCCAGCAGAGCTAACCTATTCACACTCTCTTGTTGACTATAAAGGATTCTCTTATTGAGTCACTTCCCTCTCAGCCTCCATCTCGGGCTTCGTACGAGATATAAAATCACTCTCTTGTTGAGTATAAAAGACCCTCGTGTGGAGTCAAAACCTTTTAGCCTCTGTCTTGGGCTTCGTACAAGACACATATAAAAGCACTCTCTTGTTGAGTCAGTCACTTGTTAGCACTCTCTTATTGAGTCAACCCCTTTTAGCCTCTCTCTCGGGCTTCGTACGAGACACATAAAAGCACCCTCTTATTGGGTCAGTAGCCTCCTCTTAGGCTTTGTATAAGAAAACCCCGGTTGAGTCAATCAACCTTTTAGCATCAAAATTTATGCTTTGCTCACAGGATACAAACATCAACAACTCCTTTTCCTTCATCTAATTGCTGTAAGCGGCAAGCCTCTAGATTATTTACATCCACGCCACTATCCCTCTTTTAGCATGAGAAATTCCTAAGGAAAGATGGCATTGCTCTAAAC
Source organism: Lathyrus tuberosus (assembly GCA_022829125.1). Taxonomy (NCBI): domain Eukaryota; kingdom Viridiplantae; phylum Streptophyta; class Magnoliopsida; order Fabales; family Fabaceae; genus Lathyrus; species Lathyrus tuberosus. The sequence goes on from JALAZF010000661.1 coordinate 2,027,487, forward strand.
TGAGTTTAGGGTAATACTACAAGATAGTGAAGTCTTCTTCATGGATTAGTATCCCCTAGAGTAGGTGAATTGCACCGAACTGGGTTAACATATACTGTCTTATGTAACATTCTGCAATTTACAATTTTGTTATTGTTCTTGATCAATATGTTGGATCAGATGTCGTAACATCTGTGATTTTTGCAGTGTTGATATTCAAGGTATCAGTCTGCTGTTGTTCCTCTACGTTTAACCGTTCATGCAGAACAAATGTCTAGACATGTGTTAGGATATCTGTTGTCTGCATTGCCAGAATTTCATTTATCACAATCAGAACCGGAGCTCTGATGCCCATTGAAGGTGTGAGAAAAACACAAGAAATGGGGGTTTGAATTGGGTTTTCAAAATGAAAGCTTTTGTGAAACTCAAACAAAGATCACAAATAGACTAACAATATAGAAAGACACACGATATATCCTGGTTCACTTGAAAACTATCAAGTTAATCCAGTCCACCCGCCAAGGTGATTTCCCCTTATACATAAGGACTTAATCCACTATAACCAAACTGATTACAACTGCACGAGCAACTGCTGGTGACTAACAATACACAGACTAACCGTCTCTTCTTAAGGCTTCTGACCTAACTGGTCTCTTAAGGAATTCAAACAACTGTTTGATCAAATAAAATGTTTACAATGAAATGCTTCTTACATAAGCTGATATAAACATTATTTCTAGCTCAATCTAACTTAGAGTGAATCTACACAGTAAGAACAAATTTCTTCTTTGTATTGTGGTACTTTACTGTTCACTCAAGTATTTCTCGATTTCTTGAGTTCTTTCCTTTTTGTGAATCAGTGTTTTGAATATTTCCCCTTCTTACACTCAGTGTCACACTGTATTCGTTGAATGATCAAGTCTTTATATAGCCAGAAAAAGATCCGTTGAAGGGCAGATTAGTAATATCATAAAAATACTGGCGACTTGAAATAATGTCGTTGTGCTAGGATGAAAATCATACACTGAAATTGTCTTTGTACCACCAAATCAAGGTAGTTGAATGTTAGTGGAAAGGAACGTGTTTGATCTGTACTATGTATTATTTTCCCACACAAATGTCTCATCTTCTTCTGTTCATCAGTGGCTTCTGAGTTGAAATGATTGAAGCATGATCAGAAGAATGAGTCATTGGGTCTTCAGAGTCTTGAGTCTTCAGAGTCTTCAGAACTTGTTCAGCAGAACCTTGTCATCAGAGTCTTCAGCACTCCTTCTTCAGAACCCTTGGTTATAAAAAACATAAGTCTTTAGAGTCTTCAGAACTTGTTCAGCAAAACCTTGTCTTCAGAGTCTTCAGCACTTGGTCTTCAAAAACTTAAGTCTTTAGAGTCTTCAGAACACTGTTCATTAGAACCTTGTCTTCAGCGTCTTCAGCACTTAGTCTTCAGAAGATGAGTGTCAGAGTTAAATTCAGAGCCAGAATCTAAAAGAACATTGCAACAACAACATAGTGTCTTCTTGGAGTCTTTCTGATGCGCAGTAGATCAGAAGCAACCTTGCTTCTTGACGCAGAAGCGACCATTGAGAAAATCATAGTGACGTAACACACAATCTCTATCAGAGTCAGAAATTTCTCTATCAGAGTCAGAACCTGTTTGTCAATTCTTAAAAAGATACATGTTAGAGTACCAAAATTGTTCTCAAACAAATACAACTTTGTTATTATCAAAACAAAGAGATATCTTGCATAACCAAATCTTGTCTAACAAAGATTACTTGAGAAAAACTCCCTCTTTCGAGGGAATAACAAACCACCGTCAATTTTCCTTCTTTATGAATTGTTTGATATGAGAGTTGGTCCAAATATAAGTATGATAGATCCATTACAAATTTATCACTTCAACCTTCTAAGAGGTTCCATGATTATAGTCGTTGAACGATACCATCAACACCTTGATAAAAAACACCAGGATTGACAAATGCCGCCAAGTAACCACTTATTCTTATATACCCAAGCATATCTGCATCATAATTTGACTTTTCGACTTTTTGTACCCAATTATTTTAGGTCCGTTGATGTTAGTGGAATAAATATTATAAGCAAACATATTTCTCAATATACATTCAAAATGATCTTTATAAAAATGAGAGGGAGGATATCCTTGCTTGCTTTCATGTTTTTTCTTGATAAAACAAAGCATAATAATATGACCATTTTTATTACAATAAATGTATTTTAGAGTTTTGCATATAGACGTTTGTTGAGCATTGCAAATATTGCTAAAGTTTTTACTATTGTTCTTAAGTTCACAATCATGGCAATCTTATTGTAAGATTCCCTTTGTTTACTTAACAAAAGATTCAAGTTGACTCTTCCTTTAGTGATTTTATCAAGTGTGTTTTGAAGATCATTAACTTTATTTATCATAATGTCACATTGATCACACTTTAAAGATACATCTAAGTCTTCGTGAGAAGAGAAAGAGTTTTGAATTAGATGATCTCATGCCTCTTTTAAGAATTTATATTTCTTCCAATAAGTTTTTATTTTGGCTTAATACCCTTTTTGGTCCTCTAACTATAGGAGTGGGTCCAATTTGGTCCTCTTTCTTTTAAAAGTTCCAAATTGGTCCCATACGTTATTAAATAGGTTCATAGTAATCCTTTCCGTTAAATAAAGGCTAACGGTGTTAAAAATGGTGATGTGTCATCTGACTTGGATTGTTTGTGTAGCATAGTCAGCATCTCCTTGTTCGTTGAATCTGAAACTAATATAAATCCACCCCCAATTGCAAACACTAGGTTTCAAAATCCCCAAAATTAACCAAATTGAAAGGAGAATCCTCTTCCAATAATGAGTTCTGGGCGCTTTTCATCTTCCTCTTCAAGAACCCGCGTCGATTCGCAAGTGTATACCAGTTTTGGGAAAGTCATGTGTGGTTGTGGAGACCTTGCTGTACTTCGCAAGGCAAGAACCGTCCAAAATTACGGGAAGCTATTTTAGGGTTGTCAACATTTTAAGGTAACCTTCTATCTCAAACACATTCATTCCATCCCGTACATCTTCACTGTTCTGAATACACTGCATATTTGTACAGGGACACACGAATGCCGGGTGCGGTTTTTTTGAATGGTTCTATGATGATTTTAGAGATGACAGGGAGGAAAGCTTGAGGAATCTGCAATGGAAGATTGAAATGCAATTTAAAGAGATGGAAGAATGCAAAAAAGAGTTGGCAGAGGCAAAAAGAATGGTTGAAGTGTTGAGTGAAGCTTTGAAGAACACAAGGAAATGGAAGATGATCTGGAAGTGCTTGTGTTTTACTGTGTTATTTGTTTTTGTGGTTAAGTTGTTGTGAATTTTGGAACATATGTTGTTAGTTGTTGTAGTTTCTATTTTATCAGCAGTTGCTAGTTTATCAGTTGTTAGTTTTCTTGGTTAGTTGTTGTAAAAGTTGCTGACATAATTTTGTACCAATGGTCTGAGTAAAAGAGTAGTGTTGTTGCCAATGAAACAGTTTTGAACATATTTTATACACTAAACGTTAACATATTTGTTGCACAGAAGGTTTGGTGTTATCAAATCTGTTGCACCGAAATTTTACATTTTGTACACCAAACTTGTAGCCACATGTGTACACTAAATATGAAACAGTTTTGACATCAGTTTGACAGAAGTATCAGTAGTATTACACAAAATAACAGAAGTAGCAGTAGCATTACACAAAATAAGAGAAGTAGCAGTAACATTACACAAAATATCAGTACAAAATAGGAACCATTGTACACCATAAGTACTTAGTTTACACCATTACACATAATATTAGAACTTCTACACAAATGTTCAGTACACAAAAGACATGATTACACAATACAACACAGCCTATAGACTCTAAGAGGATTTCTTTGGAATGTTCCTTTTAGTTGGTAAGGTCCTCCTAGTAGTAGGACCCACTGCATACTGTGATGCACTCAATCTGGTGGTGGGTCCTCTTGAAAGTTGTGCTGGTATCTTAAAAGGCAACTTGTGCCTAGCTTGTGTTGCAGTCTTCTTCTTAGTTGTCTGAGATGTCTGAGTTGCCTGAGTTGCACTTGACTGAGTAGCCTGAGTTGCCTGAGTTGCCCGAGTAGCCTGAGTTGCCTGAGTAACCTGTGATCCTTGTTGTGCCTGTGATGCCTGTTGTGCCTGTGATGCTTGTTGTGAATGTGATGCCTGTTGTGTTGCAGTGGTCTGAGTTGCCTGTGGTGGCTGAGCCATCTTACATGTTGATTTGTTGTGCCCAGTTTGTCTGCACCTAGTGCACCTCACTATCATACCAGTTTTCCTGATTTTCCCATCTGAACCATCAATCTCACCATGTTCTCTATTCCTCTTCTTCTTTGGTCGTCCAGGCATTTTCTTAAATTTGGGAGGTTGCACATCAGGGTATTCGGTTCTCATCCATAAATTTGTACCATTCAGAGGGTAAATTATAGGTTCATACACCTTAATATACCTAGCCTTCTTGTAATATTCTGGGACAAACTCATCAACATCAAGACCTCTACTCTTCATTGAGGAAATTGCATGGACACATGGGAGACCTGTCAGCTGCCACTTTCTGCAAGAACATTCATGTTCCTTTAAGTTGACAGAGAACATGTCACCCTGATTCTCAATATGTCTTACCTCAAAAATATGTTCAGATGACATCCTTTAAAAACACAAAAGTAAGTCATAAGAGAGAGACCTAAATCAGAGAACTTCAACAGTGTTACCAAAGGTTTTGCCCTAAATTAGAGAACTTAAAAGAGAGACCTAAATTACCTTATTATCCAAAAATTTGTGAAGCTGCTTGTTTTCTCCACCTTCTTCTTTATGTTTGGCAACACTTCATCATCACCTAAATTAGAGAACTTCAACCTATTTGCAGCCCATTTTCCCATTATATATCCCCTTATTTCTTCTAACATTGTTACCAAAGGTTTTGCCCTTGCTTCCACAATCACACTGTTGAATGCTTCTGACATATTATTTAGGACAATGTCAGACTTGTTGGTGGTTCTAAAATAGGACTTGCTCCAATATCTTGGTGGTGTTTGCATCATGTGCTTGTAGGCCTCTTCATTTATCCTCCTCATACCTCTCATCTCCCTTTCCCAAGCTTGTGGATAAGTAGCCCTAGCTGCTTTCCAAATGATCTCCTTCAACATTTTTCCTGGAAATTTCTTCCTAAAATTGTTGTATAGGTGTCTCACACAAAACCTCTATTCAACACTGGGTAGCAATTCATCCATAGCTGGAAGAAGACCCTGAAAATGCACATAACAAATAAAGGTTCAAAAATACATTTATTAATCGTAAACACAATATAACTTAAATTAATGTAATGAATATAGTGGTACCTTTTGCTGATCAGAAATGAAAGTATAGGTCCTACATTCTTCCCTTCCACCCAAATCATCAATGAGGAGCTTCAAAAACCAAGTCTAGCTGTCTCTAGTTTCCCCTTCCACCACAGCAAAAGAAATAGGCAACATTTGATCATTAGGATCTGTTCCAATTGCAACTAAAATCTGGCCACCACATAGGCCCTTTAAAAAGCATCCATCAAGGCCAATAATTGGCCTACACATCTTGAAACTCTTCTTGCATGCATCATAACAAACATACAACCTCTTGAAATAAGGTCTAGTGTCCTCAATACCATCTTGAACTGGTGTGACATTTATCTTGACAGTGGAACCAGGATTTTTCAATGTGTTTTGCAACCTCTTGCTTAGCCATTTTGTGCTCATCATCTTTACATTGTATTCTCTAGCACAATTATGTGTGTCAACTAATTTTCTAAGCTGCCAAGTGTCCTCATCAGGAAGCTTTCCACAATAAGCCTCCCAATCACATCCATCTTTACATACCACCTTCACTCTTTTGTTGTCATTTTTTAGAAACTTTAGACCTCTCCCATTCTGAACAACATATGTTTGAATAGCTTCCTTAAAATCACTTTTTGTATTAAAATAGGTTCCCAACTCCCATTTATAGTTAGACATGTCTTTCATAGCCTTGAAAATTGGATGCTTCCTCTTCCTTGGTTCTTCACCATCCTCAGTGTCACAACCATTGTCTAGCTCTTCACTATCATACACAACTCCATTCTCCTTTCCACTTTCTGCTTCACCTTTCCTTTTCTTCATTTTACTACTTCCTTCATGTTTTTCATCATACTCCACCAACTTGGCAACATGTTCTTCATCATAATCCAAACTAGCATCATAATCACTAAAATCAACCTCCAAGGCACTATCATATTTATATGTTGAATCCTCACTGTCATCATCAGAGCTTGTGTCATTCCCATCATGCACCTGACCATCAATCCCATCATCATTCATATTCTTATGTACCTCTTTGTTAACACCCTCACCAGAGTTCACACCCTCACCAGCATTGACACCCTCACCAACATTGACTCCCTCACCAGCACTGACTCCCTCACCACCATTGACATCCTTAAGGACTTGATCAACAAGTTCAGCAACAATATCATATTATTCTGGATTGACAACATCCAAAGGTTCTTCATCTAATGTGTCCTCCTCCATGTCCAAAGGTTCTTCATTTAATGTGTCACCCTCATCAACATACTCGGGTAGGGATAATGGGTGTTCAATGTAGATGTCAACTTTCAGGTGTACCCTACATAAGTCAGCTATCTCTAATGCACCTTTATCATCACTAAGCACATTAATCCCAAATGTTGGATCCTTGTAGTAGATATTGTCTACCTAAGTATACCTTATGTCCTTCAAAACTCCTATCAACTCAAAATACGACCACCTATCATCTACCTGTAATTCATTACATTTACCCCCCACGTAATTAGTTTTATCAGAATCAATAAATTCCCCACTATGATGAATGTTGAGAGTAATCATTTCTTCCATTTGAACCTAATACCATAAACAAACGAAAATTTTACGAAAGGAACATCACAAACCCTAGTTTTAACCTAATATAAAAAGCAAACAGAATCTTTACGAAAGAAAGGAACATAACAAACCCTAGTTTTAAAAAGGGGGCCACAAACCCTAGAGTTCATAAAACTCACGTTCTTCAATCTACACACAAACCCTAGACTACAGAAAAGGGAACGAAAGGAACATAAAAAACCCTAATTTTAAAAAGGAGGCCACTAACCAGAATAATGATTCGTCTTCAATCGTATGCTACGTCTGGGATGCTTTGTATTCGTCTTCAACCTCAATCGTCTGCCACGTCTTCGTCTTCTACCTAAATCGTCTTCGTCTTCTACCTCAGATGCTATGTCTTCTCTTCTAGGGTTTAGTGAAAGGTTTAGTGAAAGAACTGAAATGACTTAGAAAATTTTTCCCACAATTCTGAATTCAATAATATATACACCGCGCCACATCCCCATTCAGTAACATACACATCAGCAAATCCATTCCACATCAACAACTTTTTAAGTGAAATTTTAACTTTTCTAACGGCAAGGACAAACGTGGACCTATTTAATAACGTATGGGACCATTTTGGAACTTTTAAAAGAAAGAGGACCAAAATGGACCCACCCCTATAGTTAGAGGACCAAAAAGGGTATTAAGCCTTTTATTTTTCATCTGGTTGGGTAACATGCTTTTACACTAATTAAATTTTTTAGTTTGTAAGCAGGTTCATTGAGGACAAGGAACATTTCAAATTTGGAGTTGGGATGACATTCCATCATCATGTACTTTTATTAGCAACTAGTGAACAAACACTTGATTTTAGAGGAAAAATCAACAATATATGAAGAAAACACTTAAGATGTCAAAAGTAGAAGAAAAGAATAATTTTGGAAGGCAAAATAATATTTTTAAGTTATAGAAAATTGCTCCACGATGCAAACTAATCGTGATGCGATTCTGACGAATTCTTGCATATCATGACATGATAAAAAACAATTACATCACAATGATGGGGAAATGGATAAATCATGCCACGATTCATAGAGATCGTGGCACGATTTTAGACACGCGCAAACCTTTTTAAATAGAAAACTTTTAGATTTTCCAAGGGTTGGACTTTTTAGAGATCAAAAGTGACGACAAAATAAGTGCAAGGAGTTAGAATTGAAGGTTTACCTCCATTCCATTGAAGATCACATTCTTTCTCTTCTTTCATGTATTGTTATTCTAAACTCATAGCTATGAATAATTATACTGTGAGTGGCTAAGTTTCTCTAGATTGGGTCTTTTGAGATGATGCTTTTGTTTTTTTTATGAGAAGCTAATTCATTAAAAGGCAGAAGCAGGATACAAAGATTCACAATCCAAACTTGGGATATGGCCAGTCCAGGTTCTTGAGCCTAATGATCTGCCTATGCCAACCATATTATGAGCATCTACATTGCTCATCCTATTAATAAACATTACAACTACATCAGCACATTCAGAAATTAATTGTCTACACTCCATGACTATGGGTTCTAAAATAGACCACGAAGCTACGTAAACCCAATTCCTTTGCCGTATGCAACGCCCAACGGATAACCATCAGTTCTGCACTAGTGGGATCAGTCACACTAACCAATTTTTTGGATGCAGTGAGAAATATGTTTGATGTTGGATCTCTAATGATGCATCCCATGGATATAAAGCCGTCATCAAAACATCCTGCATCGGATTGAACAATCCAACCTTTGTAGTTCTCCATCTTCCACCCGGTTTGACATGTGTTAGCAGCGAACCCCTTCTTATCATCCACACTTTCATTGAAAGCTTCCCATATCTCCTTAGCCACCAAACTTGGATCAGGCTTTGCATTTTTAAAGACAACATTGTTTCTGACCTGCCAAATCTTCCAAAGATAGGTGGCAATGAGCTTGCCCATCATATTGTCATTCTTGGCAAAAATAAAGCCTAAGCAGTCGTGTATGTTCCCAGTTTCGGGGGGACAGATTCCCAACAGAGAAGAAAAGAGAGTTTTTTTTTTGCAAAGAGACATCTAAGAAAAAGATGAGAGGAAGATTTGGGTTCCATATTGCAGAAGGGACACAGGTTATCAGAATGCATACCTTTCCTTTGCAGGTTGTCTTTGGTTGGGAGGATGTTTTTCAATAAGCGCCAAACGAGATTCTTGATTCTGGGATTGACTTTCAGTTTCCAAAGGCCTTTCCAAAACTTCTGATAACCGCTGTTAGAGGAACCCGGAAGTTTTTTCCTTCTTTGTTCTCCAAGCCAATGATAGGCAGTCTTGACAGAGAATAACCCACTCTTTTCATGATACCAAATAAGCTTATCTTCAGGGAGGTTTGCAGATAGAGGAATGCTCCTGATATGCGTCACATTGTGGGCATTAAAGTTGTTCTTGAGAGTATCCAGGTTCCAGCACGCCAAGTCATTATCGATGAGGTTGCAAACCTTCATCTCAGGAGCGAGATTCCTGGACATTGCAGTAGGCTGGAAACCTGGCAGTGTAGGAATCCACCTGTCCACACTAATACTGATTTTCGATCCATTTCCAACTCTCCAACAAGTTCCTTGTATCACCAAATCTTTTGAGCTTAAAATACTCCGCCACGCGTGACTAGGTCTGAAACCAATAGGAGCAGAAGTAATAGAGCATCTAGGATAGTACCTGCCTTTGAAAAATCTTTCAAACAAGGACCCATCTTCTTGCATTAATCTCCAGAATTGTTTTCCTAGCAAGCTAGTATTGAAGTCTTGAATTCCTCTGAAACCGATACCACCATCCCCTTTTGATTGCGATAACCTTTCCCAACTTAACCAGTGGATTTTGCGCTCCCCTTCCTTAGAGCCCCACCAGAACTTTGCTAGCATAGCTTCAATCTCTTTGCAGCAGCTTTCAGGGATGCGATAACAGCTCATGATGTAAGTAGGAATGGCTTGGGCTATAACTTTAATCAGGACTTCTTTGCCTGCTCTGGAAAGAAATAACTCCTTCCAACCTTTAACCTTCTTCCAAACATGATCAACAACCAGTCTAAAAACCTCCTTTTTTGATCTTCCAAGGACAACAGGTAATCCAAGGTAATGGGAATGATTGTTAACGGAACGGAAACTAAGCTTATCTCTAACTCTGTCCCTCACCTCTTGCCCAACATTACTACTGAAAGAGACTTCAGATTTTTCGGTGTTGACCACTTGCCCTGAGGCTTGTTGGTAGGCATTAAGGATGTGAATAATGCGAGAAGCCTCTTCCTCACTCGCTCTAGCGAACAAAAGACTGTCATCAACAGAAAAGAGATGAGATATTGATGGAGACTTCCTTGCTACTGATACGCCATGAATGCTTCTCTTGGATACTGCTTGCTTCAACAAACCAGAAAAGACATCAACACAGATAACAAATAAGTAAGGTGATAGCGGGTCTCCTTGGCGGAGGCCCCGTTCAGGAGCAAAAGAACTACTTGGTTTGCCGTTGATCAGGATTTGGTAAGATACAGTGGTAATGCACTTCTGAATTAAGGAAATCATTTGCTTAGGAAACTCTAGACGTTTAAGGGCCTCAATCACGAAACTCCACTCAAGCCTATCGTAGGCTTTTGACATATCCAGTTTCAAAGCCATGGTACCCTTTCTACCCTTCTTCTTATGCTTCATCCAGTGGAAGCATTCCATTGCTATAAGAGCGTTGTCAGTTATGAGTCTTCCTTGGATAAAAGCACTCTGCTCTTCACTAATGATGTCAGGAAGAAAAGTCTTGATTCTGTTAGAAATGGCTTTTGTAATGGCTTTCATGACAACATTACAGAGGCTAATTGGCCTGAAATCCTAGGGAGTCGTAGGGTGTTTTTTCTTGGGGGTAAGGGTAATGAAGGTGTTATTTATGTAGCTTGGGTCCTTATTGTTGCTCAGGATATCTAAGGCATAATGGCTAACATCCTCCCCCATGATTGGCCAGTATTTCTAGAAGAAAAGAGCTGGTAGGCCATTTGGCCCTGGAGACTTCGTGGGATGCATTTGATTAATAGCCTCATAGATTTCTTCCTTTGAGAACTGTTTGGTACTATCATGCCCTAAATTTTTGACCCTAAGGTTCTGTTTTCATTTCGCATCGTCTGAATAGCATATCACATCATATTAGGTCAGGCATCCATGCATAGCTAACCAATTTATCAGACTCGTGTTTGTTTGTTTTCCTTTGCGAATATAGGGTTGTTGCAGAAGGTTCAAGAGTCATGGAGGCTATGTGTATGCCCATTAAGATTCTGATTTCCTTGCAAGCTGCGTTTGAATTCATGTGGAGACGCCCTCATTCTTATGGTCCGTTAACTAATACAAGATCGACTTTCTTCAAGATTTCCTCAGTGGATTCCTCAAGACACCGTGTTTGTGTTTGTCTAAAGGATTGTTTGAAGTTTGTCAGTGTGTTTCATGTTGATTATGGCCCGAGATCTTATGTGGTTAGTTTATGATTAAGGCTAGTAGCCATGGATTCAGGAATGTTTCAAGTGATGTTAAATTCTTGGGCATTTATTTGTCCTAAAACTTGATTCAATAAAAGGATGTCTTGTGTAGTTTGTTTGAGATTCAAGTAACGGAGGCGTTGTACGAGTTTGTGGACCAATTCAAGGTGTGGATATAACGCGCAAGCTCAAAGTTAAATTTCTACATCTATTCAAGTTCTAATCTTAAGTCCATAATCTTCACAAAATCATTCAAAACTTTCATAATTACAAATAGATAGCAACATGGAGAAACAAAATCTTGAATTTGGATGAGTTCTCAAAACATGACTTCACTTGTTGATGTTACTCTAAGATTAAGAATGTCGGATTATTAGGTCTTACTGTTTTCAATGATAAAGTTTTCCTTCATTATCATGGTAATCTTTTTAATCAAGAATAATAGTTCACACAATGACTACAAGGGTAGTAGTGATGAAAATAAAGTGAAGCTATCAAATTTGGTCATCGTTGCTCAAGCTACAATTTCAGCTCTAAAGGTAAAGAAAGTTTCAAATGGATACAATAGATAAGAAAGTTGGGATGCATATTTGAATCTTTAAACTCCATGGGATTTGCACCAAATTGTTCCACCATAAGATTTGAGGTTGACATAAAGTTCAAATGTTACAAAGCTACATTCAATGATCCTAAAAAGATTTTTCTATACGGTACAATGATAGATCAATTGTAGAAAAGAATATAATTATCATGGGCCTTAAAAGCTGCTAAGAGTGGAACGTGTTATGTTTAATAAGTCTCCAAATGGGAAACATTCCCAAGTCTTGTCTCCAGCCGCCAAAGCCTCCTGTAGTTCAAAATGTTGCTAAACATTTGAGGATTATCAGTGCCACAAAGAAATCGCCTCCATAAATTGGACCAGATTTCGGTGACGACTTTCGAAGATTGAGGATTGACAGTTGTCGCCACTGCTGCAAGCATAAAATTGGAAACAAAGTTATCATTAGTCCATAAAGATGTTACAAAATACGATCACGCAGAAATCATCATAATCAAAAGCTTTTAAGATAGTGTTGCGACATGTTGAACTAAAAATCAAGTTTCACCACAATGTCGGTCATGGTTTTGGAAGGAGTTAAAAGCAGTCATCAACTCCCAAATAGAATCAGACAAGATAATAAGAAAAAGGCAAGTTTTCATTACCGTGTCCGTAACGGTTTTGGCAAAAAATCAAAAGCAGTGAGACATGTTCAAAACAAATCCATTTTGTTTCCAAAGCAGGTTTCGGACATGTTATCAGCTGTTTAATTTCAAAATTAATGCTACAAGTTTCATGAGCCTATAAATTGGAAAAAGAAAAGCGTACAAAGGAGAATATGATTCACATTCATACACACTCAGATTCACAACCACACCCATTCCCAGAACCAACAACACGTAGCAAGGAGGAGGCATTCACAGTTAACAGAAAATTCTCACATACATCAGTTTATACCAATATCCAAAATTGACGTCAGTTCACAAATACCTCACAGTCTTGACAAGGAAAAACCATCAGAAATCAAACACCCACACACCACCATATTATCACGATTTCGGGGGGGAATACACATCAGAAAAACCGGTTCAAAAATCAACAACACACAGAGAAAATACATACTCACACCAGAGACAAAAATCATCACAAAACCATGATAACGTTCACACAGAGTTCACAGCTTTCAGAGCAGTAGAAAACAATTCACATACACACCGTATCAGAAATTCATATCAATACACAATTCTGTCAAAGCAATAACAGACACAGTTTCACAAAATATCAGAAAAAAAGCCATAGCTTCCACATGCACAACAAAGCAGGGGACATCAGTTGGAGATTCACATAATAGCAGCAGGGAAAGGAGGAAGAGCAGTTGAGACGTACCGACATAACCGAACCGCGCTGCCGAAGACGCGTAGGACGAACTCCGACAGGTAAATTCGTCAAATTCTCGCCTTTGCATCGTTTAAATAATGTATAATTGGTGTAATATTCCTCGAATTTCCTGAATTTCCGCTTGATTGAGGAATCTAGGGATTACATTGTTGCTAGTTTTGGTTCATTCTCATATATATATTGCTCGAATGCTTCGTGGGGTAAGGTTTCAGAGGCAATGATGTTTGGTTTGTGATTGTTTTGTGATTGATTCCATATTCCGCCGCCGCCGGCTAATGGCCATGGCGCGGCGGACTTAATGTTTCACGATGGGGCTTTTTGCGAATGAAGAAGGGTTTACGGTTGAGAGACGAGAGAGAATCACGAGAAGGAAAGTGGGACGGAGAAGCGAGACGTTTGCTCGCGAGGACAATGATGGCGAGCGAGAGAGAGTTCGAATGAAGAAGGGTTTCGAGAGAGAGAGACAGAGGGTTTGAGGAAAGGAATTTTTAGAACGAGATAGAAAAGGAGTTTAAGATTGGATTGATCTTTTTTCTTTTTTTTGCTCTTCTAAGTACAGGATATGAAGCTGATCACACGCATGCATCTCTTTCCCCTTACCATACACCATAGTTCTTAAGACGGTTGGATTAGTTGACTAAACCATGTGGCAACCATGGCCATGAGCCCGCATCAGATCTCGTGGGCTCGCATGCACCAAATCCGCCCAGCCTGACCTTTGTTTTCCCTGTTGTTTCATTCACGTCTTGTTTTTATTTTTCATTTTAATTTGTTTTCTGTCTATTAATTTTAATTTAACTTTGAATATTTAATCCTTATTAGATTTTTTTTTTAGCTTTCAATCAGACTTTTTATTAACTAATTAATTAGAATTAATTTTATAGATAATTTTTTAATTACTTATTTTTGTTTCTTAGAATTTACTTATTTAGTTTTAATTAGATTTTATTATAATTAGAATTTAGTCCATCTAATTTTCAATTAAATTTTAATTAATTAGTTAAGTTTTTAATTTAAATTTTTGCTTTAAACGGTTTTACTTATTTTTCAAGTTGGTTCGTATTTAGTTAATTCCTGATGTCATTTTAAATTTAGCTCTTGATATTCTTGACTGTGTTTAAGTCCTATTACTGATACCTATACTCTTGTCCCGTTGACTGCTATGTCACAACTTAGAAAAAACTTTAGTCCCTCCCTTTATCCTAACCTTAGGATCGGAGTCACTGCACTCTATACATGTGTTCTACCATGGACACTTAATCCACCCCTTTCAACTTAACTTTAACTTTAGAGTCACCGCACTCTATGTAGTGTCTTGCCATAGACGCTACCTCCCCCTGGAACCTTGATCACAGTCAAGAGTTCCTCACCCTCTTTGAGGGGGAACTGCAGATACTCTGATTCCACTCCCGTCAGGATACGTAGGCACAAGATGCGATGTCTTGGCGAGTATACTTAGATACTAATCCATAAGTCTTTTCTTAACACATGCCCTTAGCAAGCGAGCAATAAATAACATAAATAATAACAAGAGGTTCCTGTAGAGTACTATAGACGTTTAGGATGCTAATACCTTCCCTAAGCGTAACCAACCCCCGAACCTAGATTCTCTTATTAGGATTTTCAATCTTTAACCCTTTCCTTTGGATAAAATAAAGACCGGTGGTGAATTTCAAAAATTGTGATTCAAGTTAATCCAATAACTTGATATCCGATTCTCACCGCGACAGGTACATATTTGTTTGTGCGTGTCAGAAAGTATGCCAGGAATAAGATTGCATATCTCTTGGTTATCCGGATGGGAAGAGGAAAAAATGCCCTTGAAGTAGTCTATGAGGATTCTCTCGCAATCTTTGTGACCTTTCCTCCAGACTCCTTGATTGTCCTTCAGTCTCTTGATCATGCTGGTTCTCCTTCTTTGGTCAGCTTTATGGTGAAAAAACTTCGTGTTCCTATCGTCATCCATCAACCACATAGCTATACTCCTTTGCCTCCATAAGGTCTCCTCTATCTTAAGAAGGGAATCTCTCTGTCTTTCTGCTGCCTTATATTATTAAATGTCATTCCCATCCTTGAACCATCTTTTTTCCTCTTTAAGGAACTCTTGGAGCCTTATTATTTCCTTCTTTACTGTATTGGTTCGCATGTCCTTGAAGCAATGTTGCAACTCTTGCATAACCTTTATTTGATGGTGAAAAGATGTAGAGTTGCATCTCCATAACTGTCTGATGAAATCACTGCAGGATTCTTGTTTTGACCAAACCTCCTCGAAGCGGAATAAGTAGTGTTTTCTTTCAATCTCAGCATCCTCTTGAATGAGAATTCGAAGGGCAGCATGATCAAAACAAAATCTTTCTAGATGCACCACCTTGGTTAGCGGAAAACATTGCTTAAAACCAAAGGATGTTAAAGATTTGTCTAGCCTGCATTGAATATTGTCCTCTCTTTTTCGACCATTTGACCAAGTATAAGGGTAACCTTCAAAATTGACTTCCTCTAATTTGCACCTGTCCAGCGTCTCTTTGCCCCAATTAAGTTGAGAAACTATTCTGCTAATGCCTCCTATTTTGTCAGAATCTTGCAAGATGTCATTGCAATCTCCAAATAGGATCAAGTTCTCCCCACTTTCTTTAACAATTGACTGAACCAGATACCATGTGTCTTTCTTTTTTGATTCTTCCGGAAAACCATAAATTCCGGCAAAGGACCAGGAGCACTCCACATCTTCTGATTGGACGATTCCAGCTATATGGTTTTGCGATAGAGAGCTTATCTGTATGTCAGTTGGATCATTCCACTATAAACAAAGACCTCCTGCTCTATCTCTCCCCGTGTCTTTGCATTCGACCGTAGTCTCAAATTTGAATCTACATTTTTTCTTAATTTTTGCCAATTCATCTTTTTTTTGCTTGGTCTCCATTAGAAAGACAAGCTGGGGGCATTCCACACGAATGAGCCACGATAGGGCTCGAACTGCACGGGGGCTCCCCAGACCCCTGTAGTTCCAGCTTAAGATCTTCATTGGGATAGGCGGCGTTGGTCTTCCAACACCACCTCTGGTAGAAGATTTTGCCCTTCACTCATTATTGTTGTTTGCTTCCTCTGTTTTTCTCCCATGGTACCTTCTTCTATCGGACCTTATGTTATCATTACATCAATAAGTTGTCTCTTGGAAAGCCTTGGCTTGAAGACTCTATTGCTTACTCCTTTCGTATCCTTATCATTCTTTCTTCTAATCCATTTCCTCTTCTGAAGTCCTTCTCTACTGGAAGAAGTGATTGGTGTATGCTTGTTAGATGAAAGAATGACGGCACCCAGTGACTCAGCTACCGTTTCAATATCCACCTTCTGCCTCGAATCTTTGTCTACTTCCTTCGGGTTTACTTCCTGTTGTTTTAAGGACATTGGATTTTGTTGAACTTCAGGGTCTTCTCCCTTACTTCTCCCTTTTGTCTCGCATCTGCTTTGACTCGACGAAGCGTTAAAGAGGTCCCTGTTACACAGGCTAGAACTTGAATCCTTATTTTTAGTATCACCCGTTACCTTTGGAAGCGGAGACGCTCGGAGCCATTGGCCATAGGACAAGTCTTGTTCTTCCAGTTCCTCGAAACCTTCTTCATTCAGATCCTCAACTGAATCACAGTCTTTAATCTGGTGACCCATTCTTCCACAAACGAAACAAAACGTCGGAAGTCTCTCATACTTAAAGTGGACCCTAAGGTTCTTCTCTTTGAATTTTACTACTGTACCTCGTTTGAGCGGCTCTTTGAGGTTAATGACGACTTTGATGCGTAGAAACCTGTCGTTCCTATGAGCTTCCTTAATGTCCATCTCTTCAAACTTGCCAATAATGTTGCCCAATTTCTTCGCCATTGCTTCTGATCTGAGGTTGAGTGATAGTTCATAGATCCTGACCCAGAAGAAGCTGTAGTGCATGTGTAGATCCGACGGTTATTCTTTGCCAGATATACGATTTAATACCAACAGAGACCTGTCAAAGCTCCATGGACCTGTTTTAAGGACATACTCCAAATCCCGCTTTGAGTTAAACTTGAAAAGAAACAGGTTTTTGCTAAGATCTTGAACCTCCACTAGATGTTTCAGTTTCCAGGCGTTGATAATCGTTGATTTGAATGCTCTGGAGTTGAAGTTGCTTTCAGTCCATAATTTCCCTGCCAGCGTTCTTTGAAAAGATTCGTCAGCGCAAACCTCTTCTTCGTCCGCTACTACACCTTCTTTTTCCTCCTTCAAAAGGGTAATTGTTTTCCATTTTTCCATCTTGCTTGCTCACGAGATCACTTGGTGAATCTTGAAAACCTGAGACCCAACCAGATGCGGGTGAAAAGTCCAAAGATCTGGAGGAAAATGAATCACCACAGACCAAGAAGCGGAAAGGGTGCGAGGAACACGATGAGACACTAGAGAGAGAAGGTTTACATTCTCTCTAGAAAGTCACGTGGATTTTGTAATTAATCTGGTGACCCATTCTTCCATAAACGAAACAAAACGTCGGAAGTCTCTCATACTTAAAGTGGACCCTAAGGTTCTTCTCTTTGAATTTTACTACTGTACCTCGTTTGAGCGGCTCTTTGAGGTTAATGACGACTTTGATGCGTAGAAACCTGTCGTTCCTATGAGCTTCCTTAATGTCCATCTCTTCAAACTTGCCAATAATGTTGCCCAATTTCTTCGCCATTGCTTCTGATCTGAGGTTGAGTGATAGTTCATAGATCCTGACCCAGAAGAAGCTGTAGTGCATGTGTAGATCCGACGGTTATTCTTTGCCAGATATACGATTTAATACCAACAGAGATCTGTCAAAGCTCCATGGACCTGTTTTAAGGACATACTCCAAATCCCGCTTTGAGTTAAACTTGAAAAGAAACAGGTTTTTGCTAAGATCTTGAACCTCCACTAGATGTTTCAGTTTCCAGGCGTTGATAATCGTTGATTTGAATGCTCTGGAGTTGAAGTTGCTTTCAGTCCATAATTTCCCTGCCAGCGTTCTTTGAAAAGATTCGTCAGCGCAAACCTCTTCTTCGTCCGCTACTACACCTTCTTTTTCCTCCTTCAAAAGGGTAATTGTTTTCCATTTTTCCATCTTGCTTGCTCACGAGATCACTTGGTGAATCTTGAAAACCTGAGACCCAACCAGATGCGGGTGAAAAGTCCAAAGATCTGGAGGAAAATGAATCACCACAGACCAAGAAGCGGAAAGGGTGCGAGGAACACGATGAGACACTAGAGAGAGAAGGTTTACATTCTCTCTAGAAAGTCACGTGGATTTTGTAATTAATACGAGATGATGCTAACTTGAGCTGTTTGAACCATGTAATTAGTTGATTAATGTTTTATTAATTTGAGATTCTAGTATTATTTAGTTGACTTTAACTGTAATGCTTTTTGTATCTTGACGAATATACAAATTGAACTTAGGTTTTATTTTATTACCAACCATAACTCTTAAAACCCTGCATAAGTTAATCGTTCAAAATTAGTAATTGCTTTAGGATTAGATAATTATAATGTTGTGATTTAGGAATTAACGCCATTTATAACCAATTTTGATTTCAAATTCACCTAATGAATTAGAGAATTGTTTTTTTTTTGTTTTCACCACTAGTATTCGATCCACTGGATCGACTAATTAGGTTCGAGGGTCAGTTCTAGCATAAAGTGGTTCCAGAACCCTAAGGATCACAGTTGCGGGGATCGAACCGTGGTCCTCCCTACTAATTCTAGCGTCAATCATCATGGGACCAATTAATGATTGATATGTAATTGCTTTTAAAAGAGAGCGTTATACACTAAGAAATTAGGCATATCAATTATGTTAATTCATTGTAATACTAGAAAATCATTTTACGAAAACAGTCACAATTACCAAGCATTAATAATTAACGAATTCTAAAAAAGACCCAGTCACTTTTATCTCTAATATATTTTTCACATATTTTATTTACTTTTCTGTTCTAAAACCAAACTTTTCACGATAAACCCCCCCAATTTCATAATTTTAGTACTTTTGATTTGTTGTGTTAAAATTGCATAATCCTTGTGAGTACGAACATTTATATAAATATTACTACTTGACAACTTTTTAGTTCACTTGTTAAAATAATTCACCAAGATGGCTAATGCCTTTGATAAATACTTCAAACGAGCGAATAAACAAGTGGCCTTCTTCTACCTTGACTTGGATTTGAGCCAACTTGATTTGTTCAAGGTGGTCAAAGATGGCCAACTTGTAGATGAAGAATATAAAATCCCTCTTTCCATATTGATTCATACTTGGAAACATAAGCTTTCTTTGAGAAAAATGAGTGTTCCCCTATTTTGGACAAGTGGCGAGCTAATGAAGAAGATCACTAGAATGCCCTTACTATTCTATTTTTGTTATTTTGTTCTTCAACTCTGCCATTCACGGGTTTTTTGTACTTACACCCATCAGGGTTTTCGTAATCACACCTCTCGGGCATTATTATCAATGCAATCTTTTTTATATCTTTATAAATCTTTCATTGTTGTTGTTTTTAGGGAGAACACTTTGTGTAACCTATTGGGCGATGGTCCTTCAGTGAAGGCCCAAATCATACTTTTTCTTATAGGCGACAAGATCCTTTTGCGAAGTTCCAACATTCAATTGTCTCGTAGGGCGGCAGGGATCCTTCAATGAAGGTTAAACATTCAATTGCTTCGTATGGCGGAAAGGATCCTTCAATGAAGGTCCAACATTGGATTGTCTCGCGAACAGCAAGGATCTTTAAATGAAGCTCCAAAATTCAATTAACTTGTAGGGAGGCAAGATCCTTTAATGAAGGTCCAATATTCGATTGCCTCGTAGGGCGACAAGGAATTGATTTCCCTTATTCCATAATAAAAAAACGGGGTAGTAGAAGACTCATTCTCTCTCAAATTATGAGGTATACATTTTCCACTTGACTGATATTCCTTGGATACCTCATATGCCGCGCTTGATAAATGAAACAAGTCAATAGTCCCTAATGGGAAAAATACACTCAATCGGGCCGCCCAAACCTCTTTGGGCGAATAAGCCTATTTCAGACGCTTACCTTGTAACGCCCCAGTTTTGTCAGTTTTTATTTAATCGAGTCGTTTGATTATTTTATTATTATTTTATTTTATTTTCGACTTTTATTTGGAAATATGTTATTTTTCAATGTTGTGATATTTTATCGGGTTTTAGGAACGTTTGAGAGATAATTTAGTGTGGGAGTATTTTGGTTATTTCATGATATTTTCTTTAGTTAGAAAGAATAGAAAATAGAAAGAGAGAAAAATAGAGAGAAAGAAAAAGAGAAGAAGGAAAAAGGGAAGAAAAGAGGAGAAGAGAAGAAAAGTGAGAAAATCTTGGAAAATCAAAGAAATCAACTTCTAGAATCGATTTAATCGGGTAAGGGTGTGAAACTCAGTTATTGTATGCTTGTGTATGATTATGTATGTGTGTTTGTGATTGTTATTGGATTGAAATGATAAATATAGTAAAAATCATAATGTTTAGAATTGGTAGGAATTGATTTCAAATGTGTTTAAACTTATATTGTTGTGTTCCTTGTTGTTTATACATGTTGGGTATGTATTGTTATACCTCAAATTGGTGTTTTTCTGAGATTTGGATGATGAATTGGAGGGTTTTTGGTTGAAACCCGTAACAGCAAGTTCTGCAGAATTTTTTCTGGTTTTTCCAGGTCATACGCGTATGGGGCATGTTCATACGCGTACGAACCTTGGCAATACGCGTAACATGGGTGAGTCTTGGGCCAATACGCGTATGGATTCTCATTTTGCTCGGCCATCTGCCCATTTGCGTATGATACGCGTAACATTTTAGGGCAATACGCGTACGGTGTTGGCACTACGCGTAT
Organism: Lathyrus tuberosus; assembly: GCA_022829125.1. Taxonomy (NCBI): domain Eukaryota; kingdom Viridiplantae; phylum Streptophyta; class Magnoliopsida; order Fabales; family Fabaceae; genus Lathyrus; species Lathyrus tuberosus. The sequence continues at coordinate 2,048,698 of JALAZF010000661.1, forward strand.
TGGAATTTTAACGTGAATTTTGGGAAAAATGAGTCTTTGTCCATACGCGTATGGCTCAGGGCAATACGCGTATGGCATGGCGAGGAATCAGGGCAATACGCGTATGGCTCAGGGCAATACGCGTATGGTCAGGAGAATGGTAAAATGGGACTTTTCAAAATATCGTTTTCGTTTTTATTTCGTAACTTGGGTTCCATTTATCCGATTTTTACATTCTTGGTATCGTTGGAAAGCTATTGAGTTGTACTTTCTTATTATGATGATTTGGAAATTATTAGCCGATTTAATTATGTCGGAAATTTGGAATAGTGTCAGTTTGTCGACTTTTGTCGTTGTAATGGTGCGTAATTGATGTGTATCATGCAAGGTGCTGTTGTATGATGTAAATGCAAGTGTTTTGATGGTGTGGTGGTGATTTGTGGCCGTATGGCAATTAAATGCATTATTTTGGGCTTAAGTGCAAAGTGTGATTTTGTTAAGAGAGATGAATGAATTTATATGTGTATTTGAATGTCACGAGTCCTTGTATGCCAAGCATCATGATATGCATTATTGTGACGTCCTGAGTGACGGTTTGGATTCCAGAGGGAATCCGCTATAACGTCGTGTGCCCGTGTGGGGTGTGAGCAATGATTATAGACGATCGTGTGCCCATGTGGGGTGTGAGCAATCGGTCGTGTGCCCGTGTGGGGTGTGAGCGATCCATAAATGTCGTGTGCCTATGCGGGGTGTGAGCGACGGGAACATCGTATGCCCGACGGGGAGTTACAGTGATGTAACGAGCGATGATTCCAGTAGAGTTCTTGAGTGAACTAGTGATGAGAAACATTGGAAGTCGGTACCGCATGTGCATATGCATAGAGTCGTTGTGTCGGTCTCTTGCATTTGCATAAATCATTATGGTTTGTTTATGTGTGGAATTGTGGATAAATTAATATATGGATATGTGTTGGTGATGGAAATATGAATTATACATTGTGTTGTATTGGGTTTGAATTATGGTGTAAGTTGTGGTGAGAACTGTACATATGTGTATTTTTGTGTTATATATAATTGTATGCAATGATATTATGATTGTTTTTCTCACCCTTCTGCTGTTTTATAATGCTCTATGAGGCATTGCAGATTAGAGTTGCTGGAGGTCTTTTTGTGAAGCTTAGGACTTCATTCTTTTGTCGGTCGGCTCTGATATGTGACACCGGGTAGTTAGGGAGGCCATTTGTGATTATTTGTATATGTATATATATATATATATATCTTTTGGCTTATGCATGTATAACTTGATGTATGACAAACTTCTCATGTGATATATATATATATATATATATCTAAAATCTGAAATGTGGGTGTAAGGAACTGAGTTCCTCTGTTGATTGCTACCCCACTGTTGCATATCTTTATGAGCAGATGTTGTATGATTTGTTTCATTATAATGTGATTCCCCCTGTCTATGCCATGATAATTTAAATATACTCTGATGAAATTTTGAATTTTCTTTTACTACTTTATTTATTCGGGGGTATAGATTGGGGGTGTTACATTAAGTGGTATCAGAGCCAGTCCGTGTCAGTTTTTGTCAGTCCTGGTCTGTGTGGTGTGTGGAGTGAGTTGTTTGTTTAACCATAGTTGCTGTTATTGGAAATGAACAGAATATGGCTGGTAGAAATGACGCTGCTTTGGCTGCTGCTATTCAAGCTATGGCTCGGGCTGTGCAGGGTGCACCTAATGCTGCAAGTAATGATGAGTTCAGAAAGAACAAACCGCCTGTCTTTAAAGGAAGATATGATCCTGATGGTGCACAGGTTTGGCTAAAAGAGATTGAATGGATTTTCCGAGTGATGGATTGTGCTGAAGATCAGAAGGTGAGACTGGGTACTCACATGTTATTGGAAGAAGCTGATGATTGGTGGGTTAGTACTCGTCATGTGTTGGAAGCTGCAGAGGAGGAGATTACTTGGGCTGTGTTTAGCATGGAGTTTTTGAGGAGGTATTTTCCTGAAGATGTGAGAAGAAAGAAGGAGATTGAGTTCTTGGAACTGAAACAAGGTAATATGTCTGTTGTTGATTATACTGCTAAGTTTGTGGAACTTGTGCAGTTTTATCCTCATTATGCTGAAGCGACTGCGGAATTTTCTAAGTGTGTTAAGTTTGAGAACAGATTGCGTCCTGAGATAAAGCAGGCAATCGGTTATCAAAGGATTCAGAGGTTTTCTGATTTGGTGGATTGTTGTAGGATTTATGAAGAGGATAGTAAGGCTCGTTCTACTCACTACAAGAGTGTGAGCGAGAGGAAAGGGAAGCAACAATTTCGTGGTGGTCCGTATATAACACCAGCTGATAAGGGTAAACAAAGAGGAAATTTTGAGAAAAGATCAAGTGGAGGAGGAATGTCTGGTCCTCTGAGATGTTATAAATGTGGTGAGTTAGGGCATCGTCAGTTTGAGTGCAGGAAAGATATGAGGAAGTGTAGGACATGTTGCTGCTGATTGTGCCAGGAAAAATGTGGTGAAATGTTACAATTGTGGTGAACCTGGTCATATTAGTACGAAGTGTCCGAAACCAAAGCAAGCTCCAGCTAGTGGGAAGGTATTTTCTTTGGCGGGAACTCAGACTTCAAGCGCAGATCGTCTGATCAGAGGTACTTGTTTTATTAATAGTACTCCTTTAGTTGCTATTATTGATACTGGAGCGACTCATTCGTTTATTTCGTCTGAGTGCGCGAAGCGTTTGAATCTTGTGTTGTCTTTGATGGGTGGTGAGATGGTTATTGATACTCCCGCAATGGGGTCAGTAACTACTTCTTTGGTTTGTCTAAGTTGTCCTTTGACCATTTATGGTAAAGACTTTGAGATGGATTTGGTGTGTTTGTCGTTGGAGGGTTTAGATGTGGTTTTGGGAATGAATTGGTTACAATTCAATCGGGTTCATATTGATTGTTATCATAAGCTGGTAAGGTTTCCTTCTCTTAAGGAAGACGAAGACTCGAGTTTCTTATCTACCAAAGAGTTGAAGAGACTTTTGGCGGATGAAGCTCAGTTGTTTGGATTGTTTGCATCTTTGACTGTGGATAGTCAAGTTTCACTTGATGTGTTTCCTGTTGTGTGTGAATTTTCGGAAGTGTTTCCTGATGATATTTCAGACTTGCCGCCAGAGAGAGAGGTGGAGTTTTCTATAGATCTAGTTCCTGGTACTAGACCTGTTTCTATGGCACCTTATCGTATGTCGGCATCTGAGTTGGTTGAGTTAAAGAAGCAGTTGAATGAGTTGTTGGAAAAGAGGTTTGTAAGACCTAGTGTTTCTCCTTGGGGTGCTCCAGTTTTATTGGTGAAAAAGAAGGATGAAAGTATGCGGTTGTGTATTGATTATCGCCAGTTGAATAAGGTGACGATTAAGAATAAGTATCCTCTTCCAAGGATTGATGATCTAATGGATCAGTTGGTTGGTGCGTGTGTTTTTAGTAAGATTGATTTGAGATCAAGGTATCATCAGATTAGGGTGAAAGAGGAAGATATTCAGAAGACGGCTTTTAGGACACGTTAAGGTCATTATGAATATTCTGTGATGCCGTTCGGGGTTTCTAATGCGCCAGGTGTGTTTATGGAATACATGAATCGTATTTTTCACGAGCATTTGGATCGATTTGTTGTTGTGTTTATTGATGATATCTTAATTTATTTTAAGTCTCGGGAGGAGCACGCGGAGCATTTGCGTATTATTTTGCAGGTTTTGAAAGAAAGAAAGCTTTTTGCCAAATTGTCCAAGTGTGAATTCTGGTTGTCGGAAGTGAGTTTTCTTGGACACGTAATTTCAGGTAATGGTGTTTCTGTGGATCCATCTAAAGTAGAAGCAGTTCTACAATGGGAGGCTCCGAGATCTGTTACTGAAATTCGAAGCTTTTTGGGTTTGGCTGGTTATTATCGAAGGTTCATTGAAGGTTTTTCTAAGCTAGCACTTCCTTTGACCCAATTGACTTGTAAAGGGCAAGCGTTCATTTGGGATATTCGGTGCGAAGAAAGTTTTAATGAGCTGAAGAGAAGATTGACGACAGCTCCGATTTTGATTTTGCCGAATCCTAATGAACCATTCATGGTTTATTGTAATGCCTCTTTGATTGGTCTAGGTGGTGTTCTGATGCAAGAAGGTAAGGTCGTGGCTTATGCTTCAAGGCAGTTGAGAGTGCATGAGAAAAATTATCCTACTCATGATCTTGAATTAGCGGCTGTGGTGTTTGTGTTGAAGATTTGGAGGCATTATCTCTACGGTGCAATGTTTGAAGTCTTTAGTGATCATAAAAGTTTAAAATATTTGTTTGATCAGAAAAAGCTAAATATGAGGCAGCGTAGATGGTTGGAATTCTTGAAGGACTACGACTTTGGCTTGAATTACCATCCTAGTAAAGCTAATGTGGTAGCCGATGCATTGAGTCGGAAATCGTTACATATGTCCGCTTTAATGGTTAAAGAGTAGGAACTTTTGGAATCGTTTAGAGACTTGAGTTTGGTTTGTGAAGTGACGTCGGATAGCGTGAGGCTTGGAATGCTGACGATTACTAATGATTTTCTGCTGACTGTTAGTGAGAAACAGAAGCTGGATGTGAAATTTGTGGATTTGATGTTGGTTGAAGAAAAAGATGCGAATAGTGATTTTCAAGTGGATGTTAATGGTGTTTTGAGATTCCGAGGTAGAATTTGTATTCCGGATGATGCGGAGTTGAAAAGGATGATTTTGGAGGAAGGACACCGGAGTAATTTGAGTATACATCTGGGAGCGAATAAGATGTACCAAGATTTGAAGAAGATTTTCTGGTGGTCTGGATTGAAGAGAGATGTGGCTCAGTTTGTTTATGCATGTTTGACTTGTCAGAAATCGAAGGTAGAACATCTGAGGCCTAGTGGTTTGTTGCAACCGTTGGATATTCCTGAGTGGAAGTGGGATAGCATTTCCATGGATTTTGTGACAGGGTTGCCGAATACTCAGCGAAGGCATAATGCTATTTGGGTGATTTTTGATAGGCTGACTAAATCGGCTCATTTTATTCCGATTGACATCAGTTTTTCTTTGGAGAGGTTAGCTGAGATTTACATCAGTGTGATTGTGAAGTTGCATGGGGTTCCATTGAGTATTGTTTCTGATCGAGATCCAAGGTTTACCTCGAGATTTTGGGAGAGTTTACAGAAGACGTTGGGTTCTAAATTGAGATTGAGTTCGGCTTATCATCCGCAGACGGATGGTCAGACCGAGAGAACGATTCAGTCGTTGGAAGATTTGTTGAGGGCGTGTGTTTTGGAACAAGGTGGTGCGTGGGATAGTTATCTTGCATTGATTGAATTCACGTATAATAACAGTTTTTATTCGAGTATTGGAATGGCACCGTTTGAAGCATTATATGGACGAAGATGTCGAACACCGTTGTGTTGGCACGAATCTGGTGAGAGTTCGGTGGTTGGACCAGAGTTGGTGCAACAGACTACGGAGAAAGTGAAGTTTATTCGTGAGAAAATGAAGGCTTCTCAGAGCAGACAAAAGAGTTATCATAATCGGAGGCGGAAGGATCTTGAGTTTCAAGAGGGCGATCATGTATTTTTGAGAGTTACACCGGTAACGGGTGTGGGTCGTGCATTGAAATCGAAGAAACTTACTTCTCAGTTTATTGGTCCTTACCAGATATCCGCGAGAGTGGGTGTTGTGGCTTATAGGGTGGCGTTGCCGCCGAATCTGTCGAATTTGTACGATGTGTTTCATGTTTCACAACTTCGGAAGTATGTTCCGGATTCGTCGCATGTGATTCCGATGGATGAGGTTGAGGTAAGGGAGAACCTTACGGTTGAGGCGTTACCAGTTAGGATTTTGGATCGCGAGGTGAAGAGGTTGAGAGGCAAGGATATTGCACTTGTGAAAGTGGTGTGGGGAGGCGCTGCTGAGGGCAATTTGACTTGGGAGTTGGAGAGTCGGATGCGGGAGTCGTATCCAGAGTTGTTCGTCTCAGGTATATTTTCGAGGACGAAAATTTCTAAGTGGGGGAGAGTTGTAACGCCCCAGTTTTGTCAGTTTTTATTTAATCAAGTCGTTTGATTATTTTATTATTATTTTATTTTATTTTCGACTTTTATTTGGAAATATGTTATTTTTCAATGTTGTGATATTTTATCGGGTTTTGGGAACGTTTGAGAGATAATTGAGTGTGGGGGTATTTTGGTCATTTCATGATATTTTCTTTAGTTAGAAATAATAGAAAATAGAAAGAGAGAAAAATAGAGAGAAAGAAAAAGAGAAGAAGGAAAAAGGGAAGAAAAGAGGAGAAGAGAAGAAAAGTGAGAAAATCTTGGAAAATCAAAGAAATCAACTTCTAGAATCGATTTAATCGGGTAAGGGTGCGAAACTCAGTTATTGTATGCTTGTGTATGATTATGTATGTGTGTTTGTGATTGTTATTGGATTGAAATGATAAATATAGTAAAAATCATAATGTTTAGAATTGGTAGGAATTGATTTCAAATGTGTTTAAACTTATATTGTTGTGTTCCTTGTTGTTTATACATGTTGGGTATGTATTGTTATACCTCAAATTGGTGTTTTTCTGAGATTTGGATGATGAATTGGAGGGTTTTTGGTTGAAACCCGTAACAGCAAGTTCTGCAGAATTTTTTTCTGGTTTTTCCAGGTCATACGCGTATGGGGCATGTTCATACGCGTACGAACCTTGGCAATACGCGTAACATGGGTGAGTCTTGGGCCAATACGCGTATGGATTCTCATTTTGCTCGGCCATCTGCCCATTTGCGTATGATACGCGTAACATTTTAGGGCAATACGCGTACGGTGTTGGCACTACGAGTATTGGAATTTTAACGTGAATTTTGGGAAAAATGAGTCTCTGTCCATACGCGTATGGCTCAGGGCAATACGCGTATGGCATGGCGAGGAATCAGGGCAATACGCGTATGGCCAGGAGAATGGTAAAATGAGACTTTTCAAAATATCATTTTCGTTTTTCTTTCGTAACTTGGGTTCCGTTTATCCGATTTTTACATTCTTGGTATCGTTGGAAAGCTATTGAGTTGTACTTTCTTATTATAATGATTTGGAAATTATTAGCCGATTTAATTATGTCGGAAATTTGGAATAGTGTCGGTTTGTCGACTTTTGTCGTTGTAATGGTGCGTAATTGATGTGTATCATGCAAGGTGTTGTTGTATGATGTAAATGCATGTGTTTTGATGGTGTGGTGGTGATTTGTGGCCGTATGGCAATTAAATGCATTGTTTTGGGCTTAAGTGCAAAGTGTGATTTTGTTAAGAGAGATGAATGAATTTATATGTGTATTTGAATGTCACGAGTCCTTGTATGCCAAGCATCATGATATGCATTGTTGTGACGTCCTGAGTGACGGTTTGGATTCCAGAGGGAATCCGCTATAACGTCGTGTGCCCGTGTGGGGTGTGAGCGATGATTATAGACGATCGTGTGCCCATGTGGGGTGTGAGCGATTGGGTCGTGTGCCCGTGTGGGGTGTGAGCGATCCATAAACGTCGTGTGCCCATGTGGGGTGTGAGCGACGGGGAACATCGTATGCCCGACGGGGAGTTACAGTGATGTAACGAGCGATGATTCCAGCAGAGTTCCTGAGTGAACTAGTGATGAGAAACATTGGAAGTCGGTACCGCATGTGCATATGCATAGAGTCGTTGTGTCGGTCTCTTGCATTTGCATAAATCATTATGGTTTGTTTATGTGTGGAATTGTGGATAAATTGATATATGGATATGTGTTGGTGATGGAAATATGAATTATACATTGTGTTGTATTGGGTTTGAATTATGGTGTAAGTTGTGGTGAGAACTGTACATATGTGTATTTTTGTGTTATATATAATTGTATGCAATGATATTATGATTGTTTTTCTCACCCTTCTGCTGTTTTATAATGCTCTATGAGGCATTGCAGATTAGAGTTGCTGGAGGTCTTTTTGTGAAGCTTAGGACTTCATTCTTTTGTCGGTCGGCTCTGATATGTGACACCGGGTAGTTAGGGAGGCCGTTTGTGATTATTTGTATATGTATATATATATATCTTTTGGCTTATGCATGTATAACTTGATGTATGACAAACTTCTCATGTGATATATATATATATATGATACTCAGTTTTAGATTTTCCGCTTTTATTCTAAAATCTGAAATGTGGGTGTAAGGAACTGAGTTCCTCTGTTGATTGCTACCCTACTGTTGCATATCTTTATGAGCAGATGTTGTATGATTTGTTTCATTATAATGTGATTCCCCCCGTCTATGCCATGATAATTTAAATATACTCTGATGAAATTTTGAATTTTCTTTTACTACTTTATTTATTCGGGGATATAGATTGGGGGTGTTACATACCTAGCCAACCTTACCACACTTAGTCCGCCATTACTATAAGTCGTTTTATCATAAAACATCCATTTTCAGGTCTAATAAAATGATCCACATCTAAAAATTAAGTCTAAACAATCCTTCAACATAAAATTTTTTTATGCTTTTTTGTTGACTATTAAGTACTACTTCATCCCTTTATGTCAATATTTCACATGCATACATTTTATTCATTTGAAATAACATAATTTTAAATTGGACAAAAAAGTCATAATATTTTAAAAATATAATATAAAATATATACATTTGTTTTCAAATTATAAATTACATAATATTTTCCTTTTAACTTTTCAATCTAATAAAAGTACATTTTTCCAATAAAATAAAAAACACATTTTCCAAATTTAATTCCACACAAAAACATAAAAATTTAAAATAACAAGACATTTAATAAAAATTATTACTAAGAATAATAATAAATATAATAAAGAAATTTATGCCACACCAATATACCATCATCTGAATACTCGATCTGAGTTTTTGTTTAACTGCGAACAACACCAACACAGAAAAAAAGAGAGAGAAATCCAAAACACAATGGTGTGTTGAGAGACTCGTGAGTGATTTCTCTCCATTTCATGTCTCTCCCCACCAAACGTTCAGGCGGCGCTTCTACCACCCCTATGAAAAAGGCCAAGTCTATCTTCGACCCTTCCTCTAACGACGCCGTTTTAGACCCTTCCCTCTCCCTCTCCGATCTCAAACCCGACCTTCCCAATCCCCGTGGAGCCCCCATGGCTGCTAATCTCGCTCGCAAAAAAGCTACTCCTCCGCAACCTAAGAAATTGCTCATCAAGTTCACCAAAGGTTTTCGCTCTCACTCTTTTTCGATTTTGAGGGTTTTTCGGTTTTGGCTTAATTCTTAACTCGGATTTTGATTTTTGGTTTTTATGTGGTTTGATTAAGCTTCAATTGCTGTATTTGGTTGCGAATTTGTTCTGTAACTGTTTTGTTAGGTTATTCAGTATTCACTTGTTTTAGTACTTTTGCGTGTAGGTTTTGATTAGTGAAACTGGATCTCTTAGTGGGAGTTTCAGTTTTGAAGAATTAGTATAGCTAGATACTGTTTTTGAATTTTAGATTGTGTGATGGAAATTTGAATTGTGAAGTGAGTTATGTGGTGGTGTCTATTGTGAGTTTTTTCTGTTATATTGTAGGTTGTATGTTTGTTGCATTTCTAAAATTGTGATGGTAGGTTGGGCTATACAATGAAGCTCTTATTCGATGTGATTTAGTTTTGGGATTTTGTTTTATCACTTTTATCTAGTTTTTTCGCTGCCTGGACGTTTGAATATCTAATGTTTGGTTCAGTGGTGACCTGAGTAGTCAATAGCGGCGCTATCCTGCTAAAGCGGAGCAGAGGCTGGCCGCATAACACTATGGCGGCCGCTATAGGGTAAATAGCAGGTAGGGGGGCGGAGCGGTTTCTGTCCTGCTATCTTTTCCCCTCTGAAAACCAAAATTACCCCTAAAATTTAAAACGTTTTAAGGGTAATTTTGGGTTTTTCAATCAAATTTGAGTTCAGACTCGACCCTAACCTCCTTTCACCGACACTTTTGCACTTCAGCCATTCCAAGGAAAATTCAGAAGTTCCTCCCTCACCTCTCTCCGCACTTCGTTCTTTCCTCTTCACTTCATATGTTTATAATTATTAATCCTGTAACTTATCCAAAAAATGATCAAATAGTGGTCGTCCCGCTGTACGCCATCCCGCTATCCCATTTTTGGAGTCAGCCACTCCGCGCTGCTATCCGAGATTGACTACTCTGGTGGTGACAAAAATTGATTGAATAGATTGAGTCAAAAGTTGTATATGTTTGGATACATTCAAGTAACAGTGAATTGGATAATACATTTGAGTGTATTAATCTATTCTTATAGAGTTAAAAGTTGCAATATCTAGATTCTACATTCTAGTTAGAATTAAAAAAATTAATTTTATTCTAGCGAAACCAAGCAAGTCAAAATCTATTTTACTCCTTAATTTCAGCTCTTCTAAAAGTGAAACCAAACATACACAATTGAGTTTCCCGGTAGAATATGGCAGTAGAGTGGGTTTATTTTACTGATTTGGAAATGGAATGTTTTTCTGATGGAATGTATTTTTGGAGTGCTGTTTTGAATATCCATTGACATTGCAATGTCATAAATAAATTTTTTTTTTCATAGGAATAGGATGACTTCTAAATTGTTCTTTTGTACTTTCCTGTTTTCTTTTTGAAGGTAAACCTGTAGCACCCACTAATCTTGAGGAGCAGACATGGGCAACACTAAAGTCTGCTATATGTGCTATATTTTTGAAGCAACCTGATTCCTGTGACTTGGAGAAACTTTATCAGGCAATCATTCCATTTTTCTAATTCTTATTCTTATTATTTTAGTTATGCGGTTTATTTAGCATTGTTAATATTTATCATGTATTAATTTATGGGCATTTCATGTCAAACTCATAATTTCCACAGGCTGTGAATGATCTTTGTATTCATAAAATGGGTGGAAATCTTTATCAGCGGATTGAAAAGGAGTGTGATGTACACATTTCTGCAGCACTGCAGTCTTTGGTTGGACAAAGCCCGGATTTGGTTGTATTTCTATCTCTAGTCGAGAGATGTTGGCAAGATCTCTGTGACCAAATCTTGATGATTCGTGATATAGCCTTGTATCTGGATAGGACATATGTGAAGCAATCATCAAATGTACGGTCATTATGGGACATGGGCCTACAACTTTTCCGGAAACATCTTTCACTGTCCCCTGAAGTTCAACACAAAACTGTTACTGGTCTTCTACGGATGATTGAAAGTGAAAGGTAAACCTTTATATATGCATATATCATTGGCCAAATGTTCCATTCTTCAATTCATCGGTGGGTTGGGAGAGTGTGTTTGGCACTTCTTACTGATTTTATCTTAGCTTTCTATGTTTCTGCCGCAACTCCTTTTTAAAAATTGTTTTTGTAAATACCCACATGCAAAATATTATTGTTAATAATATCATCGATCATGTAGCACCATTCTCCGATGTAAAAATTTCTGATTGATTTCTCTTCAGGGTTAGAGTTAAGCACAGGCTCCTTTCCTTTATTATTTTTTCAAATCTTTTCAGTTAGAAATGTAAGCTGTTTTATGAGATTTTTCATTTGTTCAAGAGGAAAAATATTGATTAGACTCGCGTTTGCATAATGGCTACACAGCCACGGGAGTGACCATTTAGATTTTAGGTTGGCTGAATGACCCAGGGTGGCCATTTTTTCTTTTTATCTCCAAAATCAATGGATGATCCCTTGTTGCACATGAATTTCAGGATTAGAAAGGTCTATAGATGGTTAGAAGGGGATTCTAGCTGTTATGATCTATGGAGCATGGACACATCTCTTTTTTGTGGTATTGCAATGTTGGACAAGTTTTCAGACAGTGACACTTGTGTGACATGTGTTAGACATCCCTTACTATGTGTCCGTTTAAAAAGATTAATTTTTGTCGGCTTAGACAATTGCTGCATAGGGCTTTGATCACTTTATTGACACTCATATGTGCATGACACTTAAGTGTATGACTCTTATGAAAAAAATCATTTTATTTTTTAGAGAAGTAACCCCTAAATATAAAAGATTATTAAAATAGTCAAAATCTGGAAAATGTTGAGAAAAATCACCAAGACACTATTTGGAAATATCATCACTTATGTTTATCACTGTACCTCCTCCCTTATATAAATTTGAAGTATATCAAGTGCGAAAGTGAATTCAGATAAACTTGACCGGACAATCATATGATCAATATTAACTTTTTTAATGCTCTCAGTGAATATGTCCATGACACTTTCTTTTTTATAAATGTAGTCCTAGTTGGATAGTCGAGAGAAGAGATAAATGACAAGTCAAAGAAACAGCAAGTCAGAGAAATGAAACAGAGCCTTGAATACACGTTTTTTTAATGGCAAAGAAACGCATGGTGTTTTGCCCTAGGAGAAGTAAAACAAAGTATATAGAATCCAATTTTAGCAAGAGAAAAGTAAATTATAAGGTATAGGTGAAATTAATGAGCATTAAAAGTCTCACATTTAAAGTACCCTAGCTCTAACATACAAAGTGACAGGGAGATAAAGAGAGATGTCTTCCATATGATACAAGTAAGGTGGACGAAATGGAAGTTGGCTTCAGGTGTGATGTGATAGAAAAATACAACTCAAGTTCAAAGGATAATTTTATCGCATAGCAATACTTGCAATATTGTATTAGGACTGAACATCAGCAAGTAACAGGCCAACCAGAAAGTAGGCAGAGTGTCACAGAGACAAGAATATTATGATCATAAAATATAAGGTATTTTACAAGGTATAGGTGAAATTAGTGAGCATAAAATATCTAAAGTCTCACATTTAAAGTACACTAGCTCTAACATTCAAAGTGACAGTGAGATAAAGAGAGATGTCTTCCATATGATTCAAGTAAGGTGGACGAAATGGAAGACGGCTTCATGTGTGATGTGATAGAAAAATACAACTCAAGTTCAAAGAATAATTTTATCGCATAGCTATACTTGCAATATTGTATAGGACTGAACATCAGCCAGTAACAAGCCAACCAGAAAGTAAGCATAGTGTCACAGACACAAGAATGTTATGATCTATGAGTGGTTACATACGATAAGAGAGGGATATAAATTAGATTATTAGAGTAAATTATGGTAGTCCCCTAAGTAGAGAAGATGGTTGAATCTCATCTTAGGTGGTTGGGATTGGACATGTATTGAGAGGATATGTGGAAGCTCGGTAAGGAGAGTAGACCCAATGGAGGGTAGTCCAATAGTTAGAAATAGAGGATACACCCAGAAAAAATAGAGTATAGACCAAATCATCAAGAGAGATTTAAAGATAAATGATCTATCTTTGGACCTAATATATATGTCAGGATTTAATGGTAACGAATGATCCATATAACAAACCCCTCTAAGTTGGAAAAGACTTGGTTATTTTTGTGCGAATCTTTGTATGTAACTGGTTATTTATTTATGTGTCTATATGTCTATATGCATAAAGGTCTTGCTAATCAGTGCCCCAAGGGCAATGGTTAATAAGAAATCAAGAAAAAAATGATTATTAAAAAACACAACACTCAAAACATTGGTATCTTATAGCTTACGGCTTATATGAAAGTAGTTTTACTACATTCCACCTTTTATTATCGAAAAAGCTGTATGCATATGATATGACAAACATTTACTCAGTCAGCATTCAAGTAAGTGTTATGTGATGCCGACTGGGCTTCTGATCCAGATGATCGCCAATCCATGCGCGGCAATTAATATTTGTCCAAACCTTATCTCTTTGTGGTTCAGCTAGCAAATGTAAACATTAGTGACATGTTCTAGCACAGGATGAATACAGAACCGGGAGTTCTGTTCTTTACATCCAGAGTTTTGATATAATCACAGTGCAGCTGCCTTGGCTCACAACCCTAAGCATATGGAACTAGATCTCTTATTTATTAGTGATAAAGTGCTTAATTAACAGCTCACTGTTTTACACATTCATGCACATGATCAGTGGGCAGATTGTTCTCGAATGTTCTACCCACTTAAATATTTCTACTACTTCAGACCAGATCAATGTCCTTGAGTTTCCTATGATTTCTCACCCACCTTGAGTTTGTGTGGAAGCATATGAGAATCAAAATTTGGTTACGACAGTAACAACTCGCATAACTTGTTGTCTCAGAATCTCTATAAGAGATTGATTCTAATAGAATTACATAGTCTATAAAAGAATTCCGTTTTCGTCAGAACTATTCTTTTCTCTCTCTGAACCTTTGAGACCTAATATTGTTTGTCATTTTATTGTTTATTATATGCAAGACGCGAAGCAAAATATATCATTCCAACTACTACTTGCAATTTTTAATATGTATTTTAATACTATTATTTTCTTGGTTTGAAGCTCCATATTTCTATCTGAACCAATTTCTTGGTACATGAATTTTGTCAATTAGTATTAATATGCAGTTATTGGTTTATCATACAGACCAACTATGTGTAGTAACCTATGTAATCCGCTCAACTGAGCTTCTGATCATAACTTTTTGTTTATTTCCTTTTTTATCTTTTTCAGTTTTTTATATGTGGAGACATTTTAGTTTTTATTGGCATCTTTTATATAATATAAGGTCTTGTATTCTTATTGCACTTTTGTCTTGTTCTGCAGATTAGGTGAAGCAGTGGATAGAACTCTTCTAAACCATCTTTTGAAGATGTTTACTGCTCTAGGAATTTATGCAGAAAACTTTGAGAAGGCATTCCTTGAATGTACATCTGAATTTTATGCTACTGAAGGTGTCAAATACATGCAGCAATCGGATGTTCCAGATTACTTGAAGCATGTGGAGGTGCTTACTTTTCCTTATCCCCTTGTACTATTGTCAGAGCATAGAGAGAAGAGGGACAGTTAGCGTAGCCACTTAGTTAAAACAGTTAGGGACATGTAGTTAGAAGGCTTATCATGTATAGATTGGAGAAATAAGAATAGGTGGAGCGATGGATGTATTCCTTACATTTTTATAGTTGTATGTGAAAGGAGAGTACATTCTATTATTCTGATTCCGTCCTTTCATTTCAATTTCTCCGGTTCTTAATGGTTATCTTGTTAACTTCAGCTATTTTTTATGATTCTTTGACAGATGGATCTTGTCATCCCATATCAGAATTTTATCTGATACTCTGACCTCCAATACTGTCTTTTGTATATTCAATCTTTCCCTTGTCCCACATTGTATACTTACTGTAAGGATGTTTTTGGACACTCATTTTTGTAGACAAGATTGCAAGAGGAACATGAAAGATGTTTGATCTACTTAGATGCAAGTACTAGGAAGCCATTGATTGCAACAACAGAAAAGCAACTTCTTGAACGTCATATACCTGCCATTCTTGATAAGGTTCTAATCACCACTAGCTTCTTGATTTTCCTTTGGTGATTTCTTTTCTTTATATTTTTCCTCATTGCTTCAATTTTATTTTGTTATAGGGTTTCTTTATGCTTATGGATGGAAATCGCATTGAAGATCTTCAAAGAATGTACTCACTTTTTTCAAGGGTCAATGCCCTCGAGTCACTGAGGCAGGCCCTTAGTTCATACATCAGGAAAACTGGGCAGGGCATTGTTATGGATGAGGAGAAAGATAAAGACATGGTTCAATCCCTTCTTGAATTTAAAGCTGCTCTCGATACAACATGGGAAGAAAGCTATGCCAAGAATGAAGCATTCAGTAACACCATTAAAGATGCATTTGAGCATCTTATCAATCTCCGTCAGGTACTTACCATTTTGCTGTGGTTTTTCCACATTTATTGGTTGGTTTCTGCGCTGTTCATCCACATTAATAATAGCGCTATTAATAACGCCACATTACTGTCCTGACATATATGATATAACTCTCCTGCTTATGATTGTCCTAGAGAACATGGGCCATATTTTAGGGGGTTTGTTTTTTTTTCCTCATTATTATCCAGGACCTGGCCCACATTTTAGCTTTGAGCTCTAGCAGCACTTTGGAAGAGTAGAACTGTAGAAGGATCAGTTCCTTGTGTAATCTGTTTCTGTTTTCTTGCTTCCGTTCAATATTCAATAAACACAACTTATTTTCTCGAGTATTTTTGGGTTTGCATCATTCAGATTTTTGTTATTATGTCTCTGCCAGTGATTGATAATTGATCATTACTACTTTTTGAACATAAGAGGGTTTGTGAAATGTTAGCATATGCTTCTTGGTCTGCTCTTGAGTCTTATTTTTACCCCCATGTGGTTTTATTTTATTATGTATGTGATTTGTAGTCAACCAATTGTTTCTTTTTTTTACATTGCAGAACCGACCTGCAGAGTTGATTGCTAAGTTTTTGGATGATAAACTTCGTGCGGGTAATAAGGGTACTTCAGAAGAGGAATTAGAGGGTACACTTGATAAAGTCCTGGTTTTATTCAGATTCATTCAGGTAAGCACAATGTTTCATTGCAGAGCAGCTAACACTTACCTGTTGTTTTCTGTATTATTCATTCATGCTTTTTGTGCTATCGTGCATTTCTACTGATATTTTTCTTCCATACTGACACTGGCAAGGTTACTTTGTTGTTTTATTGTTAAAGGGCAAGGATGTGTTTGAGGCATTTTATAAGAAAGATCTTGCTAAAAGACTACTGTTAGGAAAGAGTGCTTCTATTGACGCAGAGAAATCCATGATCTCCAAGGTTAAGGCTCATCTTTTCCATTTAACTTGAACAAATAGATGGTTTCTCAGCAAATTTTCATTAACATGACAATTTCCTTTCACAATGCAGTTGAAGACTGAGTGTGGTAGTCAGTTTACAAACAAACTGGAAGGAATGTTTAAGGTATATATCTTTGAATCAGTTTATAACTTGGAAGACATTTTATTCAGCTTCTGGTTGGCATGGGCTGTATTGAAATCATCTCACCAACTTCAGTTTTTTCCCATGTATTTTTTTCTTTGGGAATTCTAACCTGGTTAAAGATTATCTTTTACGGCCTTTGGTCATGTTTAAGATTCAGCTGTGAGGTTGAACTTGGGTTTTGAAATAAGAAACTTCTTCAGCTTTCAGCTGTATAAAATTTTGCGGCCTTACAATTTGCTTGCAATTATAATTTTAAGGGGCGATAAACAATATTGGACATATCGTTTTCAAAGAAGGAAATTTACTCTTCTTTCAGCGTAAACTTCTGTATATAACACATCATTTTTATTCATCAATTAAGAAATTGCTTTGCCCATCAAACAAGCATTTTTGAGACAACAAACAAACGACCTATCACTTGTATTTGGAGGTGATGAATGAACATGAATTTGGTATTTTCCTTTGATTGAAGTCAGTATATCACGTGCTTGGGTTTCATAGTTTTATATAACTAGACGTATGACAATTTAAGCTATGATGCATAAGTACGGGTACAGTACCCAGCACAGGTACTGGTACTAGTACGAGATATGTCATTTTGAAAAAAATAAGGTATGGGTATGTCTATAAAAATAAGATTTTTTCTAAATGTATTAGTGGAGAACTAGACTGTTCAATTCATGATAAAACGCCACAATAAAAATTTAAAAAATAAAAAATTGTGTTAAGTTAGTATAACAAAGAAACTAAAATACATAAATCTATAATGTTAATACATGAAAAAACTGAATTTTCACTTAAAATTGAATAATGAGAAAAAATGAAGTACCACAAGTATGGTACATGTATGCGGTACGGGTACGTGTATGATGTATCTGGTACCGGTATTTCACAATTTTAGAAGTACCCATGCTTCAAAAAATTTAAGTAACCCTGCCCAATTTGTTAGTTGGGATTAGTCAGTTTAGGCATTCAGTTAGAGAGGTGGTATATAAGACTGTATATAGATTCTTAGGGTGAAGTAATAAAGGACATTTATGAGAGTTTCAGGAATGAAGTTCGGGAGGGAATATAGTTTTCAAGTACCAAGAACGTTGGAAATTACGATGTTTTATATAGATACTGTTAAGAATCTCACATTGAATGATATGGTCTGACATATGTTTATAAGTAGTGATAGTCCTCACTTTACAAGCCGGTTTGAAGGGTTGAGTTAGGACCAACCCAAGATTCTAATATGATTTCAGTCTATCCAAGACCCATTGGGCCACCTGCAGTGTAGGTTACTATCTTGCCACTCAGGTCCTGCGGGTTACAACACATCTTTATAACTGGGGTAGTCTTCACTTCATAAACCGGGGTTTTGTAAAATTGAGTTAGGCCTAACCCTAATAGAGGACAAATATTAGAGTTTCAGAAGTCGAGTTTGGGAGGGACTCTACAATATTGTGTTCTTTTCTCTAATATTATAATATGATCAAGTTCTATAATGACAATAACCTGACAAACTTCATAAATTACTTCAGTTTTTATTCATAGATTTTTACAGTTGTTAAAAATTATTTTGATACAGGACATTGAATTATCAAAAGAAATAAACGAGTCCTTCAAACAGTCATCCCAGGCAAGAACAAAACTCCCATCAGGGATTGAAATGAGTGTTCATGTATTGACAACTGGGTAGGTTATTTGTTTCCCTTTATTTATCTATTGGCACCAGTAATGTTAACGTGATTCTATTTTCTAGGGATCTTATAATATTGTTTGATGAGTGCAGGTACTGGCCAACGTATCCACCCATGGATGTTAGACTTCCTCATGAATTGAATGTTTACCAGGTTCAGCACAAGCCATAATTGAATGCTATTTTAACTTTTGGCGATTTCCATCCTTGATAGTTTAAGCGACTTCCTTGACACGGTCCTTTCCCTCTTTCTTTCTTCAGGATATTTTTAAAGAGTTCTATCTAAGCAAATACAGTGGAAGGCGTCTCATGTGGCAAAATTCATTAGGTCACTGTGTCCTAAAGGCAGATTTTCCCAAAGGGAAAAAGGAGTTGGCTGTCTCCCTATTTCAGGTTGGTTTTTCTAAAGCCACTATTATTATTTTATTATAGTTTTCATTTGTTTAACTTGTATTGCACACATTTTTCTGGAATTAATTCTGCATGCTGGCTTTGCTCCAGACTGTTGTTCTGATGCAATTCAATGATGCTGAGAAACTAAGCTTTCAAGATATCAAGGACTGTACCGGGATTGAAGACAAGGAACTGAGAAGGACTTTGCAATCACTTGCATGTGGAAAAGTCCGTGTCCTACTAAAGGTTTGTTTGCAACCATTTGCAGAATTAAACCATTTATAGAATTTGTTTATAATATGGCCTTCTTTAATTTCTTATTGTTGATTCCGTTTGTTGAACATGCAACAGATGCCAAAGGGTAGGGATGTGGAAGATGATGACTCGTTTGTTTTTAATGATACATTTACCGCCCCTCTTTATCGTATAAAGGTACCGTACCCATTTCTTACTACAAAAGGGACCCAGTTAACCGATTTCAAACTTTCATTTAAGTTTTTTGTGATTAAAATATAGTTTAGCCCTTTACAGTGATTAATGTTTGTAGTGGGTTACTCTAAAATTATGACTGATGATCTTTTTCAAACCAATTTGGTGTTATTGGAGTGTAGGTGAATGCAATTCAGTTGAAGGAGACAGTGGAGGAGAACACAAGCACCACAGAAAGAGTTTTCCAAGATCGTCAATATCAGGTCATTTTTCTTTTCTTAAAAGCTGCCATCTATCTTAGACTTCTGAAGACTAATGTAAACGAGAATGTAATGTGCCTTCAAATCCAAAAGAACCTAGTATCCTTGGGAGTTATACTCTATTTTTTAGCTATCCAAAACAAGTTTTAAATGTCTATGTACTGATTGATTAAAAAAAAAACTACAGAACATCTTATAACGGTTATGATCGACATCCTTTTCCTTGTTGGCATGGTTTATTTGCAGGTTGATGCTGCTATTGTGAGGATAATGAAGACTAGAAAAGTACTTAGTCACACTCTTCTTATTACTGAACTCTTCCAACAGGTGACATCATTGCTACCTTTAATTTTTTCAATGCAGTTATAATCTGTGTGAATCCCTAAGTAGTTCCATCACTTCCATATCGAAGTAGTGTTGTCTGGTCTTCTGAGCGTGTGATTTATTATAGTGTTGTTTCATAAGCTACTTCGCGGAGTTAAAATATGTTACGCCGCAACCAAATGTCTATAGTGGCTGCACCGTTATGCTTGGAGTGAAAGTTTCTGATATGAGCTGTTCTGTGATTGTTTATATAAATACTGATTTTATGATTATTTTTTGTGAACAGCTCAAATTTCCTATAAAACCAGCTGATTTGAAGAAAAGGATTGAAAGTCTGATCGACAGAGAGTATCTGGAGAGGGACAAGAGCAACCCTCAAGTATACAATTACTTGGCATAGTATATTTTACCTCATTTTACATTTCAAAGTTTCTTTTTTCTTAAAAATGACATGGGAGAAGCTTGATGTTGTTTATTCCCTAGTCATATATGTACAGTAACAACGGATCCCACCTTTCCTTTTTTCTGTGTCGTTTCATTTATTGACAAACTGTACTGTAATTGTAAAGTATATGTTTCTTTCCCCTTTGAATTTCTTTTCATTTTCTTGAAAATTCAAAATTGTTCCCACAAATGTGTTGCCACTGTTACCTTTTACCTCTCGAAACCGGCTTGTTGACTATCTAAATTTCAACTTCATAATTTTACGTATTAAACATAATTTAAAAACTGTTGGGTTTTGATCAACATTTAAGATTTTGTCTAAAAAGAGGTTTTTAATGAATTTAGGATATTTATTCTTTTTTAATTTTTAATTGAATACAAGTTCTAATACAAGAAAAGAATTTATTCTTTTTTAATTTTTAATTGAATACAAGTTCTAATACATGAAAAGAATGTAGAAGTAAGTTTAGTCATTTAGATAAGTACATAAATAATCTCAGTATTACAAAATAAGTGAATATATGAATTATTTGGATTCAGGTCCAATGATTTTAAAATAGAAAGACATATTGAGTTTAGTGTATTTTATAAGAAAAATAAAAGAGAAATAATAGATAACATGAGATAGGCGCAAAATTACTTACTTTTCTACATTTAACTGAGTTTATCTAGATTTAACCCTTAAATTACTTACTTTTAACATTTAACTCATTGAATTTATCTGGATTTAACCCTTTGTTAGAAACTGCTTTAGTTAAAAGTTCATAATAGATTAATACATCTTCAGTTAGTAATTTAAAATTTATTTTATGATTTTTTAAGGGAATTAAATTTAGTTCATATTTTTAGTAAATTAGATTCTCTTTTATTTTTCTACTAAAAATAAGTTAATTATAGATTTTTCTAGAAAGACCGAATGTATTAATAAAGAGAGATCCACATTCTGATTCCTAACAAGAATTCCGACAGAATCATGGCCAATAGCATCACACCCAATTTTTAATAAAAAGTTCCGTTTTCTTCCATAGAAAACACTATTTCCAACCCAAATCAAGTTACCGAATTAATAATACATCACTGGGCACGGAACTATCTGCAAACACCTAATTAAGTAGTTGTTGCACCATGAACTTTACTGTACTTAGAATTTATCTTGGCACCCCAAATTATACTTGACATCCCCCAAAATTTCATATTTCCTAAACTTCTTTTGGGTGAAAAAAACACCAAATTTCTGCATGAAATTTTCAGTAGTTATAATAAAATTTTTGATACAAAGTGAAATTTTCGGTAGTGTATTTGAAACTTTTGGTATATTGGAAATTTCAGAATTTCTGATAAGTTACATTCAGTTTATAAAAATTTGAAATTTTTGATATAAAGTATGAGGTCTGTATTGTAAAATTTGAAATTTTTAATATACAATTTAATAGAAACACTTGAAAATTTGAAATTTCCGATATATATTTTAATGTAAATATAAAATTTTTTGAAATTTGCGATAAAAAAAATTACTATTTTTGAAATTTCCGGTAGCTAAACGAAATTTTTGGTATTGCTCCATAAATTTCAAAGGACCGTGAATTTAGAAAATTTTGAAAATAAATTTGCAGGAGCAGTATCGTCTTTTCATACACATTGGAGGGAGGGGAGGGGGTTGTTGAGGTCTAATTGAAGAAGTGACAGATTAATTCCTCTAAATACCTCCATGCATTTTAGACAAACTCTATAATCTATTGAATTGTATGAGATCTGTATTTTAAATTTTGAAATTTCCGATATACAATGTTATAATCTATATTGTTAGATTTGATATTGAGCCAATTCCAAGAATATCACTTCACAAACTCGACCATTTGTTTTAGAATCAAACCACGCTAGTTCTATTTGGGAAAGTTCTTCCATTCGTGCAAAGGCTTTCAAATTGACTCAGATGTAATAATCCTTCTCTTCATATCGGAAGACTTCGACTATTTTAGAAATGTATAAAAGAAAAATTAAGACTGAAAATGATGAATGAGAAGACTTGAAAGAAATTGAAAGTAAAGAACAAAAAGTAAAACATAAAGTTAAAATTAGAAACTTTGCATTGAAAGTAAAGAATGGTTATTCACTTGCTCTTACATTCTCTCAGCCATTCGCTCTTTTCTCTAGATGTTGATACTTTGAGTTTTCAGTGAGATTTCTGTAATACATTGAACACACCTGAACTCAACATAATGAACTCCTATATATACAAGTATAAAATAACTACTCATAACGTTTCTATTTGAGAGTTTGCCACGTGAAGATCTGCATGCATCCTTTCTCCGTGCTATCTCCATGTGTCTCTTCAAAATGAAACCTTCAGGCAGTTATTGATATTCGAACGTGACACTGCGCACCAAAATAAGTTCCTTGTCGACAGTTTCGCCACTGTCGAACGGACTACGCGGTCGATGACACCACTTAGTCGAAATGTATGTTGAAACATCTAAAAATTTCACTGAGTCCAAACTTTGGTCGAACCAAGACTTCTTCAACCTTGCCCTTGTTTGCTGGGGTTTTTCCTTAGTAAAAAATCCCAACTAACACTTGCGCACTCATCCACCTTAGTGTCTGTCTTATATGGATTTGTGATTGCTTTACACTCATTCATCTCAAATTTTTCAAGCAGTTCCTTCACATATTTTTGTTGATGCATGAACATTGCTTCTTTTCTCTTCACAAATTCCATACCAAGAAAGTATGATAGTCTTCCAAGGCATGTCATCTCAAATTTCTCCCTTCATTTGAGCTGTTAGCTTCTCTAAAGCACGTGGTTTGCTGTATGTAATAAGCAAATCATCCACATACATGCAAATAATCAAATCATGATGTAATCTTCCTTTGATTCCAACACATATACAACATACTCCACAATACACTTCTTAAATCCCAAGTTAACAATAAATCGATAAATTGTTTTATTCCAAGTTTCTGGATTTTGCTTCAAACCATATAATTCCTTGTGTAACTTGTATACCATATGTTCCTTTCCTTTTATTACAAAACATAGAGGTTGAGTTACATATACAACTTCATCTAGAGGACCATTTAAGAAAGCATATTTTACATATAAATGGTGTAAGGGTATCTACTACTAGCTATTGCTACCATTAATCTTACAATTTCAAGCCTTGTCACAAGAGCGAAGACCATATTATAGTTTATGCCATGTTTCTGTAGGAACCCTCTAATAACCAATCATGCTTTGTGTTTTTAAACTGGGCTATTTGGATTAAGCTTAGTCTTACACCTATCTCATACTAATAGTTTTCTTCTTCTCAGGTAGAGCCACTAGTTCCCAAGTTTGATTATTTTAATTAAACTCAGTTATTTTCTCATAGTTTCCTTCCATACCTTGCTCTCCATTGCTTCTGAATGGCTATTTGGTTCTGCATCAACAAAAAGGGAAAAATGTATAAATTATCCTTCATTGCTAACTACATTATCAAGTAATACTTCATAGTTTTCCCATCTTCTACGTACTTGTCTACTCTTTTATGAACTCTCATGAGCATGAGATTCAATTTGTGCAACTTCACCAACTACTTTGTCTTTGCCATTTATTTCATCACTAGACTCTTCGTTCTTATCATAGTCTAGACAAGTGTGCGTGACTTCATCTTCCGTTGTATCTTTTGTCTGCCATTTCCAAGCCTCATATTCATCACATACCACATCTCTGCTGATGTGAACCTTTTTTTTTATCAAAATGATTATATAGCTTTTAAGCACCTGTTGGACGATATCTTATGAATATCATCTTTTCACTATTATCTTGGAATTTGCTCCTCCTTTGATTAGGTACGTGCATGTAGTAGATTGATCCAAAAACCTTTAGATGTTTCACATATGGCTTTCGTGCACACCAAATTTCTTCTTGTAGTCCTAAAATTGATGTGGTAAATTCTTGGATTTTAGCCTACTCCCGGCCATGGCAATAATGCGCTTTTTCCATATTTCTGTAAGACCATTATGTTGTGGGGTATAAGGAGAGGTTACTTCATGATTTATGCTTTCATTTCTGCAGTATGCTTCAAACTCCTTTGATGTATATTCGCCATCTCCGACTATCCTCAAAATCTTAATTGTTTTGTCACTGTATTTATCAATTAAGATTTTGAACTTCTTGAAGACTTTAAAAGCTTCACTTTTTGAGACTGATGGTATAAAGTGACAACATCCTTGTGTGTTCATCCATAAAGGTGATAAAATATCTACTAGCTCCCAAGGATGGTACTGTTATACCCATATTTTGTCCCACCATCTTTTATTCATTAACATATTTTGACATTTTTTGCATCTTTGCCTTGTTAGATCTAGATCCAGTTGGTTCTTAGGAATCATCTTATTAAAGACCTCGTATTGCATTGCTTGGTAATTAGTACATTCATGTTCCAACTTGCACCCATAAGAAGCCACTCGACCTATGACCAACATTTATGTTTAAACCCTGTGTGTGGCTTTGTCCATTAAAGGTCCTCACTTCATATGGTTACATTATTCACATAGCCTTTGAACTAATTCTTGCATGTAAGCACGAGTCATCTTTTGTCCATTAATGTCATCTTTCATTTTAGTCCATTTTTGCAAAGCTTATCCTAATTGGTCTCATATGCTATTATGACGTGTGCATTTAAATCCAATTTAAGTCATTCATTTGGAATAAAGTTTTATAACTTATAACGCCGGTGTTTTTCACAAATTTAAAAATAAGAATAGTTTACATTGCATAAAATATTATATAGTGTGTATCTCATTACTTTGCATCATCTCATTTAATTAAAAAAAAGCATTCTTATAATTATGCATTACATCATTTTTTAAAGTACAAAAAAAGAAATATAAAGGAAATACAAAAGAATTGAAATGAAAGAAAGAGGAGGTGTCCAAGAGTGTGGGAGTCTCACACGCCTCTTCTCAGCATCCATCACTTTGGTTCCTTCTCATCACCATCATCTTGCATACTTTCTTGCACCATGCTATCATCATTACACGTCCTGCATACCATAATAACCAACTACATCACAAAATTGGAAAATAGTTTGTATTGAAAAAGAGTATGCAAGCAACTTAACATATGTAACATCATTCAACACATATGAACACACACACACACACACACACACACACACACACACAACATCATCATCTCATCAAACAAAAAAACCCATAACTTTCATACTTATTCAGCCACATAAACACCTCATACATACATTTCAAATGAAACAAGAGCAAGGCCAAACACGTGTACATGGCATAACATCATTAACATCACAACACATATACACATACATGATGCAAATAAGAATAAAGTGCAAACAAGCAGAAATTGGCCAAGCAACATATAACATGTGAGTGAAACCATCATCATCATCATCATACTACCTTTGTCCCAAATTATAAGTCACTTTGGCAAAAAAATTTGTCCTAAATTATAAGTCACCTTACATTCCCAATGCAATATTAATGACATTTTCCTCAATATATCGTCAAGTATTTATTATTATTTATTCTTTCAACTCTTCTAATTTCTCTCTCCTGTGTAATTATGAAGGGCATTACTATAAAGCCATACATAATTTGTCTTTACTATAAAGTAATAATTAATTTTTTTAATTTGTGTGAAATGCCCAAAACGACTTATAATTTGGGACGGGGGGAGTAGCAAATATCATCACTCAACATACAGCAAATTTGAAATTGAATTAGAATTACAAAAATCAAAGTAAAACAAATAAGAAAGGGCAATGTGGAACTCGTGATAAATCATTCTAACTAATCCATATTTCCCTCCCAATCCATTATTCACAACACCCTATAAAATCATCATCACTGACCACTCTAAACTCGAAAAATTTCATCCAAAACTTCTACAAAAATCTCAACCTACCCTCCATCTAAAGCTCACTTCACAAGCTTCTTATACTCCTCATCGAAGTCTAAGCAAGCTGAGCTGAAACTAAAACCTCACTCACCGGACCTAAGAGTACACATACAGAAAGGGGAAGAAGAAGGAAGCCTCAAGCTAACAACAGAAGCAGTAAAGCACAAAGGAAATAATTTAAGATACATACCTGAGGTACCTTGTTGTCGTCGGAATCTCTTTAGAGTTGCAAAGCTCCGGTGAGGTCTCTTACTCCACTTTACACTTCATTTTTTGAACCTTATTATTCATGTATTATTGTTATCATGCCTAGAATCATCGTTTATTACTTGAATTGTTGAAGTTTGGGGACGAAGTTGGTGTTTATAGTTTATTTGGGGTATTTTCCATATGAGGATTTATGTGTTTTTTTTTATGATTGTGAATGTAGATTGGTACTCAGACGCTTGTTTTAGGGTAGGTTAGTTTTTGAATTTTTGATGTTTGGAATTGTTCTAGAAATTTTGGGTACGAGATGTATAACTATTATTTTCTCCAAATACTTGGATACGAGATGTATAACTCGACCAATCGAGTATTTGTCGTCTATTCAAAAACACCTTAACGATATCTAATCCTTTTTCAATTAAAAGGATGAAAAAGGAACGGTCAAGTGTCTAATATTTGTTTCCCTCATTGTTAGGATACAAGTTGTCTAACTCGACCATTCGAGTTATCGTCATCCACTTAAAAATAAACCTTAACATATCAAACCTATTTTCTTGCCGACGCGCGATCTTAAACCTTTTACAAAAGAACACAATTTAGTCCATTATACCGCGATACAAACAAACGCTTTAAGCCTCAAATTGCGAGCACAAGCAACATTTAACCACTTAAGTGCGATCTAAACATTTGTTCAATAAAATAAACCAACCAATACGTAGTTTTCTACGAAGAACTACGTTGCTTTGAATTCTTCATCGTACCTGAGGATACGTAGGAGAGAGACCCAGAATCTCGTCAAGCACCCTAATAAAAACCTTTTTGCGACCCCTTTTCTTTTCCTTTTCAATCACTTGAAGAAAACAAATAACGAAATCTAACGTTCTAATCGCAAATCTAACTAAATGGTTTCCGTTAAGTACAATGAATATGAGGGGTGCTAATACCTTCCTCTTGCATAATCGACTCTCGAACCTGAATTTGGTTGAGACAACCATTTTCTCTTTGTTTTAAGGGTTTATCGATATTTTCCCTTTCCTTCTTTGGAATAAATAAAGTTTGGTGGCAACTCTATTCAATATTTCGTGAGTGTGTGATACACCTGTAGGTCGTATTTTTTAGCGATGCGAGAATACCTCAAAAGGACCACAAATATAAAAGTGCACCATTTAAAGAGAATATCTTGATCTCTTAAGCATTTCTGAAGTAAAAAATTATCTGTTTTGCTTGCTTCTCAGACAGATCTCACATGTCATACTCTTTGCGCTCAGTCTAGGCAAACTATGCACTAGGTTCTTAGAGATCAACTCACTTAAGATTCTAAAGTTTAGATGTCCATACCTTGTATACAATAAACACTTTGTATCATCAATACTTGATATACATACTTCCTTTCCAGGTTGAAAGATGTACTTGAAAGTTCCATTTTTGGACAATTGAGACTTTAGGACCAACCTCTTCTTTTTGTCAAATAGTTGAAGTGCATCACCAGTCATAGTGATTGAGAAGTCTTTCTACATCAATTATCCCATAATCAACATGTTACACTTCATTCATGGTATAGAGAGTAACTTTTCAATCAAGGCTTTCCTTCATTCCTTCCTTTTGATCACTATGGCACCAACACCTCCTGCTGCAAGGCAAGTCTTGTTAGCAAGTTTGACACTAGTCTTCTTGCTTGCATCCAAGTTGATCACCCATTCCTTATGTACTGTCATGTGATTGAAGCATCCTAAATCTAGATACCATTGTTCACACAATGGATTTCCTTCACATGTGGTGGCATG
Source organism: Lathyrus tuberosus (assembly GCA_022829125.1). Taxonomy (NCBI): domain Eukaryota; kingdom Viridiplantae; phylum Streptophyta; class Magnoliopsida; order Fabales; family Fabaceae; genus Lathyrus; species Lathyrus tuberosus. Next base: position 2,076,952 of record JALAZF010000661.1, read on the forward strand.
AGCAACACTGCATATGATTCACCATTATCATGTGTTATGTTGGCCTCTTCATTATCTTTCTTAATTTTTTTCCGCCTATCATGTATCAGCATTCATATTCAAAGTGGCCATGATTCTCACAATTATAACATTGTATCTTAATTTTGTCAAAATCCTTCTTATTGAACTAATTCTTGCCATGACCTCCTCCATTTTTAGAAGATTCAACATTTTCTTCATTTATTTTCTTTGTAACATTGTACCAATTTTGATTTTTGGGTGCTATTTTCCTTTCTTCTTGAAATTACTTTCAACTCGATTGCTTTGCATTACTTGAGCCTGCAATACTTGTTGAGTTTCTCTTTTAGTGCCTCTATCAATTACCATCAGCTCATGTGCTTCTAATGAGCTATGCAAAACCTTAATCTTCATACTCTTGAGATCCTTGGATTCCTATATTGCAACAACTATGAAATCAAATCTTGATGTTAAAGATCTCATTACCTTCTCAACTACTTGATGATCAATGATTCCTTAACCAGAGATCTTTATTTGATTCACCAAAGAAATAAACTTTGAGAAATAATCATTGGTTTTCTAGTTCTTTTCCATTTTCATCAATTCATGCCTTTTCCTTAGTGACTGCAACTTCACTTGCTTCAATTTTTCCTCCACCATCATGATACTTAGCTAAAACATACCATGCTTCCTTTGATTATGTGGCCTTTGAGATCCTCTAAAAATTGTAAGAATCTACATTTTATTAAATGTAGAATTTTTTTTTACAATCATTTTTTTATATTCTTTGAAGGTGTTTCTTTGAGCAACGGTTGGATATGCACATATTTCTCCATACCCTTGCACGATTTCAATCACATCTTGTGCTCCAAACAGTGATTCCATTAGGGCACTCTACTTTTCCCAATTAATTTCATAAAGTGTCAAGATATTGGTGGAGAAACCACCACTTGCATTCATCTTTCTTCAATTTCAAGAATCCTCTTCAACTTTTACCACTCTTTGTTTCCCTCTGTTTTCCTCACATTTCACTCGTGTTTCCCTTAAGAATCAATACCGACCCACTTTGATGTTATAACCAATATTTAGATGCCAAATAATGGTGCAACAAAAGCTGTTACTTGCAAAGCAAGTAATAAAAAATGGGAATAAGGATAAGAGAGAGAGAGAGAGAGAGAGAGAGAGAGAGAGAGAGAGAGAGAGAGAGAGAGAGAGAGAGAGAGAGAGAGATTATTAGAATGCAATTAATGGAATTAAATTTTTTAGAAACACATGTTACATCCTTTATATAGGAATATATGATCATACTACTAACTAACTAACTTCTAGTTAGTAACCACATGCAAAGTTAGCATTAACCACATACATAACTAGCATTAACCATATACTGAACTATCAGTAACCACATACTAAACTATCAACAACTACATACTGAACAATCATTAGCCACATACTGAACTATTAGTAACCACATACTAAACTATCAGTAGTCACATGTTGAAAACTGAATTACATATCTAACACACTTATCTAACTACCTAACCAACTCCTAGTTAGTTATAACCCTAATTTATAATTATTACATCATCCCTCCATAATTTTAAATGTTTACAAATCCTAATTGACATCTCAAAAATTTAAAACTCTCAATCTTTAAGGCTTTTGTAAATTCATCTGCCAATTGCTCCGTTGTAGGAAAATCTATGACTTCTATCATGCCTTTCATCACTTTCTCCCTTATGAAATGCAATCTTATCTCAATATGCTTGCTTCTTCCACGTGAAACAGATTCTTGGCCAAGTTTATTGTATATTTGTTCTTAATCATCAAATTCATAGGCTTTTACACTTCACACATTAGCTTCTTCAATAATGAGTCAGGCCAAATTGATTGACACGAGAAAAATGATCTTGCTATATACTCAGCTTCACAAGAGGACAATGTAGTAATTGGCTGTTTGTTAGTACACCAAGAGATGGCTGCCTCATTTTACAAGAATACATAACCAGATGTATTTCTTCTATTTATTTTGTCTCCACACAAATCAACATCACTATAGCCGATCAAACATGTTCTCTTTTTACTTTTAGGAGTTTGAAAATTCAAGCCTAACTTCAAGGTTCCTTTGACTTACTTAAGAATTCTCTTTGTAGCTACTAGATGAGACTTCTTTGTCATGCTCACTATACTTATTACATAACATATATTTGACCTATTATTGAATAAGTATCTCAGTGATCCAATCATTTGTTTATGCAATGTGGCACCTACCTTTTCTTCAATTGCACACTCATCGAGCTTAGTGTTTGTCACAAAAGGGTTTATGACTGCTTTACACCCACTCATCTCAAATCTTTCAAGCAGTTCCTTCACATAGGTTTGTTGATGCATCAATATTTTTTCTTTTCTCTTCACAAGTTCCATGCCAAAAATGTATGATAACATTCCTAGGTCTGTCACATCAAAATCCTCCTTCATTTGAGGCCTTGGTTTCTCTAAATCACATGAATGACTGCCTCTAATAAGTAAATCAACTACATAAAGGGAAATAATCATGATGCTTTCTTCCTTTGATTCTCGCACATATACAATATACTCCATAATACATTTCTTGAATCCTAAGTTAACAAGGATTTGACAAATTCTTTTATAGTGCCTTGTGTAACTTGTATACCATTTGTTCATTTCCTTTTATCAGAAAACATGAAGGCTGAGTTACATATACATATTTTTCTAGAGGACCGTTTAAGAAAGAAGATTTTACATCCAAATGGTGCAAGGACCAGTCTCTATTACTAGATATTGCTACCACCGATCTTACAGTTTCAAGTCTTGCCACAAAGTCTATGCCATGTTTCTGCAGGAGCCCTCTAGCCACCAATCTTGCATTATGTTTTGAAACTGATCCATCTGGATTAAGCTTAGTTTTGCACATCCATATCACATTAATAGTTTTATTCTTTTTAGGTAGAGGTACCAATTTCAAAATTTGATTCTTCTCAATTGACCTTAGTCCTTGTCTCATAGCTTCCTTCCAAACTTACTCTATGTTGCTTCTCAATGGATAATTGGCTCTGCATTAGCCAAAAGGGGAAAATGTATCAAGTCTCCATCATTGATAATTACACTATTAGGTGGTACTTCACAGTTCTCAAGTCTTCTAGGTACTTGTCATCTCTTTTGTGGCCTCTTATGAGAATGAGATTCAGTTTGTGCAACTTCACCAACTCCATTGTCTTCACCATTTGCTTGATCATCAGAATCTTCATTCTCATCATAGTCTATACAAATGTGCATGACTACACCTTCCATTGTATCTTTTTGTTGTTCCTTTGATTAGCTAATTTAGGTATATAACATGGGCAATACAAGATGTAAATTGTGAAGAGGCATCATGTGGCACAAGATGTTCTAGCATGTGTTCAACATCTGGCCTTAGTTTTGAGCCAGGTTTTATGAGTAAATATAAGTGTGATTTTGTTTGATTCCAAGGAGATTGTTGCTGTATATTATAGCAATATGTTATTTAGAAGATTTGCAAAAAAATTGTTTCTGATAAAATCAAATTAAATAAGATTTAATTTGCAAACCAAATCAAATCTCTTTATGGATGTTTTTGAAATGCAAATCAAATTTGCATCTAAATCAAATTTGAAGCCCATTGGAGAAAATCCCGGCAAATGGTTTGCTATATAAGAAGACTCACTCCTAAAAAAGAAAACACGAAGAAAGAGTTATATATCAAGAGTGTTAGGCGTTGTTCTTTGAGTCTTTGTAATTGTTTCTATTTGTGCACCTCTATAGCGCCTAAATTCCATATTAATGGCATAAATGTTTTGTTAGTTGAGTTATAATTCAACAATCCTTATATTTGTTTTATGTATTGATCAATAGGGTTGGTGATTGAGAGAAAGTGAGAGGGGTTCCCATATTTAGGGGAGTCTAAAATAGAAAGACACTGGTAGTATTAGTTAGAGAGGCATTGAACAAGGTTTTTTCATCTAAGACGCATTGTTACACTAAATATTACTGATTCATGTAAGATTTTAAACCTAGAGATAAGTGGAAAAACATCATTACTGATGATGGTTGTGATAAAGGTCACCACGAATTTCTGAAAGGAGACTGAAAGAGTTCGAAGTTGACGAAGTATGTGAGCAAGGCTATCTATCATCAAGGCTAAATTAAATCTATATGAATCACAAATGAAATACTAATTTTGCAGACGAAATTCTTTTAGGGGGGATATTGTAACATCGTGACCTAATTAACCAATTAAAGTAAAGGTTGTTTCATAAAAAAAAATTAGAACTATAAGAATAAGGGTAAAATGGTCATTTTATCATAAAGGGTACGTTGTCTATTTCATAATCGATATATGATGCTTCATTCTAAGATGATATTAATTAAAGTTTAATGAAAGATGATTAATTTATGCTTAATATCCTTTTTTATCTTATATGCCTATCCTCGAAATACCAACGAAAGATGATTACTTTAGGCTTAATATCCTTAATTAAGTTAAAAGACCAAAATGTGAGGTTAATATACTAGACTAAAAAAGGTATTAAACTATTAATTTATTAATACATAGTTAACGAGGACTGGTCAATTGGTAAATTTGATTAAGTGTCAAGGACATTTTTGGAAATTCACATATTTTAAATGAAAGGCAAATTAGTAATTAGACTTGGGTTGTATATAAGGTGTTTTATCTTGAAAACATAACATTATTGCATTTTTTTTCATCCTCTTTCTCACTAGAAAAAGAGAAAAATGAGTATAATGGGGTGACTGCAATTCTATCTTGCTTATGTTCATCCTCATTCCTCCATGACCATCATCAACAACCAAATATGTTTTGCATGGATGAATCAAGTTGGCTTTGGAAGAGAAGAATTTTAAGATTCTTGGAAAATGTGACTTCGATTTTAGAATAAGGAAAGGGGGGAAAAGATGCACTTGATTAAGCCTTGCATGTGTTAAATGGAACATCTTCATCACCTTGCAATTATTAAAGTTGGACTATCAAGTCTATCTTCATCATTCAACATATTTCTTGCCTTAGATTCATAAGAAAGGCACAAAGGTGGGCTTCCTTATTAGGTTTTAATTTTAGCTATGAAAGGAATGAAACATTGCACATTAAGGATAAGGAAACTTGATGAATCAATCATGAATGGTATGTAGAAATTCATGATGAACCCTATGATTATTAATCTTGCGGAAATGATAATTTTTGTTGATTATGCGTACTTTAATGCTATAAATGTGTTTGAATGATCAATCTGATAGTTGGCCGCAATCCATGTCGCGTTCCACTTTTGATTTACCAATTGTTTCTCATATTTATAAGGGAAAGCGCGCCAGAATGACTCTTGGGATATTCAAATCATTTCCCCTCATGAGCAGCCTTTTGCTTGGCATGAAGAACCCCCTTCTCTTACATGGTTCATGGCGTCATACGTCCTACATACAAAAATAAAGGTATTACTAAAAAAATGATAGGTATGCTGTAAACTCCCTAATAGTGAGTAAACTTACCCAAATAGTCGCCAACATCATTATACCTCTTATCAAACTCTACCATCTGTTGATCAATGACATTTTAACTATTTTTTCGAGCGTGTTTTATCTTCAAATCTTAAGAAATTTTTATCTCCATTTGGTGCCTTTTACCTTTGTATCTTTGATGAAAGATAATGAGACAAAACAAATTAGGATAAAATCAGGGCAAAATGCATAAAGACTATAGAATGAGGAAATCTCTATTATAAAAACTAGAGCCCACTGCGGGCAGGCCGTAGTAGGCGCTACCACCATAATGGGTGCTTCCTTTCTTTTCAATTTTTGGCCACATAGTAAAAATGAGAGGCCATTTCCATCCACCCGTAGCCAGCACTACAACCACTAGCGCACCAAAAGTTGGCCTCAGATTTTGTTTTTACAACTGTAATTTTTTAAGGCCTTTCTATTCCTGATTGTTTTTGTTGTTTCTTTTCACTATCAATGGCACATTACACGAATTGAAATTATTATTTATGGATTTAATCCCTATACAAAGCCATGTAATATTTTTTTTAAAAAATACCAAGTCATTTTTTGACATATTAGCATAATTTTGAACTTTGTTATTTTCTGCATTTTTGTATTCTGCAAGGATTGTTTTGCTTTTGTTAAAGTCTCATTGGAGCAACCTTTGTATCAAATTACATTGCAGTAACATGGTTTAATTCCACCTTTATTTTATGAATATGCATGTGTTATCTGCTCTTTTATTTAATTTAGTCGTAAGTATATGTGTGAGTAGAACTTTTTTGGATTTGAAACATGAGGGCTGTCTAATTGAAATACCTCATGCAAGTTGTCTAATCAATGATTAATAACGAGAATTTCCTTTTTGTTTCAATATTTTTGTTATAACGAATATGTTGCTACAAAAGTAGGAACAACTTGACCATCAATTATACGTTGAAAGGGTATAACTATTGCCAGATTTAGAAATTTTGAACAGTAGAATCTGATGCAACGAAAGTGTATTAGAGGTTATTTAGAAATGCTCATTTGTTTTAAAAGTTTTACTTTTAAAGGTTTTGAAATGAACGAGGTATACTGCGATGACAAAAGTTGACATTACCACTAAACTCTATTATTTTTCTAAAAATGAACTTCTCCTTAGACAAGAATCATCGTCATAGATCCTTCTTTATAAAAAAAATACAAAAATCAAATTTTCATTATTTACAAAACAATAATCAAAATTGACCGTCTTATATAAATAGAGAAATAATAGAACTCGATAATTGATCTGGTCTCTATGGACGACAATCTTTTACTACTTCGATATAGTTGTACACTTGTGACATGTCATCTCTTATGAGCTCATTACATTAAATTCGTTCAAGATATCAAGGATCCCTTTTTTTGGTTTTAATTAGAAACTCATAATTGAACCTAGTTATTGCCACGTGCTCTTTCGTATAGTCAAGAAGAAATCGGTGTCTGTCGTTCTCGTCGAACATTACCATTCACCGATCATCTTTCCCCTCACTCTAACAAACATATATTTTCAATTCTTATAATTGTTTGAATGAGGGAGAAGATAACTCTCCCGAATACGGCACCCAGGGTGACCCAAATGCCCTTGCTAGCCGTCTTAGTGCCAAAGAAAGAGAAAACAAACCCACAGTGGGAGAGATCCTTAAGTTCTACACAAAATCTAAAATGCCATGGTAACGGCCCATTCATTGGCATCAGCTGAAAAGGGGCGACATTAGTGATTATATACTCATTTGACTCAAACACGGTGAAGAGGATTAAGACCCATAAATCTTGGATTACAATAAGCTACATGTAGAAGAAATCTCCATTTGAATCATCAAAGGGCGTCATGTGAGCCATTTCATCTTTACATCAAGTCTCCAAGATGACATCCTCACCATCCCTTGAATTCGGACAAACTCAAGCCTTTACGAAAAGAGTCCACTTTCCCTTACATGGTATACAACGTATCGTAATCTTCGACCCTCGATCTCTGGAATAAGCTAGACACCATCAATAATCTTGAAGTTTTTGAGAAAATAGAGGAGAAAAATGAATCACTGTCACTATTAGAATAAGAGGTACTCTCGTAATTTTCAAACATCTATATTTCGAATAACACGTAATAAATCGTTCCATCAGCACACCTAAAGTTTTTCATGCAATATTCCCACATCTCCGTAAGTTCCTTACTAGTGGAGGATTTGAGCATGTTACCACTCTCACCTAAGTCCCTAATAATGGCGAAAGAAAAATGGAAAATCGTAATGCCCGAGTTTAAGTGGAAGAGGGAGAAAGATGTGATCAAGCATGTGTGAGAAATTTTTAAGGAAAGTTATTGTTGGAATAAGCAGATGAGTTTTAGAAGTGCCATGAAGAGAAATGACCCGTAACACAGTTAAATATGAAGGAAATTGACATATGGTGCGTAAGCTATCATTGCCCTAACATAGGCGTGGATCTACAGTGGGAAAACAAAAACACCAATAGTTGAGTATGTCTGCATGCATGTGATCAACGATTCATAGAGATCGCGCCTTCTTGAGACTAGAGCCAGTTTGTCTAAGAATTAAATGTCACACGTGCCCCAAGAAACACTTGAGGGACTCTCCCTAAACAACGCTTGAGGAACTATCCCCAAATAATGTTTGAGGGACTTGCTCCGCTTAAGGTAACGTTTAGGGACTCGCCCCAAGCATAGCTTAAGGAACTCGTTTATGGCAATTCTCGAAAAGTCACATCAGTAAGACCACCATATATCTTAAGTTAATCACTTCACCCTTACCAAGTCTCGTGCTTGAAGGATTTGTTCAAAGATAATTTAATGGGTTTAAAAGGGAACAACTTATGACAAAGCAGGCCAACCCAAGTACAACAACCGCAAGTGGACACGCGTCGCCTGATTTGGACTGAGCCGCCCAACCCAATTCAAAACCAAGTATCCCTTATTCACACGTGGCCTATGAGTTATCCAAAGAATAACAGTTTAAGAGAGTGCATTCAAAGGGAAAAGTAACTTATCCATGATTTCAGGAAGAACCAGTCTTCTCTTATTCCCACGCCTTCACCAGGAAACTAGAAAAAACTATTTCGTTCCTTCTGATCCAAGCCAAGAACCCCCATAAATACTATTTCGCTCCTTCTGATCCAAGTCAAAAACCCCCATAAATACTCCAACCACTGGCCTTTGAAATTCATTTACTAATTTCATCAAACCTATATATATATATATATTCTATCTACAGGTGAACTAACTCTCATTAATCCATACTGTATTTCAATAGTACATAATGAATCAAGTTTATTTTCTAACTATGGTTGCACAATTTTAATCTTATCTGTATGTAACTTTTTGGAGCTATGTTTTGAGAGGTTGAAAAGGAATAATTTATATTATATTTTTACTACTTACGTTTTTCTCCTATACTAGTATGTCACACGGCATATATTTGTATATTTCAACGCCTCTATTTATTGGTGGAGAAATCTATAATATTTACGTCACTTTTTTTTAACGATCTTCTAAAACGTGAGTCAAATGCAACAAATCAAGTTTTAGTATATTTCTTGCACATGCCAAATCAAATTCTGATGCATTAAGATCCATATCAGCTTCTTCTCATAGTTCATATAATTAACTAATTTAATGAAAGCAACTTTTTTTCCGTTTGGTAAATTAAATGGCATCTACCATAGTTACCTGCCATTTGTGAGGCATTGGTACTACACAGAATTTGTAACATTTTATTTTAGAAGCGGGCACACGCACTGGTACATATATAATACGGAAATTCAATTTTTTCTCTCTCAGATAATACAGTTATGAGCTTTTTTTAGCGGGTTAAAATTAATTTTATATATAAAAGAAAAAAGAAAATATCAATATTATAACTGTCTGTCTTCCCTATCGTGTTGCTGCTTTGCTCCAACTTTCACAGCATTAGAGTAAAGTACTAAATTTTTTTTTTTAGTTTGTGTTTAAACTACTATTTTCTTTTAGTAGTGTTTCTTCAAAAATTTAATAATAATAGTTCTACTAATAGGATAATAAATGACACAGAATAATTCCACTTGTAACAGAAAAATATACAAGTGGAACAAGAATTATTATGGACAATAATATCCTTTTTGGGCTTATGTGACATTGGTGCAAAGTAGAAATGCGTAATTTTTGCCATGAAGAATATAGTAGCTCTCATTTTAATCTCATTTGTTGAGAGAGAAGAGATATAAAGGAATAACTATTTGTTCACAAGTGACGAATGAATATTTGGTTGAGATGCAAGAACTTCAAAGAAATGCTCAAAAAGCACAACTCATTGATCTTCTAGAATAGCTACAAGTATCATATTCAATGTTGTAATGAGGACGATATCATTGATCTTCTAGAATAGCTAAAATATTTTATTTTGTTGGTTTGCCATTCAATGTTGCTAGAAAACTTTACTTTACAAGGGCATTTGCTTATGCGGCAAACACCTCTATATCAAACTATATTGTCATAAGAACTACCATGCTACAGAGAGAAAATCAGCATTATGTACAAAGAAGATCATTGATTGACTTTATGACACCCTCAAGTGCATGATTTTTTTTTTTTGAATTGTTTATGGTACAAGTGAGTACAAAGACAAACATTACATTGCTAACATGATAATGCATACAATTGATAAAATTGGAGTACAAAATGATGTCCAAATTATTATTGATAATGTCTGATATGTAAGGTTGCTGGTTTAATGGTTGAAAGTGTGAAAATGTGCATCCTCAAGTACCCTCAAATGCACAAATTGTTTGTACATATTAAATTTCATGGAATGATTTAGAATAAAATTAGAATAAAATTTATGCAATATTAAATTAACAATTTAATGTTTGTCTTTGCACTCACCTATACCATCAATAACTTTCAAAAACATAAGTCATGCACTCGAGGTTGCCATAAAATTAAACAATGGTCTTCTTTGTACATCAGACCAATCATCGGTAACTAGTTTTTATAGGTTAGAATAGTTTCAAAATGTTGGTTCTCTCTAAGTAGCATGGTAGTTCTAAGGACATTATAGCATAAAGAAATATAACTTGATATAAAAGTGTTTGTTGCATAAACAAATGCACTAAAAAAATAAAGATTTATAGCAATATTGAATGACAAACCAGCAAAATAAAATAGTCTAGCTATTTCAAAAGATAAATAATCACTTGCCGTAAATGTCTTTGACAAAGGTCCATAACTTCTTTTTTTTTTATTCTTATGAATCGACATATTCAAACTTGTAGTTCAAGTTGGCAAAAGAACTTGTACAAGTTGTACTTCTCAGCATTTCTTTCAAGTATTTGCATCTCAACCAATAATTCATTTGTCACCTGTGAACAAATAATTATCTCTTTATTTTTCTCTCTCAACAAAGTCATTATATTATATTCTCCATGGCAAAAGTTACAACGCCATTTAACATTTCCTTTGGACTCATTCCTACTTTGCACCAGCATCACATAAGCCTAAAGAGAATTATTGTTTGTGTCATTTCATGTCCTATTAATCTCAATAATTCTTCAATTTAGATCATTATCAACATTGTGTCATCAATAATATATGCTTTCTCACATTCCAAGACCATTAAAACGTGAAAAATACTGCAGCTACAAGTTGGAGCTTCAATATTACAATATTACATAGGTATAGTTAGTGTGCAACAATGTTTCAAACAGTAATAGTACCTTCTTTATTCTAATGGCATAGCAGTGAGAGCAGCTGCCGTTAAAAATACCAGCATGACAAGTTTGCGTTACTAGTATCTTTGTTACTTTAATATGTAATAAAATAATAATTAAAATAGCAAGAAAAAAAAGTAATAGTACCTTCGCATGGCAGTGAGAGCAGCAACACAGGTAGGGAAGGCAGATAGTTTATAAAACTGATTTCACTTTTTCTTTTTATAAATAAAATAAAAAACCTAATTTTGATCCACTAAAAAAAGCTCGAAAGTGTATCCTTAAAAAAATAAGTTGGGTTTGCGTACCATATATGTAGCAGCCCACGTACCAATTTAAAAAAAAATTATGAATTTGGTATGTACTTTACGCGCACTTGTACCCGATACGTACCAAGTACCAACACTTTGCCTAAAATGTATCAATGCTTCACAACCGTATCCGTACCTATGCAACGTAGCATGCCATGTTCGATTTGGTTCACAATTGCACAACAAAATTGACAGATGCCAAACCTAATTCACTTGATATTTTTCAACAACAGGTTGTCATTCAATATAACTCGAGTTTTGAATATGATACACATAACAAGGTTTTGCAGGAAATTTGATACACACATTCACAAATATGGCGCACCAAACATGATAGCACCCATCCAGATCCAGTGTGTAAATACGACACTAGAAAGATGGTTTAACACGGTTTTTGATATATGACAGCAACCATAATAACATAACAATAGGAAACTCGACACCAGCGGTTATTCAGTAACTGATAGCAATATGGGAATAGTTTCTTATCCCATGACAGCAACCAATAAAACCAGTAATCGTTGGGACAAACAATCCAGTAAATGGAAAAAGGTGTGACATAATGACATTTCATATTATATCATGTGTGATGAGAAAGAAACAACAAAATGTGACATTTCCCGAGTTCTGATTTCAAAGACACAAAGGAGGGAAAAGAATGTCAAAGTTATTGCAGATGGTTAGATCTTGTTAACCCAAGGGAAGGTGTGTGTTTATTCTAACTAGAGGGCGTGTGAATCTTTCTTAATGACAGCCTTTGGAGAGGTCAATACAATTTATCTTAAATCAAAACACATGTCATGCGCTACTCATCGAGTCATAGTTTTACAGTGATGAACATCATTGAATTGCTTCAAAATGCAACCAAAAATAGCTTCTCAAACTAACAATTTTCCTTTCAAACATGTTAGAATTTTTACCATTTGTTCCATAAACCAAACCATGCCCGAATGCCAGCTCGGTTGGTAGTTGCGGATTTTATCCCTAGCAAAGGAGAAAATACTGACATACCAACTAACATTCTAATTAACCAATTAGTGATAAAAGTAATTGTAAATCCCTAACACTACCAACATTTTGATCACTCCACTCAATCTTTCATTTTGTTGGTGGTAATTGCACAATTTAACCAATCTCTATTGTTGGTGAATAAAAAACAATATATAATAGTTAGTTACATCAATTAACAACAAATTGATATTTCATCAACAATGGATCCAATTCTCAAATCAACTATATAATAATACACACTGAAAAATGAAAAATAATTTTCTTGTTCAAAATAAAAACAATACCAGTGAGGGTTGATGATAAGTTATGAAACGAATTTAGCGTCGGTGGAAGAGGCGGCGTCGTCGGGGTCGGTGGTGGATGCAGCGGGGTTGAGTGGTGCTCGAACGGCGTTGTCGTCGTCGGGATCGTAATCTGGATTGAGATTCCGATCGATGGCTTCACGGCCTTGTTCAAGGCAAGGTTTACATGCGATCTCGATGGTGATCCAACCTAGAATCACTGCAGCCACTGCTATCACTGCGCTTGTGATTGCTCCCATCCCTAATACGTTTCTTGTTTCTCTTCCGTTGAATTCTATTTTGTAATGTTCGAAATGGGCCACACAGGTGAAATGAATATATAGAATATAATTTTAATCTCTCAAACAACAACACTCTTTCACTTTTCTTTGGATTCATAAAATAAATATATAGAATAAAATGATATCAAAAGAAATATAATAAAACTTTATTTATTTACGGTTAAATATTTAAAAATATTTGAATTTTATTCTTATCATATAGTATATAGTAACATATATAAATAATATTATCAGCTAACAGTAAGTTTTGTATAACACTTATATTACAATAATTAAACTTTTATTTGGATGATTTAAAATATGATGAAATATAATGAAATTGAGTGATTTATATTCCTTCCACTCCATTATAAAATATTCAAATAATAGAACAAAATCTTATCTCCTGGGCCATTTGCAAGCTCCACCACAAAGAAGGTCCAATAAACAATGATAAAGAAAAAGGTGCATGGAATATAGACTTTCATCTTTATCAAGAACATATGATTACGCCTTCTATCACATTTATCATCGTTTGATCCAACCATATTGCAACTCATGCAAGGTGTCGAATCACACGCATACAATTATAACCACTTATACTATGTATACATACCAAATTGCATCGTTTCATGTATTCGATTCATTTCCACTTTCAAATTATTTTTCATTCAGTCACTGACTTGGGCATTGGAGTGCTAACCTTGCAAGTACACCTCTTCTGCACAACACCAAAAGTATTGATGAACCTAAAAAGCTTAGGTGCCCAAAGCTTCTTAGAATATGTAAGCATCAAAGGCAATGGTCAGACATATCTCTTGGTAAGGCCCACTATGAAGCCATAACCCATAGGTCCCACCAGCCATCTAAGAAAAAAATCTTATCCAGAAGGCAAACATCTCTCTCGTTGGTTTGATACCATGTAAAACTCCTATCAAGCAGGGTAGGTCAATGATCCCCATTTGAGAGAATAAGTTATTAAAGGCAAAATCTCCTCATAAACCTTTGGTCTATGAATGCTCGAGTGTCCCTCTGCTTAACCACCGAACAAACATAATTAAAGTCACTCAGAACACACCAAACTTCTCCACCTAGACTAATTGTATGCCTTAGTAGATCACTCGATGTCTCTCTCTTGTTATCAAGAGCACACTCAGGACAAAATTTAACCACAAAACAAACAAAATTAAGGGCCTTTAACAAAGACAAGTACCAAAGAAAATCAAGTCAACAAAGGACAAAGGCAAGTACCAAGGAAAATCAAGTCAACAAGGGATAATAATGATGCTCCTTTTAAGTTGAACCAAATGGAGATAAGTCCACCACCGCTACCAATAGTCAGGGTAAAACTCCAATTTCAAAAAGAATTACCCTCGAGGAAATGGACAAGGATAAAAGACACCTTAATAAGTTTAGTTTCGCGAATCTCCGCAAAATCAAGTTTGTTTGACAAAATAAAATCTCTCACCTTAATTTTATTAATCATACCTCCCAACTCCATACCTTTAAAAGATCCCACGATCATCGTATAACCCCTATAGACTCCAAGACAACTTTTTGGATATGGTATCTCTCTCTTTCTTTCTCTTCTAAAGCTTTCATCCCGAGTCACTCAAATCATTTACCTTAAAAGACTCACCCTCAAAATTCACCAACCAGAGAGAAATTGGAGTCAAGTTCACACTTCGCACATCGCGAACTTCCAAGATAGTGAAAACACATACCTCATTCTGAAAACAAAAACTAAAATAGAAAATCAGGGGGGAATACATGAGTCAAAAAAAGCATTAGTGGAGGGAGGCAAAAAGTACTATACATTCTTCTCGCAAGGTGCGACAGAGTCAGTACCCCAAAGAGCATAGGAACAGAAACCACGTGCACAATGTTAGTGTGCAAGACATGAGAGAGCCACAAAGTAAAATTCTTTTTAGGACTCAAAGGAGAAGAATGTGTCATACCATATGAGTTAATCATCACTTGGCCTTGGCGTGCCATTGAAGCAAATATTGACTGAACGTAGACATGTAGACCCATCTCTTGACCACAACCTTCCTTCTAAAAGGATGATGGCTTCAAAATTGATGCCTCACACAAAGGATATTGAAAAGTAATAAATTCAAATAACACCAAGGGGTTACTATTTGCACGTGGTCCAAAGGGAAGACATAATAAGGCAAACATCCAAAGGTTTGGGACATGACAAAATTCTCACCACTGCTAACAAACAAGAATTGAATGGAAATGATGATACCAAAAAAAAAAAATGAAACCTAGGGGTGTAGTTGAAAAAGGCCAACGTCTTGGAGATTTTAGACACCTTGTAAGTTGTGTGCAGTTGAAGAAGAATCAATAATTAGGAACTAGATGAAGTGTAATGCAAGGACGAGGACACTAAACTCATAAAAATCAAGCGTACTATCGCTCTAACTCTTTTTCTTTATTTTCTGTTTAGATATTGCTTTGTATGTTTTAGATTCTTTTCTTGTTCATAAAAATTTATTTTCTAAGTACATGTTTGTTTAAATCTAGTTTTTAGAAATTCATCTTTATACCAATTATACAGAAGAATTTTAATATTAAATTGTTTAACCTATTAATTTAATTATATTCACATTTCTTTATTTGATTCTAAGATTAACTCTTTCATTATTATTAGTTAATTCATTGAGGTTAGTTGATTCATCATTATTTTGCATTCTTAGAATTTCGTTGTACATTTTTTCAATGGCGTAATTTTTATAAAAAAAATGTTTTTCCAACTTCTACTTTCACTCTCGACACAGTTTTGGAAACATTATTCCCTAAGTTCCTTTTTAAATGTTATTTTTTTGACTTTTTAAACATATAAAAAAAACTAATCATTATAATTACTTTTTGTTCTGGACTGGGCCGAGGCTGCCCAACAGTCGAGCAGGCCCAACCCATATAGCATGGGGAGGCCCAATAAGACCCCTCTGCGGGGCACTTGACTACTGCAAGCATACCAACGTTTCCCCCGAGCACTTAACAGTGTCGGGCACTTGGGCCAACAGGGCAGGAGGACCTCGCACCCCGGCAGATAGGTACATCCCCGACATACCAGCTTCTCCCCGCGAGAATACCGCACATCACTCCTCGACAGACATGACTCCTCCCCGCGAGGCCATGTCCGTCGTACGCTTGACAGGTCCTCGAGACAGAAGGCTCCTCCCCAGCGAGGAGTGTCTAACGGTTCGTACCACGTAGACACGTTCCAAGTAACCATTCCACTCCCGAAGGATTCGGTCAGCCCTAGTCCCGGAAATCTAGGAGCGGTTACCCCAGGACGAAGACCACGCACTGGTCTTCACTACGCCACGTAAGCCCTGGCAGTTACTTGGATTGGGCCTGACGATCCAGCCCAATGCAAGTAACCGTTGGCCCCGCGCTGGGGGTTCTCTATAAATACCCTCTCACTTAAGAGGGTCAGGTTAAGTCACTTTTCTTACTCACCTCTGTACTTGCTTTTCTCTGACAACCACCTTACTTGAGCGTCGGAGTGCCTTGCAGGTACACCCCCCCGTCGTCCTTCAACCTCACCGGAGCTGGAGTTCGACGGACGTCGTTGGCCACCAGTAACTGTCTGATCCAGGTACGATCAGTGGCGCCGTCTGTGGGAACTTTATAAGCTTCCCCGTTTTCTCCTCGATAAACCAAAGCTTCCTCTATTCATCACCAACATGGCCAATCCGACCGTCAACCAGGCTCTGGACACCGTGCTCGCGCAACTGGAGAACGGGAGCCACCGTGAGGACGCCGTCATCCTCCACGGCGGCGAAGGCGACATAAGAGACGGACAGACCGCCTCCCCGGACTCCCAGGATGCGACCAACCGCGTCGTCCGCATGGACGACCAGTAAACCACTCTCCAGCCAGTTGCTCCGCCGCCCAACGCGGACCCAAGCACCTTGGCCCTGTTTGCATTGATCAACCAGACCAATCAGCTGATCGCGCAGCAGAACACCAGAATCGAAGCCTTGGAGCAAGGACGGGCGCAACGATCTTCCCCGCGAAGACAACGTCGTCCCCCGTCACCTCGCCGCTCTCCTTCCCCGCGAAGGACCCCTTCCGAAGATTCCCGGACCCCGTCGCCCGTACGCCATGGTCGACGACCGCGTCTCGAGCGCCCCCAGCCGGCGATCACCCAGAAGCGCCCTCGTTCCCCGCCTCGGAAGGAACCCAGGGCCTCCACCATCTCCAAGAAGTCCAAGCAGACTGAAGAGAGACCAAAGAACCGTTCGAGGAACTCCCCTCCACGGCACCATGGATCACCTTCGAGATCCCCGACTGGTAGCGACGACGAGGACCAAAGGACCCCCTTGTCGTGGGAAATCATGGACGCCCCAATCCCTCCAGGCATGGAGAAACCACCACCATTGGGGACCTACGACGGACTGACCGACCTCGACGATCACGTGGAGAGTTTCGAAGCGATGCTCGACTTCCGAAACGTCAGGGGAGCCATCAGGTGCAGGCTATTCCCCACCACCTTGCGGAAGGGAGCCATGACATGGTACAAGGGTCTGGAACCTGGTTCGATCACGTCATGGAAACAATTGAAGCAACGCTTCACCAAACACTTCACCGCGTCTCGTCGACACCCGAAGACAGAGGTTGCCCTAGAAAAGATCTTCCAAGGGAGGAACGAATCCCTTCAAAATTACATTGAGAGGTTTAACAAGGAAGCCGTCGAGGTCCATACGACCGACGACATGAAGAAATACTTAATTATTCACGGACTACGCGCCGGGTCAGACTTTGCCAAATCCATTGGCCTCCGAAGACCCCGGCGTCTCGAGGACCTTCTCGCTCGAGCCCAGAAGTACATCGAACTCGAAGAGACGGAAGCAGCCCAGATCGCTCTTGAGACGAGACGTAGGGAAGGCCCCCGCGGCCACAAAGACGATGACGCTTCTCCCCGACGGGGAGGAGAAAAGAAGAAAGAAAACCGCAATCGAGATCCCCGGGAACAGCGCGGGCCAGCTGGCCGATTCACGGAGTACACGCCGCTCAACACTTCCCGGTCTCGGATCCTCTCAGACTGCCAGAATTCTGAGTTTGTGAAAGGAGGAGTTCGCTTCCCGAAGCCCGCGGCTCCCAAACCAAACGTTGACAAATCTAAGTACTGCAGGTTCCACCGAAGCCACGGGCACGTGACCGAAGATTGCATCCACCTCAAGGATGCCATTGAGATTCTCATCAAAGAAGGGCACTTGAAGAAGTATGCCCAACAGAACGACCCTCCTCGTCCCAGCTCAAAGGAAGCACAGAACGTCGAGGAGGCAACACCTCCTCCCGTCAACAGCCAGCTTCAGGTCGCCCTCAGCGTCACTCGACCCGAGGACTTCTTCGTCCCCCCAATCGTCGAGGGCGAAGAGGTAATCTGCAACATGTGGGCGACTTTCCCCGACGAGGGCCCCGTCACGGCCCGCAGTACCTGGGAAGGCTTCCCCAAAGCAATGGTTATCTCCGGAGGCGATCCCGGGAAAATATCGGTTGGGTCGATCAAACGGAAGTTTGACGAACTGGAATTCGCGACATCGTCGAAGGCGACCACCCTCGAGAAAGTGCGGGGAAACTCTAATCCCATCACCTTCTACCTCGAGGAACTCCCCGGGGGAGCACCAAACGCCACTATTCCCCTCCTGGTCAGGGCACAAATGGCGAACTTTGACGTCCGAAGAATCCTAGTCGACCAGGGGAGCTCGGTCGATATCATGTATTCTCATTTGTTCGGGACCCTTCAGCTGGACGAGAGGCATTTGACCCCGTACGCCGGGTCAGACCTACAAGGGTTCAATGGAACCACCACCAGACCATGGGGTTACGTGGAGCTAATGGTTACGTTCGGGGCCAAAGACACGGCCCGACAGGTGAAGATCCGTTTCCTGGTGGTTGAATGCCCATCCCTTTACAACTGCATCCTCGGAAGGACCACCCTTGCTGAACTCACGGCGGTCCCGTCGACGGTCCACCTCAAAATGAAGTACTACACGAGGAGGGGACGAGTAGTGACGATGCACGGGGACATCGACGCGGCCAGAAGATGCTTCGACGCCGCCGTCAAGGGCATAAGTTCCATTGGTCCTAAACCTAAGGCCGTGGCCAAACCACCCCCGGACGTCGGACAGGTACCTCTCCCGCGCGTCAACGCGATCGACCTCGACAGCAGGTTCTCCGGCGAGCCCGATGAAGACAGAGTCGAAGACCCCGACCACCAGGCGAAAAACAACGGGCAGCCTCTCCACCCAGCGTGCCCCATCCCTGATGGAGATTTCGAGCTCGTGGCCCTCGGAGACGACCCAGATCGCAACGTGAAGATCGACACCGGGATCCCCGACCTAGCCAAAGAGCAGCTGAAAGCATGTCTGAGGGAGAACGCTGACCTCTTCGCGTGGAGCGCATCCGAGACGCCTGGCCTCGACCCCAAGGTGGCTTGCCATCAGCTCACAGTAGATCCGGCCGCTAGGGCCATAGCACAACGTAGGCGCAAGCAGTCTCTCGAGAAAGCGGAGGCTGCTGAGAAAGCTGTAAAAGACCTCCTAGAGGCAAATTTTATTTCGGAAGCCAAATACACGACATGGCTGTCCAACGTTGTACTTGTTAAGAAAAATAATGGAAAATGGAGAATGTGCGTTGATTATACTGATCTCAACCGGGCTTGCCCGAAAGACTGTTATCCCTTGCCTAACATCGACCAACTGGTCGACAATTCTGCAGGTTACAAACTACTATCTTTCATGGACGCCTATTCAGGATACAACCAAATTCCCATGGACAAGGTCGACAAGCAACACACGGCCTTCATGACCACGTCAGGCAACTACTATTACAACGTAATGCCCTTCGGTCTGAAGAATGCCGGTGCAACCTATCAACGGATGATGAACAAGGTCTTCCGGACTGAAATCGGCGACATGCTCGAAGTCTACATGGACGACATGATCGTCAAGTCTGCAGAAGAAGTCAACCACGCCGCACACCTCCAGAAGGTGTTCGACACGGCGAGGAGATGCCGCATGAGGTTTAATCCCGACAAATGCACCTTCGGTGTCCGGGCGGGAAAGTTCCTCGGATTTTACCTCACGGAACCAGGAATCGAGGCAAACCCCGACAAGTGTAGAGCCTTTTCCGAGCTCCCTACTCCGGGCTCGAAGAAGTCAATACAATCATTGAACGGAATGCTCACCGCTCTTTCCCGGTTCGTCGCCAAATCCGCACAGTACGCACTCCCCTTTTTCAAACTTCTCCGGCAAAAAGCGGAGTTTGAGTGGAGCGAGGAATGCGAACAAGCACTCGCACACTTGAAACAAGTCCTATCGCAACCCCCGGTCCTCTCGCGACCCGAGAACGGGGAAACACTCTTCTTATATCTTGCGATCACGAGCGAAGCGGTCAGCGCTGTCCTCATTCGGGAAACCCCGGACGGACAGAAGCCAGTTTACTTCACGAGCAAAGCTCTCCAAGGCCCCGAGCTCAGGTATCAGCAGATCGAGAAAGT
Source organism: Lathyrus tuberosus (assembly GCA_022829125.1). NCBI lineage: Eukaryota > Viridiplantae > Streptophyta > Magnoliopsida > Fabales > Fabaceae > Lathyrus > Lathyrus tuberosus. The sequence goes on from JALAZF010000661.1 coordinate 2,097,608, forward strand.
CACACTGGGCCTCGTCACCGCGGCCAGAAGACTACGCCACTACTTCCTCGCCCATACCGTCATCGTGAGGACCGACCAGCCTATCAGGCAACTCCTCAGACGACCGGATATGGCGGGGAGGATGCTCAGGTGGGCACTCGAGCTGGCCGAATTCGACATCCGATATGAAGGGAGGAAAGCCTTGAAGGCACAGGTACTGGCCGACTTTGTAGCAGAGATGACCGTCCCGGAACCCTCGACCAATGGGTCGCAGAAATGGACAATCTATGTCGACGGAGCATCCAGCCCGAAAGGAAGCGGAGCGGGAATCATCCTCGAAAACGAGAAAGGCATCCTCATCGAGGTGTCCCTCGAACTGTCTTTCCCGACTTCGAACAACCAAGCCGAATACGAGGCCTTCCTCGCGGGACTCAGGCTGGCCGAGGACCTTGGCGCCAAAGAGGTCAAACTTTTCACCGATTCTCAGCTCGTAGCCTCGCAAGTCCGAGGAGAGTACCAAGCCAAGAACGACAGTCTCATAGAATACTTGGCCTTGGTAAAAGAGAAGATGAAAAAGTTCACCTCGGCGGAAGTAACTCACATCCCCCGGGAGCATAATGCCCGAGCGGACGTCCTGTCAAAATTGGCGAGCACGAAAAAGAAAGGCGGGAACAAGTCCGTCATACAAGAGGTCCTTTCCCGCCCGAGCATTGACAAACCAGGCATGGTTTCGGACATCAACGCCATCGGGGACAGCGATTGCTGGATGACCCCGGTATACGAATACCTCACGACGGGCAAACTGCCCGAAGATCCCAAAGAAGCAAGAATGGTCAAGAGACGGGCGTGCTCGTACACTATAGTCGAGGATAAACTATACCGGCGAGGATTCTCTATTCCCCTCCTCAGATGTGTCGAGGATACCAAGGTCCCCGGCATACTCCAGGAGATCCATGAGGGAATCAATGCGTAGCACCTCGGCGGACGATCGCTAGCTCGTAAAGCACTCCGGGCAGGATATTACTGGCCCACCATGCAACAAGACGCCAAGGAGCACGTCAAGAAGTGCGATAAATGCCAACGGCACGGGGACATGCACCTCGCTCCTCCCAGCGAGCTCACGTCGCTATCCTCCCCGTGGCCGTTCGCATGGTGGGGGATGGATATCCTCGGACCTTTCGTCCAGGGGTCGTATCAAAACAAATACCTCATCGTCGGGTTAGATTACTTCACGAAGTGGATTGAAGCAGAAGCATTGGCCAAAATTACTGCCTTCAACATACTACATTTCTACAAAAGAAATATCCTCGCCCGGTTCGGAGTGCCTCAAGCCATCGTCACCGACAACGGAACCCAGTTCACCGACAGGAACTTCCAGGACTTCGTCACAAAACTAGGCACGAAGCAGCACTTCACGTCGGTCGAGCACCCTCAAACGAATGGACAGGCTGAGGTCGCGAACAGAGTGATCCTTCGAGGATTAAGACGACGGCTGGGCGACGCCAAACAACGGTGGTCGAGGAGATACACATCGTCCTCTGGGCCTACCGGACAACCCCACACTCCACGACCGGGGAGACCCCTTTCCGTTTGACCTATGGAATGAAGGCAGTGATCCCCGTGGAGATCAGGGAACCCTCGAGGAGGACGGAAGCCCCCCTCGACGGGGACGCGAACGATGAAGCCTTGAGGGAAGAACTTGACTTCGTCGAGGAAACACGCTCGGGCGCCTCTCTCCGAGAGGCGTCACTTAAACAAAAAATAACACTACGTTATAACGACAAAGTCATTAAACGTGATTTTCAGGTGGGCACCCTCGTCCTACGAAGGAACCAGAAAGACTTGCGAGAGGGCAAACTCGCCGCGAACTGGGAGGGCCCGTACCGCGTCCGCGCGAAAACGGGGACAGGAGCCTATTTCCTCGAAAATCTGCACGGGGAAGAACTTGCTCGACCATGGAACGCTGAAAAGCTAAAACAATACTACAGTTAAACACTGCCCGCGGGTTACTAGCACCGCGATTACGGGGGCGCACTAGGGTACAAGCGCGACACCCCTATACAGAACACGACGATCAGAGACCGCGTTGTGTGTGCGCGAGGACCTCTGATCCGGCGGGGATCCCTCAATCGAGGCCCACCGTCGTCGTACCAACCGGGCAAAACACCCAGCTCACGATGGGAAGTTCATGCCACGAGGCTAGGACGTCAATCGAACTCTTAGCTTCGTTGAAGGTCGGGGCACGCCTCCGACCGCCCGACCGCCTCTCCACGCGGTCAGGAATTATCAAGGTCGAGCAAATCCCAAAGCCCTACTACTTAGGCAAAAATAAAGTATAGCAAATACCACATCACACACGATCAAAATCAATAAAGAGGTATTACGAAGTACGAATATTGGGCAAAACCCTTAGTACAAAAAAGTTACAAATATAAGCCCACAAGCCGGGCAAAAATAACCATTGTGCAAATAGTACATCAACTAAGCCCACAAGCTGGGCGAAACAAAACGGCTCGCAGGCCGACCAAAACAAAGATAAAAAACCTACTCAGCTGCGGTCCCGTCAGGCTCCTCGTGCACATGAATGTCGTTCTCCCGCAGAGGATGCACTATCTGGCCATCCACCACCTCAGCGTCGGGGTCAATCCCTTCAGTGACGAGGTCGGGGTTGAGAACCCGAAGCTGCGCCACGGAACTGCGGAACCCTATACCTGCGGTTTCAATAGAATCATCCTCGGACACCCGGAGATCCTGCTCAAGCTTCCGAAGCTGCGCCACAAACGCCGCACGAGTGGTTAAGAGCTTGTCCTCCTCAGTTTCCCCTTCGGCTGGCCGCACCGCATCTTCCAACTCGGCAACCCTTTCCTTAAGCCGCTTCTCCTCCAACTCCAGTTCAGTGATTCGGGCAAGGTGGCCTTTCTCCGTCTCCTCGGCTTTCTTAAGCTTGGCCTCGACCCGCTGCTGCTGCTCGCTTTGCTCTTTGTTCAGATCTCGACACTCTTTTAGTTCATTGCGCATACCGAGCATCTCAGCGCCCAAGGTGTCCAGCTTTTCCTGCAGGCGGGCAAGTTCAATAGCAGGGCGGGTCTCGTCGTTGAGAATGATAGCAGTCGAGCAGATACGCATGACGGCCGACAGATCCTCAAAAATCATCCTCCTCCTCACTTCAGTAGCAGTCCCCAACACAGTTTGGATCTCGGAGGGAAGGGTGCGAGGATAAGTGACCACGGAGAAGAAGTGAGGTTTTTGGTGACAGGGTGGAAGGTCAAAGCTGGAAGGAACCAGGGGGCTGTCTTCACCACCCAAGTCGACGACCTCCGCAACCCGTTGCCGCTTCGGAGTCCATTGGGTAGCCGGGGACTGGCTGCCCACAGGAGTTGTGCACCCACCTGCAGTCCCCGACACGGTGGCAGCAGGCTGAGTCTGACTTGAACCTTCGGGCATGGCAGCCGAGGAAACACCCTCGGGCGGGACCCCAGAAGGAGCAACCTCTTGGTCCTTGGAGCGCGACGCCTCCCTCTGGGCCTGCGCTTCCCGGGCCCTCTTCGCTTTCAGCTTCTTCAACCTCTCCTCGGCTCCGGCCATTGTTCCTGCAAAAGGAAAGAAAACGTTAGTAAAGCGAGAAACACAGATGCGAGGAAGACCTAAAGCGAGGACGGTTTCACCATCTAACAACTCGATCGCTTCCTCGTCGGAGAAGGTCTCGAGCAGAACGCGGGTATTTATCAGGCGACGTTCTTTCTTCACCTGCCCGTCTGCACCCATTATAGGCCGGCCGTCCAGCGTCTCGTGCTGAGCTTCGGAAAAACTTTCAACAAAAGCGACGATTTTATCGTAAGCTTCCCGCTCGAAGGCCTCCATTTGAACATGCTTCGTCTTGTATTTGTCGACTCCCTTCTTAAAGTGTTCCTCCGTCCAGTACAGAGGGAACTTTGGCTCCAGCACCTCCTCGGAACGACCGTCGACCTCGCGGGTGACTTTCCGGTACAGCGAATAGATAGCCTCGATGGTGACCGGTTTCACGAAGTAATAGCGGAACTTGAAATCCCGGATGGAATCCAAGTAAGTGTGGAACAGTGCCTTGCTCTGCTTGAAAGACACCCAGCCATGTCGTCCACCGGCCGACGACCTTTGGAGATGGAATATGCGGAAGAAGAGGCGAACGGTCGGCACGATTTTCAAATACTTGCAAACGAGCTCGAAGGCCCGGATGAAGGCCAACGAGTTCGGGTGAATCTGTGAAGGGGCCAACTTCAACCAGTCGAAGATCCCCTCTTGTAAATCTGTGAAGGGCAACCTCCACCCCGCCTTCTCGAACATAAACTCGTACAAGGGGATGCGCATTCCCCGGTAAGAGGAGCATATTCGATGACTCTCCTCGGGACGAAAAACCTTCCAAGACTTGCCAGATCTGATTAATCTGTGCTCGACGGTACAGAAAGCGTCGTCCTCATCTGGGTAGATGAAGATGGACGACATCTCCAAGGCCTCGTCGCAGACCCAATCCTCGAGCGACCTCTCTTGCGCAAAGGCCATGTGAGCCATGGGGGAGTCGGGCTGGTCGTCGTTTTCCTCGAAATATCCTACGGCCACCTCCGCAGCCAAATCGTCCATTTACCTGAAAAGCAGAAGGAAACGGTGAATTCGATTAGTCGTATCAAATTCACCCCTCCACCATTGTTCAAGCGAACGGGCGAAGAAGGGGCGAGACTTTCTCAACTCCCCGACACGATCGTCCGAGGATCAACTTGTCCACCGGGGAATTCATCGCCTCCCCGGAAGGTTCTGCCCCGTGTCCCCGCAGCGCTAGCAGATGTACTGATTATTGGGGACCCCGAGACATTCAATGGGTCCCCGACGTGTTCGTCCCTGATCCCCGAGATATTCATCAAAAGAGAGCGAAGTTCTCCGCACTCTTGCCCTCAACAACTAAAGATTCCCACCGTATTCGCCAGGAATCCTCTCGTTTCTCATGGGAATATCATCAATTCACCAAGGAAACGTCCTACATTAGTTGAAATTGAAGAAAAACGCAAAATAAAGGTTAAGTTCGGAACAAGTACCTGTTAAACAGCGAATTAGGGTTCCGGCACGGAGTCTCCGGCGGTTTCACGACGGTGAACGACGGTTGTTGAGGAGAAAGGGGTCTCCGGCAAGGAACGTCCGGCGGATGACAGCTGCCAGCTACGGCGGAAGAGAGTAGAGAGAGAAGGAGGGGATTCTTGAGAGAGAAGTGGAAAAGTGAAAAATGAGCGAGGGGAACGGCTTTTATAAGCGGTCTCCGCGAGACTCGAGGGGCATAGGGCACTCGAGTGTGCTACCCTAGCCAGCCGCCCTAGCCTCCCTAGGTAATTATGGCAGGCGACACGTGGCACGCATGCAGCCGCCCATCTCCCCACGCGTGTCGCTTCGGTTTTCCCCAACGCTTCGAGTCCAAAACCCTTCATATCCCCGACCATACGATCAGACACAACTGCATCGATGCCCGACTCTCATCCGGCCGAAGGAATTTCGCGCATATGAACGACCTCCTCGGTTCCCCTCTTGGCGTATCCTCGACATGCCAATAACCCTTAAGTCATTACTCTGACACCTCAGAGCAACGACTTGGGGGGCTCCTGTTCTGGACTAGGCCGAGGCTGCCCAACAGTCGAGCAGGCCCAACCCATATAGCATGGGGAGGCCCAATAAGACCCCTCTGCGAGGCACTTGACTACTGCAAGCATACCAACGTTTCCCCCGAGCACTTAACAGTGTCGGGCACTTGGGCCAACAGGGCAGGAGGACCTCGCACCCCGGCGGATAGGTACATCCCCGACATACCAGCTTCTCCCCGCGAGAATACCGCACATCACTCCTCGACAGACATGGCTCCTCCCCGCGAGGCCATGTCCGTCGTACGCTTGACAGGTCCTCGACACAGAAGGCTCCTCCCCAACGAGGAGTGTCTAACGGTCCGTACCACGTAGACACGTTCCAAGTAATCACTCCACTCCCGAAAGATTCGGTCTGCCCTAGTCCCGGAAATCTAGGAGCGGTTACCCCAGGGCGAAGACCACGCGCTGGTCTTCACTACGCCACGTAAGCACTGACAGTTACTTGGATTGGGCCTGACGATCCAGCCCAATGCAAGTAACCGTTGGCCCCGCGCTGGGGGTTCTCTATAAATACCCTCTCACTTGAGAGGGTCAGGTTAAGTCACTTTTCTTACTCACCTCTGTACTTGCTTTTCTCTGACAACCACCTTACTTGAGCGTCGGAGTGCCTTGCAGGTACTACCTTAAACTTTACAAATGATTATCTAGGAATAATTTTGACAAAAGTATAATCAATACTACCTTAAACTTTACAAATGACAATTAAAAAGAAACATAAAATTATTCTAAAAATGACACTTAAAAAGGAACAGAAGAAACAGAGAGAGTATATATTTAACCTATTGGGATTCACCACCCAAAAAAATTCTGTAGTCTATCATTGTCTACAAGGTCTGAGCCTTGTCTCACATTTCAAAGAAGTTGCAAAAAATCACGATCCTATGAACAAATGAGTAGTCCACACATGTCCCTTCATGACGAATAGGTGACATTTCACATAAATTCGAGTTCAAATCATAACTAAAATAATGATAAGATATTACTTACCTTAATGCCAAACTCTAAATCATTTGAATTCTCTTTTCCTAAAACTAAGAAAGTTTAAACAAAAGAAAAATGGAGCTACTCTCACATTATGAAAACATACTCTCAATTTCTAATTGTATTCAGAAACTCCGTACTTATCATACCGAAAGTGAGTTTTGACATCAAATTTCAACTACCAAACTACCTCATAATGTGTTTTCACCAACCAAAACCAATGACATAAACCAACTAGTGCAGATTTAGCACGTGGAGCACACCATTCTAATTATAACAACAATAATTGGATCATGTGTATATAGAAATTCCTTGCAAAAATCACTTTAACAAATGATACATTAAAAAAATTAAGTGTTACCCCCTCTGTCATAAAATAAGAGTCTTTTTAATCAATATATTTTGTCTCAAAATAAAAGTCTTTTTACGTTTTCAATGCAACAATCATTAATTTTTATTAATTTTATCCCTAATAAATATTATCTACATAACTTTTAAAATATTACATCACATTAATGATAATTAAGAGTAGTTTTTTAAAATTGTTATATTTAATTAGTTAATCATTATTTTTCTTAATTTATATGTAACAACCTTAAAAAACTTTTATTTTGAGACGAAGGAAGTCGAATACAAACTTTTTTCCCAACCAACCAAAAAAAGCTATTATAATACAACTCAAAAACTTCTTAAGTTTACCTTCATGTAACTATTATAAACTTTAAAACCTCTAATACCTATATTTAATGTACATTTCATTTTAACAACATTCATAACATACTATTACAGAATAATGAGAGGAAAAAAAAGCTATGCAAATAACACCTGAGAGCTTGAAGGAGTAAGATCAGATAAACTTTTTGGCGCGTCAATTACACACCATTGAACGCCGAAATTCCATTTCTGCTTGCGACTTTCTTTTTGGATTAGTTTAGTGATGTGACCGACATCGACCTGAAGATTTCGGCCAACGACATAGATTTGAGAATCGCACGCATTCACAGCAAAAGGTTTGCATATTTGCTCAGAAAAAGGAGGGCCCTCGATGGCTTCCCATAAATCAGTTTCCGCGTCATAAACCTTTAGTTTCATTCTTTCGAGCACTGAAGCGACAAATAAGTGGCCGTAAACAACCACGCTTGAACCAATCCACCCTTCTCTAAGTCCAACCGCCATATTTTCCCAATTATTCGTTCTTGGATCGTAGACTTGTCCTCTTGAAGAGACATAAAAAGGCCATAACCATCCTTCTGTTACGAGAAGTGTCCGGTTAAGAACTGCAGCATCGTAGGATGCCATTTTGGTTCCCATGCTAGCAAAAACGCGCCAACTTTCATTAATCGAATTCATTGTGTGAAAAATATGAAGCTGTAAAGCAGATATATAGAAAGAAAGCCACGCGCTTTTTAGGATACTAATTTCACACGAAAATGAAAAAACAAATAAAGGGATAGAACTAAACTTTTGTTTTTCTAGTTATGTTGTTATTTATGGCATATAACTAAAACATTATGTTCGAATCTTGTGCCTATACAACACTAGCTATAACTAATAAACACTTCAACTATCAATTATCTACCCATTAACAAAACATGTCATCATTCTCCCTAATTTACCCTTATGACAAAATGAAAAATACACTACCTAATACCCTAAATAGTAATTAACATATTCAATTTAATTTTACTCACTTTTCATCTAGTTGAACGGGGGCACATTTTCCCACAATTTCTAAAATACCCTTCCACGTAATTACCAAACACTTAAAAAACAATCCCTTTCACTGACATCCTTATATTATTTAAAAAAAAAATCTCACTTTTCCCTCTCTTGCTCCTCCCCTGTCCTGAAACCCTAGCAGAAGAGAAATGAGGTATTATTCAACCTTTCATCTCAACTTTAATACTCTCTCCGTATTTTATTATAAGTCATTTTTGACTTTTCACACATATTAAGAAATGCAATAAATGTAGTATAGAAAAGAGAAATTATGAATGATTTTACACAATTGTCCTTTATTAATAGTATTAGAAAGACAAATTTACATAATTGAAATGAGAGGAAATAATAAATATTTAAGGATATAGTAGGAAAAATAACATTAATGATTCATTGGTATTATAAAACGACTTATATTGTGGTACAATTTTTTTTCCTAAAGCGACTTATAATAAAAAATGAAGGTAGTATCATCTATTCTCTTTCTTTCATATGTTTCATTTTCTTTCTTTCATTCATTGTCTCATTGTTCTTTAAATGTTCTTTTTTCCCTTTTTGATTCCTTTTTACTTGCAATCAACTGAATCAATGGCGATTTATATGAGAGATAAACAATTGCACGATTTAAGCTGATGGTGGAGGTTTCCGGTAAGCTGACGATGGTGGTGCCCTGGACTGCAAAAACGTTTCATGCCCAAATCCAGTGACGACATCAAAGAAGAGAGTGGTGTGCTAAAAATGGAAGTCTGCCAAAAATGGAAGTTAAATGAGAAAGATGTCTGAAGTTGTGTCATCGGACATGGTGGTGAGAATCCTCTTCTTCTTTTTTAATTGTGAATTTCTTAACACACCACCCAACCTTCTTAGGCACCTAGTGCGCTGACGAAAATACCCCTGCATGCCGGATGTGCAAATCCGGACGCACCGTTTTTTTTTAAATTTTCAGTTTTTACCGGATGTGCACATCCGGTAAACGTTCGTATTTGCAAATCCGGAATAAAACCTGATGCAGAACACCAAAAATCCAACAATGTTTATCACATTCATAAAATAAAATCGGGATTACATTGAGAAAATCGCCATGACATCGACAGAAATTTAAATATTACAAGATGAATAGCCCGGTGGACGCTTGCACATCTCTAAGATGTCATCGACCGTTCTTCGGATTTTGACGGTCACCTCAAACTCGAGCGGGAATCGTTCTTCGTAGCCGAAAAAAGTTTGCCACATCGCTCTAACATCCTCTTGATTCTTGAGCTCAACAAGGCTGTAAGCGACGTTCCCTTCGTTGTCAATAGAAGGTGAACGATACTGAAGCTTCGCAACCTTCCGTTTGCCTCCGTATGGTAGGCGATGTTCGATGTCGTCAATGATCTCGCCGATGGAGATGTCCCTCGTTAGCTTATACTTGCGACCGCATATTATGCCGCCGGTATAGGAGACACTTGCGACATACCAATGGATCTTGATATCATACAATTGAGACATTTAGTGTTTGTGTGAATGATATCAAATGAAACCCCTAATTTATAGAAAAGTTAGGGCAAAGTTATTTCTGCATAAGTTAGTTTCGGATGTGCAGATCCGGACAAACCCTACAAATATTGGTTCCGGATGTGCAAATCCGGAAATTGTCCGGATGTGCAAATCAGAATGTTTTACTGATACAATTTTAAAACAGAATTGAACAGCTTATGCAGCCACTTGGAATACTTTCAGTGCAATAAAATTCATAAGTGTATTAAAAAGACATATGGATAAAAATACAATATATTTCACTTCAATAATGTACATTGTGTCGTATGATTATACAAAAGAGTTAAAACAAAATTCTCCGTCTAAATCCATTGGAGCTAGAACTTTCGATTTTTCCGCATTTGATGCCTTTTCAATTGTGTGCAATATTTCAAATTCAAGCATCCTTTCGACAAAACTATCCGGCCAAGACTCGGCAATTGCAGTTGCATGTGTCGCTCATTGCGGTGATTTAGGTGGTATCGGGCATCCGAGTTTCAAGATAACTTGTACGAAATGTCTTGATTACGCAAGCCATCCGATACACATGATGCGATCATTTGGATTCGACGGAGGTGCGGTGTGGAGTGGAAAAAAGGTTTCTGAAAATCCGTATCTCGTCAAGTCGATACACACCATATCGTAGACGCATGCTATAAGATGACCCATCTCGGGGAAGCTCATCCATTTCGATACCGGTGCCAAACCACTCAACCACGGAACAAGTGACTCGTGAACCTTGTTGTAATTTTCTTGATTTTCATAGAGACGTAAGTATGCTTCTTTATGCGTCTCCAAATCTAGGATAAGTTGATGACGTATAAGTGCATGACCTTCCTCTCCTTTACTGAGTAGTGCCGACACGGCTCGGTAACCGCAATTACCATCCCCTACAACATCGATTATACCGTCAATATGCTTGTGCATAAAAACCAGCACCTCGTCAATAAAGGGAATCATACGTGTAGTTGGAGTCGGAGCCGGAACTCGTGGAATCGGTGTCGGAGCCGGTTTGGAAATGCGAGCTCTTTTCATGACACTTTATAGAGATTTAGGAGTCGGAGATTCCGGAAAGATTTGGTCAACGTGCTCATAATACGAAGGAGACCGAGTTGCTGAGTTGTCATTTGGTGTAGGCTTCAACTTCTTCGGAGCACCCTTTGTCTTAACCGGTTGAGACGGCGGTATCATTGCGGTTGTTTCGGGGAAGGCAATCTTCCTCAACTCTTCTTTGATGTGTAGCTTCATATTGTCGTCGACCTTCGAAAATCTCTTTTGAATCGCTTCCAATTCGGCCAAAATAGAGATATTTGGTTTATCTCCTTCCTTACAACCATCATCATCATAGCTAAGTCTCATCCAATGAGGGCAAACTTCGTCAATTTGTATTGGCTCACCTAGTTTCAACTTTTTAGCAATGGCATAAGCACAAGGAAGATCGTAGGTTTTCACAATAGTGCAACCACACTTTGCACTATCGGAACCTACCGTTTCGGCTTGGTTGACCTCGTGAAAAATATAGCCCAACCCCGCCCGAGACATGTTGCCGATCAAATGAGAGTAGAGGAAGTTACCTTTAAACTGATGTTCCAAAACCGTGATGCTCCGACCGAAAGTGGTTTGTATATCATTGTGTTGGTTTTTGATCATTAGATGCACGGAGTCCTAATCCCGACATAAATCCCCCTTGCTATTCCCCAACCAATTCTTCAAAGTGGTATGTGCCGACTCAACTCTATTGATGGTAGTGTTTCCAAGATGTCGTACATTATCGGTCCACGCACAAATAATCTTTTCTTTCACTTGATCAAGAATGGTGGATTCAATATATTTCAACAAAGCGGGGTACCGTTCACACACTTTCCGGAATTTAATGACCGAATTGGCATATAATTCCGTTGTGGAAGAATTTAGAATATGAGTCCATGCATCCATAATTTTCTCTACAATGACACCCGACTTGACCACTTTTCCGTCTTCCGACTCCACTTGTTTCACACCCACCGCGGTCTTAACCCGACTTCGCACATTCTTTGTTATGTGAAATCGACAAAGTAGTACATTGGAAGAAGGAAAGACCTTTGCAACCACATTCATCAAGGCGTTGTCGCAGTCCGTAACAATTGCTTTTGACATTTGAACATGTTTCTTCAAAAGTGACCGACACGTCTCCAACGCACGTGAAATTGTCCTCTTTCTCACACTCCAAAAAGGCAAAGCCGACGACATGTGTCTTATCCGTAGACGTAACGCCAACCATCTCAAACAATGGAAGACGATACTTGCTTGTCTTGTAAGTGCTATCGAGAATGAGCATTGTCGAGAACGTGTTGAACAACTTGATGGAATCCGGATGAGTCCAAAAAATATCTCGGACCCTAATTCCATCATCGCGATATCTGTACTGAGACACATAATCGTTGTCCTCCAACACTTTCAACAGTTGTTGCATCTCACTCATATCTCCCCTAATTGCCTTGTTCATTTGATACCGAATGTTATACACTTGCTTTATGTTTGCAACATTTTCGGGTTCTTTCTGTTTCAACGTCGCAAGTATATTCTTCGGTTGGACAAGGTTCAAGGTCAGGTAAGCTATACATGTCTTCTCTTCCGCCTTGTGCCGACATACACTTGAATGACCTTGAAGCTTTGAGCATATTTCGTGGTTATGTATACCACAACGAACGGTAAATCTCCATTTCTTGGAAACTAACATGTAACCACCAATCTTAAAAGGGCATTCACATCTTCTAGTACCGGTCTCGTCTTTCTTTAACTTCCGTAGAGGTGCTTAATATTTTCCGCTTCTTTCGCAACCCAAAATTACAAAAGATTTTCTTCTATCCGACCCATTATCCGATCTCCCGATATTTACACCGAAGCCAAGCTCAATAGCCGTCCTACGAATATATGCGATCATGCTTTCACGATCATCAAAGTCTTGCTTGTTATTAAAGTCATCGCCGACATCAACCGACTTTACGAGCATGCCTTTATCTTTCGGGGAAATCGGTTCAACTAATTCTTTTGACATGTTATCGGGGTGCACCATATCTATTTATAAATAAGAATAGAATAATTAATATGTATAAATAAAATATATTCGAAATTTGCTGAAAATTTAAATTAATTAGGTTCAGGCATTTTTTCGGATGTGCAGATCCGGAAGTAGCGTAACTAGTTTTTTCAAAAATGTAGATTGATAATGTGAGCAATGTAGTGGATGAAGTTGAATATTTACCTGAAATTCAGTCTTTTCTTGCTCCCTTTGATTTGTTGCACCAAAAATTTGAACTTTTTGAGTGAGAAATGAGATTGATGAAGTAGGGTTTTTTGAGTTGGTGAGAGTGAGTGTAGTAGAAGAAATGTTGAGAATAGGAAGGAGGAGTGATCATGCAGCTTCAAATATATCAGCCATGCTTCCGGATATACAGATCAGGAGGCCTACCAGATATGCACATCCAGAACAAATTTTTTATTTATAAGGATACGGTGCGTTCGGATGTGCACATCCGGAATCAGGTGGCAAAAAAATAATTTCACGTGGTGCCTAAAAAATTTGAGTGGTGCATTAAAAAATGCTCTTTTAATTTTGCTTGCTCCTACTTATGAAACTATTTTCTCTTCTTTATAAATCATTCACTCATTTTCTTTTTGTTTCCACTCTTTTCCTTTTTCACACTAATTTCTTTACCTCTCTCTTTCTTTTGTGTATTTTTCCATTCTCCCTTTCTAGTTTTGAGGAAGTAGCTTTCAATGTCTGAAAATCTCGATTGTTGCTAATACGTTTAATAAAATGTTGAAATTTTGAAGTAGCTTCCAAAATCAATTGAGAGTCTAATGGTTTCATAGTATGGTTTAATATTATTGTTCTAATGTCTCTGTTTAAAATTTATAGTTTAATGGTGACACATTTTTTCAAATCTGGTTTAATAATTTATTGTTTTTGTTTATAATGTAATAATATTTTGTGTAATGAGTGTCTTCAAATCAGAGTACATCAATATTCTATTTGACGTTGCAAGTTGAGCTTCCAAGTGCTCCTTTGTCGAGCTTTAAAACAACTCACAAAATGTGTTTTTGATAAAGTAGTTCACATAGAAGTAAGTTGATTTGTTGAATCTGAAAATTCAACGGAAGAAAGGTGTTCTATTGTTGCAACTTTAATTCAGGTGATGTTAGTTGGCGATACATTAGTTTATTATTTTGTAATTGGTTTTAGTTGGTTTGGTAATTTCACTTTTAGCAAGTTGGAAAATTTGTCTTTTAATCCTTACTTATGCTCCTCTATCAAGACTTATATGATTTTCGCAAACAATATTTTTGAAAAGGTTCAACAATAATGCAAAGGTTTATTCATGAAAAGGTTTAACAATGATGCAAAAGTAGTCTAATTATAAAATTTGGAATTGTATTTGTGTTTGGCATGATTAGCAATATAGGCCCTTATAACATCTTGAACTAATTGTGTGATGCTTAATTTTGAAACTCAATCCAGTTTGAACAAACAATGCTAATTGCAGATTTTATTAATTTACATACTTATATTTTTAACAACTAGAAGGAGCTTCATGGTTTGTTGCATTATTTATTTGAGATAATTATATAAACCACTTAATTTAGTCATGTTTCATTGAAATTTATTTAATTAGTTTCATGGTTTGTTACATGATTAAACAAGCTTAATGATCAACTGAAATACATTTTCTTAGAACATTATTGGATATTTGTCTATTATTTACTCAACTTTTTGGTATAAGCATACTTGAAAACTATTATTTGCTAAAATTGAAACAGGTGATAGGCTGAAAAAAAATCAGACTATTATGTGTCTAATGAGTAAAAGTAGATACTTTGTAGATTTAGAGATTCACAACATTTTTAATTACTAGAAGGTTGTGCTGAAACTGAATGACTTTTTTTTTTTTAATTTGTAGTTCATTCTTGGATAGTTAGAAGTTTATTGATTCATATTTTTTCAAAGTTTTCAGTGATTTTTTTATTCATTCTAATAGGATTTTCTGTTGAATCTTTTTGTACTGTGAAGCTCTACATTTTAAAAATAACCAAAACAAGATTTAAACATTAAGTTATGCTTAGCTTGTAGTTTGTTATTGAAAGTTTTAAAGTTCTGTATCAGGATTTTCTGTTGCAACTTTTTTTTTTTAATAATTTTTCTGCATAACTCATTACAAATCATAAGAGTGATATCCATTGAAAGGTTTGATGTTCAAAAATTGTTTTTAGGGTTAAATACACAACATCCTCTGTAATATTAGCAAGTTTCGCTTTAACCCCCTGTAAACGATTTTTTTTGTAAACACTCCCCTCCTAATACCTAGATTCCGTCAGACGGGCCCCTGAATGTCAGATTGTAGCAAAGATTCTCTCATTTTGCCAGTGTAGCAGTCCACGTGGCATTTGTTTATTTTTTATTTTTTAAAATCGAGGTGGATTTATTTTATTATTTATTATTATTTTTATTAATACTTTTAATAAATTATTTTTTTAATTAATTAATTAATTAATTAATGTAAATTTATTTATAAATTAGTTATTAAAATATTGGGTTGGGCCTCATGCCCTTGTTCTTATCAAGAGGAGCCCAATTTTTAATGAATTGTTAACTATTGTGTAAAAGTTATTTATAAACACTTGCATTTGTACATGAAATTTCGATGTGGGACTATTGTTGCTTATGCTTTTACTTTGGATAACAGCTTGAGTGCTTTCATGTGTCATTATAACCACAATCTTACCATCAACCTTACAACCAGCATGAACACCAATATGAACACCACCATGAACACCACCAGTAAAGAACTATTGTTGCTGCTTCTGTCCCTCTCTTCACTAGCATGAACACCACCATCAACCTTACAACCACAACACATTCATCCCTCCTTCAATATTGCAAACACACTTCAATTCACTGCTCCAACATTGCAAACACACTTCTTGATTTTAGACAACATTGTTGGAACTCATTTTGATTCTTCGATGATGCTTTGTGTTGGTAAGAATAGGAAAACCATATTTATAATGCTGCTACATGATTCTTCCACTTCTCTCTACTTTGAAAATCTAAAAGTTTGGATAGTGTGGCATTGGAAAACCGTCTTTATTATTTCTTCTTTAATGCCAAATGTTTTATTCTCTTGGAAGTGGAAACATTACTTTGGATATCCTTATCAGTCTATGTAGTAGCTATTAAATCCACACTAGATATCATTACTTTGGATAATGTGGCTTTTAAATTTCCAATCAAGCAATGATGTTCCACAAGCAACTATGTTTTTCTAGCAGCTATGATGTTCCACAAGCAATGATGCATTACGACTTAAAAAACGAAATGGAACAAGCAATGATGCATTACGATTTGATCTATCACATAATAATAGATCAAATCACACTATGACCAATAGTATGTTAATCCTGCAGCTTGCATAATCACTGGTTTGTGAATAATCCTGCAGCTTGCATAAAAGAATAAAGGAACATCTCTTGAGTATAAGAATGATGCAGATTAAGAATAATGCAGATTAAGAATAATGCATTTTTATAAATTCCATGCATGTTGCCAAGTCTACATAACTGATTTGGCAGAGGGAGAAAGAAGAAGTAGATGGAAAACTGAAGCATGTATTGTTAAAAGAAGTCTCACATCGAAATTTGAAAAAGAAAATGAAGTGTTTATATAGTTCTTTTGCACACTACATTACAAAACTTGAGTTATAGGATGAATTGGAAGTGTTATTGGGTCTGAAAAATAATGCGGAAGCCCAAATGAAATTTTGATAATTAATTTTTAAATACATTTTCATAAAAATATTAATAAAAATGTAGAAACTACATAATATAAAAAAAGTAAAAAATAAAGAAATTCCACGTGGCTTCTAAAAATTAAATTAAAATTAAAATTAAAATCCAGCTAGACTGTCAAATCATTGAGAAATGGAATCTGGGTTCAACGCCGGGGGGGGGGGGGGGGGGGGCTGTAACACCCCACACATATATGCCTAGGATAATATGCATGTAGTATTATCAAAGGTACGTGAAATATCATACATAAGCAGCGGAATTGGATAAGTATCAGTACAAGATACAAAAGCCAAACATATCATGGCCAAAAGATACAATCCAAAATACATAAGCTGAAAGATCCAAAAGGAGATCGCAGATCATAGCCAAGAAACATCGCCACCACGCTAAGCCATCTTACCTTTCCCTTTGTCCTGCCTCGAACAACCTGAAAAATTATAATTGGGATGGGGTGAGATTACTAAATCTTAGTGAGTCCCCCTATCCTAGGGGTTCACTCGGTTCTATAGGGTGCATACAATAGAACGAATCCACCATGGATCTGAGGTTTTTTCACGGTCTAGTGCAAATACACAACAATGGGCAATATCGTCATTAGTAGTCCCTTGACTCACCAATGTGGTAATAACGAATTCAAAATCAATCACAAACCAGTATGCAGACCCGTACCCGTGTACGAGGAATCTAGAAGTAAGTTCTACCTATCTACCTAGGTTACACAATCACACCCTCAGTGCATTATCTCTTGTGTCTAATCGTCAAAAGACTTGCGCATGCACACAATAAGGTGAGTCAGATGGATCCTACATGGCATCCCATCCGTGATGAGTTTATCTGAAGTGACGTTGCATATGTGGTGTCACAACCCCACCAATCACCCATACGCAGATGTGTTAACGGCTAGTGTAAATACGCCATAATGACTACACAAGCTCACCGGGCGATAGCCTAGTGATATTGCCTACGTGACATCACTAGAGGTGAGTTTATCTGAAGTGATATTGCCTACATGGCATCACGACCCCACCATACCAAGCACACCGAGGTTTATCTGTCGTGGAAACACCTTTTTCAGACCCACTTAGCGCCTCGCAATGGTAGCTCAGGTGTGTATGACGTACCGAGATCACACAGCAGGGTAGCGACTAGAGATCACACAACAATAATCATTGTCATAGTAATTTACCACTTAGTAGCATATGCCTACTTCGATTCAAGCATACATCATAATCACATAGACATCAAGCCACACAAGCAAACACCTCCGAACGTTCAACCAGAACGAACAGGATCAACCATCAGATGATCACCTCATAGCACATCCAACATAGTGCAATTCATTAGGCGTTACAACAATTGCATAAGTGATCATAACTGTCGCTCCCAGGATTTTCATCCAAGTACAAACGCGAAAGTGGCGCGGAAACAGAGTCGCCAGCAATGTGTATTTATCCCAAGAGAGGGAAAGGAAACACTGCGTAAACCTGAGGGAAAGGAAGAACATGGTCTCGCGACCAAGAGAAACGAGTAAGAGAGTCGGTTACGTGAGGGGAAGGTATTAGCACCCCTTCGCGTCTATCGTACTCGATGGGATCCACGCTTGTTGTCTTGATCAAAAGGGTGTCGTCGTCTGGAGCTCCACTGCTACTGGACACAAGAAGGAACGGGAACGGAAAAGAACGAAGAAACGAGGAAGAAAAGAAAAAGAAGTGACTCGATAGGATGTCGCGTCTTAGGCCTACGTATTCCCTCGTGTAATGGGAAAGTCAGAGTTAACGTAGTTCGGACTACGGTTTGGGGGAAAAGAGAAGGGATTGTGCTCGGAGAGATCTCGCACAATCTCCTGCCTATGTATCCCACTCGCACGCGAGAATCAGAACGACGTAGTTCCCCTCACTAGGGATGACTTTGCTTTGTTTGTGTTTTTTTTACGGAAGACGCCAAGGTTCGCGTTCCAGCAGTTAGGTGTCGCAGCTCGTTGTACGGAGTCTTAGGCATTTACCTGTTTGCGGTAGAACGGAAGTGACGCATCCTTTATGACTGGAGTGAGGAAGATGAGGAGAGAATTGTTGTTTGTTTATTGATTTTTAGAAGAAGTGTTTTGATTTATTGTATTTATAACACGTATTGCATTAAAGTCTATGACATAGGATCGAATGCATCGTATGGTCGTCCTAACAGGACGTATGCTAAACACTCTAGAACGACAAAGGGAAACCCTCCTTCTTCCATTTCCCACATGCAAGGCTCATGTGCAATACATGTTAATCCTTTGTTAGATGTTTTTTGCTTTTTGTTTTGAGATGAGAAAGAGACTCAAAGGGTTTAAAAAAGGAGAAAGTCTAATCGGGGAGACTAACAACCCTAAAGTTATCATGCATGGAGATCCTATGGTTATGTGAGGTATAAGAACCACCTAAGTCTAAAGAAGAGAAAGGGATAGCACTACCTAATGCTTATCCTACCTCACCTTAATCAAAAATTAAGGATGAGCTAGGATCCCTAAGGGATATGAGAAAGTTCTACACAATCAAGCATTATATCATGCTATTCACAAAAGAGAATGATAATTAAAAGAGATGAGAGATGAAAGAAGAGATAAAAGAAGAGAGGAGTATGGATTAACATCCACTTACTCAAGTGACCTACCTCTGCCCCTACACAAAAGGTTAGTGCATTATTATCACAAGTAATGAAAACTAGTACAAGAAACTTAAACCAAACAAAACTATTTGATTCAAGAAGACAAGTTAATAAGAAAATGAAGCTCAAACCAAAAGGGAAGGGTACTAATGGTTAAGGGACATGCCAAGTCAGTAGGTATATGCTAAGGTACCATGCTAATGTAAACATGTCATATGATATCAAACAAAGTCAAACAATACACCAAACAATCATGCAAATGTGAGTTGAACATTAACTACACAAGATGTATATAATTGGAAAGTAAACATGAATAAATGCATATGTAAACATCAAAGTCAGAAGTAAATGACATTTAAGAATGAGTTAAGATTTTATTCAATGGCATATGATTCACAAGAGTAAGCATTGATCAAGCAAGCAAAAGATGGGAGCAAACATCATTAAAGTTCCAACAATGCATCATACAAGACATGCAAGTAAGAAATGAATATGCAAATTGAATAACCAAAAAAAATGAATGCAAGTCAGTAGTTTAGGACATTTGAAATGACATTTAGAGGTCAATAATGTAAGCACATATTCATACAATTGTCATGTTGAAACACTTAGAGGATTAAGAGCAAACAAGTTCAAGTTAGGTCAAACAAGTTCAAGCAAAGTGTGCAAAAGTTTGTGAGCTTTAGAAACATGTAACATGAAATTATAGGTCATGGAATATGATTGAAAATGGTTGAAAATAGAAGTGAATCATGATCAAGTAATGATTTGGGATCACTCATGTATTGAGGCAAACATGCATTCAAAAAGATTAGAGAAGAAAACACAATTACACAAGATATTTCACTTTAGAACATGTGCACTACAATCATATAAGAATGAGCTTTGGATGACTTATGACATGGTAAAAATGACCTATAATATTCATACAAAATGAATTAAAAACCTCAACAAATAGTCAAAGAAGATTGACACATAATACAAATCAAAACCTAAGCATAAATTCTCTAATGCCTACACAAACACACATGCATTTTAATCGATCAAAATGGAATTTAAAGGCTCAAAAAAATTGGGAGATTCAAGTTATTTGAAGTGCAACCAGTGGGTAAACATGTCACAAGAAGATGGCTCAAAAATCATTGAGAAACATGCTCAAAGAGGTCTCACAATATCATACAAAGCACCTTAACAATTGACTCAAAAACATCACTCAAAAGTCATCAAGAAATGACTTAGAAAATTCACAAAAAAATGTATAACATGTCTCATCATATCACAAATGCTTGTACCAAATATTAGGAAGAAATTCAATGCACAACCATATCAAAGAAAATCACAATGTAGCATAGATCATGGTTTAGTGCACATACAAAAGAAAATAAAAGAATATTCATGAAAATATGCCAAAAATGATAAAATCAAAAAATAAAATGATCAACAATTATTTAAATGTTTTATTAGACCTCATGAATTTTTGTGAAATTTTTGGATGCTTAAAAGTAATTTTAACAATTAAAAATCAAACATACATCAAAAGAAAATAAAAAAAGAAATAGAAAATAACCAGGGGTGCAACATTAGTAAAAAGTCAGTTCAGAATGCTTTGGGCTCTAAACAGAGGGGTGCGTATAGCAATTTAAGCCCAGTCCAAATACACGCAAGTCAGATAAGGTCCATGATGTGGACTAGTCAACTTGTTGACTCAAGAATAGCCACTTGATCCAGTCAAGAATTGATCATCAAAAAAAGTAGAACAAACAAGTGAACAAAAACAATGCGCACACGATAACTAACATGGAACACACACACACACACAATCCATCGGCCACAAAATAGAGTCACGTGAGAGGGAGTGCATTCCATTAATTCGCTGGCACATTTGTGAACGTTAGATCAAAATGATCCAACGGCTGAGACTTAACCTGGAAATGAACTAGGGTTTATGGCTGGTGGCCGGACTCGTCTTTCCGGTCACCTTCTCCGGTGACCTCTCCGCCATGTTCAAACATCAAACATCACAAAAATTATCAAGATATACATCAAAATGCTCCTCTCCTCAAGTAGGTCATGGATCCATCCACAAAATTCACCAATAACGCACGTACACAGAGATTCGAAGCCACAAAGTTTTGCCCTAACATTTCAACTAAGCATCTAAGATGCCTATCAACTAGCCGGATATTCACATTGCTCCTACTGAGCTTCAATCATGCTAAAAAAAGCTTAAATAAGTAGAAATGTCAAGAAAAAAGATCGAAACAAAACCTATTGTAGATGGAGATTTGAGCAAGAGAAGACCAGAGGTGAGATTCCTTGCTGATTGAACTTGCTTTTGGCCAAATAAAGGCTTAATATGCTTGAACTCAGTGAGATTTGGAAGAAGAAGAAGATGCAATTTGAGGTTTCAGTGCTAGTCTCAAGTTCTCTTGATGATGATTCGTGAATGGAGTAGAAAATTGAACAACTTGCAGAGAGAAATGAGCACGAGAGAGAGCACCACTCAGAGAGAAAATGTCTGAGGTTTCAAGGAGAATCAAGAGTGAGCCAAAGTTCTTCGATTTCTGTTAGAGGAAAGTTTTTATAGGATGAATTAAATGCTAACCCATGCAGTTAACAGTTAGAACTCTAATTAGGGTGAGTGAGTTAACTGAGTGAGGTGAGTAAAGTTTGTTATAACACGAGTTGCATGGTTTTGTTTAAGTGTGGAACAGATCTTGGAGTTATTGTGAGGGTTAGCATGAAATGAGTGATGGTGATGTTGTTCTGAGCTTGACAGAGCTTGTTTCACAAGTTTCTGTCTTCCTTCCCTTTGGTTTACACATAGATAGTAATATGTACATGAGCATGGTATGTGATGTAAGGTAGGCTTGGATTTAAAAAGCAATGTTTTGGGACATGTCATGGCTGAATTTGTGTGGCATGCGCATGAGAATGAAAAGAAAACAAGGTTTGTCCTAGTTTGGTTTGCTTGGTATGTAAAAAAATCAGGTGTGGGGATGGCAACTTTGGCAAGCAATATCTCATGGACCCATGGATAGAATGACAAGCTCTTGGGCTATTTGGAAAGAGGACATGGAATGGAACAACATTGATGTTCACCATGAATGCCATGGAAGCCTCTAAGGTATCTAAAAACAATGATGAACATGCTTGGTTACCACTGAGTTACACATGTATCTTGCCCTACTCGTGCCTGGCCATGTACATGGGAATGAACCAGTTTGAGACTCCCACTTTAAGCTACTCTATCTCTCCAATGGTTGATTAAATGAAAATTTGTTCAACATAAAAGTTGAAGAGGGGAGCAAGAGGAACAAAA
This sequence comes from Lathyrus tuberosus, assembly GCA_022829125.1. Lineage (NCBI taxonomy): Eukaryota > Viridiplantae > Streptophyta > Magnoliopsida > Fabales > Fabaceae > Lathyrus > Lathyrus tuberosus. The sequence goes on from JALAZF010000661.1 coordinate 2,120,252, forward strand.
TTGATGTTGACCAATTTTCCAAATGAAGCCTCTAGCAATAAGATATTTGGATTGGAAGTTAGATAAAACATGCACACAAGATATTTGGTGAAATGACTGCGTGCTGGCTCACCCATGACTTGCCTTGCTGGTCAAAAATGCCCTACAAACCTCCAACATTAATCAATCATAACTCCTTCAATTTTGATCCAATGGAGGAGTTCTTGCTAAGGTTTTGAAGCTTGAAAATGTGAACTTTTGATAGGCCTCCCTAGATCCTCCATTTGGTTCTTGGAGCATGGAGAAAGAAAGCCCCAAAGTTGACCTCTCACCTTGCCAAAACTTGCCATAAATAGAAACCCTAATTTCTATTTTTGGCAACTTTGCACATTTCTTGATTTTTGATAAATCATCCATTATTTATTGATCAAACCCTCTCCAATGATCACATTTGACATGAGGAACCTGAATTTGACCTCAAAAAGTCAGGAGTTGACTTTTTCCTCTGCACAGTTGACTTTTCCCCAATTCTCCTGATTCTCAATCAATTGATCAATTGAAACCCTTCCAAATCAAATTGATGGACAATTCTTCATCCTTAGACCCTTGATGACATTTAGAATACCATAGAATCAAGTTTTGCCCAAAAAATCAGAAATAAACTGATTTTATGGCAAACCCTAATTTTGACCCCTCAGTCTAGGAGAAATCAGCACATCCTCCAAATCCAAATTCCTCTGAGTATGATGTATATCCTCTCCAACAAAGATGAAATATGCCATTTGGAAATGATAAAAGCTCAAAGATCTTGCCCATTGGGGTGTTTTACTCCAGAATTCCAAAACCCTAGTTTGCACTGGTTAGGAAAATTTGACTTCCTTCAATCTTCTATTAAATCCTCATCTTGTGATACCTTGAGGGCTCAAATGAGATGAATTGAGATATGAAAATTCCTTGTGACTTATTTGTAAAAGCTTTTCTCTTGTCCTTTGACCTTGAACTATTTATGCCTTGAGATACCTGATCCCATGCCTTGCAACCAATGATGTGTATGATTTAGCATGACCTATCATGAAATGCAAATGAGTGAAACATAAGCCATTTATTGAGAAAAAAAGAGGGCAAATTTTGAGGTATTACAGCTGCCCCTATTCAATCAACTGTGGACCTGAAGGATGAGAGCAACGACTGTCAGACATTCAAGGTACATAGGGATTGAATACAAAAATAACCAGAAAATTTGCGCTCTGTGGATAAAAGGAAGATATATATGATAAACACAGCAGTTGGTGGTGGATGTTGGTGGAAAATAGTCCGGAACAAATGAAATTCAAAGTTCGCCTGTCGGGAACGGCTAAGGTTAAACCCTAAGGTTACCTATCGGGAATGGTAAATGACCTGTCAGGAATGGTGAACAATCTGTCGGGAAAGATAAATGGGCCTGTTAGGAACGGCTGAGCTTGGACCTTGGTTACCTATCGGGAATGGTAAATGGGTATGTCAGGAACGACTAGGTCTAAAACTCAAAGGGTGCCTATCGGGAATGGCTCAAGTTGAAAACCTATGGCTTACCTATCGGGAATGGTAAATGGGCCTGTCGGGAATGGCTGGGTTTAAAACTCAAAGGTCGTCTGTCAGGAACGACTAAAGTTAAAAACCTAGGGCTTACCTATCGGGAATGGTAAATGGGCATGTCAGGAACAACTAGGTTTAAGGGCGCCTGTCGGGCACGACTGAAGTTATAAACCTTCAGGTTACCTATCGGGAATGGTAAATGAGCATGTCGGGAACAGCTAGGTTTAAAAATCAAAGGGGACCTGTCGGGAACGGCTAAAGTTAAAAACCTATGGGTTACCTATCGGGAATGGTAAACGGGCTAGTCGGGAACAGCTAGGTTTAAAACCTCAAAGTGCCTATCAGGAATGGCTAAGGGAATCCTATCGGGAATGGTTCCAGAAAAAGACGGTTAAGATGTAAGATCGAAAGATTTACAAACCGAAAGATGAGACTCTGATGAGGAGGAAATAAGTGAAACCCTGGTATTGCTCTGAAATGCCTGTTGAGGAATGAGCAAGGCATTCTGTCTGGTTTTGTCAACATGATAGAAGAAAAAAACAATTCTGGGCTCTTGCACGAGGTATCAAAATTGGCTTATGCTTCGCATGCAGATGTTTGAATTTTTCTATGGCGTAATGCTCCATCTCGATGGAAATGCTACGCGTTTTTGAGGATGCAATGCATACTACATGCGAAATGCAAGGAGGCCCCTCAACAAAATAAATGCTGAGGAAAAGAAGGCAACTCCGCTGGGGATAACAAGCTGGATTGACTTCGTGGTCGCAAACCGTACTGGGGAAGACAAATTAACCTGATCTCCTGATTTGGGCTCTGACCTGACAAACCTGTTGAGGTTGCTGTAGGAAATGATAACATTGCTGGGGAAGCATCATCTAAACCAATCTACTTGGGGAGGAACTATAACCATAGAACTCCGCTGGGGAAATCAACATCCTCTGACCTGGCTGCTGGGGAGTTGAAATCAAACGAACCTCTGCTGAGGAAGGAAATATCTGCTAAGGGACTGAGATCAACCATGTTCCTGCTGGGGATGACAATCTCAAGGAGGAGATTCCTGTTGAGATACTCGCTTCTGCTTTGGGAGAACTATTATTTGAGTCATGCTGGAAAAGACACTGAAGACGTCACATGTTTTTGATGAGCTAACCAGCGAACAGTAACACCTGCAAACAAAAGAGTGTGCACACATGCCCCAGGGTATTACTGAACTTTGAATTCATCACCCAAGAACACCTAGCACTCAAAGCAATTTTAATTATTTTCTTTTGCACGCATGTCATTGTATAACCTTTATGTTTTCAAATGCAATGTTTATAAAAAATTTAGACGTTTATTTGTAAACAAAATGAACTGTAAAGGAAAACAAAAGAGACAGATATTCTGAATAACGAAAATTTTATTGATTGAAAAGCCCAAAATAGGCGTTTACATCAAGATGCAATTCCTGGAAAGAGGTAATTGCTTGAAAGAGAAAAGAAACTATCCTAATGGCAATGTGGGAAACGGAAATCCATTGAGTTTCAATCCTGCTATGGTTCATATGTCTTCAAGATTCTCCAAGCGCTTCGCTTTTCGACGGGGATGATTGGACCGATTCCTATCCTTCGGAATGCCTCTTGTTGAAACGAGACGAGATACAGGTTACTCAGATCGTAGCCTTTCGCTAAATCCCTCTTTTTCCTGGATCGCCCTTTGCGGGTTTTCAATCCACCGGAATACCCATTTTTGCCTAAGTTGCCCTTTCGGGTTTTCAACTTACCGGGTGTACTCATTTTTTTTATTTTATCCCTAATTTTTGCCTGAACCTTTTTTTTTACGGTTCGCCGGGATGCCTTTTTTTTCCTGGACTCTCTTTTTACTGTCCAGCGGGTCCATTTATGCGAAGTATTTTTTAACTGCGTCTGAGTTCACAGGCGACGGAAAATCCTCACCATCCATAGTTGTAAGCATCAAGGCTCCGTCCGAGAAAACCTTCTTGACAACATATGGACCTTCGTAATTCGGAGTCCATTTGCCCCTGTGATCTGTATTAGGAGGAAGAATCCTTTTCAACACTAAGTCACCTGTCTGATAATTCCGAGGACGCACTTTCTGATCGAATGTCCGTTTCATCCGCCTCTGATAAGTTGTCCATAGCATACAGCTGCCAATCTCATCTCTTCTATGAGACTCAACTCGTTGAACCTTGTTTGAACCCATTCAGCCTCATCAAGCTTGACATCCATCATGACCCTCAGAGAAGGAATCTCGACTTCAACCGGTAAGACCGCTTCCATGCCATACACAAGAGAAAACGGGGTTGCCCCAGTAGACGTGCGTACTGACGTACGGTACCCATGCAAAGCGAAAGACAACATCTCATGCCAATCCTTGTACGTCACGACCATCTTTTGCACAATCTTCTTGATATTTTTATTGGCTGCCTCGACGGCACCATTCATCTTTGGGTGGTATGGAAAAGAATTATGATACTCAATCTTGAAGCTCTGGCACAACTCTTGCATCATTTTATTGTTAAGATTAGAACCATTATCAGTGATGATTCTTTCGGGCACTCCGTATCGACAAATAATCTCTTTCTTGATGAAACGGGCCACCACCTGCTTGGTGACATTTGCAAATGAAGCAGCTTCCACCCACTTGGTAAAGTAATCAATTGCCACTAGAATAAAATGATGTCCATTAGAGGCGGTGGGCTCAATCTTCCCAATCATATCAATGCCCCACATGGCAAAGGGCCAAGGAGAACTCATCACATTTAAAGGATTCGGTGGCACATACACTTTATCAGCATAAATCTGGCATTTGTGGCATTTTCGAGCATATTTGAAACAATCAGCCTCCATGGTCATCTAGTAATAACCAGCTCGCAACAATTTCTTTGCCATGGCATGTCCACCAGCATGGGTACCAAAAGAACCTTCGTGCACTTCTTGCATCAACATGTCTGCTTCGTGTCTATCCACGCATCTGAGCAAGACCATGTCAAATTTTATTTTGTACAATACACCATCTTCATTCAAGAAGAAACTACCCGCTAACCTGACTCTTCAAGAACTGCTTGATATCATAATACCAAGGTTTACCGTCGGTCGCTGTATCGGCTGCAAACACATGAGCAGGTCTATCAAGCCGCATCACATCAATTTTGGGTATATGATTCCACCAATTCAGTTGAATCATAGAAGATAACGTTGCCAAAGCGTCTGCCATCTGATTCTCATCACGAGGTACATGATACAGTTTCACTGTCTTGAAGAAAGTCAACAGTCTTCTCGTATAATCTCGATAAGGGATCAAGTGGGGTTGATGGGTGTGCCAATCTCCATTGACCTGATTGATCACTAGAGAAGAATCCCCAAATACATCAAGAGTCTTGACCCTTAAATCAATGGCTTCTTCAATACCCATAATGCAGGCTTCATATTCGGCTTCATTATTGGTGACATCAAAAGTCAGTCTGGCAGTGAAAGGTATATGGGAACCTTTCAGAGTTATGAGAACTACCCCAATGCCACTACCATTCACATTAACAGCCCTGTCAAACATCAATTTCCACTTGTCATCAGGATCTGGTCCTTCATCAACTGGTGGCTCATCACAATCTTTCATTTTCAGGTACATGATGTCTTCATCAGGGAACTCAAACTTCATTGGCTGATAATCATCGATTGGTTGCTCAGCGAGATAGTCAGACAGAATACTACCCTTTATGGCTTTTTGGGAAGTATATTGTATGTCATACTCTGTCAACATCATCTGCCAACGGGCAACCCTTCCGATGAGAGCTGGCTTTTCAAAAATGTACTTGACTGGATCCATCTTTGATATCAATAAGGTTGTATGAGTCAGCATATATTGTCTCAAACGCTTAGCAGCCCATGCAAGTGCACAACATGTCTTCTCAAGCATTGAGTATCTAGACTCGCAATCTGTGAATTTCTTGCTCAGGTAGTATATAACATGTTCTTTCCTACCTGTCTCGTCTTGTTGACCGAGAACAAACCCATTGAATTTTCACGTACCGACAAATACATTATCAGTGGTCTCCTTGGAACTGGAGGCATAAGAATCGGAGGCTTCTGCAAATACTCTTTTATTTTATCAAACACCCTTTGGCAATTATTATTCCATCGAATTAATTGATCTTTTCTCAATAATTTAAATATTGGCTCGCAAGTGGCTGTAAGATGAGAAATGAATCTAGCAATGTAGTTCAATCTCCCTAAGAAACCACAAACTTGCTTTTCTGTTCTTGGCTTGGGCATATCTTGTATTGCTTTTACTTTTGCCGGATCAACCTCGATTCCCCTTTCACTGACCATAAAGCCCAACAGCTTACCAGATCTCACCCCGAAAGTACACTTATTCGGGTTCAACCTCAGTCTGAATTGTCTCAACCGTTCAAAAAGCTTTTTCAGATTCACCAAGTGCTCTTCTTCAGTATGCGACTTAGCGATCATATCATCAACATAAACCTCAATCTCTTTATGAATCATGTCATGAAAGAGTGTCACCATAGCACGCTGATAAGTTTCCCCTGCATTTTTCAAACCAAAAGGCATCACCTTATAGCAGAACGTGCCCCATGGGGTAATAAACGTGGTTTTCTCCATGTCTTCCGGTGCCATTTTAATCTGATTATAACCGGAAAAGCCATCCATGAAGGAAAATACCGAGAATTGAGCTGTATTATCTACCAACACGTCAATGTGAGGTAATGGAAAATCATCTTTCGGACTCGCTCGATTTAAATCACGATAATCCACACACATCCAGACCTTACCATCTTTCTTTGGTACCGGGACAATATTTGCAACCCATGGTGGATAGCTGGTGACGGCCAGGAAACCTGCATCCAACTGTTTCTGCACCTCCTTTTTGATCTTAATGGCCATTTCTGGTTTAGTTCTTCTGAGCTTCTGTTTGACGGGGGAACAACCTTCTTTGAGAGGCAACCTATGAACAACAATGTCTGTATCTAATCCTGGCATATCTTGATAAGACCAGGCAAAGATATCAACATATTCACGTAGCATCTCAATCAGCTCTTTCTTCACATTCCCTGCTAGGGTTGCCCCTATTTTGACCTCTTTTCTCGCATCCTCGGTGCCAAGGTTGATGACTTCTACCGACTCTTGATGAGGTTGAATAGCTCTTTCCTCCTGTTTCAATAATCTGGCCAATTCCTCGGGAAGTTCATAGTCTTCCTCATCCCCCTCTTTAGCTTGGTAAATTGGATTATCAAATTCATATCGAGCCATAGCAGAACCGTTATCAACAGAATCCGGAGGATTGTTTCTGCATGAATGATGGTTCATGCTTTATTTTAGAAAGAGCTTTTTGAAAAGAAAGAAAACAAACTATGGAGAAAAACATTGCCATTTTATTTAAAATGAAAAGCGTAAAATGAAAGACAGGGAACACAATTTTTGAATACAAAAAACGTCCTTTTATTGATGATAAAATTGTATATGAAACAAATGGGGCCATACAATGAAATCACTAGGCCTTGGGCAGAGCCTAGGATCTTACATGCAGTATGAAAAAAAACAAAGAAAATTACTCTTTTTGCAGGGTGACTTGGACGAGGTCTTCAGAGAACTAATTATTCAGCTTCTGCCCCAGGACACATGGGCACACCCAATTGTCCACGTCATAATCACTGTCCCCCTCGTCTTCAGTTGTAGCAAAGACTTGACCAGGGTTGATGATTCCCCCATTAGAGAAAAATACAAGTCCCTGACGCTCTTGACCTTTTGGTAGAGGAGTTCGAGGAGGCTGATACCATATTCCGAACTTGTCTTCTTTGAAAGGCAACTCGATCAACTAACCCCAACCTTCAGCATGACCTGACTGCACTACTTCAAGAGCCTGCTTGTAAGAAGCCATGGAAGTCCCTGCTTTTGTTTCACTGGAAGGAGGGTCATTCTCAATATTCACTGTTTCGAATGCCTGACAAAGAGTTTCATGAATCTCGCCGTCCATTTCCACATATTTGAACGATGACAGATGGCTGACAAATATATCCTCCTCTCTGCATACTGTGACAACCTAACCATCCACAACAAACTTTATCTTCTGGTGGAGTGTTGACGAAACGGCCCCTGCAGCGTGTATCCACGGGCGTCCTAGCAAGCAGCTATAAGCAGGCTGAATTTCCATTACATAGAAAACCGTATTAAACACCTGGGGTCCAATCTTCACAGGCAACTCTACCTCCCCGAAAACTGACCTTTTGGAGCCGTCAAAAGTGCGCACAACTAAATCACATGGTCGGAGCACAACCCCTTTAACATCCAACTTTGCCAAAACTTTCTTCGGTAGTACATTTAGGGACGAACCCGTATCCACCAACACATGGGACAAGACTGCCCCTTTGCACTCCATGGAGATGTGTAGAGCTTTGTTATGGTTTCTTCCCTCCGACGTTAGATCAAAATCAGTAAATCCCAACCCGTTACTGGCATTGACATTGGCGATAACACCTTCGAGCTGGTTCACCGATATCTCCTGTGGAACGTACGCCATATTCAAAATCTTCAGCAAGGCATTGCGATGTGCCTTGGAACATAACAGTAATGACAATATGGAAATCTTGGAAGGAGTTTGATGTAGGTGATCCACTATCTTGTAGTCGCTCTTTCGGATAATCCTCATAAACTCTTCAACATCCTTTTCAAAGGAATTACCAGGCTCCGTCCTTGGCACGCGCTCTTCACTTACTACCGGCTTGCCTTTAGCTTTCGCTGAAGTTTCAGCATCATCATTTCGTAGCGTCTGTGGAACAAAGAGCCTTCCACTACGAGTAAAATCACCCATTCCTCCTATATTCCCCACACTTGAACCAGTTTCCTCGGGAACCTCCACTTCCTGTTTCTACCCCTGATAATAGACATCAGCTCCGTAATGCCACGGGATCGCTTTTGTACTTTCGTATGGCATAGGACCTGGAATAGTTATAGTCACCGGGGCTACCTGTTCAGGCGCTGGGGTCTGCATAGGTGTAGGCACAGGAATCTCTACCGGGGTAAAGTAGATAGTAACTGTTGAAACCATATCATCCTTCTTCCCCATCTGATCAAACTGTAGACGACCTTCATCCATCATCATCTGAAGGAAATTCCTCAATTCATCACAACTGTTCACCGCGGTCAAACATTCTGAACAATTTTCTTGACAACCAGGGAACACGCCCCCTTTCAACAAACGCCCTTTTACCACTGCCAAAGGTGTTCTTACGTGATTAATATCTGTCACCAGATTCAAGCCTCTGTCCTCATCTATTGCATTGACCTTTGGTCCGCCATGCGCGGGCATGGGGTTTTGAATCACATTAGGATTAGAAGCAAAATTGATTGCTTTCGAATCAACCAGGTCCTTAACTACGTGCTTAAAAGCTTTGCAATTCTCTATATGGTGGCCGGGCGCACCCGAATGGAGCTCACACTTCACATTTACATCAGAGCCATAAGGTAGCTTGCCTGCTGGCGGTGCCAGTGTTCTCAACTGTACCAACTTTAAGCAGAGAAAATTCTGCAACATCTGGGCATATGTCATAGGTAAAGTATCAAAGTGACGATCACTCATTCTCTGCCTCGGTTGGTATTGTCTTTGAGATTGTGTCTGAGATTCGGCAGCCGAAACCGGAATAGTTACAACTGCTGCTTGATGGTACGGGCCCTGACGTCCTTTACCTTTGCCCCCCTGCCCGTAGGCAGCACTAGTTTCACCTTCACATTTTTTGAGCCACTCCCAAAAAGCCTTTTTGTATTGGAAGAGTCTGCCCCGCTTCCATATTGAATTTTCCCCAATTTTAGTAAATTTTCAATTCTTTCTCCAGCAATTACAATGTCAGGAAACCCAGTAGATGGACATCCAGCCAAACGCTCTACATATGGGCCCTGTAAAGTGTTCATAAACATATCGGCCATTTCCCTTTCCATCAACGGGGGTTGTACTCGAGCAGCTAACTCACGCCACCTTTGGGCGTACTGTTTGAAACCTTCTTTCGGATCCTGTGTCATATTCTGCAATTGGGTACGATTAGGGACCATGTCAATGTTGTACTGGTATTGTTTCAAGAAAGCGTCACCCAAGTCCCTCCAATTTCTGATATAAGCTCTTTCCAGCTTCATGCACCATTCCAATGAAGCTCCTGACAGGCTATCCTGAAAGAAGTACATCCACAACTTTTCATCGTCAGAATATGCAGAAATCTTCCTGAAATACGCCTGAATGTGAGTCTTAGGACAAGTACTGCCATTATACTTGTCAAAAGTTGAGGGCTTAAACTTTGGAGGGATTCTCATCCCTTGCACCAGCCCCATGTCAGCAACATTAATTCCCATGGAGTTTTGACATTCAATAGCTCTTACCTTCTCAGCCAACTCTTCATACCTTCTGTCATTACCATCATTATGAACACCCAGGTCAGCATTTAGTACGGAGAACTGATCATCTTGATGGTCCTCTATCTGCTGATTATTAATATGGCCAGTACCGACAGGAATCCCGCCAGGAGGATCAACTGCCGCTCCGCCAGGAGGGATAACTGCCGCTTTGCCAGGAGGATTGTTAGCATTGGGGATTTCCACTTCCAACCTTTGAACTGCAGTCCTCAAGTCTTGCTGCCCCTGGGCTATGCCCTGCAAAAGGATCATGAACATCTCCATACTGGTCCTTATTTTAGTGAGTTCTGCCTGCACATGTTCCATGATTCTGGCTTGATTTTGTCGAGTTGCGTAGCGATGAATGTTGAGATTAGCTATTCTGCCTGCAACCAAATAAAGGTTAGAAACTCCCTGGGACGAGTACCTGTTATGCAACATGATATGTTATGAAATGCATGCAAATGCCATGTTTAACCACTTCCAGGGCATTTCACACCCTGATTCTAGTCTTAATCACAAGAAACTGAGCAATGTGCAGATATTGTCGAGAGAAACTGTGCTGTGACACCGTGCTGTGATAATGTGCTTGTGAATAGAGTGCTGCCAAAGAACTATTTCTGAATAAACCATTCATTTGAATTTAACAGAAAACCAATACGCATTGAAGCATTCTACAATGAATTCAAAAATAAGAAATACATCAAGATAGTGGATCCATCAACAAGCCTGATGGCAACCACGGTACATCAACAAAACTGCACTAGGAAAATAAAGAGGAGACTATCAATCATTCAGTTCCAAATCTTTCAACTTTTGCTAGAGTACTTGATCTATTCAAAGAGTACTCTGGTGCCCTGATGATTTGGCTTCTCAATCATCTCTTTGATCAAAATGTCCCTCTTCTTCAGAGCTTCGGCTAATGAATCCGCGTGCATCAAAAGAGCTTCATCTTCACTCACCTACCTAGGCTTTTTCACACCAGCTAACACTTTGAGTTCTTCCATCTCTGCTACAGCATCTTCAAGTTCCTTCTTGGAAGCTTCCAGCTCATCTCTGACCTTCTTCAACTGTTCTTGACTTTTACTGACGTCTTCACGATGCTTTCTTCGTTGTGCATGCGCTTTCTGAAGTTCATCATCTCTGGATTTTAACTGCTCTGCATTCTCAATTCTTACTTTGTCCCATGCTTGCCGAAGTTAAGTGAGCTTGGCTTTTGTTTGGGCCAAAGACTGTTTAGTCTGCCTATAAGTTTGAGCCGAGGTTTCAACAACCATATTAACTTTTTGGAAATGTCGAGCCCTTTCAACAAAATCTTTTTCTCTTGCTTCTAAGACCTTTTCTGCATCTTGGGCTTTCCATTCCAATCTCTTGTTGGTATGTAGAGCGTCTTGAAGACGGCTGCTCAGCTCAGAATTCTCTCCTTGAAGCTTTTTCACCAAGGCTTGCAATTTGTCAAATTCTTCCATAGTGGCAGTACTTCCTTCTTTCTCATTCTCAGGATACAAAAGGGGTGCCTTATCAAAAGGCAAGTGAAAATCTTCAACTCTCTTCTTCACCCACTCTTCATATGCTGGATAAGCCCGATGTTGGGTTTGCCTAGAGCGACTTTTCCTTTCTTTAGTACACTGGCCCAGGCCTCAGAGGCTTTTCGTGCTGTTTCCAAACCATCTGATGCATGGAAATACAATGACTCTTCTACATCCCTCTTAATGGGCGGACCCAAATTGCCTAATGGCCAAAGAAGGATTGTAGTTGATTCCCCCTTTTCTTCCCATCAATGAAACATTGGGGAACTCACCACAACTATGGATAATGTTCTTGCCGAGTAGCCCATGATCTATCCATACGATGTCCTTGGCAACTAGTCCCATTAAGCGCTGACTCCATTCTAGAGAACCTTTAGAATCCATGAAAGCACTTGATTGCGGTAAGCGACTTACGAACCACTTATAGAACAAAGGTGCACAACAACGAACTACCCCTCCTCTTTTCTTTTCGTTTCTATTGTATAAGGCGTAATGATGATCTCCCAAGAGTGTTGGTACTGGATTTTTCATCATGAATATACTAATGGCATCCACATTAACAAAATCGAGCTCGTTGGGGAACAATACAATACCATATACGCAAAGGGCCAACAATACATTGAAAACGACCCATTTCTCGTCTTTCGCTGCCTCCTGAGCTTTCTTTATCAGATACCCCAACTTATGACCATGAAGCTTTCCTATGTTAGAGATATTGGCCTCTAACTCTGACTTGCTCAAATAAAGAGCACCAGCCACTTTCCCAAAGTCCAGATCGCCCCTAGACCCAAAGAATGGAGGCTCCTCCTTGATAGCAATCCCTAGCATGTTGGAATACTCCTCTAAGATAGGTACCAACAGATAATCTGGAAATACAAAGCACCTCAGAAGAGGGCCGTAGAACTGCATCAAAGTATGAAGACCCCGGTATTCGTAATCACTGACATTGTGAACAAAAGATAAAATCCACCCATATTTCTCTTTTAAAGCTTCAACACATCGGGGCTTGCCATTCCTTTCAAGATAGTAATGGAACCTAGAGTAGGCGTGAGGAATTTGTAACTGATGATGTTCTTCTTCTCTTTAGTATTCATCCTTGTGAGAACTTGATGACTGGAATCAAGGGTAGAATATGAACCTGGAAATGAGTAAACATGTATGTTAGGATATGTAAATGCAATGCAAAAGACATGGTATCAAAGTGCCGCGTGTCTGTGCTGGACTGTGAACGGTGTCAGTGTAGCTCTAAGAATATTATAGAACCGTGGACAAGAACCAACTGAATACAATAGGATGAATCCTCTTTTTTTGCATAATGACATCAGAAAACCGGGTATATAAGAGGTTATGGTTACCTGCAAACTTGTAAACAACCCGTCCCTCTCACATGTGGGTACTAGAAAACCGAGGATCCTCAGTATCCCGGGCTCTCAGGTTGAGAAATGATGATACGTTCATCATTTCTGGTTTGGCATCATCATCAATTGAGGAGGCCTCAACTGATTCCCCTTAAAACGAAAGGTCCTCAGCTTCTGGCATTGAGGTTGAGAAGCAATAGTACATTCATCCCTCGGGGTACAGTACTATCGCCAATCGAGGAGTGCCTCCACTGATTCTCTTTCAAAAAGGATATCCTATAGCAAGTTCCCAGCATTGGGTCCTCGGATCGAGAAGTGTAATGGGTTTGCCATTTCTGGTCTGCCATTATCACAACTCGGGATGAGTGCCGTTACTGAGCTCCCGGGAATGGTCACCAGAGTCGACAGTTCCTCAAGAGAATATCCACTGGCCTGTATCAACATACAGTAGCAGATAGCTCCTGATAGAACCTCGTCTGGTTGTGGGTCTCATGAACAACAATACGTGGTCACCACCACGCAAGCATCACGACTATCCACTTTAATACCTATGTGTATGCTCAAGTCTGGGTAGTGGGCTTATCTCTCAGAACACCCTGCCCACCAAACAAAAAATCCAGCACAGTCCAACACAGTATAATATATGACAACAGTAAATGAAAAGCATGTAAATGCAATAAAATAGTAAACATGCAACAATGCCATAAATAAAGCGAGTAAAGCAAACAGATAAAACACCCTATAATCTAAAACAAAAAAGCGCTGGGATTGACTCGCTTAGGAAACCAGATCCCCAGTAGAGTCGCCAGCTGTTGCTCCCAGGATTTTCATCCAAGTACAAACGCGAAAGTGGCGCGGAAACAGAGTCGCCAGCAATGTGTATTTATCCCAAGAGAGGGAAAGGAAACACTGCGTAAACCTGAGGGAAAGGAAGAACATGGTCTCGCGACCAAGAGAAACGGGTAAGGGAGTCGGTTACGCGAGGGGAAGGTATTAGCACCCCCTCGCGTCCATCGTACTCGATGGGATCCACGCTTGTTGTCTCGATCAAAAGGGTGTCGTCGTCTGGAGCTCCACTGCTACTGAAACCGAGAAGGAATGGGAACGGAAAAGAACGAAGAAACGAGGAAGAAAAGAAAAAGAAGTGACTCGATAGGACGTTGCATCCTAGGCCTACGTATTCCCTCATGCAATGGGAAAGTCAGAGTCAACGTAGTTCGGACTACGGTTTAGGGGAAAAGAGAAGGGATTGTGCTCGGAGAGATCTCGCACGATCTCTTGCCTACGTATCCCGCTCGCACGCGAGAATCAGAGCGACATAGTTCCCCTCACTAGGGATGACTTCCCTTTGTTTGTGTTTTTTTTACAGAAGATGCCAAGGTTCACGTTCCAGCAGTTAGGTGTCGCAGCTCGTTGTACGGAGTCTTAGGCATTTACCTGTTTGCGGTAGAACGAAAGCGACGCATCCTTTATGACTGGAGTGAGGAAGATGAGGAGAGAATTATTGTTTGTTTATTGATTTTTAGAAGAAGTGTTTTGATTTATTGTATTTATAACACGAATTGCATTAAAGTCTATGACATAGGATCGAATGCATCGCATGGCCGTCCTAATAGGACGTATGCTAAACACTCTAGAAAGACGAAGGGAAACCCTCCTTCTTCCATTTACCACATGAAAGGCTCATGTGCAATACATGTTAATCCTTTGTTAGATGTTTTTTTCTTTTTGTTTTGAGATGATAAAGAGACTCAAAGGGTTTAAGAAAGGAGAAAGTCTAATCGGGGAGACTAGCAATCCTAAAGTTATCATGCATGGAGATCCTATGGTTATGTGAGGTATAAGAACCACCTAAGTCTAAATAAGAGAAAGGGATAAAACTACCTAATGCTTATCCTACCTCACCTTAATCAAAAATTAAGGATGAGCTAGGATCCCTAAGGGATGTGAGAAAGTTCTACACAATCAAGCATTATATCATGCTATTCACAAAAGAGAATGATAATTAAAAGAGATGAGAGATGAAAGAAGAGATAAAAGAAGAGAGGAGTATGGATTAACATCCACTTACTCAAGTGACCTACCTCTGCCCCTACACAAAAGGTTAGTGCATTATTATCACAAGTAATGAAAACTAGTACAAGAAACTTAAACCAAACAAAACTATTTGATTCAAGAAGACAAGTTAATAAGAAAATGAAGCTCAAACCAAAAGGGAAGGGTCCTAATGGTTAAGGGACATTCCAAGTCAGTAGGTATATTCTAAGGTACCATGCTAATGTAAGCATGCCATATGATATCAAACAAAGTCAAACAATACACCAAACAATCATGCAAATGTGAGTTGAACATTAACTACACAAGATGTATATAATTGGAAAGTAAACATGAATAAGTGCATATGTAAACATCAAAGTCAGAAGTAAATGACATTTAAGAATGAGTGAAGATGTTATTCAAATGGAATATGATTCACAAGAGTAAGCATTGATCAAGCAAGCAAAAGATGGGAGCAAACATCATTAAAGTTCCAACAATGCATCATACAAGACATGCAAGTAAGAAATGAATATGCAAATTGAATAACCAAACAAAATGAATGCAAGTCAGTAGTTTAGGAAATTTGAAATGACATTTAGAGGTCAATAATGTAAGCACATATTCATACAATTTTCATGTTGAAACACTTAGAGGATTAAGAGCAAACAAGTTCAAGTTAGGTCAAACAAGTTCAAGCAAAGTGTGCAAAAGTTTGTGAGCTTTAGAAACATGTAACATGAAATTATAGGTCATGGAATATGATTGAAAATGGTTGAAAACAGAAGTGAGTCATGATCAAGGAATGATTTGGGATCACTCATGTATTGAGGTAAACATGCATTCAAAAAGATTAGAGAAGAAAACACAATTACACAAGATATTTCACTTTAGAACATGTGCACTACAATCATATAAGAATGAGCTTTGGATGACTTATGACATGGTAAAAATGACCTATAATATTCATAAAAAATGAATTAAAAACCTCAACAAATAGTCAAAGAAGATTGGCACATAATACAAATCAAAACCTAAGCACAAATTCTCTAATGCCTACACAAACACACATGCATTTTAATGGATCAAAATGGAATTTAAAGGCTCAAAAAAATTGGGAGATTTAAGTTATTTGAAGTGCAACCAGTGGGCAAACATGTCACAAGAAGATGGCTCAAAAATAATTGAGAAACATGCTCAAAGAGGTCTCACAATATCATACAAAACACCTTAACAATTGACTCAAAAACATCACTAAAAAGTCATCAAGAAATGACTTAGAAAATTCACAAAAAAATGTATAACATACCTCATCATATCACAAATGGTTGTACCAAATATTAGGAAGAAATTCAATGCACAACCATATCAAAGAAATTCACAATGTAGCATAGATCATGGTTTAGTGCACATACAAATGAAAATAAAAGAATATACATGAAAATATGCCAAAACATGATAAAATCAGAAAATAAAATGATCAACAATTATTTAAATGTTTTATTAGGCCTCATGAATTTTTGTGAAATTTTTGGATGCTTAAAAGTAATTTTAACAATTAAAAATCAAACATACATCAAAAGAAAATAAAATAAGAAATAGAAAATACCCAGGGGTGCAACATTAGTAAAAAGTCAGTTCAGAATGCTTTGGGCTCTAAACAGAGGGGTGCGTATAGCAATTTAAGCCCAGTCCAAATACACGCAAGTCAGATAAGGTCCATGATGTGGACTTGTCAACTTGTTGACTCAAGAATAGCCACTTGATCCAGTCAAGAATTGATCATAAAAAAAGTAGAACAAACAAGTGAACCAAAACAATGCGCACACGATAACTAACATGGAACACACACACAATCCATCGGCCACAAAATAGAGTCACGTGAGAGGGAGTGCATTCCATTAATTCGCTGGCACGTTTGTGAACGTTAGATCAAAATGATCCAACAACTGGGACTTAACCTGGCAATGAACTAGGGTTTATGGCTGGTGGCCGGACTGGTCTTTCCGGTCACCTTATTCAGTGACCTCTCTGCCGTGTTCAAACATCAAACATCATAGAAATTATCAAGCTATACATCAAAATGCTCCTCTCCTCAAGTAGGTCATGGATCCATCCACAAAATTCACCAATAACACACGTACACAGAGATTTGAATCCACAAAGTTTTGCCCTAACATTTCAACTAAGCATCTAAGATGCCTATCAACTAGCCGGATATTCACATTGCTCCTACTGAGATTCAATCATGCCAAAACAAGCTTAAATAATTAGAAATGGCAAGAAAAAAGATTGAAACAAAACCTGTTGTAGATGGAGCTTTGAGCAAGAGAAGACCAGAGGTGTGATTCCTTGCTGATTGAACTTGCTTTTGGCCAAATAAAGGCTTAATATGCTTGAACTCAGTGAGATTTGGAAGAAGAAGATGCAATTTGAGGTTTCAGTGCTAGTCTCAAGTTCTCTTGACGATGATTCGTGAATGGAGAAGAAAATTGAACAACTTGCAGAGAGAAATGAGCACGAGAGAGAGCGCCACTCAGAGAGAAAATGTGTGAGGTTTCAAGGAGAATCAAGAGTGAGCCAAAGTTCTTCGATTTCTGTTAGAGGAAAGTTTTTATAGGATGAGTTAAATGCTAACCCATGCAGTTAACAGTTACAACTTTAATTAGGGTTAGTGAGTTAACTGAGTGAGGTGAGTCAAGTTTGTTATAACACGAGTTGCATGGTTTTGTTTAAGTGTGGAACAGATCTTGGAGTTATTGTGAGGGTTAGCATGAAATGAGTGGTGGTGATGTTGTTCTGAGCTTGACAGAGCTTACTTCACAAGTTTCTTTCTTCCTTCCCTTTGGTTTACACATAGATAGTAATATGTACATGAGCATGGTATGTGATGTAAGGTAGGTTTGGCTTTAAAAAGCAATGTTTTGGGACATGTCATGGCTAAATTTGTGTGGCATGCGCATGAGAATGAAAAGAAAACAAGGTTTGTCCTAGTTTAGTTTGCTTGGTATGTAAGAAAATCAGGTGTGGGGATGGCAACTTTGGCAAGCAATATCTCATGGACCCATGGATAGAATGACAAGCTCTTGGGCTATTTGGAAAGAGGACATGGAATGGAACAACATTGATGTTCACCATGAATGCCATGGAAGCCTCTAAGGTATCTAAAAACAATGATGAACATGCTTGGTTACCACTGAATTACACATGTATCTTGCCTTACTCGTGCCTGGCCATGTACATGGGAATGAACCAGTTTGAGATTCCCACTTTAAGCTACTCTATCTCTCCAATGGTTGATAAAATGAAAATTTGTTCAACATAAAAGTTGAAGAGGGTAGCAAGAGGAACAAAGTTGATGTTGAAAAATTTTCCAAATGAAGCCTCTAGCAATAAGATATTTGGCTTGGAAGTTAGACAAAACATGCACACAAGATATTTGGTGAAATGACTGTGTGCTGGCTCGCCCATGACTTGCCTTGCTGGTCAAAAATGCCCTACAAACCTCCAACTTTAATCAATCATAACTCCTTCAATTTTGATCCAATTGAGGAGTTATTGCTATAGTTTTGAAGCTTGAAAATGTGAAATTTTGATAGGCCTCCCTAGCCCCTCCATTTGGTTCTCGGAGCATGGAGAAAGAAAGCCCCAAAGTTGACCTCTCACCTTGCCAAAACTTGCCATAAATAGAAACTCTAATTTCTATTTTTGGCAACTTTGCACATTTCTTGATTTTTGATAAATCATCCATTATTTCTTGATCAAACCCTCACCAATGATCAAATTTGACATGAGGAACCTGAATTTGACCTCAAAAAGTCAGGAGTTGACTTTTTCCTCTGCACAATTGACTTTTCCCCAATTCTCCTAATTCTCAATCAATTGATCAATTGAAACCCTTCCAAATCAAATTGATGGACAATTCTTCATCCTTAGACCCTTGAGGACATTTAGAATACCATAGAATCAAGTTTTGCCCAAAAAATCAGAAATAAACTGATTTTATGGCAAACCCTAATTTTGACCCCTTAGTCTAGGAGAAATTATCACATCCTCCAAATCCAAATTCCTCTGAGTATGATGTATATCCTCTCCAACAAAGATGAAATATGCCATCTGGAAATGATAAAAGCTCAAAGATCTTGCCCATTGGGGTGTTTTACTCCAGAATTCCAAAACCCTAGTTTGCACTGGTTAAGAGAATATGACTTCCTTAAATCTTTTATTGAATCCTCATCTTGTGATACCTTGAGGGCTCAAATGAGATGAATTGAGATATGAAAAGTCCTTGTGACTTATTTGTAAAAGCTTTTCTCTTGTCTTTTGACCTTGAACTGTTTATGCCTTGAGACACCTGATCCCATGCCTTGCAACCAATGATGTGTATGATTTAGCATGACCTATTATGAAATGCAAATGAGTGAAACATAAGCCTATTATTGAGAAAAAAAAGAGGGCAAATTTTGAGGTATTACAATAACCAGGTAATTTGTCAACATAATGCATTTATTAAGCATACACACATACATGTAGCATAAGTGATCATATTAAGCCATGAGTCAATCCAATATACATCACATTAATCACATATGCAATGTTCATATCATGTCATACATATTAGCACATCACTAGTGCCCTTACTCATGGGCCTAAACTCTCACCATAACAATTACTCATCCATAATCTTAACATAAACATGATTCCTTCTAATCCTTATGAGATACATATTAGTGTATCATATTTAACCTATTCATTATTGGGTTATGCTTAGGCTTCTACCTCAGTATCATTTAGAGCATTTAAGTAGCTTCCCAACGCTTCGAACGAGGACCAAAGCGGACTTACGGTTTAAAAGATACGCCCTTTTTAATTCCTGAATTTCCACACAACAGTGGTAAACGGTTACTAAAAAATGGGTCACCGGTTACTTGCTCAAAAACAGCCTAGAAACGTGATTTTTCCAAGGGTAACCGATTACACTCAGTAGGGTAACCGGTTACTACTGTAACAGGGCCAAAAATCTCATTTTTCTTCATCCAAAACACTACCAATCCATACCCTATCAACCCATACATGTAATAACGATTTAAGGCATGTATTATCATCATAAGAACACATTTAGACATGTTATAATGATCCAATACATATATTATCACCATGGGAACACAATCTCATCAATTAATTAAACATGCAAACATTTCATCTCACCCAAACATGCATTTATTCCCAATTCTCCTACCCGACGTCTAACTATGGGACTCACCTCAAGCTTGAACATTCTGAGTTGAAGAGGTGAAGAGGATGATAATGGTGCCTTGAAGGTCATCTCTTGGTCAAAATTCCACTTCCATGATCATCAAACCCGTAGCTCCTCTTATACCCATTTACAGTAAGAATTGTTCAACTTCAAACACATTTATCTCCTTCAATATATACATGCAATTAACGAAATTTATAGGTAAACTGAAAGGAATTTCGTGCTCTTTCCAAAAAGTCCAGAATCGCTTCAATTGGAGTTACGAGTGAAAAGTTATTACCTGTTTTGTGAAGGCTGTACCAAGAGTGCGAAAATGGAACATGAAGATGATGAATATGAACTCCTCCTCTTCTCTCTTGCTATATGCTCCTTCATTCTTCTCCTTAAAATCTGATTTGGAAAGATAAGTAACTTGCACATCCAAACATGCCTTATGCCACTTGTTTAACATGAAATAACCAAGATGCCCCTTAACAAAGTAATATATACAAGTTTGCCATTTAGTTAGTTTCGAACCAAATACTTGGATTCTAACTAACTCCTCATGATATCCCATTATTCTCCTTTAATGCCATTAGATTTGGACATTAGAGATTTATCTCTTAATCTTTCACACTCATGCTTAGACAAATATGGGATATTACATTCTCCCCCCCCCCCCCCCCCTTAAATAGAATTCGCCCTCGAATTTCTTCCAATCACCATGAAAACAAGCTCTTCATATCTCTTCCAATGAGGGGATGAAATGTTCCTTACATTCCTCCTTTGGATGAACCTTGCGATTCAGTCTGAAGGTTATTCCTCTAAGGAAACACAATCTGCCAATACACTTGTGTCCTAACATCTTTGACTGAAAACCTTAGTTCTCACACAACACGTCTCTTCTGATACACTGTCTTGACATCCAAGGTCCCCGACCTATACTTCTTCGCACGGAATCTTTGCAGCTTCAGATTTCCTGGAAATCAACTCTAGTTAGATATTTCCCATCCTCAACGTTTGCCAAGTTCGTTCTTGCTCAACACATGCCACTGATTTTCCACTCTTTTCCTTGGTTTCTCGAAGTACTTTCATCCCAAGGAATTCATACTACAACCTTTCGCTTCAGTGATGATGTTTCGGATTTACTTCTACACAAGTCTATATGGAGTCATACACGTGCTTGCTAAGTCCTTAGGTCATGATTTCCAATTCTACCTCCTTCGTACAACCAAGTTTCTTACTTCGATCATTCCTTCAGTCTTAGACAACATAACTTGCATCACAAGCCACAAGGGTGTACAATTCCGCAACTATAGCCTTGATATCCAACAACTTCATACAAAGTTCCGCCGACGAAGGGTGAACTCTAACAGTTAACTTGCAACTATCTTCCAAGTCTTCATGCACGCTCATAAGCGCACAAGACATAGCCACAATGAGTCTACATGAATTAAAATCCTTTACTCGCCTTCATTATTCCAATGGTCACAATACTCTGTCTAACCCTTGATACTCACAAGCTCAACCGTCGACCCATGAACATCTGATAACATATCAACCATGGAGTCTCCTCTAAGCTGGTCCATCGACCGTACCTCTCTAGATTAAGGTGGATCTTAGAGAGACTGAGACAAATAAAACATTGCTTCGACGAGTTATTCTTAGAAAGATATCTCCATTCCAACACTAACATACAAGTAGTCTTCTCACACCTACTACAGGATTGTCGGGTTCCTCTTTTTATCCGTTGTGCTACTCTGATCTCAACCGATCACACACTTCTTGAAACCCTCTAAATCATACTACGTCCACTATCTAGTTAGTTCCAATTCTATACTACACTTATTCGCTTAATAACAACGGCGCCTTCTCGACATTCATCCAATTACTATACGGGCTAGAATCTTAACACACTCATCAACAATTACTCCTTGAGGTTGAGTCATTTCCAAGATTAGGGCACTAATTATTCCATCATTCTGGGTTAGGTCCATTTGAACACAACTTGGTCACACGCTTCGGTTCCAGAACGTCTAGACCCGAATACTCAATGAATAGAAGTTCGTCTTACCTGTAAGACCCTAATTTTTGACTCCTAAGATTCCACATATCATTCACATTTTCATTTGCATCTCATATCACAACACAAGATCACACATTGATTCCCTTATCCCTCTCATATTTGGGTTTATGCCTTGCAGGGTTTACTGATCATCTGTGTGATTTCTTATTCACTTTATTGCTTTATTTGTTTATATTTTACTAACCTTAACCAAAATCCAAAATATTTTTTGTTTTCTTTCACTAACATTTTCAGGGGAAGAACATGTCAAAAATGCCAAAATAACAGTCCCACAGCTCGAATGAATTTTATTTGAGAAAAGTCAAAGTTGATCCGCAATCATGTCAAAGTTGATCCCCAAGTTTTAATTGATTATTATTCAAGAGACTCCAAGGTTCATGTGTTTATTTCCATGCCTTCTTTGACGAGCAAAAGAATCGAGCCGAACCACAACAGTGCATTCAAAAAGCGTTTTTTTTTTTCAAATTTGCACTAAGTAACCGGTTAGCAGATATGCTGTAACCGGTTACTCTCGTGAAAATTTGAAAAAATTCAGCAAATTTAAATTCAACAATTTTACACCAATCTCAGCCCTTGATCACATTTGGAATATTCTAAACCATCTCATTTTAATTCCCCTACATCACTTTGATCATTTCCTACCATGCACCTTCACTAATCACCACTCTTTTATGAATTTCCCTCCAAATTCAAATTCCAAGACTAATTTTCATTTTCAAACCAAATTCCAAACCACCAATTTTTCCAAGCCTAATATCTATAAATATAGGCCTCATTTCATTCATTTCACAAGCTTTTGAGAGCCAAATTCACCTTGCTAAAATTTCTCTTGAAGCTCTTGATAGCCAACTGTCATACTCCAAATTTTGACTTTTGGGACAAAACATGAGCCAAGACCTCAAGACATGATTTGAGGGTCTCCAATACACCACATTGATCCATTTGTAACAATGGATTGATCCAAGAAGCTTGATTCACAAGTTTCAATTTCATCTGAACCACAATTAGGGTTTTTTGGAAGAAGTCAACTGTACCTTTAACTTTTGACCAAGGCATGCTCCCAAACCTTGGGACATGATTCAATACACCCTATATCACCTATGGAATCCATCTATTAAGTTTGATTTAGGCCAAGGACTTGATTTCATAGAGGATCGCACAATTTGGAATTCATCTGATAAAAAGTCAACTGTGCCCAAAAGTCAAAGTTTGACTTTTTGATTTTTTGGTCAATTATGGTTCCCTAACCCTAAAATGATGTTAATGTGTGATTTGAATCAACATTCATCAAGAAAAATCAAAGAAAGTGGGATAACTTGTAAAAGGGGTAACCATAAAAAACTTAGAAATTTTCTAAGTTATGGAACTAAGTGGCTAGGGTACCAACTTCCAAGGATCATAACTTGTGATCCAAGCAACCATTTTGGCTGATCCAAAGATGGATTTGTAGCTCTCATGGCATACTTTAAAAGTGTCAACTACACCTCATTCCAATTCCTCAAGGATTTTAAGTTATGGAGTGATCAAAATGACAAAAACATGAAAATGCCACTTTTTCCAACACTTAGTGAAATTTTCACTAAGTCAGAATCTGTTTCACTTTTTCCAAAATGTAAGGGCATTTTTCACTTGGATCCAAAAAGTATCAAAACAAACTATGATCACACATGTGTTGTATCATGTGAGAGCTTTCCAAAATTGCCAAGAACTCCATCAAATTCCATTTAAGCTAAGAGTTATGACAGTGGCAACATGCCTTGATGCAACTGTCATGGCAGGGCAGATTTGTGCATTTTGCTCGATTTGATCAAATTGTGCAAATGACAAACAAGTTTATCCATCTGAACACCTCAGGGGTAGACCAAGGAGGAACAAACACTAATCCATAAGCCTCCCAAGTCTTTGGAACTAAAAGTAGCATGCCAAACCTAAAAAGGCTAAAGATGCTTCAAGACTCCAATTTTGTTTTGGAGCATTCAATGGATACACCAAGGTGGCATGAACTGAGCTTTTTCCAACTGAATGAGTCAAGGATGATCTCTGAACTAGGGAACCAAAGGCCTGTGCTCTAACCTTTAGTCAATGGCTAGAGGAGACTTAAGATTCCAAAATGATCCAATTGGCCAACAGCCTGCTGCAGTTGCCATTCACTATTGCTTGCAAAACAAACTTGCTCTACTATAAATAGAGCTCATTTGTGCTAAGTTTAAGTACACCAAAGCCATCAAACTGATGCTTTCCTCAAAATCTCGTCTTTCACTCCAAAATTGCCTTATAAAGCAAGTCACTGTCGGGTTTTGAGTTTAAGAGAAATTCCAACCAAACCAATCACACACACACCTCATAAACATCATGTAGAAGTGATCCAAACACTTAAACAACATCTGGAACACTGATTTCACAAAATCACCATCCAACTGCTCAAGCTTTTAGCAGACTTGCAGTTGGGGTACCATCTTAAGTTCCAGCTTATTTCAAACCATTCCAAGCATTCAGACACATCACTTGGCACCTAGGGAAGCTATCCACATCATTGGAACCTATCTGTAACACCTCCAACACAAAACACGATCACCATCTGCAAGAGGTAAGCGTCAACTTGGTCATCTCTTAATCTATGCATATTTCCTCGCACAATACTTTTGCCAAATGTTCATAAGCATGCATAGAATGTTTCCCCTTAATTACTTGCTTTGTTTGAACCGTGTATCAAAATTCTCAGCCTTCATGCAAATTTTAGGGTTCTTGAGGTTTTGTCTTGATTTCTTATTTCATGCTTAAAATAAATGAAATTAAAGACCATAAACATGATCGTGAGGTGAAAACGAGCAGATTGATATGTGGATTGTGTGATTTCATCAAGTATTCAGTGAGATTGGATAGAAAATACAAATCTGAGAAAAAACTCCCTTCGCGCGTGTTCTTGGCCCATGTTCTTGGCGCCTTTTTCACAAATTTGAATATTTGAATTTTGTGATTTTATTTAATTGATTCAAAAATTAATTTCTCTCTGAGTTTTAATGATTTTGAGTTGATTCTTTTTTTAATAATTCACAAAAATGTTAAAATATTTTATTTTATAAAAAATTCCCAAAAATATTATTTATTTCATATATTTGATATTTTTGCAAAGAATTAATGTTTATTTGTTTTTTAACATTTGAAATATTTGTTCCTTCTTGATTTTCCAAATTTATTTGGTTTCCAATCATTTTGTGGATATAAACATGATTTTTGAAGCATTGATCCAAGATCACCACTCATTTTTCACATGTTTTCAATAATTTTTATTAATTTTTAAACAAAATTAATTACATTTTAAACAAAATTAGGGTTTCTTTGATTATCACCCTAAACAAATCTTTTTCACACTCATAGGCCTCTTGGTAGAGTGTAAGTCCCATCCTTTTGTAAATAAAAACCTTTTTGGGCCTCAGTGTATTGTATAAGTCCCGATACCATCAAAAGGTTCGGCGCGATCGTCGCCTATTTAACAAAAACCCTTGGGCCTCTCCTTGAGCTATAAGACCCATTTCTTTTCTAAAAAACACTTTTGGGCCTCTAATAGAGTGTAAGACGCAACCCCTTTTTGAAACCAAAATAATTTGGGCCTCGGTCATCGTATAAGACCCATTGTGTTTTCAAACCTCGGCGCGATCGCCACTTTCAAAACAAATGACCCTTGGGGCTCTCCTCGAGTTGTAAGCCCCATCACTTGTACAAAAAAACACTTTTGGACCTCTAATAGAGTGTAAGACCCAACCCCTTTGTAAATAAAACAACTTTGGGCCTCAGTCATTGTATAAGTCTCGATACGGTATTCAAAGTAACGGTGCGATCACTGTTCACCCTTGGGCCTCTCCTTAAGCTGTAAGCCCCAACAAACTTTTCAAAGCACTTTCTCCTTTGATTTTTGAATTCATGTTGTTATCCAAGCTTTCTTTGTTGAACAACTAACAAAACAACATGGAAGCTCTATAACAGGTAAGTGTTTATCCACATTCATTTACCGCTTTCATATGTATCTAACTGTATTGTTGGGCTGTTTCACTGTAAGTATTCTTTTACATCCTTTTATATACTTGTCATATATCAACTTTGTAATGCTAGTATAATTATTTAGAGTTTTCCCCGACAACTACGTCTAGAACTAGGTAAAGCCCTGTTGGTCACTCTTAAATACAAACAAAACTAGATCCCCCGTAGGATTTCCAGATACAGTCTTCCCTTTTCTTGGGGTTAAACAATATGGAACAAAGAGAAAGACAGTATTCTCGGTGAACATTTTCTCAGACTGTCACCCTTAGAAATTGTCAAAGAAATTCTACTCCCCAGAGTTGATCTATTCTCCGTGAATGACATCTCTTGAGTTTCTTCCAAATTCTCGAACTTTCCTGGAATGATCTCTTCTCTGTGAATTGCATTTCTTGAACTTATCTTGGTTTGGGGATCCACAGGCTTCCTAAAAGCATCCTCGCCTCCTCTTGGCCTTTGTACAAGGACCCTTCGGCTTCCTAGAAGTTCTCATGCCTTCTCTTGGGCTTAATACAAGGACCCTAACAATCTCTTAAAGGTATAAGATAGAATTTAGTCATCCTTTGCTAGAGCAGTCTTTCCAGTGTCAAACCTCTGACCACTTTAGGGTTGATCCTCATCCCTTAAAGGCCTTTGTCCTCATTTGGGTATCCTACAAAAGATAAAACTCTTCAACACCAGTAGACTTGGACAGTCTAAACCCCTTGAGTCTCAAAGACATTCTCAAGTTCCTTTCAAACATAGGAAAAAACACCGATCACTCTAGATAAATTTCCAGTAGAAACCCGGCTCTCTAGTGAGAGTTTCCCACCCTTGGACCTGCCTCGGGATCCCAATAGTCCCCAGCAGAAGATAACCTCCTCTTAGGCTTTGTATAATGATCATTTCCTCAGGAAAGTCAGCCTTCTCTTGGGCTTTGTACAATGATCCTCCCCCCAGCGGAGCTAACCTTTTCAGACTCTCTTGTTGAGTCAATCATTTTTCATACTCTCTTGTTGAGTCCAGCATTTTCCAAGACTCTCTTGTTGAGTCACTTTCCTTTTAGCCTCTATCTCGGGCTTCGTACGAGATAGCAAATCACTCTCTTGTTGAGTCAAACCTTTTAGCCTCCATCTTGGGCTTCGTACAAGACACATATAAAAGCACTCTCTTGTTGAGTCAACCAACTTGTCCGACTCTCTTGTTGAGTCAAACCTTTTAGCCTCCGTCTTGGGCTTCGTACAAGACACATATAAAAGCACTCTCTTGTTGAGTCAGTCACTTTTTAGTACTCTCTTGTTGAGTCAACCCTTTTAGCCTCTATCTCGGGCTTCGTATGAGACAAATAAAAAACACCCTCTTGTTGGGTCAATAGCCTCCTCTTAGGCTTCGTATAGAGAAATCCCCGGTTGATTCAATCAACCTTTTAGTATCAACTTGTGCCTTGATCAAGGCACACAAAAGTCAACAACCTCTCTTTACAGATGACAAGTTCTCTCTCAATCAAACCTTTTAGCTTCAATCTTGGGCTTTGAACAAGACACAAAAAACCCTTCAGCTTCATATCTTGGGCGTTGAACAAGATACAAATACTCCTTTTAGCCTTTGTCTTGGGCTTCGAACAAGACACCAAAACATCTTTTTTTCCCCCTAGAATAGGAGGGAACTACGATCGCTCTGATTTCCCTATTTCGTCTAAACGGGAATACGTAGGCATAAGATTGCAAAAATATTAGCGAATATACTAATCAAAAACTCAAAATCCAGTACCTCCGTCAATCAACCAAAAGTATCAAAATCTAAACACTTTACCAAAAACCTCAAAAATAGTCCAGACTGTATTCTTAAGCAAAATAACCTAAGATAGACCCCCCTTTTGTTAGCATCTGTAAACCAACAGTCATCTGTTTAAACTCAGTATGCAAGCAGGGTTAATTGGAGACATCTATTTCCCTTCCTTAATAAGCTTCACAGGATAAAAAATGAATCGAACTGTAGTACCAAAGCGGTAGTGATTCGAAACCACAAAAATCGCGTTACACCAACAAACCTCTTGCAAATTCTCTCCCCAACCACAAATTTCACTAAAGCTCACATTTCTTCTTTTGAAAGTTAATAAGAATTCACATTGAATCTTGTTCAACTTTGAGCTAAACCTTCATCCAAACTTGTTTTCTTCATCAATTCTCATAGATCAAGGCTTTGGTGTTTGGATCTTGGAGTAATTTGAAGGAATTTTCAGATTTGAAGTGGTAATTCATCTCTCACCATTGTTGAAGCTTCATCTTCATCTTCCATAATGTAGATCTTTGGAGATCTTTGTTACTGGATCCTTTGGATCTTGTAATTGTGTTTAATTGCTGGTTTTTACTGTTATTTTACTTTAAATTTCGTGCAATTTCAGTTCCCTGATCACAAGGTGTTTGTAAAAAAGTTTTGAAAGTGGATCATGCTAAATTTTACACAATTTTCTGCATTCTGGTGCAAAGGAACCGATTAGCAGATATGCAGTAACCGGTTACTCTGTGTTAATTTTGAAAAAACTCCGCTTATTTTGAACTAAGTAACCGGTTAGCAGATATGCAGTAACCGGTTACTCTGAGTCAAAATGCAATTTTTGCCTTGTTTTTGGGACTGTTTTGGTTCCTTTTCCATTTTCTTCCCTTTTCCTTTGTTTGTAGCCTTAGATCACATAATTTTGTGGTTTAATTAGGATTTCTCTTCATCTATTTCTCTTTTCTTTTGATCGATGAAAGTCTTATGGATAATAGAATTCCTTTGTTGAATTTTGATCAAGACTAGATCGTTACCTTCTTTTCTTTTCGTGCGGTATTGTTTTCGGATGACGATCTACATATCGTTCATCTAGCATGCATTAGCACAAAGATCTATTGACCGAACTCATTGTAGGGTAATTACTCCGTAAATTACACGGCGATTACTTAACATAGCGCAACATATATCCCGTATCGGAAAACTATAAAAAATTATTGATTATTTGTCTTTTGGTTCAACACTTATGAGACTTGTTGTTAGGAGGCTTTGGTTTTATCAATCCTTTAATGAGTTCTCATTAACCTTGACCTAAGTGCAATTATTCAATTATTATTGATCACTTACTCTAACAACTAATAACTAATCACTAACTTCTAACTTTTACTTTTACAATTCCTTCTCGCTCCCTATCTCTTTTTTACTTTTATGTTCCATTATTATCATTTCATATCATGTTTATGCTTCCACAATTTTTCCTTTGTCCGTTGGACACGTGTTTATGCTTATGCCTTTTTCTCTTTGTCCACTTGGACCAAAAACATTAATAAAGGCCAAAACCTCTAAAAAACGTGTGTTTCTAATCTTGGACTATGGTTACTATCCTATGCAATGGACATGAAGTTTTGCACCTAGACCTTGGACATCCAATGCAATTCTTGGAACCTTGGACTTAGAACTAGGACCTTCTCCCTTTGCTTTGGAATTATGGTTCAAAGACTATGGAGCTTGCTTGTGTGGTTCGGCTATTCTTATCCTTAGCTTTTACTTTATGCTTTAGGATAGCCACTTCTTCTCCTCCTCATTCTTCAATTTTCAAAACTCTCTCCCTTTTTCAAAACCTTCTTGATTTCAAACTATCACCTCTTTAATAATCAAACCTTGACTTTGTCAAGTGATATTACTCTTTTCTTTTCATTTCTTAACAAATGCTAAACTACATAAGCATGTTGACACCTTTTTCAAAAGACTTAAAAACATCAAACTTATCACTCTCTTTTTGTGCCCTCGTGCACTTTTTCCTTTAACTTTTTCATAAGTTTAGACATGATTCATTTCTTTAAGCGGGATTATTCGCTTGGTAATGACGACTTGTCTTTACATTTAAAACCAACCAAAACCAACAAATTTCATTCTTTGTACCACGAACTACGGGGTTTTGATCCTACATTGCACTTCGTGGGTACGTATGCATGAGGCGATAAGTCTCTCCAAACACAAAAATCTTAAAAATAATTTCTCTTCTCATCTCCTCAATCACTTTTCAAGCAAACATTTTCAGACCAAAAGCGTAGATATTTCAAAGGGTTCCTATAGAGTACTTTAGACGTTTTGGGTGCTAACACCTTCCCATTGCGTAACCAACCCCCCTTACCCAGTCTCTCTTCACTTGTTCTTGTTGTAGAGCTTGTGTAGGTTTTGTTCGCTCTTTTTCCTTTCCTTTTTGGATTAAATAAAAGTGCGGTGGAGACTCTTGCTTTTCGAGTTAAGTTAATCAATAACTTACACTCACGATTTTGTCGCTATAGAAAAAGTGGCGACTTTGCTGGGGACTCCTCCCTTGAGGGGTTTAGCCTACTTTGGTTTATTTACTGCTTTTGTCTGATTTACTTGTTACTTGATTGTTCTATTTGGGAGTTCCTCTGTGTGAGAGATAGGTCCTATATCCGGACCAGAGTGTACTTTGAGATAGGAGGATGGTATAGTCAAGGGAGCTTTGAGGGAGTCGAATCCCGAAAAAGCAGAACTTGAGAATCCATCCACTCGGTGGTTGCCTCTTTGGAATTACTGATGTCGATCATGCGATCGTGAAGGCATTACTTTTTCCATAGAAGCCTATAACACTGAGGACCATAATAACCCTTAACCCATCTTAGCCTTTTTAGGATCATGGCGCAGAAGCTATGAAGATACAAATCTGACTTAGCTGTCACGCGATGCTACACTCAGGTTAGATTCTCTTAAGGATAACTACCAACCTTTGAGCAAATCGGTGCGCTGGTGTGTTTGATAGTGGATTGTGGACCCTGGGCACTGTGTTAGAACCGCTGTTTTCTGTAGGTACAATGAAGACAAACCTTAGTACATACCTTTGTGGGTTGGTTCTTAACCTTGACTTCATGCTCGTGACTTGAACCTTTGAACCCGTGTGCTTCGAGTGATCTTGTTTGTGGTTGTTGCATCCATGCACTCTTGCATCCATGATCATACATCTGCATTCTTCCCAGTTGTCTCAGAAACTCACTTCAACTGTCTTCTTCTTCAGTTATATGTTCACCGTCAAGTTGTTTCCTTAACACAACTACGAAACTAGAGCTGCTGTCAGATTGAGAATGGAAACCCAAGAACAACATAACGCCGAAGTCAGAATGGAAATTGATGAGTTGAAGGTCGGCATGACCAAACTCACAGAAATGCTGCAAGTTCTGATTGCTAGAGGTGAACCACATCAGAGGACTGTGATCTCTGAAATCTTAACTGCTGTTGTTGACCCTCCACTGACTCAGCAACCAGCTTCTACTTGGCTAGAATTTGGGTTACCTCTGAATTACTCGCCACCTTTTGCAACTACTCCTGTGTTTGTCCCGACTGTACTGCTAGTATCTTCAGCTCCATTGTTCACTAAACCTCAGCCTGTTATGCATTCTGTTGCTCAAGCTATTCCTGAGAATCCTCCTTTCGTGTACCATGCTGTCGGTCCACAATCTGAAAGTCAGGGAGAACCTGGATACATTGAAGAAGTCAGGGAGCAATGGAAAACTCTAGACAAGAGGATAAGAGTCGTGGAAGGAAGTGATGTCTTTAGTGCTACCGCAATGGACATGTGCTTGGTTTCAGATTTGGTTATGCCTGCAAAATTCAAAACTCCTAATTTTGAGAAATACAAGGGGCACACCTGTCCCAGAAGCCACTTGGTGATGTACTGCCACAAGATGGCTGCTCATGCCAAAAATGACAAACTGCTCATTCACTGTTTCCAAGACAGCTTGAGTGGGGCTTCAATGAAATGATATATGGGACTTGAGAAGAACCGTATCCAAAGCTAGAAAGACTTGGCTGATGCTTTCTTAAAGCAATATAAGTACAATCTGGACATGGCACCTGATCGCCGTCAATTGCAGAATATGTCAGAAAGAAAAAGAATCCTTTAAGGAGTACACTCAGCGCTGGAGAGAGCTAGTTGCTCAAGTGGAGCCACCATTGGCTGGATTGTTCATGGACACTCTTCAGCCACTCTTTTGGGAAAAGATGATAGGCAGTGTATCATTTGGTTTTGCTGACCTAGTCACTATTGGAGAAAGACTAGAAGAAGGTATCAAGAAAGGAAAGATTACCAATGGTGAAGCCTTTAGTGGTGCTGAAAAGTATGCTGGGAATTTTCAAAAGAAGAAGGATGGTGACACCCATGCTATTTCAGTTGAAGGTAAACCTCGTCACAGGCAACAACAATATGTAGCTGCAGTTGCTCCTGTTGTCAATGCTCAACCAATTCAAGCTCCTCGTCAGACTGTTAGACAAAATCAGAATCACAATAGGGTTAACTTTGATCCTATCCCGATGTCCTACACTGAGCTATATCCATGTCTTGTAAAGAAAGGTTTGATTACAAAGAGGGATCTACCTCCTCCTCAAAATCCTCTCCCAGCCGGCTATAGGGATGTTCTTCACTGTGAGTTCCATCGAGGTGGGGCAGGCCATAACTTGGAAGGTTGCTATGCATTGAAAGCAAGAGTACAAGAATTGGTGAACTCAAAGATTCTGACTTTTCTTGATGATAATCCCAATGTTGTCAACAATCCTTTGCCAGAGCATTCCAAGTGAAGTTTGAGTCAGTTCAGACGGAGCATCTCCTAAAGCCAGTGTTTCAGACAGGACAACTCATCCTTGTTGCTGATTAGTCACTAGGCCTTGTTTCTTTCTGTTTGCATTTTTCTTTGACTGTATTGACTGTTTACTTTCGAACTTTATTTGTACTTTCATGGTAATTTCAATGAAATGAGCATTGCAATGTTTTGATTCAATTCATTTATATCCACTGTGTGCATCTTTATGCTTTCTTTTTCACAAAACAAAAATATATCTCCTGTTCACTTTCTTTATCAAGCTTTTATTTATGCAAAGGTTGGAGGGAGGATGATGAAAACGAAATACCTGAGATTGCTGAACTGTATGCTTTCAATTTAAAACTTGGTTGATGATGTACATGCATTGCTTCAACTCCCAAACACTGGAGAAATAAGGAAGTTAATCCCTTGTCAACCCCTTCGAGCCTAGAAGTTGGAGTTTCTTTCTGTACGAAAAAACCCGCAATCTTAACCTGGGGATGGGTAGTTCTCAGTTAATTTGACCGTGTATTTAAACACAAGAGAATCATTGCAATCACAAGCTTTCCTTCGCTCACATCAAAGAAGTGTCGAAGATGTCTTTCAAATCAAAAGCCGATGATGGTTCACCGTAATCATTAAGCCAGACAGTCACTATCTTTCAAAAAAATTAGAGAGAATAAAAAAAATCAAAGAAAAGCTCGCTAAGTCAAAACCTATGAAGGAGACTTAGGCAAAAATTGGGGCATTCCACTGACTTTAAACTCAAATGACACAGTTCAGGCAAAAGTTAGGGATATCACAAGAAAAATCAAGAGGTTACCAAAATCCTCAAAGACAAAATGATTTGACTAAGGTCCTCATCAAAAACAACAAAATATTGTAAGAAAGAGTGACTACCATCTCAAAAATCTCTTGAACCATCATCATAACAGTGTTGCAATTCCAAAATCACTTGGAACTTGAATACATAGTTTGAATTAACTGAGCATAAGACTGGAGATCATCACGAAGAACGGGTTGGGTACAAATAAACTTTGAGCCTATATCCTTTGTTTCAAAAACCGTGAACCAGCCCACGTTTCAACCTTCAAAAGACCTAATTGAAGCCAAGTTTCTTTTGAAAGCATACTACATCAAGGTTGCGTAAATTGACTCCTAAGATTATTGCCAATCATTTGCTTTGATGTCATACCTTTTCTTTCTCTTTCACTTTGGATGTCTACCCCGTCGTGTTTTGACAAGTGGTTCATTTTGCTTTACATCAATAATGTCATCCCAAAAATGATTTTTGATTTCAAAATTGCATGAGCTTTGCATTGAAGTTACCATGTTGAATAATCCTATTTGCAGGAAAACTTTCCTCATCAAGAAATTTCAAACAGTTGAGAAACTTGGTCAGTGATCCTGTCACGGGCACATTACCTCTAGATCCTGTTGTGAATCAGTTCAAGATTTGTTGCTCAATGCAAGTTATTCTCATATTTGGTTAGCCAGAAGATCTCCTTCAAGACCCATACTGAGTTTAGCCTTCTCAACATCCTTTTCAAGAACTAAAGCCATGATCAGTTCATCCCCAACAATAGTCAAGCTGAAGCCATGATCAGTTTGTTCCCAGCAATCATTCCAAGAGCTGAAGTTATGATCAATTTATTTTCAACAATCATTTCAAGAATTGAAGCCATGATCAGTTCATTCTTCCCCTGCAGCAGTCAAACTGAAGCTATGATCAGTTTATTCTCGTCAATCAATCTGGGGCAGTCTTCTTCAAGAATCCTCAAGATGTCTTTCCTCAAAAGACCATCAGCTTGATACAATTCATAAGTGTGACAGAGATGTGTTCAACATCTTCTCTCCAAGAAGAGTGGGCAGTGTTCCCTGTGTTGAGGAATCAGAGTTCCCTTTCTTCCCTCACAAAAAGAGTCTATCTCAGTTGTCCTTATCATCTACATTGCATACATAAATCATTCATATATCATGCATAGAAAGATTTTCATAACTCGAAGTGTGCTTCGCGCGCATATGCATTTCCCGAGGCCCTGTTGCTTTCAACATCTTACCTTGTGATCAAAGTCCAACTTACTTGACACCTACCAAAACATTACCTGTCTTTTCACCCAGTTCTATTCCTGGATGTCTTGTTTATCTTCTTTGTTTCCAGTTCCATTCATGAATGTTGTCATTTACCTGTCTTCTTTCTTTCCAGTACCATTCCTGGATATTGTCATTTCCCTGTGCATCTATTGCTGTTGTTAGATGTCTGTCTTCTTCCACTCCAGTGCTATTCCTGGATCTTTATTTTCTTTCCCTCCAATGCCATTCCAGGATGTCCGTCTCTTTTGATCTCCAGTACCATTCATGGATATTTTTATTCTTCTTGTTTCTCCCAATGCTCTTCCTGGAAGTTTTTCATCTCTTCTATAATCCCCAATAGATTTTCTTGGATATCTTTCAGTGCCATTCCTGAAAGTTTTATCTGTTCATTCAGTGCCATTCCTGAATGAGTTTTATCCTTTGCATTCAGTGCCATTCTTAGATGTCTTTCTCACTATCATTCAATGCCATTCTTGAATGTAGTGATTTACCTTTACCTTTCAGTGCCATTCCTGAAAGTTTTATCTATTCATTTAGTGCCATTCCTGAATGAGTTTTCTCCTTTTCATTCAGTGCCATTCCTGAATGAGTTTTCTCCTTTGCATTCAGTGCCATTCCTGGATGACTTTCTCACTATCATTCAATGCCATTCTTGAATGTACTGATTTACCTTTACCTTTCAGTGCCATTCCTGAAAGCTATTTCTCATTACCATTCAGTGCCATTCCTGAATGTAGTGATTTACCTTTACCTTTCAGTGCCATTCCTGAAAGTCCCTGCTCACTTAATTCAATGCCAGTCTTGGATATTATGAACTCTTTTTATCCAATGCCATTCTTGGATGCTTATGATATATATTTCTAGAACTTTTCTCGCTTCATTCAATGCCATTCTTGGATGTTGTGATTTCTTCTGTTCAATGCCGTTCTTGGACACCTTTTCCCCAGCCAAGTCCAATGCTATTCTTGGATATCTATTATGTTTAACCTTGCCATCCAATGCCATTCTTGGATGTCCCCAGTGAAGTTTTTCAAATGGAATTTTGTTTATATCCAATGCTATTCTTGGATGACTCTGATTTTTGTTGTTGCCCCATTCAATGCCATTCTTGAATGTTGTAGTTCCTTTTATCCAATGCCATTCTTGGATATCTTATCCCCAATATAGTGTTTTTCACCTCCATCCAATGCTATTCTTGGATGATGCTGTAGTTTTTGCCAGAAACTTTCTTGCTATTGTCCAATGCCATTCTTGGACATCTTTTGACATACCTTTTGTCTCGTTCGTAGTTTCTTTCCAATGCTATTCTTGGATGTCACTACTCGTCTTCTCAGGGTCTTGTCCCTCTCTTTCCAACTATTGATGGATACTTCTTGTCACCTTGACAGATCTCCAGAATTGGCTTGTGTTCCCCAGCGTGTCTTTTATCGTCATCTCTCTCAATGTACCGTAAAACTTTTGTTTCAAGTTTCCTCACAGTCTGTTTCATCCTTTGCATTCATATCATCTTGTGGCATCTTAGGGCTAAATAATATAGCTTTTTGTATTTAAGCATCTTCATATCTCCCGATAGAAGAGACTTAAATAGGGGCAGCTGTAAGACCCTAATTTTTGACCCCTAAGATTCCACATATCATTCACATTTTTATTTGTATCTCATATCACAAACAAGATCACACATTGATTCCCTTATCCCTCTCATCTTTGGGTTTATGCCTTGCAGGGTTTACTGATCATCTGTGTGATTTCTTATTCACTTTATTGCTTTATTTGTTTATATTTTACTAACCTTAACCAAAACCCAATTTTTTTTTTGTTTTCTTTCACTAACATTTTTTAGGGGAAGAACAGGTAAAACATGCCAAAATAACAGTCTCATAGCTCGAATGAATTTTATCTGAGAAAAGTCAAAGTTGATCCGCAATCATGTTAAATTTATCTGGTCAAGGATTCCCCCAAGTTTTAATTGATTATTATTCAAGAGACTCCAAGGTTCATGTGTTTATTTCCATGTTTTCTTTGACGAGCAAAAGAATCAAGCCGAACCACAGCAGTGCATTCAAAAAGAGTTTTTTTTTTCAAATTTGCACTAACTAACCGGTTAGCAGATATGTTGTAACCGATTACTCTCGTGAAAATTTGAAAAAATTCAGTAAATTCAAATTCAGCAATTTTGCACCAATCTCAGCCCTTGATCACTTTTGGAATATCCTAAACCATCTCATTTTAATTCCCCTACATCATTTTGATCATTTCCTACCATGCACCTTCACTAATCACCACTCTTTTATGAATTTCCCTCCAAATTCAAATTCCAAGCCTAATTTTCATTTTCAAACCGAATTCCAAACCACCAATTTTTCCAGGCCTAAACTCTATAAATAGAGGCCTCATTTCATTCATTTCACAAGCTTTTGAGAGCCAAATTCACCTTGCTAAAATTTCTCTTGAATCTCTTGATAACCAACAAACCTCTTGCAAATTCTCTCCCCAACCACAAATTTTACTAAAGCTCACATTTCTTCTTTTGAAAGTTAACAAGAATTCACATTGAATCTTGTACAACTTTGAGCTAAACCTTCATCCAAACTTGTTTTCTTCATCAATTCTCATAGATCAAGGCTTTGGTGTTTGGATCTTGGAGTAATTTGAAGGAATTTTCAGATTTGAAGTGGTAATTCATCTCTCACCATTGTTGAAGCTTCACCTTCATCTTCCATAATGTAGATCTTTGGAGATCTTTGTTACTGGATCCTTTGGATCTTGTAATTGTGTTTAATTGCTGGTTTTTGCTGTTATTTTACTTTAAATTTCATGCAATTTCAGTTCCATGATCACAAGGTGTTTGTAAAAAAGTTTTGAAAGTGGATCATGCTTTTGCACAATTTTCTGCATTCTGGTGCAGAGTAACCGGTTAGCAGATATGCAGTAACCGGTTACTCTGTGTTAATTTTGAAAAAACTGCGCTTATTTTGAACTAAGTAACTGGTTAGGAGATATGCAGTAACCGGTTACTCTGAGTCTGAATGCAATTTTTGCCTTGTTTTTGGGACTGTTTTGGTTCATTTTCCATTTTCTTCCCTTTTCCTTTGTCTGTAGCCTTAGATCACATTATTTTGTGGTTTAATTAGGCTTTCTCTTCATCTATTTCTCTTTTCTTTTGATCGATGAAAGTTTTATGGATCATAGAATTCCTTTGTTGAATTTTGATCAAGACTAGATCGTTACCTTCTTTTCTTTTCGTGCGGTATTGCTTTCGGATGACGATCTACATATCGTTCATCTAGCATGCATTAGCATAAAGATCTATTGACCGACCTCATTGTAGGGTAATTACTCTGTAAATTACTCAGCGATTGCTTAACATAGCGCAACATATGTCCCGTATCGGAAAACTTTCTAAAATTATTGATTATTTGTCTTTTGGTTCAACACTTATGAGACTTGTTGTTAGGAGGCTTTGGTCTTATCAATCCTCTAATGAGTTCTCATTAACCTTGACCTAAGTGCAATTATTCAATTATTATTGATCACTTACTCTAACAACTAAGAACTAATCACTAACTTCTAACTTTTACTTTTACAATTCCTTCTCGCTCCCTATCTCTCTTTTACTTTTATGCTCCATTATTATCATTTCATATCTTGTTTATGCTTCCACAATTTTTCCTTTGTCCGTTGGACACATGTTTATGCTTATGCCTTTTTCTCTTTGTCCACTTGGACCAAAAACATTAATAAAGGCCAAAACCTCTAAAAAACCTGTGTTTCTAATCTTGGACTATGGTTACTATCCTATGCAATGCACATGGAGTTTTGCACCTAGATCTTGGACATCCAATGCAATTCTTGGAACCTTGGACTTAGAACTAGGACCTTCTCCCTTTGCTTTGGAATTATGGTTCAAAGACTATGGAGCTTGCTTGTGTGCTTAGGCTATTCTTATCCTTAGCTTTTACTTTATGCTTTAGGATAGCCACTTCTTCTCCTCCTCATTCTTCAATTTTCAAAACTCTCTCCCTTTCTTAAAACCTTCTTGATTTCAAACTATCACCTCTTTAATAATCAAACCTTGACTTTGTCAAGTGATTTTACTCTTTTCTTTTCATTTCTTAACAAATGCTAAACTACATAAGCATGTTGACACCTTTTTCAAAAGACTTAAAAAACATCAAACTCATCACTCTCTTTTTGTGCCCTTATGCACTTTTTCCTTTAACTTTTTCAAAAGTTTAGACATGATTCATTTCTTTAATTGGGATTATTCGCTTGGAAATAATGACTTGTCTTTACATTTAAAACCAACCAAAACCAACAAATTTCATTCTTTGTACCACGAACTACGAGGTTTTGATCCTACATTGCACTTCGTGGGTACGTAGGCATGAGGCGATAAGTCTCTCCAAACACAAAAATCTTAAAAAAAATTTCTCTTCTCATCTCCTCAATCACTTTTCAAGCAAACATTTTCAGACAAAAAACGTAGATATTTCAAAGGGTTCCTATAGAGTACTATAGACGGTTTGGGTGCTAACACCTTCCCATTGCGTAACCAACCCCCCTTACCCAGTCTCTCTTCACTTGTTCTTGTTGTAGAGCTTGTGTATGTTTTGTTCGCTCTTTTTCCTTTCCTTTTTGGATAAAATAAAAGTGCGATGACGACTCTTGCTTTTTGAGTTAAGTTAATCAATAACTTACACTCACGATTTTGCCGCTACATTACCCTACCGACTCCCACATCATACGGCTGCTATGATAACTCTGCCAACTTTTCTATACTTCTTCCCAATCATCCGGGCTCATACTCTTAGGGTTTCAATACCTCTCATAGTCACATCCTGGCTACCCGGTCGTCCAATACCCTTCGCTCATAAAGTTGTCACTGTACTAATCTCTCCGAGGGTACATCTTAGGATAGTGCTTCCAACATCTCCAGACAACCACAATACCACAAATCCTACTTAATATCTTAAACATCCTTCTTTGGAATTCCACGACACTCCAAAACTGGGCGCGTATTGACTTTACTGAGACTGACATTTCTTCACTTCTGAGGATCTACCGTTACTCCTCTAAATACCTCACATGGAGCTAATCCAAGGTATACTTCATCTATTCTAACACTGATCCCCAATGTTAAAGAACAGTCACACAACGTGCTGGTCGGGATATGATTACACATAACAATCCATCTTGGACACTACGCATAAAGGTTCACTAACTCCAACGGAACAAGAAGCATCTACGATGTTGAATCTAAAATTCTCACACGGCCCCAACCACCCAAGGTCTCCTTGTAAGTGTAGCATTAGAATCTAATCCATCTCATTATCGCCCGCTCGCATAATCCTCAATCATCAAGCACGACCTATAGATCCTTATTCCACATGCCTTATGAGAATTCAGATCCGCATCTTACTAGTACCAATTCAGAATTCTACAGTGAGATCGGAACCAACGTTATCCCATATCCAACAGGGAAGGATAACTCACCCATCCCATGCACAATAGCGATACTGCAGCATTATACATGTCTGGTAGTACTAGCATGATGGTCCAACTCCGATGCCACGTACACAAGTGAACTACTCGGTATCGTATAACGACTCCCACACGTATCCTTTAGTCACGACATATGGATAACTGAACAGGTTTCCACATTGATCACCGCCTTTCAAGTCCTTCCAGTCTCACTCCTTATAAGGCTAAAACCTAAAGGTACACCACATTTAAGGTTTAATTCCTTTGAACACAACAAGATAAATATGAATATAAGAATCCAGTTCAATTTTCTATACCAAGTGTGTACTCACCCACACAGGGCACGCACGAGAGATTCATATGACAATTCCACCAGATAGGGATACTACGGTTCTAAACAATTGTCACAGAATGTGGTTAATCTGCTGATGCTTTAGATAGCCACTAGTTCCATTCACCTAATTACCTAACACCTAGCATCATTCTATGGCCTCACTCAGGATTAGATGAATCATAACTAGCAGGAAACCTGGCTTACTGCACTCTGCGTATCCATCCACTCCGCTAACGTCTAATGCAGTTCTAAGACTTGGGCATGTCAGAATAATCAAGGAGATACAATATTCCTTTCCACCAACTGGGTACAGAAGAATTCTTGAACGGAAGAACCACAACCTTCACAAGTACTTCTGATCCTTCCCCGGGTCACTTCCCATTGATTTGAGTATACCAGAATAGGGCCAGGGTCTAGCACTTCATCAGTATCAAACATGTGTCCTAAAAGGTGTTGTAACGCCTACTTCCCACTAATTAGAGAAACTTAAGAAGGTTCGGTCTCTCTGACTACACCTCCTAGAAGTTTCTTCATCCAACAGGTTCCCAAGTTACGTCCGTCACAGGCAACCACAATTAAATAGTGAATACTACTGACTTCAAGCTCATCAACTCCGTAGAATCCCTTGCTGCTCCATCACAATTTTCCATTTGGATCTCCTCAGCTATAAGAATCTTACAACATGTTCACTTCGTTCAGTCGATGTCTTCGAATTTCCAATTGTCTTACTCTTACCATGAAAGTTGGGGTTGTCAACTATTCCGCGTCAAACACTTCATTCATGCCTGACACTCCCAATATTCCCTTACTTAGCCGGCTTCTACTACTTTAGCTCAAGTCGTTTCGGATCTTACGCATCCTCGTGGTGGCTCCGCCGTGATCCTATCCATCACGTACACAGTCAGTGAGTTGATCAGGCTCATCAACTGAATACTATGATGGTAGAAATCAGGCTAGCAACACACACATATGAGGGAGAAGAGAATTGCTAGTAATGTTTCATGGCAAAGCCGAGAATCGACCTGCTCTGATACCAACTGTAACACCCCACACATATATGCCTAGGATAATATGCATGTATTATTATCAAAGGTATGTGAAATATCATATATAAGTAGGGGAACTGGATAAGTATTAGTACAAGATACAAAAGCCAAACATATCATGGCCAAAAGATACAATCCCAAAGTGTACTAATACATAATCCAAAATACATAAGCTGAAAGATCCAAAAGGAAATCGCATAACATAGCCAAGAAACATCGCAACCACGCTAAGCCATCTTACCTTTTCCTTTGTCCTGCCTCGAACAACTTGAAAAATTATAATTGGAATGGGGTGAGATTACTAAATCTCAGTGAGTCCCCCTATCCTAGGGGTTCACTCGGTTCTACAGGGTGCATACAATATAACGAATCCACCATGGATCCGGGGTTTTCTCACAGTCTGGTGCAAATACACAACAATGGGCAATATCTTCATTAGTAGTACCTTGACTCACCAATGAGGTAACAAGGAATTCACAATTAATCACAAACTAGTATGCAGACCCGTACCCGTGTACGAGGAATCCAGAAGTAAGTTCTACCTATCTACCTAGGTTACACAATCACACCCTCGGTGGGTTATCTCTTGTGTCTAATCGTCAAAAGACTTGCACATTCACACCGCAAGGTGAGTCAGATGGATCCTACGTGGCATCCCATCCGTGATGAGTTTATCTGAAGTGACATTGCCTATGTGGCGTCACAAACCCACCAATCACCCATACGCAGATGTGTTAACGGCTAGTGCAAATACGCCATAATGACTACACAAGCTCACCGGGCGATAGCCTAGTGATATTGCCTACGTGACATCACTAGAGGTGAGTTTATCTGAAGTGATATTGCCTACATGGCATCACGACCCCACCATACCAAGCACGCTGAGGTTTATCTGCCGTGGAAACGCCTTTTTCAGACCCACTTAGCGCCTCGCAATGGTAGCTCAGGTGTGTATGACGTACCGAGATCACACAGTAGGGTACCGACTAGAGATCACATAGCAATAGTCGTTGTCGTAGTAATTTACCACCTAGTAGCATAGGCCTACTTCGATTCAAGCATACATCATAATCACATGGACATCAAGCCACACAGGCAAACACCTCCAAACGTTCAACCGGAACGAACGGGATCAACCATCAGATGATCACCTCATAGCACATCCAACATAGTACAATTCATTAGGCGTTACAACAATTGCATAAGTGATCATAACCAGGTAATTTGTCAACATAATGCATTTATTAAGCATACACACATACATGTAGCATAAGTGATCATATTAAGCCATGAGTCAATCCAATATACATCACATTAATCACATATGCAATGTTCATATCATGTCATACATATTAGCACATCACTAGTGCCCTTACTCATGGGCCTAAGATCATTCCATAACAATTACTCATCCATAATCTTAACACAAACATGATTCCTTCTAATCCTTATGAGATACATATTAGTGTATCATATTTAACCTATTCACTATTGGGTTATACTTAGGCTTCTACCTCACTATCATTTATAGAATTTAAGTAGCTTCCCAACGCTTCGAACGGGGACCAAAACAGACTTACGGTTCAAAAGATACGCTTTTTTTAATTCCTGAATTTCCACACAACAGTGGTACCGGTTACTCAAAAATGGGTAACCGGTTACTTGCTCGAAAACAGTCCAGAAACGTGATTTTTCCAAGGGTAACCGGTTACACTCAGTAGGGTAACCGGTTACTACTGTAACAGGGCCAAAAATCTCATTTTTCTTCATCCAAAACACTACCAATCCATACCCCATCAACCCATACATGTAATAACGATTTAAGGCATGTATTATCATCATAAGAACACATTTAGACATGTTATAATGATCCAATACATATATTATCATCATGGGAACACAATCGCATCAATTAATTAAACATGCAAACATTTCATCTCACCCAAACATGCATTTATTCCCAATTCTCCTACCCCAAGTTCTAACTATGGGACTCACCTCAAGCTTGAAGATTCTGAGTTGAAGAGGTGAAGAGGATGGTAATGGTGCCTTTAAGGTCATCTCTTGGTCAAAATTCCACTTCCATGATCATCAAACCCGTAGCTCCTCTTATACCCATTTCCAGCAAGAATTGCTCAACTTCAAACACATTTATCTCCTTCAATATAGGCATGCAAGCAACTAAATCTATATGCATACTGAAGGGAATTTCGTGCTCTTTCTAAAAAGTCCAGAATCGCTTCAATCGGAGTTACGAGTGAAAATTTATTACCTGTTTTGTGAAGACTATACCAAGAGTTTGAAAATGGAACATGAAGATGATGAATATGAACCCCTCCTCTTCTCTCTTGCTCTATGCTCCTTCATTCTTCTCCTTAAAATCTGATTTGGAAAGATAAGTAACTTGCACATCCAAACAAGCCTTATGTCACTTGTTTAACATGAAATGATCAAGATGCCCCTTAACTAAGTAATATATACAAGTTTGCCATTTAGTTAGTTTCTAACCAAATACTTGGATTCTAACTAACTCCTCATGATATCCCATTATTCTCCTTTAATGCCATTAGATTTGGACATTAGAGATTTATCTCTTAATATTTCACACTCATGCTTAGACAAATATGGGATATTACAGGGGCAAAGTGAGGGAATCTGGGTATTACGAGGGGGGTTTAAAAAAATATTTTACAGGGGGTTAAAGCGAAACTCGCTAACATTAGAGGGGGTGTTGTATATTTAACTCTTGTTTTTATGATCATTGATATTCTCTTATAGATTGTTTGTAGACATTAATTTGTAATTGATTATATATTGTTTATAGACATTTAATAACATTAGTTTAAGATACAAGACTTATAAGTACAACAAAGTTGTTCTATATAATAGTACTAATTATATTTTAATTTGTTTTGACTTAAGAATGTTGCCATTGTTTTTGTTTTTACTAAACCTTGTACAAATTTGTATGTAGATGAAATTGTAATCTAGATGAAATTGTCCTCTTTGTTGCTCATGGATAAATCCATTCTTGTGTTTGGATAGTTTTACTGGTGTTGTCTGATATTGAAAAGTATTCATATTTTGATGTTGATGTGAACTTAGAATGTTAATCACAATTTGTTGCAAATTTGCAATTGTTCAAATTTGTTGAAATGTATTCTTTTTTTTTTACTTTTTAGTGTCTTTGTTTAAAATATTAATTCCTGATAGACCAGAGTTCGTTTTCATCTATGCAAAC
The DNA here is from genome assembly GCA_022829125.1 of Lathyrus tuberosus. Lineage (NCBI taxonomy): Eukaryota > Viridiplantae > Streptophyta > Magnoliopsida > Fabales > Fabaceae > Lathyrus > Lathyrus tuberosus. The sequence goes on from JALAZF010000661.1 coordinate 2,165,251, forward strand.
TCCAAAGGCCAATGTGGTTGTGGTGAGTCTTTCATGACAACACCAAGTACTGGAGCTGCCAAGTAAGGAAATGGTTGAAATTGTCATTCTACTGGTATTGATCCTCACTTATGAGTTACATGCAGAATGGTTTGTACATTGAAGCTGTTAAGTTTGTGTATCAAATGAAAGTTGTTGGAGTGCAACCACATGAATCACTGCTTGATAAAGGTTGGCCTTCGTGTTTAACTCATGAACCTGCTTCGAATTCCAGAGCTATGGATATTCAGTTTCCTTCTACACGTCCACCACTTTTACCTCCCAAGAGTTAGTTTTTGACATTCCTAATTAGGTCATTAACAGATACCTAATTTGTTTTTTTGTTTACTTATGATAATGATTTCAAAGTGGTTAATGTAGTTATTAATATTTATTGATAATTTAATCTTCATTTAAATTATTTATTTGTGTTTCTCTTGTGTGTTCGTTGTTACCTACTATTTATTTAATTATTAATTTTTGAAACGTTAATCGTGATCAGGAGTTTATAAAAACAATGGATACTTGATGGTCTCATGCAATGGAGGACTGAAGCAAATGAGAGAAACTATGAGTTGTTTACACAATGTGTTTTTTAATCGTGACTGAATTATGAATTTAGTCCTTAAATTTTAGGGACTTAACAATTTAATCTGAAATTAACCCATTCGGAATCATCTTAAAATTTTTTAAAACCCCTCCTTGATCCTGATGCTTTTTTTTATTAGTGACTGAGTTATGATTTTAGTCCTTAAATTTTAGGGACTTGACAATTTGATCTGAAATTAACCCATTTGGAATCATCTTGAAATTAAAAGCCCTCCTTGATCCTGATGCTATTTTTAAGTTGGTCATTTTTTGTTCTAAACTAACATACATACAATGTGGTGCTGAATCATGTGCTTTTTATTTTTAGTCAGTGTTTTTGTAATTGTTTGGCCAAAGATGCAACTAAGTTATCTTGTATTTTTTCTGTTTTCTTTTCTGATTATTTATTTTAACTGCAGATTTATGATATGGTTGCCATTTCTAGATATTTAAATGCCACACTTATATTTCTTGAACTTGATAAAACATCCTTTTGGGCTGATCCCATGTGAGTCTCTGATTCTATTTCCATATGTTTTGGTGACAACCATATTAATGTTGCTTTGGTTAGAGGATTTCTGCCCCCTCATCACACAGTCTATTTATTGTTTTTCTATTGCAGTGAATTTCAAGACATATTTGACACAAATCATTATATCACATCCACAGGTCAATTATTTTTGGAGCTAAAACATGCTTTATCCTAAAGGACGATTGGCTAGCTTGTGATTATATCTTTCATACTATGTGCCTTGATTACATTGTTGTCTGTCTCTCCTTTGCTAATTTAAAGGAAATGGCTTTTTCATTTTTATGTGTGTATATATTCTACCCTTCATACAAAAGCACAAAGGTGTCCATTTAAATAGAACGAATGCTCGACTTGCCAATAACGGTCAACCTCTAGAGATTCAGAAGTTGCGTTGCAGAGTTAATTTTAGTGCTTTGAAATTTACTCCTCAGATAGAGGAGTTAGGGAGAAAAAATGGTCCATTTCTAGTACATCATTTGAGGACAAGAATGAGGCGATAATTAACCTGCATGATTCACCTATTTTAAAAGCTTAATTTTTTTCAATCACTGTGTGTCATACCCCAAATTTTACCCTCAGATTCGTTGGCCTTTGCCATATCATTTTAAGTTGGCCGTTTCTGCATTTAACAGTTTTTAGTCCATTCACTACTAGAAAATTCGTTTTTAGTGACCAATTTAGTGACTGAAAAATTTCGGTCACTCTAGCCGCCGAATTAGCCACTAAACTTTGACATCATGTTAATAAAACTTTTGAAGTCGCTAAATCGGTCACCAAATAAAGTTAGTCACCGAATTAGTGACAACAATTTTGTGACCGAAATATTTAGTCACAAAATATATTTTTGTTACCAAATTAATTTATTAAAAAAATTCAGTGATCGAAATTTCGGTCACTAATAATTTTGTGGTTTTATTTTTTTATTTAATATTTCTCTCCTAATTTTCTCTTCTTTTTAAATATTTTAAGTTCATCCTAATTTTAAGTTTTTAATCAAAATTTCACATTTTTATTTTTATAAAAAATAAATAATATATTTACATAAAAAATTGATAAACATAAATTTATTAATTTAAATGAAATTATAATAATTTAAATATATTCTAATAATATATACCAGTTTAAATATAAAATTGACAATTGTTATGATGTGTCTTAGGGGTAACGCGTGTACTATACAACCCAAGGTCACGGGTTCGATTCTTGTATGTGGCAATTATTTTTGTTTTACTTTAATTTCTTTAACACAGTAAAAATGGTGGCTAAATCGGTCACTAATTCGGTCTCGATTTTGGTTACTAAAATTTGGTCCCTGAATACGTTGCTAAAGGTTAGCGACTAGCACTTTTTCAACCGAAAATTTGTAGTCACTTTATTGGCCGCTATACGTTATAGTAACCGATTTTAAAGCTTTTTCGGTCTCTAATTCGGTCACTAAACGCGCAGTTTTTAGTTGTGATTAGTCAATAATTGCGTTTGTTCTGTTTAATTTGTCACTTACTTTTGTTCTTTTATTACTTTTAGTTGTTAGTTCAGTTTGAAATTGATTTCTCTTTTCTTGTTGATATATCTTTCTTTTTTGCTAATAGTCGTCAAATATTTACTAAATCTCATTTTTTTTAATTAATTATTGAAAAATTATTTCTTTTTTTGTTATCACTATTGTTATCATTATCATTATCTTTATTATTATTATTATTATTATTATTATTATTATTATTATTTATTTATGATTATTGTTATTTCATTTATTTACTATTACTTTTACTTTTATTTTTACTATTATTATTATTATTATTATTATTATTATTATTATTATTATTATTATTATTATTATTATTTTATTATATTTATCTTTGTTATTTATGTTTATTATTTTATTATCTTATTAGTTATTATTAGTTGTTATTAGTAGTTATTATTATTATTATTATTATTATTATTATTATTATTATTATTATTATTTGTTAGTATTTATTATTATTAGTATTAGTTTTTTTATTATGATTCTATTTGTTTCTATTAGTGTTATGAGTCCAAGTCTTTTTTTAAAGCCAATATCATTATCCCAAGAGGGTTTATTGCTAAGAGTCTGACTTCAAAGCCAAAGCCTTTGACCAACATAACCTTTTTGCCTCAAGTTTCGATCAAGCCCCTGCTACCAAAGTCGTACGATCATCCTTTTTCACCAAAACAAACCTCTGCATCCTGTGTTTTTTCTGCGCTACAAAACCAAAACCAGCCCATGACAAAGCCAAATTCAAACCTCCCTACACAACCTGAGCATGCTAAGACAAACAAGACTCTCTGCACAACGCTAACCTGCCAGTGAAGACAAATTCAACAGCAACAATACATCACAACCTGAATTGGAAAACAATGTCTCATAAGATAACAAGACAAAATTCAAAAGTGGAGGAAGCAAGTTTTTGGCTTGACTTTAAAAGAAAAACTTACTGATTTCAAAACGATTCATTACCATTCTGCTTTGGACTCTCTCTCTGCTTGAACAAAAACATCACTCACCAAAAAAATTACTCACATCATCAAACTGAACAACCCACCTCAATTCATTTCCTCCTATTAACCACCTTCCAGTGGCAGAGCCAGAAATTTTTTGAAGCCTGAGCAAAAATTTGAAGACCGCAAATTCAACAAGTGTATGTATTATATAAATATAGAACCGAAAGTAAAACTTGAACTCACAGATTGGTATCTTGAACAAGATAGCTACAATGTACAAATAAAAACTTCTTTCATGGGTGCTACTTTATGATGCATCCAACACATCATACAAATAGAAAAACACGACCATGACAGATACCATAAATTTAAATTTTCTCAAACAATCAAAAGGTTAACTATATGTACAAAGTACCTAGGTTTTGGCTCTGATGGTACTAGCTGATCACTCAGAACACGATCTATTGCCAAGCTCAAGTCTCTTTGTATTTAAATAAATATATTAAATCAAAAGGTTATGATACCTTCAAGAGATTAAAAATGTTGAATGTTAATTCAGCTATAAGAAACTAACCTTTCAGTTACTGGTATGTCACTCTTACTTGGCCTTGAATCATCAAAGTAACCATGATAAACCAGCTCAAACGAAATTCAACCATCCTATTACTATTTGATTAATTTATAGAAAATACAACATTTTACTAAAATGGAGTTTAATAAAACCATCACTATTTACAGTAAAATATGGCGGTTTATAAACTGACGTAATGTTAATAGAAAAATGACGGGTTTTACCGCCTTTATTTTGACACGTCTGTTGCTTTACGGTGATTTTTGTTTTTATTGTTTTTGTAAATCGAATATTTCTGTTTATAGTTGTGGAAATTGATCTATTAAATTGTATAGAGTCCTAATATATTTTTTATATTATTTGAGAATAAAATTTATTCTTTTCTTCTTATTTTTTACAACACTTTACATATTTTTTAAATTTTAATAGTTGCTACTTTTATGTTAATATTTATTTCTCCTAAGTATTCATTATTTTAATTCTTGCACTTTTTGTAATGTAGTCAAATCTAAATATTATAATATAAAAAATTGGTGTAATGTAAATTTAATTTCATAAAAAGGTAAAAAAAAATCATGTTTTTATTTGTGAAAAATGTTTAATGTGGCAGTTAAAACTGCCATTATCAACGACAAAAAACGGTCACTTTCTTCTTTGTGGTTTAAACCTATTTTTTTTTTCCGTTAATTGTGGCGGTTTAAACCGCCATAATAGCACTTTTTAACCGACGCAATTTTCATTTTTTTTAGTGAAAAGAAAGAAAAGTTTTGTGCCAGAGCCTGGTCACATGCCCAGCCTGGCCGGACCTTAAAACTACCCGTGCCACCTTCCATAACAACATACTTCCCCTTGTTTTGAGGTCACAAACGTCTTCCATCTTCCACTGATTCAGTAACACCACTACCTGTTTCATCTTTTCCAAAACAACATAATAGCTTCACTCAAACACCCTTTTCCGGTCGAACTCACTGCCGAAAATTTCCACTACTTTGCGTAACACCGACCATCATCGTCATCGTTGTTATCCCAACTTTCCTCCATCTTAAGCAAACCACCATACTAACCTCGCTCTTCACTGCAACACGGATACCACTCGCTGCCTCAACCGCCACCATTTTTCGTTGCTGCGAAGAATAGAGGAAGTAGGAGAAGAAGCGAAACGCCGCGCCGTTGAAACTGAGAGTAAGAGAAAAGAGATTGGGAGAAGAGAAACGAAGGAGAGAATCAAGCTGAAACCTTACTCGCAAAGCATTCACTCAAAAGAAGAGGAAGTTGCATACTCAGAAGGAAAAAGGAACAACGTACCTTAGTGTTAATACATACATTCATTTGCTGGTATAATCTTCTTCTCCTTCGCCAATAATCCTTGTTTTGTTGATCTTTGTTGTTTACGGTTTGTAGTGTTGAATTTCAATTTGTTTCAGAGAGAGAAGTTAGGAGGATGGGGGAGTCCGTGTGATTCTTTTTCATTTCCGTATTGTTGGTTTTTTAAATGCTTTCATTGATACTGTTTTAATAATATTAATTGACATATGATCCACTTGCTGTTTTTCAATGACATAGGGTTTTGTGTTACGTTTTTTCTTTTCCTTGCCTGTTGACCAATGGATATGCGGCTAGGTTTTCCCTTCATTACTCAATATCACATTTTGGGCTTGGAGACCAAATTGGGTCCGACCCAGGCCCACGAAAATCCTCATCAGCACCCTTTTTTTTTGTAGCACCACAAGTTTAAGTTTTTGTTGTGATGTTTTAACGGGCTCATAAGCCCATAAGTTCTTTTTAAATTTAATTTTATTGTTTATTTTGTTAAACATCTTTGTTAATTAATTATTTTCAGTTAATCACTTTATTAATCATATCTTTGTTTTTCTTTTTAAGTTTTAAATTAGAAATTTAGTTTAGTTAGGATTTTAGCTTATTATTTAGTTAATTTTAGTTTTTATAAATTAGATTTTGATTTGGTTAATTAATTTTAATTAGAGTTAGGATTAGTTATTTAGTTTAAGTTAGAACTTAATCAAGTAGTTTTTTTATTGAGTTAGTTTAATTATGTAATTACACTTTAAGGAGATTTTGATTTATTTTGAATTTTAGTTTAACTTAGATTTTTACCTTTAATTTAATCTTGACATTTTGTTTCTTAATATTCATTTTTAATTTAGTTCTTGTTGCATTTGCTGTATATATTGCTGTTCATTTTACTCCTGATACCCGAGGTTTCCCCTCCTTGTTCCTCTGTTTCTTATACCTCATTCCAAATGAAAGGATCCTCCCTCGTTGACTGCCATGTCATTTAGGACAACCTTGTCCATCATTCCCTTATCTCATGCCACTGCGCGATCGATACTTGCCTTCCTTTTTAACCTAACCTTAGGTTTAGAGTCGCCGTGCTCTGTTTAGGTGTTCCGTCGTGGACACTTCTTTCCCTTTTCTAACCTAGCCTTAGGTTTGGAGTCGCCGTACTCCATGTAGGTGTCTTGCCATAGACCCTACTTTCCCTTGGAACCTTGACCGCAGTCAAGAGTTCCTCACCCCCGTTGAGGGGAGCTACGGACGCTTTGATTTCTCAAGTTCATCTTGAGAATACGTAGGCATAGGATTGCGAGATCCTAGCGAGCCACCTTTTCTTTTTTCCACCTTTCTATTTCTCACTCTTTTACCCCGTAATGAGGAGAACTACGAATGCTCTAATTTCATTCCCGTCAGGATACGTAGGCATGATATGCAATGTCTTGGCGAGCATACTTAGTGTACATACCCCTAGGTCTTTACCCTTAGCATTTTTCCCTTAGTAAGCAAACATTAATATAACACAAATACTAACAAGAGGTTCCTGTAGAGTACTACAGATACTTAGGATGCTAACACCTTCCCTAGGTATAATCAACCCCCGAACCTTAGATCTCTAGTTATGTTGTTACATAACGCCCTTAGGGTTTTTGCGATCTTTACCCTTTCCTTTGGATAAATCAAAACTCAGTGGTAAAATTCATTGATTTGTGATTCAAGTTAACTAATAGCTTGATATCTGATTCTCACTGCAACAGAAATGGTAAGCTTAACCCTCTTAGGGGATGTCCCCAGTGAAGTCGTTATTTCTGTTGCGGTGAGAATTGGATATCAAGCTATTAATTAACTTGAATCACAAATCAATGAAGTTCCCCACCGAGCTTTGATTTATCCAAAGGAAAAGGTAAAGATCACAAAAGCCCTAAGGGCGCTATGTAACAACACAGCTAGAGATCTAAGGTTCGGGGGTTGGTTATACCTAGGGAAGGTGTTAGCATCCTAAATATCTGTAGTACTCTACAGGAGCCCACCTTGTTTGTATTTGTGTTATTTTACATGCTTGCTTGCTTGTATATATGTACATATTTATATCTATATATATATATATATATATATGTTGTGCTAGGGTTTTTCTGTGTGCAGGGTTGTTACCTTGAGTGGTGAGTTAAGTCCTAACCCGGACTTGAGAGCACACATAAAATAGGATTGTGGTGTAATCAATAGTTGGATGTTGGGAGTAGTCCTAACATGTCTAGTGTAACACCCATATATAATCACATACATCAAAGTATATAATTTATACATGAATCCAAGTCTTGGTACTCAAATACCATAAGTTCCTAGTTAACACATTGTATACATTACATGCCCAATAAAACATACAAAAAAAATCTATGGCATAATATATACAAGATGTTCCAATGCACTAAGAACTAGATCACAAGCGATCTCAAAATGAAACTCTACAAACGGAAGCCATGCCATCCCAAAAGCCAAGATAAATAAGGATAATCAAACGACCTTATCCTTACCCTTGGCGGAACCTGTAATATAATCAATAACATGGGGTGAGATATTAAATCCCAGTGAGTTCCCTATCTTATAGATTCTCTCGGCTTTACAAGGTTCTACCATTTCTAGCTCAAGTCAAGGGGAAGGGAAATGACCTTGAGTTCTCAATCTCACACTATATGGAAACATGTTCATGAGTTCACCAACTCAAAGTATCACTAATCGATAACCTTACCAAGGCATCCCCTTTTCCCGTCCACTTCTATGTCTAGAAGTCGACCCGAGTCATGGATCCTTGTAGTTACTTGGCATACGAAATGGATTCCGGATCATCGACCTATTAGCCGTGAACCATCACGTCTCATGGTCTGTTAACCATCGCAAGTCTCTTTACCATATAGGCTCCATTCGTACTACACGCGGGAATCAAACCTGCCAAGTAATTATGAAACTACAACTCAAGCGAAATGGTTACGATTACGTGATCTCACACACACAAACGTGATTGTATTCGACAATCACAAGGACACATTCTCCTTGAGGTCCTGTTTTCCTTTTCTCATAATCACAATGGTTCACACATGTTCCATACTAGTGTTTCACTCTCTCCTAGACCATTACTCGTCGAAGATGCACACCTAGGCATCAACGCATGAGCATCGCCATCTAGATTCTCTATCACAATCCTATTCACAACCTAGAATCATGTCATTAGGTTTGGGGTGAGGTTTCTCACCCTTCCTAATTCATTTTAAGCAAGTTATCACTCACTTTCTATTCACAGTAAGGGGCTAAATGTAGCACAATACGATAGTATAACAAAATTGCACATAGTAATTCAATTTGTAAAATTAATACATTCTCGGGTTTTCCTCTGATTATTTAATCGGGTAACAAAACCGATATTTTCCACTTTCATAGTGTAGATTATTTCCACAGCTTTCCGTCGGTACCAAGAACACCTCGATCGGAATCACGGTTTAAAAGTTATGAATTTTCAAAAATTATTTTTCATCAACCAATAGTGGTAACCGGTTACCTCAGAATGAGTAACCGGTTACTCAGTTCATTTTTCCCACAAAACTCAACTTTTCCTGCATGTAACCGGTTACTCAATAATGGGTAACCGGTTACCACTGAGTCAGAAATCAAAAACCTGTTATTTTCAGTATAAACACCAATGGAAACCCATCCAAACTCTTAGAAACATCAAAGCAAGCATATTAGGTTCAATATACACACAACCCGACTACATTACCTGACTATTTCCACATTTTTAACCGTTAGAAACATCGATTTCCTATTATTATTCACAATCCAACATTTCTAATCTAAACTCCAGCATTTCCTAAATTTCTAAAACTCAAGTTCTAACTAGAACCCACCTCTAAACAAGATGATAATGATGATTGAGATATGATTTGAAGAAGAAATGATGAATATCCAAGCTTTCTTCTTCTTCTAGGTTTCTTTCTCTTTTTCTCTTCTTGCTCATCCTTATCTCTATTTCTTCTATCTTTTTCCAAAATGAAGAGGAAAGGAAATGAAATGATATGTAGAGATATCATTTAGTTTGTAACACTAACTTGAATGTCCAATATATCTTTATAACACCAAATGCTAGCATCTCAGAGTCAGATAGTATTAATTTGATCTGCTCTGAGTTCATCAGTTACTTAAATTATCATTACTGATAATTTATTAGAGTACACCGGAACCTAGTTGATCAGAACTAATATTATCCAGAGCAAAATAAAAATACGGGGTATTACATCCTCCCCTCGTTAAATAGAAATTCGTCCTCGAATTTAAAGATTACCTGAAAAGGTGAGGGTAAGCATCTCGCAACTCTGATTCTAGTTCCCAAGTTGCATCACCCAGATGCGTCGCATCCCACTGAACCTTCTCTAGAGGAATCTCTTTATTCCTTAGTACCTTAGTTTCTCTTCCTGTGATACGACTTGGTTGAGGTTTAAACGTCAAATACGCTTCTATCTCAATTGTATCTAGTAGAATTAGCTGAAGAAGATATGGAATAAACTTCCGGAGTTGAGATACATGAAAAACATCGTGCATTTCAAACAGAGAAGGCGGTAAGGGTAATCTGTAAGCTACTTCACCAATCCTTTCTAAAATTTGATACGGTCCTACGTATCTCGGACTTAACTTTCGCCACTTAAACGGTCCTTTCAACCTCAATCTCAGAGTTACCTTCAAAAACACGTGATCACCTTCATCGAACTCTAAAGGTCTTCTACGGTTATCCGCATAACTCTTCTGACGATCTTGCACTTGTTTAACTCTGTCATAGATCATTCTAATCTTTTCCGTAGTCTCTTAGATAATCTTGGGTCCCAAAATTCTATCTTCGCCAACTTCCGCCCAACACAAAGGCGTCCTACATTTCCTTCCGTACAATGCTTCGTAAGGAGTCATACCAATACTTGCATGATAACTATTGTTGTACAAAAACTCAATCAACGGTAACAGTTCTATCCAATTTCCTCTACTTCCAAGCATACATGCCCTCAACATATCTTCCATCGTTTGTATCGTCCGTTCCATCTGACCATCCTTTTGAGGATGATTCGACATACTCAAACACAACCTTGTTCCCATAGCTTGTTGAAAAGCCCTCCAAAATCTTGAAGTAAATTTTGGATCTCTATCTGAAACAATACTAGAGGGAATACCATGCAACCTCACAATTTCCGAAATAAACAACCTTGCAAGATGACTTGCCTTGTAGGTAGTTTTTACGGCTAAGAAATGCGCAGACTTCGTCAACCGATCCACAATCATCCAAATAGAATCATAACCACCTTACGTACGGGGTCATCCAACTGCAAAGTCTATAGAAATACTATCCCACTTCCACACAGGAATTTCTAACGGTTGTAATAAGCCACCCGACCTTTGGTGCTCAATCTTTACTTGTTGGCATACTGCACACTCCGATACATACACAACAATATCTCTTTTCATACCGGACCACCAATAGTCCCTTTTTAAGTCTTGATACATCTTCGAAGAACCAGGATGTATAGTAAAAGCACCCTTATGCGCTTCCTCCAAAATTCTTCTTTTCAACACTGCATCATCCGAAACACAAATCCTTTGGTTAAACAGGATGATTCCATTAGTAGCTCGCACGAAACCTGGTTGAACTAACACTTCTTGTAACTTCTCATACAAATAGTGACGCCACACTTTCAATGTAAAAATAACCGCCGCCAATTCCAAATCATGCGTTGGATAATTCTTCTCGTGAACCTTTAATTGTCGAGAAGCATAAGCCACTATGTGACTATCTTGCATTAAAACACCTCCTAATCCCATCTTTGATGCATCACAAAATACCTCGTATGACTTGCTAGGATCAGGAATGATCAAAACAGGTGCAGTCGTCAATCTTTCCTTCAAACTCACAAAACTTTGTTCACAAGCCGAATCCCACTCATAAGGACAATCCTTTCGAGTAAGTTTGGTCATTGGTAAAGCCAATTGAGAAAAGCCTTTGATAAACCTTCTGTAATAACCTGCTAGTCCCAAGAAACTTCTAACTTCGGAATCATTCTTTGGTCTCTCCCAATTAATCACTGCTTTCACTTTTGATGGATCTACCGCCACACCTCCTTGAGATATGACATAACCGAGAAAACTAACCTCCGACATCCAAAACTCACACTTACTTAGCTTGGAAAAAAGTTGTCTCTCTTGTAAGATCGATAGGACGATTCTTAGATGCTCTCCGTGCTATTGAGAAGTACGAGAGTAAATAAGAATTTCATCAATAAAGATCACTACAAATTGGTCCAAATAAGGTTGAAATATCTGATTCATATAATCCATAAAAACTGCCGGAGCATTTGTCACACCGAAAGGCATTACTAAGAATTTATAATGACCATAACGGGTTCTAAACGCGATCTTTGATACATCTGAACTCTTCACACGGATCTGATGATAACCCGACTGTAAATTAATCTTCGAGAACATGCAGGCTCCTTTCAATTGATCTAACAGGTCGTCTATCCTAGGTAATGGGTATTTGTTCTTGATGGTGACTTTATTCAACTGTTGGTAATCAATACATAACCGCATTCCACCATCTTTCTTCTTTACTAACAACACTGGAGCTCCCCAGGGCCAAACACTGGGTTGAACAAAATGTTTAGCCATTAACTCTTCCAATTGATCCTTCAATTCTCTTAACTCAAGTGGTGTCATCCGATACGGAGAAACGAATACAGGAGCCGTTCCCGGTATCAGGTCAATAGAGAATTCCACTTCCCTTTCTGGAGGAAGAGAAGTGATATTCTCGGGGAAAACTTCGGAAAACTCGCAGACCTCAGTGATATTTAGAACTTGAAGGTCACTACTCTCCTCCTTAGTGAGAACCAAAAGAATAGATTTTTCCTTCTCAAACAAGAAATTTATTATTCCAACCATACCTTCTAAAATGGTAGTTAACACATCTTTCGGAGTAGCTTCAACAGATGGAATGATGATTAGATTTTCTTCACAACCAATAAATACCGAATTAGCAGAAAGCCAATCCATTCCCAAAACAACATCTACTTTCTTAAGCGGTAAACAAATCAGATCAATCTGAAAAACTCTTCCATCCATAGATAATACACAATTTTCACACATTAAAGGTGTTTCAACCGTCTCATCCATGGCAGTAGTAACCACCATAGGTGGAGACAACGAAATAGCTTGCAACCCAAGTCGCTTCACATATTTCATTGACACAAAAGAGTGTGTTGCTCCACAATCAAATAATACAAAACAAGGATTCCCATTAACGAAACATGTACCAGCAATCAAAGAGTTGTCACCCTTGGTCTTCCTTGCATCCAACGTATAAACTCGACCGGTACTCTTTCCTTGCATCTGGCTCCTACTCTGAGGATAATCTCTCGCCATATGACCCACTTTCTGACACTGGTAGCACCTCATTCCTTCAAAACCACATCTACCCTAATGATTCTTGCCCCAAGTATGACACATGGAAGGTACACTAGTCCTAGAATTCTGAACTTGCTTCCCTTTGAAAGCTTGTTGTCTAGGCCTAAACTGTTGATTTGATCTCCCACGACCATTCTGATTCGACTTACTCAAATCCCCCTTGCTTGAACTTTCTTCAGACTATTTTCAGCCACATAACATTGCCTTAGCAACTCAGCGTAAGTAGTGAACTCTCTTTGAGACACACTATGGGAAATCTCAGCTTTTAATCCAAAAATAAATTGGTCAACTTTCCACCTCTCATTCGGAGCATACATGGCTTGCCTAGAGTAAGCAGCCATGATCTCAAATTTTTCAGCATAAGCAGCCATAGTCAAACTACCTTGTCTCAACTGTTGGAAATCAAATTCTTTCTGGGTCCTCAAGGAACTAGGTAAATAATTCTCCATAAATGTAATCTTAAATTGCTCCCATACCCTAGGCACCTCTTGGATAGTCATTAGGGATGAGGCACTCTTCCACCACCTCATGGCAGGACCCTTCAACGAGTGAGAAGCGAACACCACATTGTTCTCTTCACTACAATGGACTATCAGGAAAATTCTCTCAATGCCAGTTATCCATTCATGAGCTTTCACAAGATCTAATGCACCATGAAATTATGGAGGATTCATGTGGATGAAATCCCAAAAACTTCCACCTACAGCATCTGGAACAACCACTGGAGGATTAAGACCCCCATTCATTTGTTGTACCATCTGTTGTATGAACTGGTTCTGCTGCTGCTGCATCTGTTGTAAAAACTGGGGCCATGGGACATACTCCTCGCCGCCTGGCGGATTCGTCCCAATAGGAGTAGTTATGGGTCTACCACGACTGCTTCTGCGTCCGTCAGCCATGTTCCTAAAGGTCATACAAATAGGATTAAGTTTATCAGGCTCAATGCCATAAATATAACACTTAAGACCAATGGCGACATAACACATATGAAACAGAAAGAAATACATATACTATTTCATGGCTAGGTCGAGGATACGACCTGCTCTGATACCAACTGTAACACCCATATATAATCACATACATCAAAGCATATAATTTATACATGAATCCAAGTCTTGGTACTGAAATACCATAAGTTCCTAGTTAACACATTGTATACATTACATGCCCAATACAACATACAAAAAAAATCTATGGCATAATATATACAAGATGTTCCAATGCACTAAGAACTAGATCAACAAGCGATCTCAAAATGAAACTCCACAAACAGAAGCCATGCCATCCCAAAAGCCAAGATAAATAAGGATAATCAAACGGCCTTATCCTTACCCTTCGCGGAATCTGTAATATAATCAACAACATGGGGTGAGATATTAAATCCTAGTGAGTTCCCTATCTTATAGATTCTCTCGGCTTTACAAGGTTCTACCATTCCTAGCTCAAGTCAAGGGGAAGGGAAATGACCTTGAGTTCTCAATCTCACACTATATGGAAACATGTTCATGAGTTCACCAACTCAAAATATCACAAATCGATAACCTTACCAAGGCATCCCCTTTTCCCGTCCGCTTCTACATCTAAAAGTCGACCCGAGTCATGGATCCTTGTAGTTACTTGGCATACGAAATGGATTCTGGATCATCGGCCTGTTAGCCATGAACCGCCACTTCTCATGGCCTGTTAACCATCACAAATCTCTTTACCATATAGGCTCCATTTGTACTACACGCGGGAATCAAACCTACCAAGTAATTATGCATACGTTTCAAAGGAGCTCGAGACTCATGAAACTGCAAATCAAGGGTGACAGTTACGATTACGTGATCTCACACACACAAACGTGATTGTATTCGACAATCACAAGGCCACATTCTCCTTGAGACCTCGTTTACCTTTTCTCATAATCACAATGGTTCACACATGTTCCATACTAGTGTTTCACTCTCTCCTAGACCATTACTCGTCGAAGATGCACACCTAGGCATCAACGCACGAGCATCGCCATCTAGATTCTCTATCACAATCCTATTCACAGCCTAGAATCATATCATTAGGTTTGGGGTAAGGTTTCTCACTCTTCCTAATTCATTTTAAGCATGTTATCACGCACTTTCTTTTCACAATAAGGGGTTAAATGTAGTACAATACGATAGTATAACAAAATTGTACATAGTAATTCAATTCGTAAAATTAATACATTCTCGGGTTTTCCTATGATTATTTAATCGGGTAACAAAACTGATATTTTCCACTTTCATAGTGTAGAATATTTCCACAGCTTTCTGTCGGTACCAAGAACACCTCGATCGGAATCACGGTTTAAAAGTTATGAATTTTCAAAAATTATTTTTCATCAACCAACAGTGGTAACCGGTTACCTCAGAATGAGTAACCGGTTACTCATTTGATTTTTCCCACAAAACTCAACTTTTCCTGCATGTAACCGGTTACTCAATAATGGGTAACCGGTTACCACTGAGTCAGAAATCAAAAACCTGCTATTTTCAGTATAAACACCAATGGAAACCCATCCAAACTCTTAGAAACATCAAAGCAAGCATATTAGGTTCATTATACACACAACCCGACTACATTACCCGACTATTTCCATGTTTTTAACCGTTAGAAACATCAATTTCGTATTATTATTTACAATCCAACATTTCTAACCTAAACTCTAGCATTTCCAAAATTTCTAAAACTCAAGTTCTAACTAGAACCCACCTCTAAACAAGACGATGATGAAGATTGAGAGATGATTTGAAGAAGAGATGATGAATATCCAAGCTTTCTTTTTCTTCTTCTAGGTTTCTTTCTATTTTTCCCTTCTTGCCCCTCCTTCTCTCTACTTCTTCTATCTTTTTCCAAAATGAAGAGGAAAGGAAATGAAATGATATGTAGAGATATTATTTAGTTAGTAACACTAACTTGAATGTCCAATATATCTCTATAGAACTAAATGCTAGCATCTCAGAGTCAGATAATATTAATTTGATATGCTCTGAGTTCATCAGTTACTCAAATTATCATTACTGATAATTTATTAGAGTACACCGGAACCCAGTTGATCAGAACTAATATTATCCAGAGCAAAATAAAAATACAGGGTATTACATCTAGCATATGATGACCATGCTCAGTGAAGCCCCCTTTGGAATTATTGATGTCTGATGCGAGTAGTCGTATTGATATCACTTTTTCCGGCCTGGGAGTCCGTGAAGCTGAGGACCTTTAGTTACCCTTCACCCCTCCTAGCCTTTTTTAGGATGTAGTGCAGTGATCATCCAGGTGTAGACCTGTGATGGTTGTCATGCGATACTACACTCAGACGAGTTTTTCTTGAGAATATTATTAGCCAGCACGAGTAGTCGTGCAAGCCGATAATATCTGAAATATTTATCGATGACTCTGGGAACTTTTTAGAACCCTGTATATGGATACAAGAACCCTAGTACACACCCTGTGGTTGGTTCTTTACCCAGACTCCATGCTGTGATCTCGAACCCTTGATCCTGTTGCATGTGTTTTGTCTCCCGTTGCTTTGCATTGCATACCATTTGCATCTTTGCATGATTCATTGCATGTGTCTGTTTGTCCATTGACTCATCTCCAGCTGTCTCTATCTTCCAGTGTCACATGTGAGTCGTCAAGCTGATTCCTCGACACAAATATTGGACTAGAGCTAACTACAGATGCAAGATGTCAGAGCAAGAGGTACACAACGCCGAAATCCGAATGGAGATCAACGACCTTAAGTCAATCATGACTAAACTCACTGAGATGCTCCAAGTCTTGATTTCTAGGGGAGAACCACCCCAAAGGACAATCATCCAAGAAGTTTCAAGTGTTGATCCTCCACCTTTTCTTTTTTCCACCTTTCTATTTCTCACTCTTTTACCCCGTAGTGAGGGGAACTACGAATGCTCTGATTCCATTCTCGTCAGGATACGTAGGCACGAGATGCGATGTCTTGGCAAGCATACTTAGTGTACATACCCCTAGGTCTTTACCCTTAGCACTTTTCCCTTAGCAAGCAAACATTAACATAACACAAATACTAACAAGAGATTCATGTATAGTATTACAAATACTTAGAATGCTAACACCTTCTCTAGGTATAACCAACCCCCGAACCTTAGATCTCAAGTTGTGTTGTTACATAGCGCCCTTAGGGTTTTTGCGATCTTTA
Source organism: Lathyrus tuberosus (assembly GCA_022829125.1). NCBI lineage: Eukaryota > Viridiplantae > Streptophyta > Magnoliopsida > Fabales > Fabaceae > Lathyrus > Lathyrus tuberosus. The sequence goes on from JALAZF010000661.1 coordinate 2,182,393, forward strand.
CCCTTTCCTTTGGATAAATCAAATCTCGGTGGTGAACTTCATTGATTTATGTTTCAAGTTAACTAATAGCTTGATATCCGATTCTCACCGCAACACTATGGACATCAAAAAGAGACAACTTGATCTAAATCTCCCTCAAATTTCAATTTTCTGTGCATTGGCAGAGACACCTATCTTTGGTGGAAAGAGAAAATAATTAATTCTAATTTGAAAAGAAGAGATATTTTATGTCCTCTAACACCTGAGGAGACAACCCTTACACTAAGAGCTCTTGACATTGATCAGAACATTCAAATCTATATTGCAGTTTGTGCAATATATGGTGGAGAAAGGAGAACAACAAGCCTTTCAAAGGAGTACCCAAAATTGGTAATATTTATTGTTAAACTATATGTAGCATGGTAATTGTTGTATGTTATTGATTCATGTCCTTAGTGTTTGCACTTTTGAACTTCGTTTCTTCAAAAAAAACATATCTTTGTAAATCATATTTGTATCTATGCTTACACTTTTGAACTAAAACCATGCTTTCACTTTTACATAAACGTTCCAATTAGAAATTCATCCAATATTATATCTATTGAGCTTTAGGTTAATTATGTATTAAAATAATCTTTTCTTGCACTTTATGTTAATAACCAAACACAACATTTATCAAAATGAAGTAATGCAAGAATTTTTGTTCACATATTTCATACCTTTCATCATGATAACATTTAATAACATTTATTAAAATCGCACATTCGACATGTTGTTTCAATGTTGCAGAATTAGAATCTGGCGAAACCTATTGATAGGCTAATGCAGAAGTAGTGATAGTCAAATTGATCTCTTAAGGCTTATATATTCACTCGATGTTTCGTGTCGGAATTTGCTAATATGTGGTGTATGCTATTTTGTGTTTAGCAAGTTTTCTGTTTGCTTTGATACTTTTTATTTTAAGCAAGTTACAGATTTCCTTCCGCCTTGGCTTTCTGGTGTATATTTGTTTTAGGTTTAGCATGTTTTCATTTTCTTTTGTATCATGTTACTCGTGGCATGTCTTATGCATTATTTGACTTTATTTAATATAATTTCTTTTTGGTTTCTTTAAAAAAAAGGTAGTGTGCAATGTAAATATATGCCTATAGTTAAATTATTAAATTTAAAGTAATTTTTCTCCATATATAGATTGAAATCCATGCATGATTTGAACCTAAGACTTTAAAAGGAGCATATTCTCAAGACTCAAGCTTCCAACACTAGGTCAACTCTTGAGTTATCTCTTATATACTATTAGTCTTTTATGAATAATGATATTCTCACATAACTATTAATGTTTATGTTTTTATAATTAAAAAATATTCTATACATGAAGGAAACTCTACAATATTGATAATGACACACTTACACAAACATAATTGAAAGTGATCGTAAAAATTTATAATACTGACTTATTGTCCTTTTATTTTTTGTATATCCATTTTAGCATTTCTTAGCTATCATTAAAATAATTTAATAATTATATAATTATAAAAATTATATTAAATTCTTATGCCTAAGGGTGGGAATAGGCTGAGCCGAGTTAGACTTTGCCAAGCTAGAGCCTGACCTGTTAAAAAATTCAAAGCCTAAGCATGACTTGTAGCCTATCAAAAGCTTATTTTTGGCTTGACCCTGACCTTTTCGAAGGTCTGATTGACCTATTAGCCTACTTAAAAAGCCTATATCATTTGAACATATGTAAATAAGAAATTCAATTAATATTTAAATAGACTAAAGAATAAAAAATACAATGAGACTAAATGTTTGTTTCTATTGACTTATCTGAGCTTACCTAGTAGTATAAATTTTGTGAGATGTTTTGTTTGAGAGAACTTATGAAAAGACCTTATAATATTATTCATAGGATTTCTTTCAACTTAATTTCATAAGTTCTTAAATATAACTAAGTTTAATTTTGTATTTTAATATAAAGTATACAATACAATATAAAAACAATCAATTCATTCATGTTTAATAAATAGGTCGGTCTGATAGACCTACAAGACTTTTTGTATGGCCTGCGGCCTAGCCTATTTAGCTGAATAGGCTTATAAAAAAGCCTAGGCCTTTTCTATTTTAAAGAAAACCTGGTCTGGCCTGAACCTATGTAGGCTAGGCCGTAGGCCCCTGTTAGTTGACCTGACATATTCTCACCCCCAACTTATGCCGAAGATTTATGAAGGTTAATATTTTTTCAACATTTTTTTTCAAATAAGTATCTTTTAAATTAAATTTATTTAAAATGATGATTTATTACCTATTTAAAAATGGTCAATTATTTGACAATATCAATATACTATTCATTTAATATGATCAGTGTGCATTACAAAATTAATATTATCAATTAATATTATTAGTGCATATAAATAAATTAAAATTAATGGATATGTGCGGACGCACGAGTCTTTTACTAATTTGGATGTTGTGATGGAAAACAAATGTATGTATAGTGTGAGACTAATTTACATTTAGAAAAATTGACCTCTTATAAAAAAAGAAGTGCAAAATTTTTTAAAAGAATTATAATTTATTTAAATTGAAAATAAAATAGAAATTAGGAAATAAAAATGGTTTAGAAATATTTTTATAGAAATTTGAGTTATGAAAGTATAATTTTCATTTGTATCTTGTGCATAGAAATAATGACATAATATGTAGATTTTTTTTTTAAAATATATGGAAGGATGATTAGCAATAGTTATGGAAGGACGACTCACTGTCGTCTCTGTCGAAGTATGGACTGGAGGAAGTTGAGGGGTTCGGGAAACAACAAGAGTCGTTCTAACTTTCTTTCTCTCGTAGAGATTCTTGATGGACACTATAGACTCTAAAAAAACAAAATGATTAGTAATTATCTAAGAAATATCAAAAGCAAGTACAGAATAAAATTATCCTTCTCGCCAAAGAGTTATCTTCTCTCCTCTGTGTCAGCAACATCCAGGGTAGTTCATGTATTAATTAGTCGCCTCTGTTGTTTCGAATGCCTCACGTCCTCGGGACCGTTTCCCTCTTCGAAACTCATACCATCCTAAAGCCATCAAGTATTCCTTCAACAATACTTCTTTCGAAGTCAGCTTTTCAATGGAGACAGAATAGTTAAGTGACCCCAGTTGAAATGATTTCAGGCTTAATATTTATTAATATTCCCTCTACACTTGGAAGACGGTGAGGCAGATGCGCCGACAGGAGTTGGTTCCCCTCAAGAACCTTACAAAAAATGGAGTGGGCATCTGGGGTCTGAGGAGTCACAAAAATATATTGATATTTCATATTCTTCCATCTATCCATATAAACCCAAAACATCTTAATTGCTTGGTGAAGCAAAAACATTCATTGCCCATGGAGGGGATCCCCAGCAGAGTCGCCAGTTGTCGCAGCACGAAAAATACTCGAGCGCATCGTGTAACGGTTCGTTTTTAATATTTCCTTTTCCCGTGCTTTTTGGTGTTAATTGGTCGAGTCTTTATTTTTAATTGAGCAATATTTATGTTATTTTTGCAATATTTTTAATCGAACGTCGTAGAAATTTCGTTTATGTGTTCTAAATTGTTCTTATGTATTTGGTGGTGGAGCGTATATGTTTGTTTCGATGAAAATGTTCGATTTAGTCGAGTTTCCGGGCATTTCGGAAAAGTGGCAGCAAGGGAGAAATTTGAGAAATCTGGTTTTTTTTGAGAAAAACAGAGTTATGTATCGATACATAACCCCTATGAATCGATACATACTGTAGAAATTTGAGAAAACAGAATTTTCACTACAGCATGCGTTGACACATGCGTTCTATGTATCGATACATGTGGCCTTTTTGTATCGATACACAAGCCTATGTATCGATACATACTGTGCTGAACCAGGAAATTCGGGTTGTCGGGGAAACTTCGGAAATTCATATCTCTTGAACCGTAAGTCGGTTTTAACCCCCGTTCGAAGCGTTGGAAAGCTAACAAGATGTTCTTTCTAGGAAAAATAGTTTTGGGGTCTGAACTTGGTCCAATCGGTACAGTTTTTACGAACCGTTTCGTAGTGTCGGGCGTCCGGTTTATGTTTTTGCGTTATTTTGAAATATTCATATCTTGTTAACCGTTTATCGTATTTAAGAGTTCTTTATACCGAATCGAAGCTGTCAATGAGTACTTTTTGATGATGATAGAAAATATTATTTTTGGCCGACTTTTAGACGACTTTTTCGGAAAACCGAATAATGGAATTTTGAGTTATTTTTCAATATTGTAAGACATATTATGATATGTTATGAGATGGCTTGTGTGATGATTCTTTGATGGGAATTTGATGTTGTGGAATGGTATATTGGTGTTTGTGGCCATTTTGGGCAATTGTGTGCATTACTTTATATGTACTTGAAATACATGATTATTGTTAGTGCATGAGCATTTGATGTTGGCATGAGTCATTAATGTGTCAGGTATCATGATATGCATTCTTGCATTGGAAGATTCATAAATGAATCAGTTTTATCGTCTTACGCCCTGAAATAATGGTAGAAGCGATTAATCACAAATGATTGTGCGCCCTGAAATAGTGGACTATGGCAATCGGATTGTGCACCTTGAAATAGTGGACTAAAGCAATCCATAAACGTCGTACGCCCTGAAATAATGGTTTATAGCGACGGGGAACATCGTAGGCCCGACGGGGAGTTACTCTATGTAACAAGCGATGATTCCAAGAGTTCCTGGGGGACTAATGAATTACAAGGTTGGATTGGTACCGCATGCATAGAGTCGTTGTGTCGGTCTCTGTGCATTTGCATAATTCATTACATGAATGTTTATGTGTTGAATTTTGAGAAGGATTTGTTATGCATTGTGTTAATGTATATGCTTATGTGATTGATGTGTGAAATGGGTTTAATATGTCTTGTGTTGTTTACAAGTATCGTATTTGTGTGGTGAGAATAATTGTGCATATTTTGCTAAGTGTTATATAATGATATGCAATTATATTATAATCCTGTTTCTCACCCTTCTGCTGTGGTTTAATGCTGTAATGGCATTGCAGATTAGACGCTGGAGGTCTTTTGCGAAGATTAGTGTCTTCGTCTTTTTGTCGTTCCGTCGGCTCTGATATGTAACACGGGTAGTCGGGGTTCGAGTGTAGATGTTTCTTTTGGCTTGTATATAGTGGCTTTGTATGAGCATGTATATGACATACTTATCTTTTGTGATGACATCAGTTATGGATGTTCCGCTTTAATTCTGTAACTGAACGATGATATTTTGGAACTGAGTTCCTATGTTTATATGACTATCAGGTTGTTATATATTTTTATGAGCAGGTTGTTTTTAGTTCACGTTGATGTGACATCTCTGTTTATATCTAAATGACTTAATCTTTGCTCTGATGTTTTATTATAAGATTTTTTTTTATTACGATTTTGTACGGGGTATAGAAGGGGTGTTACACATCGCACGCTTGATGATACAACAGAGTCGCCACCAAACTTTATTTATTCCAAAAGGAAAGGGAAAATAACGATAAAACCCTTGGAAAAGAGATATGTGTAATGGATTCGGTTATGAGAAGGGAATGTATTAGCATCCCTCACATACGTTGTACTCAACGGGAACCATTTTGATTATTCTTTGCATGGATGGGTGTTACTATCTAAAGGTTACTTGAAAAAAGGGAAAAAAATTTTAAATTAATGTGCTCGGTAAGGATTCGAACCATTGTGCCTACATATTCTCATAGTGCAATGAGAAAATCTGAGCTCCGTAGTTCATGGTAGAAAATACGGATGTGTTGGTTGTTTTTAGGGAACAGTTATAATCGTATCCTAGAAGTGTGTAGACATTAGTTGATTTGATCCTAGTTCGAATGCTCCAAGCTTTTAGTATGGCCGTTAAGGAACGAAGTATAACAGTTCTTTTATGAAAATAAAAGAAAATGTTTTGAAAAGGTTTGTGTAATAAAAGAAAAAAAAGAAAGAGTTGATTGAATAGAAAAAAGAGAAATTGCTTTAATTGAGAAAGTGTTGTTGAGGTGTGATACTAGTATTGTTTGGACCAGAAGTGTTTTATTTGTATCCATAGGTAAGGTGTATCTAAACAAAAGAGTGTGACGTTAACCAATAGACGGTGATTAGCCAATCTAAAATTATAGGGTTTTGCCTATATCTAGGGATCATGACTTATAAAGGGTTTTGCCTAAGCACGAAGCTTATGGGGAAAATGGGGTTTCCTAAGCACGAAGCTTATAGGACATGAATGATTTGCCTGAGCACGGAGCTTATAGGGCATGCATGATTTGTTAGAGCACGGAGCTCCACAGGGAAAAATAAAAGAAAAGGGTCTGCTATAGCCCAGAGCTCGCAGGGAAATGCATGAGGATTGCTAGAGCACTGAGCTTTACATGACAATGTGAAATTATGGCACAGATATCAGATGTCCTACAGAGATGTTGAGACACAGATATCCAACACAATGAACAAGATAACAATAAAAATAACAGTGCAGAAAGTAAAGAACACAGTGATATGTTTACCCAGTTCGGATCAACAATCCTACTCTGGGGGCTACCAAGCCAGGGACGAAATCAATATACGATAGTATCAATTCACAGATCACACAACAACCACACCCGGTTACAATCCGCTCACTTAATCACTACCCTTCTTATGACTTCTACCTAAGACTCACCTAGGTATGAGGCCCTCCTCAAATCCCTCTTCAATCACAAACCGTGACTGGTTCCTTTCAACACAAGAACAAAACAAAGGACACACTTTCAAACACACAATTCTCAATACTTCAAAGCTTATGAGAACTGACACACAAGAAACTCAATGCTTAAAAGCTTATGAGTAACTGACAGACCTTACAACACAAAACCAGTCCTTATACTGTTATCAGAATGATACCAGTTAGGCTCACAATTAACAATCAAAAACCCTAACAAAAACACACGTAAGTTCCACTCCTCAACTAGGTTTACACCTGTCAATATATAGCATTAAATCTGGACTGGGTTGGGCTTCAAAACGCAGCTGAGAGACTGCACATAATTCTGCAATATAAACTCCAAGAAAATAGGTCTTCAATCTAATATTTCCTAATATGTCTCCATATTTAGAAAGTAGTGAAAATCCGAAAACCAACACAAAAACTCAGCTCAAATTACTTTGGACGCCACATAGGATAACTAAATATTCACAGAATATTCAGTAACAAATAACAACTAACAGAATCTTCCTTTTAATCCAATAACAGACGCGATGTCCTATGATCCAGGATGGGACATCTTTATCCGACATGTTGAATGCAATAAATTAGAACATCTTGTTTCAACATCTTCTCCTAGAATAGTTTTAGCAAAATAAATGCCAACCACATAATCAAAGAAATAACAATCTCCCCCTTTGGCTTATTTTGGCTAAAACTACACAACAAACAAACTTGCAAAGATAAATCAAGCAAAACAAAAAATATCAGAGACAGCAGCGAAAAACACATCATAGCAGCAAAACCTCCCCCTCAACTGCAGTAACACAACAACATACAACATTCTCCCCCTCAACTGCTGCACCAACACAAGCACACCACAAGCACATTATTCCCCCTTTTTTGCCATAAATATGACAAAGGCAAGTAGAACAGTTCTAATTTTGAGAAATGATCAAATCATAAACTAGAATAAACAGCATTAGAAGGCAGATGCACACAAAATCACATGACCAAATGTCATGCACAAACTTCAGCATCTCCTTTCCCTTCATAAACACCTGCACAAGCTGCACTACCAGAATTACCTTTATTCTTTTTAATCTGGCAGCCAAAAAGAACATTAATTGCCATAATTCTTCATGAATACACACCCCAAGTCTTCTCCTCAGATTTTCAAACTGAACTGCATCCAGAGCCTTGGTAAATATGTCAGCAAGCTGATTTTCTGTGCTAACATGCTCAAGAGTTATGACTTTGTCCTCCACAAGTTCTCTGATGAAATGATGTCTGATATCAATGTGCTTAGTCCTGCTATGTTGAATAGGATTTTTAGAAATATTAATAGCACTCAGGTTGTCACAAAATAGTGTCATGATATCTTGTGTGACATTATACTCAGATAACATTTGCTTCATCCACACAAGTTGAGCACAACTACTTCCAGCTGCTATGTACTCAGCTTCAGCAGTAGAAAGAGATACAGAATTTTGCTTCTTACTAAACCATGAAATAAGATTATTTCCCAAAAAGAAACAACCTCCAGAGGTACTCTTCCTATCATCAGCACTTCCAGCCCAATCGGCATCACAGTATCCTACTAAAATGGAACTTGAATCATGGGAATATAACAACCCATAATCACACGTACCACTCACATACTTAAGAATTCTCTTAACTTGATTGACGTGACTGACCTTGGGTACTGCTTGGTATCTTGCACATACACCAACTGCAAAGGTTATGTCTGGCCTACTTGCTGTAAGATACAGCAGACTGCCAATCATGCTTCTGTATAAACTCTGTTCAACATTCACTCCCTTTTCATCTTTGGATAACTTCAAGTGAGTAGGAGCAGGAGTTCTCTTGTGCTTGGCATTATCCAGTCCAAACTTCTTCACAATATTCCTAGCATATTTGCTCTGACAAATAAAAATGGAGTCTGCCATATGCTTGACTTGCAATCCAAGGAAGCAAGTCAATTCACCTACCAAGCTCATTTCAAATTCAGATTACATTTGTTTGACAAAATGTTGGACCATTTCATCCGACATCCCACCAAACACAATATCATCTACATAAATATGAGCAATCATCAGTTTCCCATCTTTCTCCTTGACAAAGAGTGTTTTATCAATACCACCCTTTATGTATCCATGTTTGACTAAGAACTCAGTCAGCCTTTCATACCAAGCTCTTGGAGCCTGTTTTAAACCATACAAAGCCTTCTTTAACTTGAAGACATGATCAGGAAAATTTGGATCCACAAACCCTTTAGGCTGCTCAACATAGACTTCTTCATTAAGATAGCCATTCAGAAAGGCACTCTTAACATCCATTTGAAACAATTTGAATTTCAAAAAACATGCCACTCTTAGCAACAATCTGATGGATTCCAAGCGAGCCACAGGAGCAAATGTTTCATCAAAATCTACTCCTTCAATCTGTGTGTATCCTTGAGCAACTAGTTTGGCTTTGTTTCTGGTAACAACTCCTTGTTCATCAGACTTATTCTTATATACCCACTTTGTTCTAATCACATTTGTTCCTACTGGTCGTGGTACCAGTTCCCAGACTTCATTTCTCTTAAATTGACAAAGCTCATCCTGCATAGCACTTATCCAGAACTCATCTGTCAAAGCCTCTTTAACGTTTTTTGGTTCAAGCTTTGAAACAAAACATGCATTTGACACAGCCTCCCTCGATCTGGTTCTTACACCTTCATTCAGATTTCCAATAATCAACTCCTTAGGGTGATCCTTCTGAATCCTTATAGAGGGTCCCCTGTTAGCATTCTCTACCTCTTCATTCTCAGGTCTAGTACTAGTCTCTTGAACATTATCTTCTACGGACTCAGTGTCTTGTGAGATTTCATTGTTCATGGGAAAGGATGTTCCAACATCATCTGGGACATATTCGTCTCTGCCAGAGTCATCAACCACCACATTTATGAATTCCATCATCACCTTAGTTCTGGAATTAAATACCCTATATGCTTTGCTGTTTGTAGAGTATCCCAAAAATATCCCTTCCTCACTCTTAGGATCCATTTTTCGCCTCTGCTCACGATCCACCAAGATATAGCACTTACTCACAAAAACATGGAAATATTTCACATTTGACTTTCTTCCTTTCCATAGCTCATAAAGAGTAACAGAAGTATCTGATCTGATAGTCACCCTATTGTGTATATAGAAAGCAGTATTCATGGCTTCAGCCCAAAAATGATATGGAAGCTTTTTGGCATGAATCATGACCCTTGCACACTCTTGAATAGTCCTATTCTTGTGTTCCACCACACCATTTTGCTGAGGAGTGATTGGTGATGAGAATTCATGAGTGATACCTTCAGATGAACAAAACTCTTCAAACCTGCTATTTTCAAATTCCTTCCCATGGTCACTTCTGATTCGAACAACACCACAATTCTTTTCTCGTTGAATCCTTTGACACAATTCTTTAAAAGCTGCAAATACTTCAGACTTTTCTCTGATAAAGCTTATCCAGGTGAATCTGGAGTAATCATCACCGACAACATAGGCATACTTCTTCCCTCCAAGACTTTCAACCTGCATAGGTCCCATTAAGTCCATGTGAAGCAGCTCTAGAACTCTAGAAGTTGTGGTAAGATGTTGAAGCTTTTTGTGTGACATCCTTGTTTGCTTCCTAACTTGACATTCACCACATATTCTATCCTCATCAATCTTCAGCTTGGGAATACCTCTAACAGCCTCACTTGTCATAACTTTTTTCATCCCTTTCAGATGTAAGTGACCCAATTTCTGATGCCACAGTTTGGTTTCATCTTCCTTTGACATCAAACAGGTAGACAAACTTTCTAATTCTTGAGGATTCCACAGATAACAGTTATCCTTAGACCTGGTTCCCTTCATGACAACTTTATTTTCTTCATTGGTTACTAGGCATTCAGATTTTGTGAAATTTACTTTGAGCCCTAGATCACACAGTTGGCTTATACTAATCAAATTTGCAGTCAACCCTTTGACAAATAGAACACGATCCAGATTTGTTTATCCTGTGTAGTCCAGCTTTCCAACACCTTTTATTTCACCTTTTGATCCATCCCCAAAAGTGACATAATTGGTAGAGTGAGGCTTGATATCTGACAAAAATTTCTTCACACCAGTCATGTGTCTTGAACAACCACTGTCAAAGTACCAATCTTCCCTTGCAGATGCTCTGAGAGAAGTATGCGCTATGAAACCAGCCATCATATTTCTAGGAGTCCATCTTTTCTTTACTTTAGCCCAAATCTGTTCTTTATTTGGTTGATGAGCAGTTTTGGGATAACCGTGCAAATTGTAGCAAAAGGACTTTAAGTGACCAAACTTTCCACAGTAATGACATCTCCATGGTTTATACTTTGAACTATATACTATTTTCTGATGTTTCAGCTGATGTTGAAACATGTGATTTCACATCTTCTCCTCTTGCTTTATTTTCTGAGGAACAAACTTTACTACAGACTGCTTGTAGTTCTCTGTTTGAATGTTAAAACCAAGACCTTGTACATTCCCAGTATTTTTCCCAATCTAAAGAATCTCATCCAACAGTGTGGAACCATTGTTCAGCATTCTTATAGATTTGGTCATATTGTCAAGTTTTGACTTTTGCCATACAACCTTCTCTTTAAGATCAGCAATGATCGATAGATGTTCTTCCTTCTCACCTTCTAGTTGAGCTATCAGAACCTTCTGTTCTAATATTATCTGGCATCTCTCTTCATTCTTGATACACAACTCTGAGAACCCAGTGATAACTTCCTGTTTAGTAAGTTCTCCAATGTAAGATTCTTTGTCAGAGTCACAACTTGTTCCTTCATCAGACTCATAAGTTGTTTCTCCATCAGATTTACAGATTCCAGTCAAGGTTGTCACCAATTTTGCTGATTCTTCTTCAAGATCACTCTCAGACTCTCCTTCTGACCAAGACACAGATAAGCCCTTCTTCTACCTTTTGAGATACGTGGGACACTCAGTTTTTATGTGCCCAAATCCCTCACATTCAAAACACTGAACTCTCTTCCCTTGATTGGAGTCTTCTTCAGTTCTAGACCTTCTGCCTACATCCTGGTTTTTACTGATGTCGAGTGACTTGTTCTGAGCATTAGCTCTTGACTTCTAGTCCATCCTTTTCAACACTTTGTTAAATTGTTTTCCAAGCAATACCAGATCTTTAGACACCCCTTCATCTCTGGCCAGGTTACCTTCATCTTCTGAATCATCGGCATTTGACACAAAGGCTATACTCTTCTTCTTTTTAGACTTTTCACTGATCCCCAATTCAAACGTTTGAAGAGATCCCACAAGCTCATCCACTTTCATCTTATCTATGTCCTGAGCTTCCTCTATAGCAGTCACTTTCATGTCAAATCTCTTAGGTAGAGATCTGAGAATTTTTCTGACCAGTTTGCTATCAGACATCTTTTCACCTAGAGCACTTGAAGCATTAGCTATCTCAATAATGTTCATGTGAAAATCATGAATGCTCTCATTTTCCTTCATCTTCAAATTCTCAAACTTGGTAGTGAGAAGCTGAAGTTTTGACATCTTCACCTTTGAAGTTCCTTCATGAGCAACCTTCAAGACCTGCCAAGCCTCTTTTGCAATGGTGCAATGTTCAATCAACCTGAAGATATTTTTGTTAACACCATTAAACAAGGCATTCATGGCTTTGGAATTTCCCAAAGACCCTTTGTAGTCTGCATCATCCCAGTCTTCCTCTTCCTCCACCACATCAGTAGGATTACCTTCTCCATCTCTAACCTTTGGGGGTTCCCATCCTTTGATAACAGCTTTCCATGCTTGATCATCCATGGATTTGATGAATGCTATCATCCTTGGTTTCCAATAGTCATAATAGGAACCATCTAGCAGTGGTGGTTTGTTCAAAAATCCTCCATCCTTGTCCATCGCACCAGAAAGTACCTTCCCTGAATCTCACCCAGAAACAAACTAGGGTGCAAGCTCTTGATGCCAATTGAAATTATGGCACAGATATCAGATGTCCTACAGAGATGTTGAGACACGGATATCCAACACAATGAACAAGATAACAATAAAAATAACAGTGCAGAAAGTAAAGAACACAGTGATATATTTACCCAGTTCGGATCAACAATCCTACTCTGGGGGCTACCAAGCCAGGGACGAAATCAATATACGATAGTATCAATTCACAGATCACACAACAACCACACCCGGTTACAATCCGCTCACTTAATCACTACCCTTCTTATGACTTCTACCTAAGACTCACCTAGGTATGAGGCCCTCCTCAAATCCCTCTTCAATCACAAACCGTGACTGGTTCCTTTCAACACAAGAACAAAACGAAGGACACACTTTCAAACACACAATTCTCAATACTTCAAAGCTTATGAGAACTGACACACAAGAAACTCAATGCTTAAAAGCTTATGAGTAACTGACAGAACTTACAACACAAAACCAGTCCTTATACTGTTATCAGAATGATACCAGTTATGCTTACAATTAACAATCAAAAACCCTAACAAAAACACACGTAAGTTCCACTCCTCAACTAGGTTTACACCAGTCAATATATAGCATTAAATCTGGACTGGGTTGGGCTTCAAAACGCAGCTGAGAGACTGCACATAATTCTGCAATATAAACTCCAAGAAAATAGGTCTTCAATCTAATATTTCCTAATATGTCTCCATATTTAGAAAGTAGTGAAAATCCGAAAACCAACACAAAAACTCAGCTCAAATTACTTTGGACGCCACATAGGATAACTAAATATTCACAGAATATTCAATAACAAATAACAACTAACAGAATCTTCCTTTTAATCCAATAACAGACGCGATGTTCTATGATCCAGGATGGGACATCTTTATCCGACATGTTGAGTGCAGTAAATTAGAACATCTTGTTTCAACATCTTCTCCTAGAATAGTTTTAGCAAAATAAATGCCAACCACATAATCAAAGAAATGACACAATGCATGAAGGAGCATTAGTTCATAGATTAATGTTTAACCATGAGGTGATTAACCCAAAGAATTAATGGATGTCAAAGAGAATGTAATATTGTTGATGAAGATTGTTGCAATGTCGAGGTGGGGAAGAAGACTTGAAAGTTATTTGAATTGAGTTGCGCTAAGGTCTATGAACGGAGGTGAATACTTTGAACATCTGGGTCAGGCGTCTCGTATCCAAAGATATTCAAAATGAGGATAGGAATACTCCATCTCATTCCTTCTCCATTACTTAAGGCCCGTGGCGCGCAATTCACATTATAACTGACAAGTGTTGAAAGAGGAATCTCTTTATTGTACTTGAAGGATGAAACTCAGTAGTGATCAAATCCTTGATGTCCAGAGTCTTCAAAATTCTTGAGTATGAAATCTTGACTTTAATATGACTTGAGATCTAATGTATCGCCAGTGCAAAGATCTAATTTACTTAAATGATCAAGGGACTTATGATCATTTGAATAAATAGAAATCCTAAGGGGACTATGCAACTGTTCATGAGAAATCACACAAAAGGTCTATTATCAAAGTAATTAATTAATCAAGATTGAACTTGATCAACTAATCAAGGGGATGAACATGCCAGAAATTACATATTAAGCACATGGAATTATGGAAAAGAAATAAAACATTAAAAATTAAAATTTAATCATGTCAATTCTAATTTGTAAGTAAATATGAAATAAAATTAAAAAGAAATTAGCAATTAAACTTAACTAAAAGCTAATCCTAATTAATTAAATTCTACCAAAACAAAATCCTATTAAAAAAATAACTCTAATGAATTAAATTTAATTAAAATGTCTATTTAAATGTGTGTTTTTAACAAGAAAAAATGATTAAAAGAAAAAAAAAGTAGTAATAATAATTAAGAAAAAATAGCTACAAGGGGTGATGAATTAAAAAACAGCATAGGCCCAATTGTGTTTTTTGTGTGAATTAATTTTCAGCATAGGGGTGTAGTTTTCAAAAGGGGTGCACAAGAAAGTAACAGAAAAGGCCCAATAGGGTGCCCAAAAAAAGGACCGGCGTAGTAAAAGAAATGGGTCAATGAAAACAGAAAGGTCAACACTGAGGGAAGATGCGTTGTTGGCCGTCTGACGCATCACGTGTTTGATCTAATGGCCGTGATTTTGCGTGCGACATACAGATTTTCACATGGGATGCTTCTATTTTCTCTTTTATGTTGTTTGACTTGTATGTTTGGCACGAACCAGTGGGAACGCGCCATGTGGCATAGAGAGAAAAACGAAAAAAATTCAGCAGGACACATGTCAAGATTCTGTGCATTCTGGGTTTATGCATTTGTTCATCAATTGTTCATACATTCATGCATTTGATCTACTAAAATTATTAAATCCGACAAACATTATATCACCAGACTCAATTTTTTTGCAAGGAATCTAAATATGTGATCGAATTTTACAATGAGCCACAAACTTTAAAGAATCGGGCGAAAAGGTGAAGAACAAAATGTATAAAGAATCAATCGATTCACATTCGTTATAATGATTTGTGAAAAAGTAATCACATATTCAGAATCGTGACAAAAAATCGCTTCCAATGATATATTCACATGCTATTAATAGTTAAAAATTAAAAATCACTATTTTCAAGTTTATGTGCTCCATGCCAAAATAGTAACTTAAATTAATCAACAAGGAAACATCCAATAATTCATGGCAATGGTGTGGAAGAGATGAAGGATTGCCGACAGAGCGGAGGTTTTCTTCGGTTAGTGTTGAAAATCGGAATGTCAAAGTGAAATACGCAAAACTTCAAGAATAAGCTCTTTTAATCCAATTAACTTCCAAGCTTGATGATTATTTGTTATGATGAATGAATATAGAAGATGAATCTTGAATATAGAATATTGATGAATAAGCTTGATTTGATGGACTTTGGATGATAATTGTTGATGAATTTTGATAAACTTTAGATGATGATTGTTGATGATAATGTATGAAATGTTGATTGATAATTTGTGGAAATTGAACTGTGGCTAAGTTCCACCATTTAGAACTTCAATGTGAAGTTCTAAATGGTGATGAAGAAGAACTTTGGTGATGGTGAGGGAGAAGATGAATTGAGAGAGAATTTGAGAAGAAAAAATGGTGGCAAAATAATGATTCAATTAGTTATGTTAGTTAACCCCCAAGATTGTGAAAAATGGCATGTTTATATAGGTTTTGCAAGTGAATAAACACCCTTGGGTTATGATCCAAGTAATATGTTTATTAATGGTTAGAAATTAATTTAATTTTTAGTTGCGGATCACCAGTTTCAACCCTTTGATTAATTGTTAAGAATAGTTAGGATTGAATGAAAAATATGGAAGTTGGGATTTGTGTTTGTTTGGAAGTTTTTGTGTTAGTTTGGTAGTTATGGTAGTTAAGGGTTAATTGGGTAATTGAATGGTTTGTGTATGCATAGGTAGTTAAAGACCAATGGTGCTTGGATTTTGCAAAAGCACCAAGTTGGAATGTAAGGCAAAGGGTCACTAGTAATTAACTTGAATTTGAATGCTTTTGCCTTTGAATTTTCACCACCTTTGCCTTGAATTTTTTGGTGACTTAACCCATGACTTTAAGTGCTTTTGGTAAGTGATTTTGTGTTGAAAATAAGCACTTTTGAATGTTGTGAACTCATGGATCAAATTCTTAAGTTTTGAGCTTCAAATAATGTTGGAAAGTGTTGAAAAACAAGCCATGAAAGTGAAGCTTAATGGAAAATAGAATTTGTTGGAAATTAGCACTTGACATAATCATGACACAAGTCATTTGTGATGAATGATGATGAATCCCTTGATTAAATTCTTGTATATTAGGTCTAGGAATATACAGGAGTCAAAATCGAGTCAATGGTTGACAGTTGACCAAAAGTCAACATTTGTCAAAAAAGTCAATTGTTTGACCAAAAAGTCATCTATACCCAAAAGAGGTAATTTTTTGCCCTCTTTCTTGTAATCCATTCCTTTGATTTGTATTTCAGGAAATATGCATTGTACCTTGAATTTTCAATAAATGAATGAAATCTTCCTTTTATTGCAACTTTGCCCATTTCTTTGAATCCAAGCAATCATCTGAATTAAGTAATAATCATTCCAATCTCCAAGCAAGCCATGGAAAGAGATGATCTGCACCACAAGTAAAATGGGAAATAAACCGGAATAATTACCACATAATATCCTTCTCGAAAATCCATTTAAACCAAATAAATCCATTATTGTTGAACCTTTAGGCTTGAACTTGTTACAATATGCAAATGACAATGAAAGACCTAAATGCATGATTAAATAGACAAATGTATGCAGATGGAAAAAATTATAAGCCAGGTGAATTGAATGAGGAGGTAGGGCAAATTTATGAGAAACTTGATAGAGCTATTTGTAAAGATGCTTGGAGAATGGTGATTTCAGATGCCCATGTAAAAGTTTTAACTCAGGTTGAGTTTTCTGATCATCACCCCATATTGATTACACTGGCTTCAGGTGAATATAATAGGGTTCCTAGAAAGTGCTTGGTTGATGGAGGATACATATCATGAAATGATAAAAAATGGTGTGGAGGAATGACAAGAACATAAGCAAAAACTTGAAACAAATTAAGGAAGACACTAAAGGGTGATAGGAAACTACTTTTGAGCAGGTTATTGTAAAGAAGAAGAAACTTATGGCAAGGTTGAATGGTATTCAAAGGTGTCTGCAATGTAATGAAAATTATGCATGACTGGAAAATTTAGAGAAGACCCTACAAATGAAGATGAACTCAATTCCTAAGAAGGAAAAATTAATGTGGTTTTGGAGATCGAGATCATAATAGTTAGTAGGTGGTAATCGTAATACAAGGTATTACCATATGAAAACCATAAATAAAAGAAGGAAAATAAGATCATTATGCTTCAAAATAATAGTGGCCAGCGGATAGATGATAATGTTCAACTTTAAGCAATGGTGAATGAGTATTATTGGAGCCTTTTTGCCTTGAAGAACAAATGGAATAGTTGGAATCAAGCCAACATTACTTTTCCTAGACTTGATAACTCAGACATGCAGAGATTGAATGATCACATGAGTGATTATGAAGTCAAGAAATCTATTTTTGCAATGAAACCTTGGAAGGCACCTAGACCAGATAGTTTTCCAACAGGTTTCTATCGAAAAATTTGGGAGATTATGGGAAAGGAAGTGTGTGACTTTTTGAAGAAAGTATGGTTGAATCCTGGTGATTTAGCAGAGGTTAACCAGATGGACATTTGTTTGATTCCTAAAGTTGAACATCCAAAAATGGTTTCTCAGTTTCTTCTCATTTCCTTGTGTAATACTATGTATAAAGTCGCGAGCAAGGTGATTCTGGAAATATTGAAAACCTAGATAACTAAGTTGGTGTCTCCTTACCAAACTAGTTTCGTACCATGAATATCTATTCATGAGAACAAAATTATTGTTAAGGAAATGATGCACATTATGGACAATAAGAAATGAAAGAATGACTATTTATCTATTAAAGTTAATCTCTCTAAAACTTATGACAAATAAAGTTGGGAGTATATTTAGTGTATTCTTCGTGAGATTCATTTTGTGGACGTTATGATAAATGTTATCATGCATGCAATTATAAGTGTAGAAACAAATGCTAATTAGAGTAGAGCAATAAGCGAGTTATTCCATGCTCATCGTGGAATCAAAAAAGGGGATCTGATTTCATCATATCTTTTTGTCTTGTGCATCGACAACGTCTCACAACTATAGAGCAATACGTTGTGAATAAGAGCGACATACTTTTCTCATGGGAAATCAAGGACCAACGATATCACATATTATATTTGCTGATTATCTTCTTCTGTTTGGTGAGGCTACTGAAAGACAAATGCAGTGTGTCATGGATATTCTTTAGTCCTTTGTAGTATGTCAGGTCAAGAAATCAGTAATGAAAACACAAGTGTGTCATTTTCAAAAAATGTGTCTCGAAGCTTGAAGTTGAAGCTTACGCAAATATCAAGATTCCAGTAGATAAATAATTTTGGAAAATACATAGGCGTGCCTCTTAGTAGGAAAACTCTCAAAAAGGCAAATTGTTATTATATTGTGGAGCAAATAACACACAAGCTAGCGAGTTGGAAAAGTAACCACTTATCTTTTGTAAGCCGTGTTACTCTTGCGAAAAGTGTGTTAGAAGCCATTATGATATATCCAATATTGACTAACATGTTACTTAAATGATGTATTGATGAAAACCATGGGCTGCAAAGAAGTTTTATTTGGGGCGATACAAATGAAAATAGGAGATTGCATGCTGTCAATTGGAATACTATAACCAAGCGAAAACTTTGTGAAGGTCTGAGTTTGACGAAACTTGATGTCATGAATAGATCTTGCATCATGAAATTAGGTTGGAAGATTATCATCAATGCATATGACTTGTGGTGCAGGGTTGTGAGAAATAGATATAAGTGTGGAGATATGCATGAGATAATATATTATAAAGTATTTGATTCAGGTTTTTAGAAGGAGATTGTAAAGTTTATTCCTCATATCATGTCGACGGGATTATGGAGTATTGGACATGGGAGGAGCATTGAAGCATGAAACGATAATTGGTTGGAACCATGGATGAGTACTAATGATCATCATATTCAAATTCTAGAGGAGCTTGCAGGAGCAATGGTTAGTGATCTGGTTGATGAGAACGGTGAGTTGAATTGGCTTTTGTTGCAGGATTGGATGCCTCAGAATTTGGTGTGCAAAATGCATTTGATTATTCCCCTTAAAGCTGATTATGATAATGATGAGTGTATAGTGGCCTTGAAAGGTGATAGTTTGTTATAGATTAAGGATATGTATTAGCATATGTATAACAACGAGGAAGAGAATGGTGATAAAGGGTGGAAGATGATTTGGCGGCTTCGTGTCATAAAAAAGTGAAAACCATTATGTGGCTTTTAATGCATGACATGTTAATCACGAATTATAGCAAAAGAAAAAGAGGTTTGGGGTCTGCCATGTGCAATTTTTGTGGCGAATCTTGTGAAATTACCATGCATGCTATGAGGGATTGCATTAGTGTCATGCATATGTGAGAGAGAGTAGTTCCTGACAGACTATACAAATATTTTTTCAACACTAAAATGAATGATTGGTTAATGATGAATCTCAAAGAAAGTAGTAGTGAGGGTAACAGTTGGAATGACTATTAGGCTTTGGGATGTCGTGATTTATGGACGTGGCAGAACAAAAAAGAACATGATGAAGAATACTTTAGGTCGTATGATTCGATTCCATTTGATTCGATTCCATTTCAAATTCCAAATATCCAATTTCTATGTAAATCCAATATTTTTTTTAACCCATTTTGACCATTCATTATCCATTTCCAAATGCTAAAACCATATTCTATTTTATTCATTATCCAATTTATTTTTTTATCCATATCCAAATTTTATTTCCAAAATTTCAATTATCCATATCCAAATTTTATTTCCAAAATTTCAATTATCCATATCCATATCCAATTTATTATCCATTACACAATTATCACAAAAAAAAAATAATACAATCAGCCACATAAAAAGAAGACAAGCCACATGAGAAGCCACCGTCAATCCCACGTTTAATAAACAAACTTCACATTTCAGCAACTTTTCAAGCCATTTACCAAGCCAAGGAATTGATACAAGCTTCATACAAGCACATGCCTCATTTCTACATTCCATATTTCCAGCCAGCCACTTTAAAATGCCTCAACTCCTATACAACAAACTCCAAACTCCACGCGAGTAGGCCCACGAGCCACCAATCCAAGTCGCAGCGTCACCAAAGCAATCTACGTGAGTTTCCAAGCCGCGTGTAAAGCCATTGCAGCAAACGATCACGCATACTGCACAAAACGCAACCTGCATCAGGAAATAAAACGCAGCAGTTGCAAAAACAAAACGACCGTACGACATTCCAAACGCATTCACGCAGCAAAAACACACAAGATTCAAACTTCATCAGTTTTCTAAAACGCAAAGAAAAAGATGAAAACGGCAATTGAAATTCAATTCAAAAACTCTCCAATTCATCTATAAATAAGACCTCTCCCTCATTCAATTATTAAGCTTGGATAGCCTAAAGTCATTCTGCAGAAACAATCACCCAAACACCATTTTCAATTTCAAGCTTCAATCAACCATACACAATCTTCATAAATTCAACTGCAAAAAAAATTCATTAACCTTCTATCATACTAACACATTAACCACAATCTTCACCAATTTCATTCAGCAATTCAATAAAACACCATAAATCGCAACAACCTGCAAAGAATCAATTCAACAATAAAGAATCATCACTCACTTTTCAATTTCTTCACGGAATTCTTCGACCTTTCCTTCAATCTTCACCAAAACGCCTACAAATTCATTATCCACAAACAACAACAGCTGCGATTCAGAAGAAGAAAAATAAAAGAGAAAGTTTCAGATCGCAACTCACCTTGAATTGAAGGTAATTGGAGCTTTTCGACAATTTCTCGCGGTTTCAATTCGATCTACCGAAGCACTTTCATTCGAAATGGATGATGTATTTGGAATCTACACATTATTTCGATCACAACCGTGCTTACCTCGCTTCCCGCCGCTGACAATTTCGTACATCCATGGCTGCCGTGAACAGTAGTCGGCGGTGTCATTCGCATTGAAGAAGAAGCTACAGTACCGTCTCAATTTCCTCTTGAAGAAGACGGACGTGTTCTATTCTTTCTTTTTAACTCTTTTTTTATTGCTAACATCATGTGTGATTGGGCCGTGTTGGCTCACTTCTGCCACCACCTTCTTTTTCTATTTCAACCTCCCTCTCCATTCTTTTTTCTTACAAAAAAATATTTCTACTAATTTCATTTTTGATTTCAAATTTTACTTTTCATTTTTCTTTCTTTTTTATGTTTCTTGATCTAAAAAACTTTGTCTCACTTGATTTTAAATTTTGTTAGATTTTTCTTTGATTTTTGATATTTTTAACATTGTAATTTAAAATCACTTTAAAAAAAATCATGTGAATTACTTAGTTCTTGATTTTATTTTCATTGATGAATTGTTGTTGGTTGTGTGGGTCATAAATGTTAGATCCACTTTTCTTCATCTATTTTCTTTTTGATCGATGAAAGTCTAATTGATCTTGAAATTCCTTTGTTGAATTTCGATCAAGACTAAATCGTTACCATTTTTCTTTTCGTGCGGTATTGCTTTCGGATGACGATTTACATATCGTTCATCTAGCATGCATTAGCACAAAAAGCTATTGACCGGCCTCATTGTAGGGTAATTACTCCGTAAATTACTCGGCGATTGCTTAACATAGCGCAATATTTGTCCCGTATCGGAAAACTATCAAAAAATGGTTGATTATTTGTCTTTTGGTTCAAAACTTATGAAACTTGTTGTTAGGAGGCTTTGGTCTTATCAATCCTCTAATGAGTTCTCATTAACCTTGACCTAAGTGCAATAATTCAATTATTATTGATCACTAACTCTAACAACTAATCACTAACTTACTAACACTACTATTGTACTAACGTTGTTTACAATTCCTTCTCGCTCCCTATCTCTTTTACTTTTATGCTTCATTTTTATCATTTCATATCACGTTTATGCTTCTGCAATTTTTCCTTTGTCCGTTGGACATATGTTTATGCTTCCGCAATTTTTCCTTTGTCCGTTGGACACATGTTTATGCTTATGCCTTTTTCTCTTTGTCCACTTGGACCAAAAACATTAATAAAGGATAAAACCTCTAAAAAACTTGTGCTTCTAATCTTGGACTATGGTTACTATCCTATGCAATGGACATGGAGTTTTGCACCTAGACCTTGGACTTTAATGCTATTCTTGAATCCTTGGACTTAGAACTTGGACATCCAATGAAATTCTTGGAACCTTGGACTTAGAACTAGGACCTTTTCCCCTTTGCTTTGGAATTATGGTTCGAAGACTATGGAGCTTACTTATGTGGTTAGGCTATTCTTATCTTTAGCTTTTACTTTATGCTTTAGGATAGTCACTTCTTCTTCACCCCTTCTTCAATTTTCAAAACTCTCTCTCTTTTTCAAAACATTCTTGATTTCAAACTATCACATCTTTCATAATCAAACCTTGACTTTGTCAAGTGATTTTACTCTTTTCCTTTCATTTCTTAACAAATGCTAAACTACATAAGCATGTTGACACCTTTTTCAAAAGACTTTAAAAAAACACCAAACTCATTCAAACTTCTTTTTGTTCCCTCATGCACTTTTCCTTAAACTTTTTCATAAGTTTAGACATGATTCATTTCTTTAAGCGGAATTATTCGCTTGGAAATGACGACTTGTCTTTACATTTAAAATCAATCAAAACAAACAATTTTCATTCTTTGTACCACAAACTACGAGGTTTTGATCCTACATTGCACATCGTGGGTACGTAGGCATGAGACGATAAGTCTCTCCAAACACAAAAATCTTAAAAAACAACTTCTTTTCTCATCTCCTCAATCTCTTTTCAAACAAACATTTTCAGACCAAAAGTGGTAGATATTTCAAAGGGTTCCTATAGAGTACTATAGACGTTTTGGGTGCTAACACCTTCCCATTGCGTAACCAACCCCCCTTATCCAGACTCTCTTCACTTGTTCTTGTTTAGAGCTTGTGTAGGTTTTGTTCGCTCTTTTTCCTTTCCTTTTTGGATAAAATAAAAGTGTGGTGGCGACTCTTGCTTTTCGAGTTAAGTTAATCAATAGCTTACGCTCACGATTTTGCCGCTATAGTTGGAACAATGGATGAGTATTAATGATCATCATATTCAAATTCTCGGGGAGCTTGCAAGAGCGATGGTTAGTGATCTGGTTGATGAGAATGGTGAGTGGAATTGGCTTTGGTTGTAGGATTAGATGCCTCAGACTTTGTTGTGTAAAATGCATTTGATTCTCCCCCTAAGGCTGATTGTGATAATGATGAGTGTATAGTGGCCTTGAAAGGTGATAGTTTGTTATCGATCAAGAATATGTATTAGCATATGTATAACAACGAGGTAGAGAATGGTGATAAAGGGTGGAAGATGATTTGACGGCTTCGTGTCATAAAAAAAGTGAAGACCTTTATGTGGCTTCTAATGCATGACATGTTAATCACGGATTATAGCAAAAGAAAAAGAGGTTTAGGGCCTGCCATGTGCAATTTTTGTGGAGACTCTTGTGAAACTACCATGCATGCTATGAGGGATTGCATTAGTGTTATGGATATGTGGGAGAGAGTAGTTCCTGACAGACTATACAAATAATTTTTCAACACTAAAATGAATTATTGGTTAATGATCAATCTCAAAGAAAGTAGTAGTGATGACAACAGTTGGAATGACTATTAGGCTTTGGGATGTCATGATTTGTGGACGTGGCAGAACAAAAAAGAACAGGATGAGGAATACTTTAGGTCGTATGTTTCGAGTCCATTTGTATCACAAATAAGAAAGGAATATGTTAAAGTTATGAGGTTGAATAATGTTGTCATGGTTAGAAGAAAATTGATTGTTATGATTGGATAGAAGCCACCTGCTCCAAACATGGTGAAACTGAATGTAGATGGTAAGGAAAGGTATAGAGTTGGTTGTGGGGGGTGTGATCTGAAACAACAATGGAGCGTGGATTGGTGGATTTGCAAAATCCCTGGACTATTGTAGTGCTTTCATGACAGAATTGCGGGGTCTTCTTGAAAGTCTCAATCTCAAAAAGGTGTTAGGTTTGAGTAAAGTGGAGATTGGTGTGGACTCCATGGACATTGTGCATGCTATTGAGAAAGGAAGTACAAGAAAGAGTGAAAGTTTGATTTTGATTAAAAAGATTTGGATATTAATTGAAGACCATGAGATTGTAAAAGTAAAGCATACTTGTAGGAAATCAAATAAATGTACGGATGTATTACCTAACATAGGTTGCATTCTTGATTTTGAGTTGATTATTTTTGACTCGATACTGAATGTTATTGCTAGAGTTTTAAAGAATGATTCTATAGGTGTAACTACCTTTAAGATAGTGAATTTGTAATTTCTTCTTTCTTTTTATTGGACATAGCCCTCTCTTTTAAAATAATAATAATAATAATATCTTCAAATGAGGATATATATATATATATATATGTGTGTGTGTGTGTGTGTGTGTGTGTGTGTTATTAAAAATGATACCTTGAAACAAAATATTAACGGTTTCTTTATGGGCAAGAAACACGCAAGGGTTAGGGTTAACAAGGAAAAATAAATGAAACCCTATTAGGGTTCACAAAGGAAGAGAAAAGAGGAAGAAGAATAGAGAATTGGTTAAATCTGTTTTACTATTCACTTTCTCAATAGGGTTTAAAGATTACAAGTGAATACCAATAATTAACCTCTCTCAACCTAATAAGGTTTTGTCACCCTTTAGGAAGAGAAACTAGTATGCTATTTATAATAAACCTAACATACTAAACTAATGGGCTTTTTAACAATTACTCATTACAAGCTAACTTAGGGTACAAGATAACTTAAACAATTGGATCCATATCACAAGGCCCAATTCGATCTCCTTCATACAAGAACACAATTCGACTACAGCATGTAGGTCTTCGACAATAATATGTGAGCGGACTTCGACGGCATTCTAAAACTAGAGTTCGATCCAATATCTCACAAATCTCCACCTTGGATCTAACTCTATATCCTCAAGAAATAATTAGTTTTCTTCATGCAGCTTTATCAACTGCATACAGTGGAAAAACTTGCAACTGGGCAACGTCTTGGTGATCATATCAACAACATTATGATCTGTCGAAACCTTCAGCACTTGGACTTCTCCACGCTCGATTACCCCTCTGACGAAAGGCAGCCTCACATCAATGTGCTTGGTTCGCTCATGATAGGCTGAATTCTTCGACAGGTGTATTGCACTTTGACTATCACATTTAACAGTGATAACTGGACCTTGAAGTTTCAGCTCATTTGCAAAACCTTCAAGCCACAATGCTTCCTTTACAGCTTCAGTTAGGGTGATATATTCCGCTTCAGTGGTTGATAAGGCAACAACCTTCTGAAGTGTTGCTTTCCAACTGATTGTTGTCCCAAACATAGTGAACACATATCCAGAAATAGATTTTCTGGAATCCATACAACCTGCATAATCAGAGTCGACATATTCTTCGATTGCTGCTTTACTATCTTCACCCAAGGCTCCACCATAAATTAGGACTCTATTCAGAGACCCATTTATGTACCTTAAAATCCACTTCAATGCTTGCCAGTGAGCCTTTCCAGGATTCTCCATGTACCTGCTTACAAGACTTACTGCATATGCTATGTCATGTCTAGTACAGACCATATTATACATCAAAGAACTAACTATATTAGCATATGGAATACTATTCATATAATCTCTTTTGACATCAGTATTAGGACACTGATCTATACTCAGCTTGAATTGAGGGTTTGTCGGAGTCACAAAAGGCTTTGAATTCGACATACCATACTTTTCGAGAATCTTCCGTAGGTATGCCTCTTGACGCAACTCCTAGATCCTTCATGTCAAACTCCTTATTGAGTTCATCCTTCACCCTCATTACATCTTCGACATTGTTGCTTGCTATTAGAATATCATCCACATAAAGCAACAAAATAACAAATGAATTACCAGGTCGAAATCTGAAGTAAACACAGTGGTCGAACTGACTTCTAATGAAACTTATGCGTTCCATGAACTTGTCGAATCTCTTATTCCACTGTCGAGGAGATTGTTTCGGTCCATATAAAGATCTCTTCAGTTTACACACATAATCTTCCTTCCCCTTTTTGACATACCCTTCAGGTTGCCTCATCAGGATTGTTTCAGCTAGATCACCATACAAGAACGCAGTCTTCACATCCATCTGTTCCAGTTCAAGGTCGAACTGTGCCACCATGGCAAGCAACATTCTAATGGACATGTACTTCACAACAGGAGAGAACGCATCATTGAAGTCGACACCTTCTTTCTGAGTGAACCCCCTAGCAACCAACCTTTCCTTGTATCTCTTCGACGCCACTCATTCGATTCCTTCCTTAACTTTGAAAATCCATTTACAGCTGACTAACCTGGCTCTAGCAGGTTTCTTGATCAGATCCCATGTGTTGTTGTCATGAAGAGATTTCATCTCATCATCCATGTCCTTCAGCCATTCAGTCTTCTTTCGACTCCTCATAACTTCCTTATAGTCTCTAGGTTCTTCATCGAGAACCTCACTTGCAGAGATTAAGGCATAAGCTATAAGATCTGCATACCCAAGTCTTTGAGGTGGCTTGATGACTCTCCTCGACATGTCTCTTGCTAACAAGTAGTCATTATCAATCTCCGCATCTTCGACAACATCTTCTTCTTCTTCTTCGACTTCATCTGGGGTACGCAATTCAACATCAACATGCTCCACCTCAACAGGAATCTCTTCCTATTCCAGCTCTTTGTCAGCATCATCAGTTTTCTTGAAAGCTATCTCACCTTTATTGAAAACTACATCTCGACTGGTGATACACCTCCTGTGACCTGGCTCTAGGCATCATAGCTTATAAGCTTTAACTCCTTCAGGGTATCCCATGAACATACATTTCAGAGCTCTAGGTTCGACCTTGTCTTGCCTAATATGAGCATAGGCCACACAACCAAATACTCTCAGTATGTCGAGACTAGGTGGATGTTCCGACCAAAATTCTTCAGGTGTCTTCATTCCCAAGGCAGTCGAGGGACATCTATTTATCAGATAAGTTGTTGTCGAAACAGCCTCTGCCCAAAACATTGTAGCGAGCGATTTTGGACGCGGTTGCGAAGCGCTATCGCTCTTTGGTGTCTACAGCTCGATTCATTTTTTATCCTATTAAAGCTGATGAAGGAAGGGAAATAGATGTCTCAAATTAACCCTGCTTGCAAACTGAGGTTAAACAGCGGTCTGTTAGGTTACAGATGCTACAAAGATTCGGGGTCTCTATCGGGTTTATTTTTTTAAAAGTGGCGGGAGGTTTAGATGTTAGGACGGATGCTTCTTGATAGATATGTGAGAGTAGGGGATTTTGGGTTTTTGTTTAGTGTGCTCGCTAAGATCTTTTCTTTCAATCTTATGCCTACGTATTCCCGTTTACCGAAACAGGGAAATCAGAGCGTTCGTAGTTCCTCCTATTCTATGGGAGGAAATGGTTGTTTTGGTGTCTTGTTCAAAGCCCAAGACGTGAAGCGAAAGGTGGTTTGTATATTGTTCAAAGCCCAAGATATGAAGCTGAAGAGTTTATTTGTATCTTGTTCGAAGCCCAAGATGTGAAGCTGAAGATGGTGTCTTTAGAGAGAATTTGTCATCTCTAAAGAGGGGGTTGTATGTCACAACTATTTATAAAGGAGAATTACTTTAACCGGGATATGTGAATCCGGCAATGCCATAATTTCCTTTATAGGGGATTTCTAACCTAAAGGAGAAGACTTTAACTCAGTGTGGAGCAATGCTATCTTTCCTTAGGAATTTCTCATGCTAAAAGAGGGACAGTGGCATGGATGTAGATGATCCAGAGGCTTGCCGCTTACAGCAATTAGATGAAAGAGTTGTTGATGTTTGTGTACTGTGAACGGGGCACAGCTTTGATGCTAAAAGGTTGATTGGATCAACCAGTGGTTTTCTTATATAAAGCCTAAGAGGAGGCTATTGTGTGTCTCGTACAAAGCCCGAGAGAGAGAGGCTAAAAGGTTTTGACTCAACAAGGGAATCTTTTGGTATCTCGTATAAAGCCCGAGATGGAGGCTATTTGACTCAACAAGAGAGTTTTTTGTATCTCGTACGAAGCCCGAGATGGAGGCTAAAATTTGTTTGGCTTAATAAGAACCTTTTTGTATCTCGTATAAAGCCCGAGATGGAGGCTATTTGTTTGGCTCAATAAGAACCTTTTTGTATCTCGTATAAAGCCCGAGATGGAGGCGAAAGGGTGATTGACTCAACAAGGGAGTCTCTTATGTGTCTCGTACAAAGCCCGAGAGAGAGGCTAAACGTTGTTTGACTCCGCTGGGGAGAATCATTGTACAAAGCCCAAGAGGAGGCTATGGTGACTGTTTCAGTTGAGTGACAGGTCCAGTATATTGATTTTGAAAGAGAAAATCAGTTCTTATATGAGCAACACTGTACTCAAGGATTTGATTCAAGGACCAGGGATATTCCTGTTCTTTAAGGAACTGGGAAATCCGAAGGGTATTGAGACTGTCCGAGTCTACGGGTTTTCTTCCTATTTAACGAAGGGGTCACTTGAGAATGTCTTTGAGACTCAAGGATGTTAGACTGTCTGTGTCTAGAGTTTTATCTTTTGTACTATGCTTTGAGAAACAGTAGTAGACTCTTTGAAAGGACTGTTCTATACAGATGATTAAGTTCTGTTCCTATACCTCTAGGAGGTCGTCGGGACAATTTGTACGAAGCCCAAGAGGAGGCTGGAAGCTTTTAAGAAGCCAAGAGGTCCTTGTACGAAGCCCAAGAGGAGGCTATCATTCCCGGAGGAAGAATCATTGTACGAAGCCTAAGAGGAGGTTGTGAATACTTCTAAGAAGCCGTAGGGTCCTTGTACTAAGCCCAAGAGGAGGCGAGGGTGCTTTTAGGAAGCCTGTGGGTCCTTGTACGATGCCCAAGAGGAGGTTGATGCTTTTAAGAAGCCGATGGGTCCCCAAACCCCGAGAAGTTCAAGACAGGCTATTCACGAGGAATAGATCAAGCCAGGAAAGTTCGAGAATTTGGAAGAAACTCAAGAGATGCCATTCACAGAGAAAAGATCATCTCTGGGGAATAGAGTTTCTTGAAAAGTGCTTTTAAGAAGCCTGTGGGTCCCCAAACCCCGAGAAATTCAAGGCAGACCATTCACGAGGAATAGATCAAGCCAGGAAAGTCCAAGAATTTGGAAGAAACTCAAGAGATGCAATTCACGGAGAAGAGATTATCTCTGGGGAGTAGAGTTTCTTGACAACTTCTACGAGTGACTGTCTATGAAAGGGTTCACCGAGAATGCTGCCTTTCATATCTCCATATTGTTTAGCCCCAAGACGAGGGAAGACTGTGTCTGGTAATCCTATGGGGATCTAGTTTTGACTATTTAAGAGTGATCAACGAAACGGCGTCACCTAGTTCTAGACGTAGTTGCCGGGGAAACTCGAAATATCTATACTATTATTACACAGTTGATATGAGTTTATGAAAGAAGACTTACAGTGAAACAGCCCCACAATACAGTTATATGTATATGAAAGCGGTAAATGAAAGCAATAACCACTTACTCGGTTGTAGAGCTTCCATGCTGTTTGGTTAGTTGTTCAACAAAGAAAGATTGAAAACAACAGTATATTTCAAAATCAAAGGAGAAAGTGCTTTGAAAAAGAAAGATTTGGGGCTTACAGCTCAAGGAGAGGCCCAGAGTTTTATCAGTGAGCGCACTATTTGAATTTGTACAGAGGGACTTATACAAGTGACTGTGGCCCAAAATTTGTTTTCTGTACAAAGGGATTTGGGTCTTACACTCTCTCAAGAGGCCAAAAAAGTTTTAAAGAAAAAAGAGTGGGGCTTATAACACGAGGGTAGGCCCAGATGATTTTTTCGTTTAAAATGGCGATCGCGCCGAGGTTTTCTTTTAACGCAAAGGGGCTTATACAATATCTGAGGCCCAAAATTGTTTTGGTTAAAAGGGGATTGGGTCTTACACTCTAATAGAGGCCCAAAAGTTTTGAATGGGTCTTATAGCTCAAGGAGAAGCCCAGATGATTTATTTTTTAAACTGGAGACGATCGTGCCGAATTTAAAAATGTACAGAGGGACTTATACAATAAGTGAGGCCCAAAATATTTCTATACAAGTGGGTTGGGTCTTACACTCTAATAGAGGCCCAAAAATTTTGAATGGGTCTTATAGCTCAAGGAGAGTCCCAAGGTTTTGTTTTTGAAAAGGCGACGATCGCGCCGTTTATTTTGACGGTATCGGGACTTATACAATGTACTGAGGCCCAAAAATGATTGGTCAAAAAAGGATTGGGTCTTACACTCTATTAGAGGCCCAAAGTGTTTTGAAAATGATTTATGAGGGTTGAATTAATCCAAAACCCTAATTTGTTTTCAAAAATGTATTTAATTGA
Organism: Lathyrus tuberosus; assembly: GCA_022829125.1. Taxonomy (NCBI): domain Eukaryota; kingdom Viridiplantae; phylum Streptophyta; class Magnoliopsida; order Fabales; family Fabaceae; genus Lathyrus; species Lathyrus tuberosus. The sequence continues at coordinate 2,213,266 of JALAZF010000661.1, forward strand.
ATAAAAATTCAATTAAAATGATCAAAATTGTTTAACATATGAAAAACAAATTGTGATCTTGGATTAATGCTTCAAAAATTAAGTATTGACCACTTGTAGCTGGTGATCGTGATTTGTGTTGGAGGTGTTACAGCTAGGTTCCAATGATCTGGATAACTTCCTTAGGTGCCATGGAGTGTGTATGAATGCTTGGAATGGATTGAAATGATCTGGAACTTGAGATGGTACCCCAACTGCAAATCTGTCAAGAACTTGAGCAATTGGCTGGTGATTTTGTGAAATCTGTGTTCCAGATGTTATGTGAGTGTTTAGATCACTTCTATATGATGTATATGAGGTGTGTGTGTGATTGGTTTGATTGGAAAAGCTCTCAAACTCAAAACCCGATAGTGACTTGCCTTAGAAGGCAAAATTGGAGTGAAAGAAGAGATTTTGAGGAAAACATCTGTTTGATGGCTTTGGTGTACTCAAACTGATCACAATTGAGCTCTATTTGTAGTAGAGCAAGTTTCTTTTGCAAGGAATAGTGAATGGCAACTGCTGAGTAGGTTTGGCCAATGTTGGCAAATGAAAATCCAAGTCTCCTCTAGCCATTGACTAGAGGTTAGGGCACAGGCTGCTGGTTCCCTTGGTCTTGGATAAGTCTTGACTGAATTCAGTTGAGAATGGCTCAGTCCATGCCACCTTGATGCTTCCATTGAATGCTCCAATCCAAAATTAGAGTCTTGTCCCTATTTTGGCAATTCTAGGTTCAACATGCTATTTCTTGTTCCAAAGACTTTGGAGGCTTGGCTCAGTGATTGTCCCCTTTAGATTCAATCCTCAGAGGTGTCCAAGTGGATAGGAGCATTTGGATTTGGCTGATTTTGGCAAATCGACCAAAAGTGTAAAAATCTGCCTTGCCTTGGCAGATTTTAGCAAGGCAACTTGCCAATGTCATATCTCATGACTCAAATTGAATTTGGTAATGTTCTTGGCCATTTTGGAAAGCCCTTACATGATACAACAACTGTTTGAACATGTTTGGTTTTGATCTCTTTTGAATCCAAGTGAAAAATCCCCCTACATTTGGCAAAAAGTAAGGTAAAATCTGACTTAGTGAAATTTTCACTAAGTGTTGGAACAAAGTGACTTTTCTTGATTTTGATCACTCCATAACTCAAAATCCATGAGGAATTTGGACATAGGTCAGTATGAAGCTTTTGTAGAGGGCAATGAGATCTACAAATCAAGCTTTGAATGGGGAACAATGACCTTGTGGTTTAGGAGTTATGATCCTCCAAAGTTGGCACATTAGTGTCACTTTTTCCATAACTTAGAAATTTTTCTAAGTTTTTATGGTTACCCCTTTTACAAGTTATCCCACTTTCTTTGATTTTTCTTGATGAATGATGATTCAAATCATACATTAACATCATTTTAGGGTTAAAAATCCATTTTGGTGAAAAATCTCAAAAAGTCAAAGTTGACTTTTGTGCACAGTTGACTTTTTATCAGATGAATTCCAAACTGTGCAATTCTTCATGAAATCATGCCCTTGACCTAAATCAAACTTGATGGAAATGTTCCATGGGTGTCATAGGGTATATTGAATCATGTCTTAGGGCTTGGGAGCATGTCCTGGTCAAAAGTCAAAGTTACAGTTGACTTTCCTCGCGAAACCCTAATTGTGGTGCAGATGAAATTGAGACTTGTTGCTCAAGCTTCTTGGATTAATCCATTGTTCCAAATGGATCAATATAGTTCATTAGAGACCCTCAAACCCTCTCTTGAGGTCTTGGCTCATGACTTGCCCTAAAAGTCAACTTAGGGGTGAATTAGGTCAAGAAACCCTAATTCCTGATTTTTGATGAATGCATCCCCTGAGGCAAAATTGACTTGATGATTGGGTCCATGAGGTTCCATGGAGTATATTAGGTTATGTTTTGGATCATTGGCTTGTGCCCAGTGTAAGACCCTAATTTTTTACCCCTAAGATTTTACTCTTTTCATTTGCATCTCATTACCACAAACAAGATCACAGTTTGTGCTTCTCCTGAGCACCTGTGTGTTTCTCTTTCTTACTTGCTTCTGTTTATCTAACCTCTAACCAAAAATACAAAAAAAGTATGCTGCCGTTTGCTTGTTTCTCTCTGTGTGTTGTGCAGGCTTGTCAAAGACAATGAAGTGGTTTCAAGTCACAGGTGTTTGTTTAAAAGCAAGATGTCTTGTGCTGAGATTCTTCAGTTTATCAGGCAGTGGCGCATATGAGTTTTGGGCTCAGAAAGTCAGATTCAAATGGTTGTTGTTCACTTGTGGCTTATTCAGTGGTGGCTGTGTACACTTTATCAAAGGCTTGTGAAAAAAAAATCAAGATTAGTTTTGGGTTAAAAAAAAAGAGACTTGCTATCCCTTATCCACATTTTTTAACCAAATTTTCCATATTCCACTTTTTGCTATCTAAACCATTTTTTTTTTCTAATCCATTTCCTAAACCAAATATCCACATCCATTTCAAATCAATATCCAATTCACTCATCCATTATCCAAATTCAACTATCCATTCCTTAAACCATTTCAATTAACCATTTTGTTTCTAAACCATTTATTATCCATTTTCATAAATCTATTTCCATTATCCATTTTTCAAACCAACCATAATTCAATATCATCATAAAAGCCCATTGTTCAATTCAATTACAAAAACATTCAAAAAAAATAGATAGGCCCATTATCCTTTTTTAACCATTCACCAAAAAGAAAAAAACTAAAAAAAGAGAACTACAATCCCTGCCACCAAAAATACACGGTCCACACTACCAAGCCATAAGCTTCACGAAAAAAAAGGGCAAAGTAAGCCCCATGAAAATCCCAGCCATCAAAACCGAGAACCGTCCCTTCCCAGCCGTTACTTCTCGCCATACATCAGCCACTTCCACAACTTACCACGCCAATTCAATGCAAGTTCCAGCCACAAGCTACTACACCTTCCATAAACCTTCAGCCAATATGCCAAGCCATCACAAGCCGTCCAAAATGATTCACACGCATAACTCAGCGAACAAAACGACGGCAAAATGCAACAAACACTCCAAAAGCTTCAAGTCCAAAACGCAAAAAATAAATAAAACGGCAACGGATTGCAATTCAAACCTCACCTCATCTCTCTATAAATTAGAGCTCCTCTCCCTCATTTTTTTAAGCTTGAAAAGCCATAGAAATTCTGCAAAAAAAATTCACCAACTTTCAATTCATCTTCACCATTCAACTTCAAGCTTCAGAAAAATTCTTGATGAAAAAAAAACCATAAATACGAGAATTCTTAAAGCTTCCATCATCTTCATATTTCTTCAATCATTTTTATAACCTGCAAATTATTCTCACCATTCAAAACCAATACCAATCCATTGCAACCGAACTCAACAACAACTCGCATAAATTCATCAGCAACAACAACATCAACCGTTCAATACATCGATTCGAGTTCAGAAGATGAAGAATAATTGAATTTCTTTTGGAATTAGAAGGTAAATCTGAGTTTACGGCGTGAATCTCGCGGTTTAAATTCAAACTTGTGGTTGGATCTTCGTTCGAAATCGAAGACATATCTGTGTAGTACACTGCGAGTCGATCACAACCGTACGTATTTCAACTTCCGCCGCTCCTTTATGAGGCTTTTCGCGAATCCCTCCGCCACCGCCATGAACAGTACCGTTAAGCTATGGAGAAGATGATTGTTCTTTCTTTTTTTCACTTTCTGATTCTATTTTTTTTTATCTTTAATGTTTTCTTTTGTTTTTTATATTTTATTTTATTTCTAAACAAAAACGGATGGGCCTAGCCCATACGAAATGTTTTTTTTCACCATCACCTCCATTTCTAAAATAAACCTCCATCTATTTTTATTTTCTATGATTTTCTTATAACTTTTTTTTTCTCTTTTCTAATTACTTTTTTTAATTTTTGATTTTTGAATTTGACTTACTATTGTTTTTTTTTTAAAAAGATTCTCTTAAAAAAGTCATGAAAAATTTCTATCATGAGAATTATCTTTTAATTCTTGTTTTTTTTCATTTTTATTTTGATTTCTCATTTTTCTTTCATTTTGGATTGTGTGTGGATCATAATTTTTTAGATCCACCTTTCTTCATCTATTTTCTTTTTTGATCGATGAAAGTCGAAGTGATCGTGAAATTTCTTTATGGAATTTCGATCGAGACGAGATCATTTCCACCTTTTCTTTTCGTGTGGCACCGCTTTAGGATAACGATCCCTGTATCGTTTATCTCGCGTGCATTAACACATACATTTCATGGCCGGCCTCATTCGTAGGGTAATTGCTCGAACAAATTACTCGGCGTGCGCTTAACATAGACCAAAATTTGTCCCGCCTCGGAATAAAATATCAAAAATAGTTGATATTTGTCTTTTGGTTCAAAACTTATGGAACTTGTTGTTAGGAGGCTTTGGTCTTATCAATCCTCTAATGAGTTCTCATTAATCTTGACCTAAGTGCAAGTATCCAATTATAATTGATCACTAACTTTAACTACTAATCACTAACTTACTAACATTACTATTGTACTAACTTCTTTACAATTACTTCTCGCACCCTATCTCCTTTACTTTTATGCTTCATTTTATCATTTCATTTCATGTTTATGCTTCCGCAATTTTTCCTTTGTCCGTTGGACATATGTTTATGCTTCCGCAATTTTTCCTTTGTCCGTTGGACACATGTTTATGCTTATGCCTTTTTCTCTTTGTCCACTTGGACCAAAAACATTAATAAAGGCTAAAACCTCTAAAAAACTTGTGATTCTAATCTTGGACTATGGTTACTATCCTATGCAAATGGACTTGGAGTTTGAGCTTAGACCTTGGACATCCAATGCAATTCTTGGAACCTTGGACTTAGAACTAGGACCTTCCTTCCTTTGCTTTGGAATTATGGTTCGAAGACTTGGAAGCATACATTGTGGTTAGGCTATTCTTCTCCTTAGCTTTTACTTTATACTTTAGGATAGTCACTTCTTCTCCTCCCTATTCTTCAATTTTCAAAACTCTCTCTCTTTTTTCAAAACCTTCTTGATTTCAAACTTTCACCGCTTTCATAATCAAACCTTGACTTTGTCAAGTGATTTTACTCTTTTCCTTTCATTTCTTAACAAATGCTAAACTACATAAGCATATTGACACCTTTTTCAAAAGACTTAAAAAACATCAAACTCATCACTCTCCTTTTGTGCCCTCGTGCACTTTTTCCTTTAACTTTTTCATAAGTTTAGACATGATTCATTTCTTTAAGCGGAATTATTCGCTTGGAAATGACGACTTGTCTCTACATTTAAAATCAACCAAAACAAACAAATTTTCACTCTTTGTACCACGAACTACGGGGTTTTGATCCTACATTGCACATCGTGGGTACGTAGGCATGAGACGACTAGTCTCTCCAAACACAAAAATCTTTAAAAAAAAAAATTCTCTTCTCATCTCCTCAATCTCTTTTCAAGCAAACTTTTTCAGACCAAAAGCGGTAGATATTTCAAAGGGCTCCTATAGAGTACTATAGACGTTTTGGGTGCTAACACCTTCCCATTGCGTAACCAACCCCCCGAACCCGGACTCTCTTCACTTGTTCTTATTATAGAGCTTGTGTAGGTTTTGTTCGCTCTTTTTCCTTTCCTTTTGGATAAAATAAAAGTGCGGTGGCGACTCTTGCTTTTCGAGTTAAGTTAATCAATAGCTTACACTCATGATTTTGCCGCTACAGAAAAGTGGCGACTCTGCTGGGGAATCTCTGGTTCCTTGAGGGGTTTAGCCTACTTCGATTTATTTACTACCTTTTGTCTGATTTTGCTTGTTACAGGATTGTTCTGTTTTGGAGTTCCTCTGTGTGAGATAGGTCCTATACCCGGACCAGAGTGTACTTTAAGATAGGAGGATGGTATAGTCAAGGGAACTTTGAGGGAGTCGAATCCTGAAAAAGAAGAACTTGAGAATCCATCCACTCGGTGGTTGCTTCTTTGGAATTACTGATGCCGATCGAGCAATCGAGAAGGCATTACTTTTTCCATAGAAGCCTATAACACTGAGAACCGTAGTAACCCTTAACCCATCCTAGCCATTTTAGAATCGTGGTGCGGAAGCTATGAAGATGCAAATCTGACTTAGCTGTCACGCGATGCCACACTCAGGTTAGATTCTCTTGAGGATAACTACCAACCTCCGAGCAAATCGGTGTGCTGGTGTGTCTGATAGTGAATTGTGGACCCTGGGCACTCTGCTAGAACCACTGTTTTCTGCAGGTACAATGAAGACAAACCTTAGCACATACCTTTTGTGGACTGGTTCTTGACCTCGACTCCATGCTCGTGACTCGGACCTTTGAACCTGTGTGCTTTGAGTGATCTTGTTTGTGGTTGTTGCATCCATGCACTCTTGCATCCATGAGCATACATATGCATTTCTTCCAGGTTGTCTCAGAAACTCATTTCGGTTGTCTCCTTCTCCAGTTATCTGTTCGCCGCCAAGCTGTTTCCTCAACACAACTACGGAACTAGAGTTGCTGTCAGATTGAGAATGGAAAATCAAGAACAACATAACGCCGAAGTCAGAATGGAAATTGATGAGTTGAAGGCCGGTATGACCAAGCTCACAGAAATGCTGCAAGTTCTGATTGCTAGAGGTGAACCACCTCAGAGGACTGTGATTGTTGAAACCTCAACTGCTGCTGTTGACCCTCCACTGACTCAGCAACCAGCTTCTACTTGGCCAGAATTTGGGTTACCTCCGAATTACTCGCCACCCTTTGCAACTACTCCTGTGTTTGTCTCGCCAGTATCTTCAGCTCCTTTGTTCACTGAACCTCGGCCTGTTGTGCATTCTATTGCTCAAGATGCTCCTGAGAATCCTTTTGTGTACCATGCTGCTAGTCCACAATTTGAAAGTCAGGGAGAACCTGGATACATTGAAGAAGTCAGAGAACAATGGCAAACTCTTGACAAAAGGATAAGAGCCGTGGAAGGAAGTGATGTCTTTAATGCTGCTGCAATGGACATGTGTCTGGTTTCCGACTTGGTTATCCCTCCAAAATTTAAAACTCCTAATTTTGAAAAATACCAGGGGCACACCTGTCCCAGAACCCACTTGGTGATGTACTGCCGCAAGATGGCTGCTCATGCAAAAGATGACAAACTGCTCATTCATTGTTTCCAAGACAGCTTGAGTGGGGCTTCAATGAAATGGTATATGGGACTTGATAAGAACCGTATTCAAAGCTGGATGGACTTATCTGATGCTTTCTTAAAGCAATATAAGTACAACTTGGACATGGCACCTGACCGCCGTCAATTGCAGAATATGTCTCAGAAAGAAAAAGAATCCTTCAAAGAGTACGCTCAGCGATGGAGAGAGCTAGCTGCTCAAGTGGAGCCACCATTAGCTGAAAAAGAATTGACTGGTCTGTTCATGGACACTCTTCAGCCACTCTATTGGGAAAAGATGATAGGCAGTGTATCATCTGGTTTTGCTGACCTAGTCACTATTGGAGAAAGACTAGAAGAAGGTATCAAGAAAGGGAGGATTGCTAATGCTGAAGCCTTCAGTGGAGCTAAAATGTATGCTGGGAATTTTCAAAAGAAAAAGGATGGTGATACCCATGCTGTTTCAGTTGAGGGGAAACCTCGTCAGAGACAACAATATGTAGCTGCAGTTGCTCCAGTTGTTAATGCTCAACCAGCTCAAGCTCCTCGTCAGACTGTTAGACAGAATCAGACTCGCAATAGGGTTAACTTTGATCCTATCCCGATGTCTTACACTGAGCTGTATCCATGTCTTGTAAAGAAAGGTTTGATTACAACGAGGGCTCTACCTCCTCCTCCAAATCCTCTTCCAGTCGGCTATAGGGCTGATCTTCACTGTGAGTTCCATCAAGGCGGGGCAGGCCATAACTTGGAAGGTTGCTTTGCATTGAAAGCTAGAGTACAAGAATTGGTGAACTTAAAAATTCTGGACTTTATTGATAATAATCCCAATGTTGTCAACAATCCTTTGCCAGAGCATGCCAAGTGAAGTTTGAGTCAGTTCAAACGGATCATCTCCTAAAAGCCAGTGTTTCAGACAGGACAGCTCATCCTTGTTGCTGATTAGTCACTAGGCCTTGTTTCTTTCTGTTTGCATTTTTCTTTGATTGTATTGACTGTTTGCTTTCGAATTTGTACTTTCATGGTAATTTCAATGAAATGAGCATTGCAACTTTTGATTCAATTCATTTATATCCACTGTGTGCATCTTTATGCTTTCTTTTTCACAAAAAATATATCTCCTGTTCACTTTCTTTATTAAGCTTTTGTTTATGCAAAGATTGGAGGGAGGATGATGAAAACGAAATACCTAAAATTGCTGGATTGTATGCTTTCAATTTAAAACTTGGCTGAGGATGTACAGGCATTGTTTCAACTCCCAAACACTGGAGAAATAAGGAAGTTAATCCCTTGTCAACCCCTTTGAGCCTAGAAGTTGGAGTTTCTTTCTGTACGAAAAAACCCCGCAATTTTAACCTAGGGATGGGTAGTTCTCAGTTAATTTGACTGTGCAGGCAAGACGCCTTCCAATAAAGGTTGCAATCACAAGCTTTCCTTCGCACACATCAAAGAAGTGTCGAAGATGTCTTTCAAGTCAAAAGCCAATGATGGTTCACCGTAATCATTAAACCAGGCAGTCACTACCTTTCAAAAATAAAATGGATGAAAAAATCAAAAGAAGAGCCCGCTAAGTCAAAACCTATGAAGGAGACTTAGGCAAAAATTGGGGCATCCCGCTGACTGTAAGCTCAAATGACACAGTTCAGGCAAAAGTTAGGGATAACAAAAGAAAAATCAAGAGGTTGCCAAAATCCTCAAAGACAAAACGAGTTGACTGTGGTCCTCATCAAACAACAAAATGTTGTAAGAAAGAGTGACTGTCATCTCAAAAATACCTTGGTCCTTGAACCATCATCATAACAGTGTTGCAATTCCAAAATCTCTTGGAACCTGAATGCATAGTTTGAATTAACTGAGCATAGGACTGGAGGTCATCACGAAGAATGGGTTGGGTACCAATATACTTTGAGCCTATATCCTTTGTTTCAAAAACCGTGAAACATACCACGTTACAACCTTCAAAAGACCTAATTGAAGCCAGGTTTCTTTTGAAAGCATACTACGGCAAGGTTGCGTAAATTGACTCCTATGTTTGTTGCCAATCATTTGCTTTGATGTCATACCTTTGCTTTATCTTTCATTTTTGCATGTCTAAATCGTCGTGTTTTGACAAGTGGTTCATTTGCTTTACATCAATAATATCATTCCAAAAATGATTTTTGATTTCAAAAATTGCATGAGCTCTGCATTAAAATTACCATGTCTGTTTGAATAATCTTATTTGCAGGCAGACTTTCCTCATTAAGGAATTTTCAAACAGTTGAGAAACTTGGTCAGTGATTCTATCAGGGGCACATTACTTCCAGATCCTGTTGTGAATCAGTCCAAGATTTGTTGCTCAGTGCAAGTTAATCTAAGAATTGGTTAGCCAGAAGACCTCTTTCAAGACTCATGCAGAGTTTAGCCTTCTCAACAGTCTTTTCAAGAACTGAAGCCATGATCAGTTCATCCCCAGCAATAGCAACTAAAGCCATGATCAGTTTATCCTCAACAATCATTTCAAGAATTGAAGCCATGATCAGTTCATTTTTTCCCCTGCAGCAGACAGACTGAACTATGATCAGTTTATCATCATCAGTCAAGCAATCTGGGGCAATCTTCTCCAAGAATCCTCAAGATGTCTTTCCTCAAAGGACCATCAGCCTGATATAATTCATAAGTGGGACAGAGATGTGTTCAACATCTTCTTTCCAAGCAGAGTGGGCAGAGTTCCATGTGTTGAGGAATCAGATTTCCATTTTACCTTCACAAAAGAGTCTATCTCAGTTGTCTCTATCATCTGCATTACATACATAAATCATTTACATATCATTGCATAGGAACATTTTCATAGCTCGAAGTTTGCTTCGTGCTCATATGCATTTTTCCGAGGACCTGTTGCTTTCAACATCTTACCTTGTGATCAAAGTCCAACTTATTTGGCACCTACCAAAACTTTTACCTGCCTTCTCATTCAGTGCTATTCCTGAATATTGTCGTTTACCTGTCTTTTCACCCAGTGTTATTCCTGGACGTCCTGCTTTCCTGGATCTTTGTATTCTTTCACTCCAGTGCCATTTCTGGATGTCTGTCTCTTTTGATCTCCAGTTCCATTCCTGGATACCTTGTTCCTCTTGTTCCTCCCAGTGTTATTCCTGGAAGTATTTTCTCTCCTCTATAATCCCCAACAGATCTGCTTGGATATCTTTCAGTGCCATTCCTGAAAGTTTTACCTGTTCATTCAGTGCCATTCCTGGATGAGTTTTTACCTTTTCTTTCAGTGCTATTCCTGAAAGTTTTATCTGTTCATTCAGTGCCATTCCTGGATGAGATTTTACCTTTACTTTCAGTGCCATTCCTGAAAGTTTTACCTGTTCATTCAGTGCCATTCCTGAATGAGTTTTCTCCTTTTCATTCAGTGCTATTCCTGGATGTCTTTTTCACTATCATTCAATGCCATTCTTGAATGTAGTGATTCACCTTTACTTTCAGTGCCATTCCTGAAAGTTTTACCTGTTCATTCAGTGTCATTCCTGGATGAGTTTTCTCCTTTGCATTCAGTGCTATTCCTGGATGTCTTTTTCACTGTCATTCAATGCCATTCTTGAATGAAGTGATTTACCTTTACCTTTCAGTGCCATTCCTGAAAGTTGTATCTGTTCATTCAGTGCCATTCCTGAATGAGTTTATCTTTACCTTTCAGTGTCATTCCTGAAGGTCCTTGCTCACTTTATTCAATGCCATTCTTGGATATTGTGAACCTTTTATCCAATGCCATTCTTGGATAATTCTGATATATTTTCCAGAACTTTTCTCACTACATTCAATGCCATTCTTGGATGTTGTGATTTCTTTTGTCCAATGCCATTCTTGGATATGATTTCCTTAACAGAGTCCGATGCCATTCTTGGACACCTTTTCCCCAGCTAAGTCCAATGCCATTCTTGGATATCTTTTCCTCAGCTGAGTCCAATGCTATTCTTGGATGTCTCTGATGCTTGTTGTTGCCTCATTCAATGCCATTCTTGAATGTTGCAGTGCCTTTATCCAATGCCATTCTTGGATATCTTACCCAACAAAGTGTTTTTCACCTCCATCCAATGCTATTCTTGGATGACGCAGCTATTTTTACCAGAAACTTTCTTGTTGCTGTCCAATGCCATTCTTGGACATCTTTCGACATCCCTTTTGTCTCGTTTGTAGTTTCTACCCAATGCTATTCTTGGATGTCACTACTTGTCTTCCTAGGGTCTTGTCCCTCTCTTTCCAACTATTGATGGATACTTCTTGTTGCCTTGACAGATCTCCAGAAATAGCTTGTGTTCCCCGGCGTGTCTTTTCACGTTTTCTCTCTCAATTTACCTTATACCCTTTGTTTCAAGTTTCTCCGCAGTGTGTTTCATTCTTTGCATTCATATCATCTTGTGACATCTTATGGCTAAAAATTCGGTTTTCTATATTTAAGTATCTCCAATCTTGTCGAGACGAAGTTTTCAACCTTCATATCTCCTGATTGAAGAAACTTAAATAGGGGCAGCTGTAAGACCCTAATTTTTTACCCCTAAGATTTTACTCTTTTCATTTGCATCTCATTACCACAAACAAGATCACAGTTTGTGCTTCTCCTGAGCACCTGTGTGTTTCTCTTTCTTACTTGCTTCTGTTTATCTAACCTCTAACCAAAAATACAAAAAAAGTATGCTGCCGTTTGCTTGTTTCTCTCTGTGTGTTGTGCAGGCTTGTCAAAGACAATGAAGTGGTTTCAAGTCACAGGTGTTTGTTTAAAAGCAAGATGTCTTGTGCTGAGATTCTTCAGTTTATCAGGCAGTGGCGCATATGAGTTTTGGGCTCAGAAAGTCAGATTCAAATGGTTGTTGTTCACTTGTGGCTTATTCAGTGGTGGCTGTGTACACTTTATCAAAGGCTTGTGAAAAAAAAATCAAGATTAGTTTTGGGCTAAAAAAAAAGAGACTTGCTATCCCTTATCCACATTTTTTAACCAAATTTTCCATATTCCACTTTTTGCTATCTAAACCATTTTTTTTTTCTAATCCATTTCCTAAACCAAATATCCACATCCATTTCAAATCAATATCCAATTCACTCATCCATTATCCAAATTCAACTATCCATTCCTTAAACCATTTCAATTAACCATTTTGTTTCTAAACCATTTATTATCCATTTTCATAAATCTATTTCCATTATCCATTTTTCAAAACCAACCATAATTCAATATCATCATAAAAGCCCATTGTTCAATTCAATTACAAAAACATTCAAAAAAACCATAAATACGAGAATTCTTAAAGCTTCCATCATCTTCATATTTCTTCAATCATTTTTATAACCTGCAAATTATTCTCACCATTCAAAACCAATACCAATCCATTGCAACCGAACTCAACAACAACTCGCATAAATTCATCAGCAACAACAACATCAACCGTTCAATACATCGATTCGAGTTCAGAAGATGAAGAATAATTGAATTTCTTTTGGAATTAGAAGGTAAATCTGAGTTTACGGCGTGAATCTCGCGGTTTAAATTCAAACTTGTGGTTGGATCTTCGTTCGAAATCGAAGACATATCTGTGTAGTACACTGCGAGTCGATCACAACCGTACGTATTTCAACTTCCGCCGCTCCTTTATGAGGCTTTTCGCGAATCCCTCCGCCACCGCCATGAACAGTACCGTTAAGCTATGGAGAAGATGATTGTTCTTTCTTTTTTTCACTTTCTGATTCTATTTTTTTTTATCTTTAATGTTTTCTTTTGTTTTTTATATTTTATTTTATTTCTAAACAAAAACGGATGGGCCTAGCCCATACGAAATGTTTTTTTTCACCATCACCTCCATTTCTAAAATAAACCTCCATCTATTTTTATTTTCTATGATTTTCTTATAACTTTTTTTTTCTCTTTTCTAATTACTTTTTTTAATTTTTGATTTTTGAATTTGACTTACTATTGTTTTTTTTTTAAAAAGATTCTCTTAAAAAAGTCATGAAAAATTTCTATCATGAGAATTATCTTTTAATTCTTGTTTTTTTTCATTTTTATTTTGATTTCTCATTTTTCTTTCATTTTGGATTGTGTGTGGATCATAATTTTTTAGATCCACCTTTCTTCATCTATTTTCTTTTTTGATCGATGAAAGTCGAAGTGATCGTGAAATTTCTTTATGGAATTTCGATCGAGACGAGATCATTTCCACCTTTTCTTTTCGTGTGGCACCGCTTTAGGATAACGATCCCTGTATCGTTTATCTCGCGTGCATTAACACATACATTTCATGGCCGGCCTCATTCGTAGGGTAATTGCTCGAACAAATTACTCGGCGTGCGCTTAACATAGACCAAAATTTGTCCCGCCTCGGAATAAAATATAAAAAATAGTTGATATTTGTCTTTTGGTTCAAAACTTATGGAACTTGTTGTTAGGAGGCTTTGGTCTTATCAATCCTCTAATGAGTTCTCATTAATCTTGACCTAAGTGCAAGTATCCAATTATAATTGATCACTAACTTTAACTACTAATCACTAACTTACTAACATTACTATTGTACTAACTTCTTTACAATTACTTCTCGCACCCTATCTCCTTTACTTTTATGCTTCATTTTATCATTTCATTTCATGTTTATGCTTCCGCAATTTTTCCTTTGTCCGTTGGACATATGTTTATGCTTCCGCAATTTTTCCTTTGTCCGTTGGACACATGTTTATGCTTATGCCTTTTTCTCTTTGTCCACTTGGACCAAAAACATTAATAAAGGCTAAAACCTCTAAAAAACTTGTGATTCTAATCTTGGACTATGGTTACTATCCTATGCAAATGGACTTGGAGTTTGAGCTTAGACCTTGGACATCCAATGCAATTCTTGGAACCTTGGACTTAGAACTAGGACCTTCCTTCCTTTGCTTTGGAATTATGGTTCGAAGACTTGGAAGCATACATTGTGGTTAGGCTATTCTTCTCCTTAGCTTTTACTTTATACTTTAGGATAGTCACTTCTTCTCCTCCCTATTCTTCAATTTTCAAAACTCTCTCTCTTTTTTCAAAACCTTCTTGATTTCAAACTTTCACCGCTTTCATAATCAAACCTTGACTTTGTCAAGTGATTTTACTCTTTTCCTTTCATTTCTTAACAAATGCTAAACTACATAAGCATATTGACACCTTTTTCAAAAGACTTAAAAAACATCAAACTCATCACTCTCCTTTTGTGCCCTCGTGCACTTTTTCCTTTAACTTTTTCATAAGTTTAGACATGATTCATTTCTTTAAGCGGAATTATTCGCTTGGAAATGACGACTTGTCTCTACATTTAAAATCAACCAAAACAAACAAATTTTCACTCTTTGTACCACGAACTACGGGGTTTTGATCTTACATTGCACATCGTGGGTACGTAGGCATGAGACGACTAGTCTCTCCAAACACAAAAATCTTTAAAAAAAAAATTTCTCTTCTCATCTCCTCAATCTCTTTTCAAGCAAACTTTTTCAGACCAAAAGCGGTAGATATTTCAAAGGGCTCCTATAGAGTACTATAGACATTTTGGGTGCTAACACCTTCCCATTGCGTAACCAACCCCCCGAACCCGGACTCTCTTCACTTGTTCTTATTATAGAGCTTGTGTAGGTTTTGTTCGCTCTTTTTCCTTTCCTTTTGGATAAAATAAAAGTGCGGTGGCGACTCTTGCTTTTCGAGTTAAGTTAATCAATAGCTTACACTCATGATTTTGCCGCTACACCCAGATGAAAAATTTCCATCTGGAGTCCCTGGTCGACCAAAACCCTAATTTGGTGACACTGTCGATCTTGAGACTTGATCCACCTAGAAGGGAGCAGCCTTGTGCTTGATCCTTGAAGTGGGAGTCCTTTTGATCCATTGTGGATGTTTGAGAGGTTAGACAAGTTGAAGATCATGTCATTCCTTGATTGATCCTTTGTCTAAGGCTCTGAGAGGGCTTGAAACCCTAATTTTGATTGTAGTGGATGCTCACCCATCTTTAGGGAGACTGATGAAGTATGATGATACATCCATATTTTGATGATGATTTTCACAATGATGGGAAATCTTAGTGGTCAAAATTTGGGGTATGACAGATGCCCCTATTTAATCTTCTTGGACACGAAGGTGTGAATGACGAAGGTATTCGGGCATTCGGGGTGCAAGAGGATTAAATATCGGAATACCCGAAATTTTGATGGTGGTTATGAATGGTAGCTTACGCATTCATCTTCTTTAGCTAAGCGATGATGCTTAGAAAAGGTAAACTTCCCCTCGATCCTGGTCTTCAGCCAAGGAGCTGGTCTCAGTTTCCTTTTGGGATAAACCTCCCATCGATCCTGGTTTCCTACCAAGGAACTGGTCTTAGTTTCCTTTTCGGATAAACCTCCCCTCGATCCTGGTTTACTACCAAAGAACTGGTCTTAGTTTCTGATTTAAACTTCCCCTCGATCCTGGTTTCCTACCAAGGAACTGGTCTAAGTTTCTTTTGTCAATAAACTTTATTGACAAGGGACGCTATTCATAGCGGTTTTCCTCAAACTTCTCGCCGAATTTTCCTGGGGAGATGCCATTTGACGGAAAAAATTTGATGTCCGAGTTGTAGAGGTGCACAAACTTCTCTGTTGGAGACGCCATTTGCCGACTCTATATGGGGAAATCGAGTCTCTTGAGAGGCTACTTCTGCGTGGGATCTTACATCATACTTTTCTCGGGATCTTCCCGGAGAAATGCCATATGATGGGGTCTAATTTTAAGGTGTCGAGGACCTTTTCATCAGCGGTCTTTTCGGAGCGAAACTGGCATGCTGCCGAATCTCTGTTTACGAGGCTTTCTCTGTGGATTTTCCTTAATCCGGGAAAACAAGGATATCATCTTCAATGGCGAAGAGTGATGCTGACTGAAAGTTCCTCTGGTTTTTCAGAGGTTCAAGTTATCAAAGTGGTCAAGGGCCAACTTTCTTCCAGAAATAAACTGGAGGCGAGGTTGTTCAAACACAGCGTTTCCTGACGAGGCAAGAACTGACAACTCGATTGAGAGAACTTCTATCACTAGGGGACAAGACCGACTAGAGTGATAGTGATGCAATATGAAATGTAAATGCAAATCAATAATGCATGATGTATGTATGTATATGCTAATAAAACTGACGCGACACACAAACTAAAAGATGAACATGACTGGATACTCGGCCATCGCGGGGCGAAAAAGTATCGCTGGTCCAAGATAGCAATTCCACCTTGCTTAGGAAAGATAGTCCCTGTTGGGAGCTATGTTGGTCGGGCTTAGGAGATGAGAACTCGGCCGAGGCGTGTTAGACGAAACAAGGAGTACTTTGATTCTGCACTTTGAGGTTCGATTACTTCTGGAAAAGCGACCGATGTTCTTCTGATGTTCAACAGTCAAAAGAAATTGCCGTCTTTATTAAAAAGCAGAAAAAGTTTTAACAAGTAAATTCATTTTTGTTTTATTTCAAGAATCGTTAATCATGTTAAAATGTCGTTCTGTAAAGCTAAAACAAATAAGAATTACAAACAAAAGCACAAGGGCTCAAATTTTATTGATAAGTTGGAGATCAGCCAAACGCGTGATTCCAAAGAGTATTTACAAAGTTAGAAAATGGTAATTTACAGGGAAAAGGGCTACATTGAAACATAACGACCGCTATCCTCCTACCAACTTTGAATTCGGGGCATCCTGAGCTTCTGTCGAAGATGACCTTGACTGGAGTTTTTCTGATGGATGATATAACTGCTGCTACTGAGGGACTCGCCTCTGTTGAACATAGTTACTTACCATTATCCCTAATTTTTGCCTTGATTGTACTATGATGCTTCCAATCCATCAGGATGATTTTTTTTATGTCTCTAACTTTTGCCTGGATCGCCCTTTCGGGTTTTCAATCCACCGAGATGTTTTTTTTTTTAGTTTAGGCGAAGTATTTCTTGACTACATCAACATTTGTGGGGTAGGCAAATTCCTCTCCGTCCATGGTTGCAAGTCTCAAGGCGCCGCCTGAGAAAGCTTTCGTGACCACATAGGGGCCGTCATAATTTGGGGTCCATTTACCCCGAGAGTCAGTGAGAAACGATTGTATCTTCTTGAGCACGAGGTCTCCTTTTCTGAAGACGCGAGGTCGGACCTTTTTGTCAAACGCCTTCTTCATTCTCTGCTGATACAACTGACCGTGGCATAGTGCCGTGATTCGTTTCTCTTCGATCAGGTTCAGTTCGTCGTGTCGGCTTTGACACCATTCAGCTTCGGTGAGCTTAGCTTCCATCAATACTCGGATTGACGGGATCTCTACTTCTATGGGGAGCACTGCTTCCATGCCATATACTAGAGAGAAAGGGGTTGCCCCTGTTAAAGTGCGGACAGATGTTCGATAACCGTGAAGAGAAAAGGGTAACATGCCGTGCCAATCTTTATAGGTTACAACCATCTTCTGAACAATCTTCTTGATGTTCTTGCTAGCCGCTTCTACCGCTCCGTTCATCTTGGGTCGGTAGGGAGATGAGTTATGGTGTTCAATCTTAAACTCAACGCACAACTCTTTCATCATCTTATTGTTCAAGTTAGATCCATTATCAGTAATGATCTCGCTTGGAACACCATAACGGCAGATGATATTGTTTTTGATAAATCAGACCACCACTTGTCGGGTTACATTAGCGTACGACGCTGCTTCGACCTACTTGGTGAAATAGTCAATGGCTACCAGGATGAACCGGTGTCCGTTTGAAGCCTTGGGCTCAATCATGCCAATCATGTCGATTCCCCATATCGAGAATGGCCATGGGGAAGAGAGAACTTTGAAATGTGATGGCGGTACATGAATTTTGTCGGAGTATATCTGACATTTGTGACACCTCCTCATGTACTTGTAGCAGTCGGATTCCATTGTCAACCAATAGTACCCTACTCTTAGGATTTTTCTCGCCATTGTGTGTCCGTTGGCATGAGTGCCAAAGGATCCTTTGTGAATTTCTTTCATAAGCATGTCTGCTTCTGGTCTGTTGATGCATCGAAGCAAGACCATGTCAAAATTTCTCTTATAGAGAGTGTCACCGCTCAGGAAGAAGTTTCCAGCCAATCTTCGGAGGGTTTTCCTGTCTTTTCTGAGTGCCCCAGATGGGTACTCTTGTTTCTGAAGGAAGCATTTGATATCGTGATACCAAGGTTTGTCCTCTATGATTGCTTCAATCGTGAAGATGTAAGCGGACCTATCAAGGCGCGTTATGTCGATCTTAGGTATGTCATTCCATTGACCTACACTAATCATGGAAGAGAGAGTGGCTAAAGCGTCAGCCATGTGATTCTCCTCACGAGGGATGTGATGAAACTCTACTCTGTTGAAGAAAGGTAGCAACCTTCTTGCGTAGTCTTTGTAAGGAATCAATCCTGATTGGTATGTGTTCCAATCTCCTTTTATCTGATTGATAACCAGGGCTGAATCGCCATATACGTCCAAGTTTTTGATCCTCAAATCAATCGCTTCTTCGAGACCCATGATACATGCTTCGTATTCGGCCTCGTTGTTCGTACATTTGAACGTAAGCCGAGCAGTGAAAGGAATGTGGGTACCCTGAGGGGTAACAATGATTGCCCCAATTCTGTTTCCATAATGATTAACTGCTCTGTCAAAGATAAGTCCCCATTGGGAACCTGGTTCTGGCCCTTCACTGGGTAACGGTTCATCGCAATCTTTCATTTTTAGATACATGACATCTTCGTCTGGGAAGTCAAACCCGATTGATTCTTGATTGTCAATCGGTTGATGAGCCAAATGATCGGCTAAAATACTTCCCTTAACGGCTTTCTGAGCGTGGTACTCTATGTCATATTCTGATAACAGCATTTGCCAACGGGCAATTCTTCCCGTGAGAGCGGGCTTTTCGAAGACATGCTTGATTGGATCCATTTTTGAGATTAACCAAGTAGTATGATGAATCATGTATTGGCGAAGACGTTTGGCTGCCCAAGCCAAAGCGCAACAAGTTTTCTCAAGCATCGTGTACCGAGTTTTGCAGTTGGTGAATTTCTTGCTCAAATAGTAAATGGCAGACTCTTTCCGTTTAGTTTCATCTTGTTGGCCAAGTACACATCCCATTGAGTCTTCTAGAACTGTGAGGTAAATGATCAGTGGTCTTCCTTCCACTGGAGGTGATAGAATCGGAGGATTCAACAGATATTCCTTGATACTGTCGAAGGCGGTTTGGCAATCTTCTGACCAAACACAATCTTGGTTCTTTTTGAGTAATTTGAAAATCGGCGCACAGGTCGCGGTCATAAGGAATATGAATCTGGAGATGTAGTTCAAACGTCCCAGGAATCCTCTGACTTGTTTTTCAGTTTTCGGAGAAGGCATTTCTTGAATAGCCTTGACCTTGTCAAGATCAACCTTAATTCCTTTCTGGCTGACGATGAACCCTAGTAGTTTCCCTGAACGGTCACCGAAGGTGCACTTGTTGGGATTCAAGCAGAGTTTGAATTTTCTTAAACGTTCGAACAATTTTGACAGATGTTCAACGTGCTCATTCTCTGTTTTTGATTTTGCAATCATATCATCAACATATACCTCGATTTCTTTGTGTATCATGTCATGAAACAGAGTAGTCATGGCCCTTTGATAGGTTGCCCCGGCGTTCTTCAAACCGAACGGAATTACCTTGTAGCAAAAGGTGCCCCATGGGGTGATGAACGAAGTTTTCTCCATGTCTTTCAGCGCCATTTTGATCTGATTATAGCCCGAGAATCCATCCATGAAGGAGAAGACTTTGAACTTTGTTGTACTGTCTACCAGCATGTCAATGTGTGGTAAAGGAAAGTCGTCTTTTGGACTTGCCTTGTTCAGATCTCTGTAGTCGACACACATTCTGACCTTTCCGTCCTTTTTGGGAACGGGTACAATGTTGGCTAACCATTGAGGATATTCTGACGTGGCGAGGAAACCCGCGTCAATCTGTTTTTGTACCTCCTCTTTGATTTTGATGGCCATGTCCGGATGAGTCCGTCTCAACCTTTGCTTTACTGGCGGACATTCCGATCTTAACGGTAAGTGATGTTCCACGATGCTGGTATCCAATCCTGGCATATCCTGATAGGACCAAGCGAATACATCGGGGAATTCTTTGAGAAGCTTTATCAAACTTTCTTTGGCAGTTGGACTGAGCAGTGCCCCAATCCTGATTTCTTTTCTCTCTTTTTCTGAACCCAAGTTTACCGTTTCCAACGGCTCTTTGTGAGGTTCAATGGACCTTTCCTCCTGTCTGAGTAGTCGGGAGATCTCTTCTGGAATTTTGTCGTCAATTTCTTCTTCAGTCCCAAATACCGGGAACTCAAAGTTGGGAGAAGGCATCGGATCGTATGTTTCAACTGGGTTTAAAACAAGCAATCTGCATGACGTGATGATTCGTGTTTAGAAGAGATAGAGAAAATACAAGTGTGTGCAGTGTTTTTTTTATTACTACTTGTTTTTATTATTTGTTCTTTAGGATTACCATTTTCTGAGAAAAAACGAAAAGAGAAAATAGCAATTAATGCAGAAATTACAGAACGACGTTATTTTATTAATAAACAAGTCGATTCTTGAAACTACAGCCCTATAAAACAAAACTCTGTCGCTTTGGGCAAAGCAAAGAGGGAAATTTACAGAAAGCGAGCCCTATCAAAACATCCATTCCACCTGGGCAGGGTGAAAGGCTAACAGATGGCAATTACTTTGACTGGTGAACGGCCTTCGGAACATCGACAGCAACCCATTGGCGGCGAACTCCTCAGTGAATCACAAAGTCTGGCACCTTCCTTGATTTGTCTTCAGAAATGACGCTGATTTCTGGTGGAGCAGGATCATTGGAATCTGTCTCCCATGCAGAATTGTCGTAGGAGGATTCCTCTGTTGCATTATGCAGAGTAGTTGTGCTCTCAGCTGTATCTCCCCATCCAGTTAGCTGGATATCTTCGAGCCTGATACGAGAGCTTTCGGGAGCAGTGTACTTGACCATATAGTCGTATTTTCCACTCGGTTGTCCCAAGGTGTCCCAAACTTCTTTGGAACTGGAGGAGTCATCTCTCTCGATGACGTTGACCTCGGGAAAAGCATAGTTGATGAATTCAAGTCCTGCAAACGTTGCGAATTCATCTTCATGTTGAGTAGTTTCTGAATGACCTGAGTGTTGATCCCATGACATGGTGGGAACACAGGTATTCTGTTCAATGACGGTCAGCTGATTTTCATTGTTCGGCTGACTTTCTTCCCCCAAATCTCCTGGATAAGGTTGCCACATTGGCATACCATCCATTGGGCCATAGTAGTTGTAGTCAAAGTTGTCTTTCATCAGAGTGTCCTCCTCTAATGAATTTGGTGGAGCACGGCATCCTTCCGGATCACAATCTCCATATATCATTTCGACGTCTGACCTGGGTATAAATCTCGGACTCTGTGTAGGAAAGCAAAATGGCGTAAGCACCTCTTCCTGAGACATATAACCATCCTTGTTAAGATAGGACTTCCATTCCTCATCTGTGTCGGAGGGGTCCTCCTTATTGATAGCATGGACTATTTGAGACACTGGGTGAAGGAAACCTCCACTGTGGAAGAAGTTCTGAATGGGATGAAGACTTCCATCGCTGGCAGCTGTCTGGGTACAGGTTGCAGAAAAACCAAGACCCTTCTTTGTTTTATTGTCAATAGGAATAACAAGCTGTCCCCATCCGGTTGTATTGGTACTCTCGACCGCTTTGATAGCATCTTTGTATAAGGAATTGGAAGTTCCTTCTTTGAACTGATTGTCCTTGCTTACCGACAGTGCTTGGAACTGAGTTCCAATAACCTCCTCATGTTCTACACAAGTAGACGATGATAAGTTACTCACGAGCAAGGCTTGTTCTCCACAGACTGTAACAAGTTGATCGTTCTTGACGAACTTTAGCTTTTGGTGGAGGGTCGAAGTGACCGCTCCAGCTTGATGTATCCAAGGTCTTCCTAATAAACAACTGTATGTTTTCCGAATGTCCATGACCTGGAAAGTGACTTGGAAAGTGTGAGGACCAATAGTTATGGGAAGGTCAACTTCGCCGATAACTGTTTTTTTGGATCCGTCGAACGCTTTGACGACGACCTCGCTGATTCTCATCGGAGGGCCTTTGAATGATAATTGCATCAAAGTGGACTTCGGCATAACATTCAGGGCTGACCCTGTGTCTACCAGTACGCTGGCTAAAGCATCGTCCTGGTAGTTAACTGTAATGTTGAGCGCCATGTTATGACGACGACCCTCTTCAGGTAATTCCTCATCACTAAATCCCAAATTATTGCAGGAAGTGATGTTAGAGACAATGTTATCGAACTGTCTGATTGTTACATCCTGTTCCATAAAGGCTTGCTCCAAGACTTTCTGTAGAGCCTCCCTATGCGCTTCTGAACTGAGTAACAATGATAATACCGAGATCTTTGAAGGAGTTTGCAACAGTTGATCAACAATGTTGTAATCACTCCTTTGGATGAGCTTCAGCATCTCATCGTTGTTTTTCGAAAGGTCGGGATTACTGGATTGACCGACTGATGGATTGGGAGCTTCTGTTTGAAGTTCCGTTTCCTTGTTAGGTTCCCCAACCCCTCGGTTGAAGATTCTACCACTCCGTGTTACACGACTGATGTCTGCAATATTCACGATGGAGGGTAATGGAATTTCCTTTCCATTTTCAATTGTCGTTGCACCGTATTTGTAAGGGATTGCCTTAGCTGATTCATACGGTAGTGGTCCCGGTAGATAGATGACTACGGGAGCCTTCTGGTTTTTCTGACCATCGTAAGTAATCTCGATCTGTTCTCGGTTGGGAACTTTAGATTCGTCAAGCAGAGGGATGATGGCAAAAACATCCCTGGTCCTGTGATGACCAGAGATTGTGACAACATCCTCGACTTGATTGGCAAGGTAGCTCGGCGTCCAGTTGATGGGTCCAGAACCCGGATATGGACGAATCTCTCCACGATCCACCTGACCCTGAAGAGCTGCTCTCACAAGGTAACACCCTTGGTTACTTTCCGAACAGACGCTACAACGGTCGTAATTGTGTGGTGGCACCTGGCCACGCCCACTTTGAATACAATGTAACCTCACTAGGTTAGCTTCCACTGATCGGACATCCTGACTCTGACGCCGAGTGGGATTCCTGTTACTGATACTAATTTGCTGAGTATCTTCATCCATATAAATTGGCATCCACCAGTGATTTAACAAGTGCTGAAGTGCCTCCTGGACAAGGGTATAACCTCGATCATTTTTGCAACCCGCTTTACAGCTGTGATAATTATATGATATCAAGAATCCGAGTCGTACCTGCTCAGCATGTAACTCTACCAAGTTGGTATTCATCACGCGAATATCGAAGATCTGAACCATGTTGATCTGATAAGGGTTCCTATCATGGTAGTCTTGGATCCATCCAAGATCCATCTGACGCTAGAGGGCCTCTTGTATGAAAGAGCATCCCTGTTTGTTTACCGAGCAAGTCAGACAAGAACTATAATTGTGTCGCAGCAGATTATGATACTAGCTTTGCCTTGAGTGCATTGCCACCAAGTTGACATTCATTGCACAGATATCGTGGTTCTGAATGACGTTGGAGTTCGTATAGACCATGTTAACTCCACGAACTCGGTGCTCTTGGATCCATCCGAGATCCATCTGTTCCTGTAGAGCTGTTTGCACCACAGAACATCCTTGATTGTTTTTAGAGCAGACATCACACTGGTGATAATTATGAGGTGGCACATGGCCATACCCACTCTGTCTACAATGCATCTTGACCAAATTGGTTTTCAACGAGAGTACATTATGAATTTAATAGACATTGTTAGTTTCTCCTTCTATCAAATTGACTGCAACCTTCTCGTGTTGAGGCAACGGGTTCATGAGAACATTGGGATTCGTATCTTTGAAAGATAAGAGCCCGCTCCTAACAAGCTTTTGCACGTCGGATTTGAAATTGAGACAATTCTCAATGTTATGCCCTGATCCTCCTTGGTGGTAAGGGCAAGTTTGATCCACCTTAAACCAGAAAGGCGGATTTTTCGGTACTGTAAGAGGAGACTTAGTCTGAATGTGCCCCTTAGCCAGTAGTAACGGAAATAGTTCTGCGTATAACATGGGTATAGGATCAAACCCTGATGGTCGTGTTGTACGGTTGTTGTTATATGGAGGACGAACCTGCTGAAGAGGCTGTTGTGTCCTTTGCTGATTAGGTTGGCTCTGCACAACCTAAGGTTGATACGTAGGAATAGGCACAGGGCTGATAGCAGGAATTACAGCTGCTACCGGTTGATAACGTCGCCTTTGCTTTTCGAGAGAGACATTCCTAATATCCTGCTCTTTTTTCTTAGGGAGAGCACTACCGTATCGTTTTGTACTGCTCGATGGTCCAGCGTCTTTTGCCAAACGTCCTTCTCGGACGGCTTCCTCAAGACGTACGCCCATGCCCACCATCTCGGTGAAATCACTGGGTGCACTGGCAACCATTCGGTCATAGTAAAATGAGCTTAAGGTCTTTAAGAAGATCTTTGTCATCTCTTTTTCCTCAAGAGGTGGACAAATTTGAGCGGCAATTTCACGCCACCTTTGAGCATACTCCTTAAAGGTTTCCTTGTCCTTTTGTGACATCGATCTGAGTTGATCTCTGTCGGGTGCCATGTCCAAATTATATTTGTATTGTTGGACGAAGGCAGTGCCAAGATCTCTGAATGTGCTAATCGTAGCACGGTTTAAACCCATGTACCATTTTAATGTGGCACCAGTTAAACTATCCTGAAAGTAGTGAATCAGCAGGTCCTGATTCTTAGTCTGAGCTGACATTCGCCGAGCGTACATCACCAGATGGCTCTGAGGGCAAGAGTTACCCTTGTATTTTTCAAAGTCGGGCACTTGAAACTTGTGCGGGACTTTCACATTGGGGACCAAGCAGAGGTCCCCAGCGTCCTTTCCAAATAGATCCTGACCGCGAATGGCTTGCAGTTCCTTCTGCATTTCCAAGAACTGTTCCTGGAATTCATCCATTCGGTCAAACATAGCTTCCTTTTTACCAGAAGGTATTTGTGGAATCTGTCCTTCCGGGACAGTGTACACCACAGGGGGTGGTACCGTGACTACGGCAGTGAGTCTTGGCGTTTCCTGAAGTTTGTAACCTTCAGGAGTCTTCAGTATGCCCCTGGCATCTTCGGTTTCCCAAAGTTTGTAACCTTCAGGCCCAGCGGCTTCTGTTATGATTCCCTGATCTTCAGCGATCGGCGGAACATATCCTTCCGGGATATAGTTTGCAGGCATGCCCCAGGGACGATCTTTCGGCATTTGATACCTAGGATTATACTTCTCCACTATGGGCGTTGAGGTGATCTCTGAGATCACAGTTCTTTGTAGCTGAGCTTCTGCCATGGCTTGCATGTCGTTACGAAACTTTCTCATATCCTCTCTCAGAGCGTCGATCTCTTCTTTCAACTCTTTATTCTCTTCCTCAAGATCATCCATCCTTTTCTGACGATTGGCCCGAGTATTGTACGAATGAGACAATTTGACTCTAGAATCGAGACACAAACGTGATATTCGTAGGTAAGAAGAAAACGCGATGTGAGAATGATGAATGCAATGATTATATTAATTGTTTTTTGGTTTAATCAAAATAAACTTCGATAATTAGATTGCAAATATCAAACAGTGGGGAAACCCCTATTTATTGAATTCAAAGGATTACAGAAATGGAAATACAGTAGATTACAAGGTGCAGAAACAGAAACCTAAGCTAATGGGTCCCGAGAAAACTCAGGTGCTGATTCTGGTATCTTCCTTTTCTTTGACCGGGGCTCTTGAGCCGTTGTTGGGTTTTCATTCCTTTTCCAGGTGAAAGGAGCGAGCAAATTCATTTGGTCATCTTGATTCTCTACAGCATGTTGCTCTAAAATCTCGATCAGAGCATCCTTATCTTTCAGTAGCTGCTGTATTTTGATGCACTCTACGTCGAGGGTACGGTACTTGTTCTTCCAATACCTCTTCTCCCGTTGAACTTTGTTGAGAGTAACCTGAAGCTTTTCAGTTTCCGTCATGAATTACATCACAGATTCCCTCGGCGGAAGAATTCCGTAACGAGGATAAGGCATCTTTAACTTGAGAGCTCTAGTTTGTACCCAGTGGAGATAAGGCTGCACCGAGACACAGTCCGGTTTTCCCAAAGACTCTCGTCCTTTCTTATGAACATGTTTCCAAGCGTGCACTATTTCCATCTTTAGTGCTCTGTCGTTTTCTTCTTCCTTGAAGAAAAGACCTTCCAGATGAACATTCCAGGGAACATGTCTCATCGGGTATCCAAATTGACGGCGAACCAATATCGGATGATAGTTGATTCCTCCCTTAGTTCCTATAAGGAGTACGTTGGGGAAGTTTCCACAACGATCAATGATTCTGATTCCATCATAGATCCTATTGCACCAGTCAATGTCAGAGTTGGTGAGAGACATGATTTTCTGCGACCAATGCAAGGCACTCTTACAATCCCAAAAAGCAACAGACTTAGGCAAGTGAGAGATAAACCATTTGTAAAGCAAAGGTACACAGCATGGGATCTCCCCTCCACTGTACAAATTTCCAAAGTGTACAGAATGATACGCATCTGCGAGCAAAGTTGGTACAGGGTTTCCAATGAGAAAAACCTTAATGGAATTTATATCGACGAAGTTATTAATGTTGGGCAACAAAAATAACCCGTAGGTGAGTAAAACAAAGATGCTTTCAAAAGCAGTCACGTTTCCTATACTGGCGAAATACAGAGCTTTCTTTGTCAGAAACTGGGCTGGCAAACCTTGTATGCCACCCTTGGTAGTCATGTGAATCCTGACCTCAGACTCGTCCAAATGAATTGCTCTTGCAATGGTCTGATTCTTTGGAATTTCTTCCAGTCCAGAAAATGGAGCTCGATCAGTGATATGTAAATCAATCAGATGAGAATACTCCTCCAGCGTTGGTGCGAGCTGGTAATCCGGCAATGTGAAACAGTGATAAACCGGATCGTAAAACTGAATGAGCGCATCCATGATTCCCTCAATCACATGGACTCTTAGTAGCGATAGCAAACCTCTATGCTTGGCTCTGAAGGCCTCTTGGTTTGTGATCATCCTCGCCAATCCTCTCAAATCCTCTAGTTTTGGAATCCTGAAGGTGTACGTATGAGTTCTCCTTCTACCGAAATCCATTAGCGCAATCCTTTTCTCTGATATTTGCAATCACAATCTTAGTTTAATTTGAAAAATAGAGAGACTAGAAGAGAATTTTTTTGAATGTTTTAATGTTTTTTAATTGAATGCATGAATGCAGCACACAAAAACATAGAAAAAACATGAGGTCAAAGGGTCGTTGTCATGAAGTCAAGGCTCTACCCATCCCCAAAGGTTTATACTAGGGTGATTTTTGTACCTGTACTCATTATCATCAGCTCCTCCCAGGAAAGCAAAACAACAAGCAGATCGCCAGCGACTTGTAGAGCAATCTTAGAGTAAGTGCCATTCACCGAGAATAGATCACCGGCCTCAAATGAGGGTAGTATCGCGTGACAACTATTTCCGATAGCTTCCGCACTACAAAAGGGTTTGGCTCCTCAGCTTCTCAGACATCACAATCGGCCCATTGCCTATGAGAGGGAATGGGTTGCATTGGTCAGCCTCCACTGAGGTTGATGGTCGACCTCGTCGCCATCACTTATCTTAAGTGTATACTCAATCTTTCCACATGCGGCATCACACGCATTCCCATTAGCAGAAAAATAAACACGTATAGCAATTAGGAAAAGCAATATATATATTTGTCCTAATCATCCTAGACCTTTAAAGCTATGAATCCTAAGTTCCTGACAGAAAATGGGTTCCCCGGCGGAAGCCCCAATCTGTGGTTTTCACACAAGAGAAGAGAAAAAAGGTTAGAAGAGCCCCACGGTGGGCACTACTTTTAAAGTTTCCACCTGATATATGGGAAGAGAACAAGATCTTGCTACAAATGTGAGATAGATACTAATGACAGCTCTCCAGCAGAGTCGCCATTTTTCTGTAGTGAGCGATTTTGGACGCGGTTGCGAAGCGTTATCGCTCTTTGGTGTCTACAGCTCGATTCATTTTTTATCCTATTAAAGCTGATGAAGGAAGGGAAATAGATGTCTCAAATTAACCCTGCTTGCAAACTAAGGTTAAACAACGGTCTGTTAGGTTACAGATGCTACAAAGATTCGGGGTCTCTATCGGGTTTATTTTATAAAAAGTGGCGGGAGGTTTAGATGTTAGGACAGATGCTTCTTGATAGATATGTGAGAGTAGGGGATTTTGGGTTTTTGTTTAGTGTGCTCGCTAAGATCTTTTCTTTCAATCTTATGCCTACTTATTCCCGTTTACCGAAACAGGGAAATCAGAGCGTTCGTAGTTCCTCC
Source organism: Lathyrus tuberosus (assembly GCA_022829125.1). Lineage (NCBI taxonomy): Eukaryota > Viridiplantae > Streptophyta > Magnoliopsida > Fabales > Fabaceae > Lathyrus > Lathyrus tuberosus. The sequence goes on from JALAZF010000661.1 coordinate 2,241,907, forward strand.
TATTCTATGGGAGGAAATGGTTGTTTTGGTGTCTTGTTCAAAGCCCAAGACGTGAAACGAAAGGTGGTTTGTATCTTGTTCAAAGCCCAAGATATGAAGCTGAAGAGTTTATTTGTATCTTGTTCGAAGCCCAAGATGTGAAGCTGAAGATGGTGTCTTTAGAGAGAATTTGTCATCTCTAAAGAGGGGGTTGTATGTCACAACTGTTTATAAAGGAGAATTACTTTAACTGGGATATGTGAATCCGGCAATGCCATAATTTCCTTTATAGGGGATTTCCAACCTAAAGGAGAAGACTTTAACTTAGTGTGGAGCAATGCTATCTTTCCTTAGGAATTTCTCATGCTAAAAGAGGGACAGTGGCATGGATGTAGATGATCCAGAGGCTTGCCGCTTACAATAATTAGATGAAGGAGTTGTTGATGTTTGTGTATTGTGAACGGGGCACAGCTTTGATGCTAAAAGGTTGATTGGATCAACTAGTGGTTTTCTTATATACAACATAAGAGGAGGCTATTATGTGTCTCGTACAAAGCCCGAGAGAGAGGCTAAAAGGTTTTGACTCAACGAGGGAATATTTTGGTATCTCGTATAAAGCTCAAGATGGAGGCTATTTGACTCAACAAGAGAGTTTTTTGTATCTCGTACGAAGCCCGAGATGGAGGCTAAAATTTGTTTGGCTCAATAAGAACCTTTTTGTATCTCGTATAAAGCCCGAGATGGAGGCTATTTGTTTGGCTCAATAAGAACCTTTTTGTATCTCGTATAAAGCCCGAGATGGAGGTGAAAGGGTGATTGACTCAACAAGGGAGTCTCTTATGTGTCTCGTACAAAGCCCGAGAGAAAGGCTAAACGTTGTTTGACTCCGCTGGGGAGAATCATTATACAAAGCCCAAGAGGAGGCTATGGTGACTGTTTCAGTTGAGTGACAGGTCCAGTATACTGATTTTGAAAGAGAAAATCAGTTCTTATATGAGCAACACTGTACTCAAGGATTTGATTCAAGGACCAGGGATATTCCTGTTCTTTAAGGAAGTGGGAAATCCGATGGGTATTGAGACTGTCCGAGTCTACAGGTTTTCTTCCTATTTAACGAAGGGGTCACTTGAGAATGTCTTTGAGACTCAAGGATGTTAGACTGTCCGTGTCTAGAGTTTTATCTTTTGTACTATGCTTTGAGAAACAGTAGTAGACTCTTTGAAAGGACTGTTCTATGCAGATGATTAAGTTCTGTTCCTATACCTCTAGGAGGTCGTCGGGACAATTTGTACGAAGCCCAAGAGGAGGCTGGAAGCTTTTAAGAAGCCGAGAGGTCCTTGTACGAAGCCCAAGAGGAGGCTATCATTCCCGGAGGAAGAATCATTATACGAAGCCTAAGAGGAGGTTGTGAATACTTCTAAGAAGCCGTAGGGTCCTTGTACTAAGCCCAAGAGGAGGCGAGGGTACTTTTAGGAAGCCTGTGGGTCCTTGTACGATGACCAAGAGGAGGTCGATGCTTTTAAGAAGCCGATGGGTCCCCAAACCACGAGAAGTTCATGACAGGCTATTCACGAGGAATAGATCAAGCCAGGAAAGTTCGAGAATTTGGAAGAAACTCAAGAGATGCCATTCACGGAGAAAAGATCATCTCTAGGGAATAGAGTTTCTTGACAAGTGCTTTTAAGAAGCCTGTGGGTCCCCAAACCCCGAGAAATTCAAGACAGGCCATTCACGAGGAATAGATCATGCCAGGAAAGTCCGAGAATTTGGAAGAAACTCAAGAGATGCAATTCACGGAGAAGAGATCATCTCTGGGGAGTAGAGTTTCTTGACAACTTCTACGAGTGACAGTCTATGAAAGGGTTCACCGAGAATGCTGCCTTTCATATCTCCATATTGTTTAACCCCAAGAGGAGGGAAGACTGTGTCTAGTAATCCTATGGGGATCTAGTTTTGACTATTTAAGAGTGATCAACGAAACGGCGTCACCTAGTTCTAGACGTTGTTGCCGGGGAAACTCGAAATATCTATACTATTATTACACAGTTTATATGAGTTTATGAAAGAAGACTTACAGTGAAACAGCCCCACAATACAGTTATATGTATATGAAAGCGGTAAATGAAAGCAATAACCACTTACTCGGTTGTAGAGCTTCCATGCTGTTTGGTTAGTTGTTCAAAAAGGAAAGATTGAAAACAACAGTATATTTCAAAATCAAAGGAGAAAGTGCTTTGAAAAAGAAAGATTTGGGGCTTACAGCTCAAGGAGAGGCCCAGGGTTTTATCAGTGAGCGCACTGTTTGAATTTGTACAGAGGGACTTATACAAGTGACTGTGGCCCAAAATTTGTTTTCTGTACAAAGGGATTTGGGTCTTACACTTCTCAAGAGGCCCAAAAAGTTTTAAAGAAAAAAGAGTGGGGCTTATAACACGAGGGTAGGCCCAGATGATTTTTTTGTTTAAAATGGCGATCGCGCCGAGGTTTTCTTTTAACGCAGAGGGGCTTATACAATATCTGAGGCCCAAAATTGTTTTGGTTAAAAGGGGATTGGGTCTTACACTCTAATAGAGGCCCAAAAGTTTTGAATGGGTCTTATAGCTCAAGGAGAGGCCCAGATGGTTTATTTTTTAAACTGGCGACAATCGTGCCGAATTTAAAAATGTACAGAGGGACTTATACAATAAGTGAGGCCCAAAATATTTATGTACAAGTGGGTTGGGTCTTACACTCTAATAGAGGCCCAAAAATTTTGAATGGGTCTTATAGCTCAAGGAGAGGCCCAAGGTTTTGTTTTTGAAAAGGCGACGATCGCGCCGTTTATTTTGACGGTATCGGGACTTATACAATGTACTGAGGCCCAAAAATGATTGGTCAAAAAAGGATTGGGTCTTACACTCTATTAGAGGCCCAAAGTGTTTTGAAAATGATTTATGAGGGTTGAATTAATCCAAAACCCTAATTTGTTTTCAAAACTGTATTTAATTGAATAAAAATTCAATTAAAATGATCAAAATTGTTTAACATATGAAAAACAAATTGTGATCTTGGATTAATGCTTCAAAAATTAAGTATTGACCACTTGCAGCTGGTGATCGTGATTTGTGTTGGAGGTGTTACAGCTAGGTTCCAATGATCTGGATAGCTTCCCTAGGTGCCATGGAGTATGTATGAATGCTTGGAATGGATTGAAATGATCTGGAACTTGAGATGGTACCCCAACTGCAAATCTGTCAAGAACTTGAGCAATTGGCTGGTGATTTTGTGAAATCTGTGTTCCAGATGTTATGTGAGTGTTTGGATCACTTCTATATGATGTATATGAGGTGTGTGTGTGTGATTGGTTTGATTGGAAAAGCTCTCAAACTCAAAACCCGATAGTGACTTGCCTTAGAAGGCAAAATTGGAGTGAAAGAAGAGATTTTGAGGAAAACATCTGTTTGATGGCTTTGGTGTACTCAAACTGATCACAATTGAGCTCTATTTATAGTAGAGCAAGTTTGTTTTGTAAGGAATAGTGAATGGCAACTGCTGAGTAGGTTTGGCCAATGTTGGCAAATGAAAATCCAAGTCTCCTCTAGCCATTGACTAGAGGTTAGGGCACAGGATGCTGGTTCCCTTGGTCTTGGATAAGTCTTGACTGAATTCAGTTGAGAATGGCTCAGTCCATGCCACCTTGATGCTTTCATTGAATGCTCCAATCCAAAATTGGAGTCTTGTCCCTATTTTGGCATTTCTAGGTTCAACATGCTATTTCTTGTTCCAAAGACTTTGGAGGCTTGGCTCAGTGATTGTCCCCTTTAGATTCAATCCTCAGAGGTGTCCAAGTGGATAGGAGCATTTGGATTTGGCTGATTTTGGCAAATCGACCAAAAGTGTAAAAATCTGCCTTGCCTTGGCAGATTTCAGCAAGGCAACTTGCCAATGTCATATCTCATGACTCAAATTGAATTTGGTAATGTTCTTGGCCATTTTGGAAAGCCCTTACATGATACAACAACTGTTTGAACATGTTTGGTTTTGATCTCTTTTGAATCCAAGTGAAAAATCCCCCTACATTTGGCAAAAAGTAAGGTAATCTGACTTAGTGAAATTTTCACTAAGTGTTGGAACAAAGTGATTTTTCTTAATTTTGATTACTCCATAACTCAAAATCCATGAGGAATTTGGACATAGGTCAGTATGAAGCTTTTGTAGAGGGCAATGAGATCTACAAATCAAGCTTTGAATGGGAAACAATGGCCTTGTGGTTTAGGAGTTATGATCCTCCAAAGTTGGCACATTAGTGTCACTTTTTCCATAACTTAGAAATTTTTCTAAGTTTTTATGGTTACCCCTTTTACAAGTTATCCCACTTTCTTTGATTTTTCTTGATGAATGATGATTCAAATCATACATTAACATCATTTTAGGGTTAAAAATCCATTTTGGTGAAAAATCTCAAAAAGTCAAAGTTGACTTTTGTGCACAGTTGACTTTTTATCAGATGAATTCCAAACTGTGCAATTCTTCATGAAATCATGTCCTTGACCTAAATCAAACTTGATGGACATATTCCATGGGTGTCATAGGGTATATTGAATCATGTCTTAGGGCTTGGGAGCATGTCCTGGTCAAAAGTCAAAGTTACAGCTGACTTTTCTCACGAAACCCTAATTGTGGTGCAGATGAAATTGAGACTTGTTGCTCAAGATTCTTGGATTAATACATTGTTCCAAATGGATCAATATAGTTCATTAGAGACCCTCAAACCCTCTCTTGAGGTCTTGGCTCATGACTTGCCCTAAAAGTCAACTTATGGGTGAATTAGGTCAAGAAACCCTAATTCCTGATTTTTGATGAATGCATCCCCTGAGGCAAAATTGACTTGATGATTGGGTCCATGAGGTTCCATGGAGTATATTAGGTTATGTTTTGGATCATTGGCTTGTGCCCAGATGAAAAATTTCCATCTGGAGGCCCTGGTCGACCAAAACCCTAATTTGGTGACACTGTCGATCTTGAGACTTGATCCACCTAGAAGGGAGCAGCCTTGTGCTTGATCCTTGAAGTGGGAGTCCTTTTGATCCATTATGGATGTTTGAGTGGTTAGACAAGTTGAAGATCATGTCATTCCTTGATTGATCCTTTGTCTAAGGCTCTGAGAGGGCTTGAAACCCTAATTTTGATTGTAGTGGATGCTCACCCATCTTTGGGGAGACTGATGAAGTATGATGATACATCCATATTGTGATGATGATTTTCACAATGATGGGAAATCTTAGTGGTCAAAATTTGGGGTATGACAAACACCTTCTTCAATCCAGCACTAACCAACATGCATCTAACCCTTTCAAGGATTGTTCGATTGAATCTCTTAGCTAAGCCATTTTGTTTAGGAGTACCTGCTACAGTCTTATGCCTTGCAATCCCAGACTCAACACAGTAACTGTCAAACGCTTCGTTGCATAACTCAAGGCCATTGTCGGTTCTCAATCTCTTAACCTTTCTGCCAGTTTGAGTTTCGACCAGAACCTTCCAACTTTTGAAATTCTCAAAAGTTTCATCCTTCGTCTTCTGAATGAATACCCATAACTTTCTGGAATAGTCATCAACAATGGATAGAAAATGCCTTGCACCTGAGTGTGAAGGATTCCTTACAGGCCCCCAAAGATCAGCATAAATGTAATCCATGGATCCATGTGTTCTTTGCTTGTATTTGTTAAACTTCGCCCTTTAGGATTTACCAAATAGACAAGATTCACAAAACTCCAACTTTTCGACTTTGTCACCACCTAGCAGGTTCTGCTTCCCCAATTCGACCAGGCCTTTTTCGCTGACATGACCCAATCTCATGTGCCATAATTCTGTCTTCAACACAGGTTTCGTGGATGCAATATTTGTCGAACCACTTACAACCTCAACCTCAAGGGTATACAAGCCTTGTTTCTTCACGCCTCTCAAGATTTCCTTTGACCCCTTCATGACTCTTAGGACACTTTTCTCTCCTTAGAAAACATATCGCTTCCTGTCGAATTCACCAAGAGAAATCAAATTTCTCTTCAAATCAGGTACATACCTGACTTCAGTCAATAACCTTATTGACTCATCATGGAGCTTGAATCTCATTGATCCAATACCTGTAATTTTGTAGGATTTGTTGTTTCCCAGCAGCACCGATCCACCATCTTGATCACATAGCTCCTCGAACAATTCTCTGTTTGGAGTTATGTGCCAAGTGCAACCTGAATCCATAATCCGCTCCTTTCTTGAGTCGTCGCTTGAAACTACAAGGACATCATATGAGTCGAAGCCATCTTGAACAATGGTTGCGTTGCCATTATCCTTACCTCCATGATCTTTTAGGCGTTCAGGGCACACCTTTCTTGTGTGACCCTCCTTCTTACAGTGATAACATCGAATACCGGATGTTTCGCCACTATAAGACTTCTGCTGACTTTTACCTTTCTTCTTGTTGAACTTACCATCCTTTCGCAAGAATTTTCCCTTAACGGCCAAACCTTCACCAACCGTCGAAGGTTTATGCTCCTTTCGTTCTTTCAGGTCCTTATAATACAAGGCTGATTGAACTTCTTCAAAGCTCAGGGACTCTCTTCCATACAAGAGAGTTTCTTTGAAGTGAGCATGTGTTCTGGACAATACACACAACAACAACGGTGTTTGATCTTCGTCATCGATCTTCACATTAATATTTTCAAGATCAAGAATCAGCTTGTTAAACATATCCAACTACTCAGCCAAAACTTTGTCTTCACTCATCTTGAATGAATACAAAGCTTGCTTCAGGGAGAGTCGATTCACCAGAGATTTGGTCATGTACAAACTTTCAAATTTCAACCATAACCCCGATGGCGTAGTCTCCTTTGATACCTGTCGAAGAACCTTATCACCAAGGCTTAACAATATTGCGCTGTGGGCTTTCTCTATCATGGGCGTCTTTTCTTTTACCGTTAACGCAGCATCCATGGCTGCCTCTCCCTTCAACGCTTCCAAACAACCCTGCTGAACTAGTAGGGCTTTCATCTTCAAGCGCCACAGACCGAAATCGTTCACTCTGGTGAACTTTTCAATCTCATACTTTGTTGAAGGCATCTTCTCCACACTCACCGCACCAATTTTTTATGAAAAACTATACCTTGAAACAAAATATTAACGGTTTCTTTATGGGCAAGAAACACGCAACGGTTAGAGTTAACAAGGAAAAACAAATGAAACCCTATTAGGGTTCACAAAGGAAGAGAATACCAACAATTAACCTCTCTCAACCTAATAAGGTTTTGTCACCCCTTAGGAAGAGAGACTAGTATGTTATTTATAATATACCTAACATACTAAACTAATGACCTTTTTAACAATTACCCATTACAAGCTAAGTTAGGGTACAAGCTAACTTAAACAATTGGATCCCTAACACAAGGCCCAATTCGATCTCCTACATACTAGAACACAATTCGACTACAGCATGTAGGTCTTCGACAACAGCATGTGAGCGGACTTCGATGACATACTAAAACTAGATTTCGATTCAATATCTCACAATATATATATATATATATATATATATATATATATATATATATATAAGAGAGTTTCATATAATGATGAAACATTTCTTAAATTTTTTCACTAGTTAAAGTAGTTATAATTTGATAAATTGGATAACAAAGAAATTATTAAAATAATTTAAATAAACTAGTCTATCATACATTTAATAGTGATTAATAAAAGTATTAATTGCTTTAAAATTGCATATTTTATTATTATTCGACTAAAATATAAATAAATTATATAAATATGACATAACATAACAAGGTAAATACTACCTCTAATATTGTATGAAAATGATTAAAAAATATTCCTCCAAACTTAACCTACACTTTATGTGACATTTGAGATTTAAAAAAGAAAGAAAAAAGGAAAATCACATGATCGTACAAAGTCCACGTAGGAATATTTCATCATCCTGAACATATGGTATATGTAGCGGTGGACAGGTTTTTAATTAACCGATCCTATCCATCTGATCCACAGTAACCGCTTGCATGCGGTCGGATAAGAAACAGATGTCGGGTCTACAAAGAAAAATAAATCGGTTTTAATGGTTTTAATTGACTTGTAGCAGTTCGGTTCGATTGAAAAAATTCAACCCAAAGGAAACTGAACCCGACCGCATTAATTTATATTGGATTGAAGTGAAATTTTTTACAGCCCAATATAGGGATGACAATTTGACCCATTCCCAGTGACGGAGCCAGAAATTTTTTGAAGTTTGGGCAAAAATTTAAAGACCGCAAAAATTTGTATGAAATATGACGGTTTTAAAATTGCGTTTAATAAAACCGCCACTATTTACATTAAAATATGACAGTTTTATAAACTGATGTAGTGTTAATAGAAAAATGGCAGTTTTGACCGCTTTTATTTTGACACGTCAGTTCCTTTACAATGAATTTTGTTTTTATTGTTTTTTAAATTGAATATTTTCTTTTATAATTGTAGAAATTGATCTATAGAATTGTATAGAGTCCTAATATATTTTTTATATATTTGAGGATAAAATTTATTCTTTTCTACTTCTTTTTTACAACACTCTACATGTTTTTTTTTTTTTAATTTTAGTAATTGCTACTTTTATGTTAATTTTTATTTCTTCTAAGTATTCATTTTTAATTTTTGGTTAATTTAGTCATAAATTGCAACTTTAATCTTTATTTCAATTCTTGCACTTTTTGTAATGTAGTTGAATCTAAATATTATAATATCAAAAAAATTGATGTAATGTATATTTAATTGCGTAAAAATATAATATTTTGCATAATTTATAATATTTTGGTTTAAACCTGTATTTTTATGCATAAAAATATAAATTTTTTGGTTTAAACCATAATTTACAACATTATACATGTATTTTTTTTTCATAATTTATAATTTATAATTTAAATTTTGATTTAAATTTGTATTTTCTGCATTTTCATTAATTGTAGCGGTTTAAACCGCCATAATAGCACTTTTATAATTTAATTTTGGTTTAAATTTATATTTTTCTGCATTTTCATTAATTGTGGCTGTTTAAACAGCTGTAATAGCACTTTAATAATTTAATTTTTGGTTTATATTTGTATTTTTCTGCATTTTCATTAATTGTGGCGGTTTAAACCGCCGAAATATCACTTTCATAATTTAATTTTTGGTTGAAATTTTTATATTTTTGCATTTTCGTTAATTGTGGCGGTTTAGACCGCCGTAATAGCACTTTTTAACCGCCGCAATTTTCAAAATTGTGGTGTAAAGAAGGAAATTTTTTTTGCCAGAGCCTGGGCCTGGCCGGACCTTAAAACCGCCTATGCCCATCCCTAGTGGGCTGGGAGGGAGCCAGAAATTTTAAATTGTGGGGGCATTATATTAATTTATAACTTTATAGTAATATATCTACCATTTATTTTTTTTAAAGTAAATATATATATATATATATCGTATTTATTTTTTTATCAGATATATTTTGAAGAAATGTTTAAGACCTTTCTCTATTTTTATTTGTGTATTTTTTTCAATTTTATCTTCAACAAAAATACTTATCTATCTATATATAAGTAGCTAATAATAGTATGAGCATTGAGTAGGGATGACATTTGAGTGTTAAAATTAAAAGATATAAAACAATTTTTTAAATTTAGTGAAATTTTTTTTTTAAATTAAACACAACCAATTTGATTATATTTTAGTTAAATATATATAATTTTAAAATATACTTTTAATCGATCGTTAGTTGGTCTAATAGTGATTGACACTGGATTTGATAAGAAGAACCACTATTTGATCCCGCAATTATAATCGTAGGGGCTGAAATCATTTAATGTTGGAACTAGGGTTGTTCATGGTATAGTTCTGTAAGAAAACTGAACTGAACCGAACCGAACCATTTTATAAAATCATCCGAACCGAACCGAACCGTTTCCATTTTTATCAGAACTGAACTGAACCAAAATTTTTGGTTTGGCATAATGGTTCAAAACTCCAAACTGTACCAAACCATTAAAAGACAAAATTTTCCAAACCGAACCATTTGTTAAAGAACCGAACCGTTATACTTACTTTTTTTTAATTTTTGTTTAATAAAAAACATTTTAAACTTTTTAAGACTTTTTTTAATATAATAATTTACATAAATAAAATTATTTTAAAAAAACATTTCTTATTTTTCACAGAAAAGTGTCAGAACAAATGCAAGCACTCTAATTTAATCTCTTTCTAGAACTCAAAAGATTAAACAACTTAATCGAATCAATGTTGAAGTGTATGGAATTGGATCTTTAAAATTCATCAATAAAATCCAAATGCATTTTGGTAAAGCATAGAAATAGATAACTCATTGATTTAGTGTCATGTTTTAACTCGCAAGGATTTGACAGAATCATCATCATAATTTTGCAAAACTACATTTGAGTTTCTAGGCAGTAATTTTGACAAACCATCCATCTATAAACATGGCAGAAAAACATTAACAAATTAACCAAATAAGATATACATATAAAACTTAAATCAATCTCAAATTTCATAAATATCTCTTCAATCATACAGTAAGATCACACCATTCACCACCAATAACCTTTTAAATTGGAATTTAGCATAAAAATGATTGTTGTAATTGTAAGATAAACATATGATGGCTCTTGGGTTCATTGCTGCAATTGTTTGAGTAAGATTCTCTCTCAAAGTACTTATTTTGGATTATTTCCCACACAATCCATGATTCCAGAATCTCCCATTAACTAAAATTCATCAAAATAAAAAACAACACAATATAACAATACACGTAATGCATAAACCCAACACAGATTTTGATTTTGAAAATTTCAACGATTTGAGAATTTAGGGTTTTCCATCTTTAGAGCTTCAATGGATTTCATCTTTAGAACTTGCAAGTTCAGTGTAGTGTTAATAGCTTAATGGTTCACTTTGGTTCACTTTTGATTAATGTTTAGTTAATTTTAATTTGGTTCAGTTCTAGAACCGTTAATAAAATAACAGTTCGGTTTACTAACCAAATATAATAGTTCAGTTAGTTTAACTTCAGTTCAGTTCGATTTGGCGGTTCAGTTCGGTTCATAGTTTTTTTGAACTGTCCTAGTTAGAACTAATCTAAACTGGATTAATATATTCAGTGGACCGAATAATGATGATAAAAATAAAAAATAAATAGACTTCTCAAATTAAAAAACTCACAAATATCTTGAAGAGAACTTAAACAAGAATACATCCATAGAATATCCATTCAATTAATTAGCAAATTATACCATTTTAAATAAATATATTTTTTTATTAATTGTTATATAAATATATAAAGAAGATTTTCAATTTTTTTTTCAAAATATAGTGGAGGCACATGCCCCCATATTCATCCATGTAGCTCCGTCTCTGCTAGTGGGTACCTAGAAAATTACCCACAAATGGTAGGGTAAAAACCCGCAAAAAAGGGTACGGGTACGGGCTCGGGTAATTATCTACTTAAATAATCGGGGATAGGTGCGGGGATGGGCACCTTAGTATCCAACCCGCCCCATACCCGCACAATAAATATATATATTTTAATTTATATTATTATATAATAATAAATATTTATAAAATTTTATAAAAAAACATCAATTTTAAACTAATACATATTTAATATACGTGATAATTTATTTCATAATTCAACAATAATTTTTTTTAAAAACTTTTTAATATTTTTAAAAACTTAAAATATTATGATATTTTATACTTGATATATTTATTTTTATTAGAAATGCAGGTAACGGGTATGGGTACGGGCACTTATATACACATAGGGTACGGGGACGGGTGCCAATTTTGATACCCAAGCGGGTATGGGCTCGGGTACGGGGATTTTTTTCAACTGCGGGTGTGGGGACGGGTACTATAGTACCCTATCCATACCCCGCCCATTGCCATCCCTAGCCCAATACACACATATCCATCATTCCAACACCAATATATCCCTAAAAATACCCTAGTCGTCTTGTGTCTCTCACCTTTGCTACTTCTTCTTTCTCTCTATTCACTCTCTCTTCATTTGGTTTATCTCAAATCATTTATGTTAGATCTATATATTGTTTTCTTTCTTCTTCGCCTTTCTCTTTTCACTCTCTTTTTTCATTTATGTTAGATTTATATTTCTCTCTTCATTCTGTTAGATCTATATTTTGTAAATGTTGAACTGAGATTAGGTTGATGATCTAACTTCATTTTTTTTATATGTTGTGTTTGTCTAAAGCCTGGTGTTCTTCTTGATTGAGAAGATGGATTATTGAAAAAATGTGTTTGTTTAAAGCTTAATGTTGTTCTTGATTGAGAAGATGAATTTAAAGAAGGATCTAGGAAGAAACAAGGAACTTCATGTTGTAATATCATCTGATTATTTTTTATTTTTTTATTTTTTTAATTTTTCTAATTTATGTTAATTTATATAATCTAGTTTTTTATGGATGTTTATACCTAATTTATATTCTGGATTTTTATTTTGTATTTTTTATTAGCAAATTAGGAAGAATATATCAAAAAAAATTAAAATGCATTACCATTCTAACCGATCCGAAAAACCGAAAAACCGTTAATTTAAAAACCAATAAAACCGATAATATAAATGGACGGAATTGAGTCTTTCTTTTAGAACCGCGGTTTGGAACAGATTGGATTTTTGGGTTTAAATCTAACCCAATCCGTCCGCTGTCAGCCCTAGGATGCTTCTTTGATATCAAATGAATCCACTATATTATAATAAACTTAAAAACAAAAACAAAAAACAATTTGGCCAAAATTAAACACTACAAGAAAAAAAAAAACTTTTATTATTAAATTAATGTTTAGTTGTGAGAAGAAAGTAAAAAGAGAGAAAAAAATGAGAAAAAGTGTGAGAAATATAAGAGGAATAAAGTAGATTTGATATATTGATTAATAAAATGAAAAAGATAAAAAATAGAGGAGAAAGAGATGTATTTAATACTAGTATATAAAAATGACATTTCTTTGATCTCTCTTCAAATAAACAGACCATAAGAAAAAAATGGAATTACTTTATCTTCTATTCTCTATAGTCTTCACTTCCTTCACGACTCTTATCCTATCCCTCATCCTTCCTTTCCACGCGCTACTGCGTCGTTTTGTATCCTCACGCGCCGCTTCTTCTTCTTTCAATGACGAAGCTGAACCCGTATCTCGCTATGAAGGTACAGTCTACCATCAGCGCCGTCACCCAATTCACCATTCCTTCCAGTACCCTGTTCGCTACGCGCTCTTTGACCTCGACCGTGCACGTGACGCGCCGCCCAATCATCTTTCTACCGATGAAGCTCGTCGAATTACCGGCACCAATGGACCCGTGTAATTCATCTTCTTTATTCTTTGCTTTTCCTCTATTGGGTTCCTTCAGAGCCATGAAAATTTTCATGTTAGCGTTTGGATTTTAATGTTGGTTGAATTTTCTCTGTTTTGAATTTTTTGATTTGAAATTGATTCGTTTGTTGAACATGATTTTGTAGCTTGCTTTTGACGATTCCACCTAGTGTGGGATATGTACAGAATCCATTGAGTGTGTATTATTGCTATGATGTTGAAGAGTCTGCCACATGTTTGAAGACATGCATTGCTGAGGTTTGTGATAATTACACTCTCTTTTCTTAGTTTCGGATACTTTTTCAATTTGTACATATCATTAGTGGTTCATCTTTTTTCACTACCAACTTCATTTCATTTTCCCAAACCAATGATTAATTACTCTGTCCCAAAATTTAGGACCATTGGCTCACATGGGGGGACCTTGTTCCTAACTTTGTTTCTTCAGAATTTTTTAAAAACATAATGTCTTTGCCTTACTACATATTTTTCTATGGTCTCTTGAGTTTTACCTATGAAGCACTGACACGGAACACTAGACATTATGACACTAACACGTTGACACGTATATTACTATGGGAAGTCCAACAATTTAGCCGAATGAGGAACTTATAGAAGGATTAGTAGTGACGTGGCATATGATTCCACTAGCATTCTGTTAGGAGTGGAGTGAAATGTCTGTATGATGAGTGAGAGGGGTGAGGAAAAACATTCTTAAGTATTGTTATAGTTGGTCAGGAGAGTTTTCTCTCTGGTTAGGAATTCGTCGATTCTGGCTTATTCTTTCATCTTGCTATTTCATCATTAATAGAGCCTCAGAATTTAGCTAAATTGCAATTTCAGCACCCTATTGTTTATTGCCCACAAATTTAGTCTGCCTTTTCGTAAATCTGATATTGTACTCCCAAAGTTTCAAAATGTGGGACATCTCAACTTTAAATTTCAGGATCAAAAGAAAATTTACAATGATTAGAAGTATTTTAGTAAAGAAATAATATAGTTAAAAATTCGAAAGAGACCCTGGCCTGAACAACTCACCAACACAATTCTGATTCTGAACAACAACATATTTAGAGATATTGGTAGTATAATAAAGCCTTAGATATCAAGGATACAGTCGTAAGAACCTTTAGAACAGATCTGGTTCAAGTAAGGTCATGGTAGAGTATAATAAGGCCTTCCTATAGATTTGGACCTTGGATTGAGTTTCACTTTTTGGTAATCGGTGTTCAACTGCATTTTGTTTGCTTTCTTTTCTTTCTAGAATTTCTCTCGAGAGAAAAACAGCCTTGCGTGTTTTTCACTTTTATGTGGGATATGTAATTTGTTTGTTTGTTTGTTTGTTGTAGGTAACAAATACACCATGGGCTGAAAGAGTGACCTTTATTTTCAATCCACATTCTGATGTAGTGGCCAAATCTTTGCATGTCAGTCCTTTTATGGTATGTAATTTTTGCCATTTTCTATGCAGATTTTAGGACCCTTTAGGTCAAATTGGTATTTGTTCTTGAATTTTATCTACGTATTGAGAAAACAACAGTTACTTCCTCAGCTTCACCTGATCCTTATTATGTTTTCCTCTTCTTTTGCTCATTGTGTACTATTGCCTCAAACTGAGAAAATTGTATCAATGATGATAAAAAAGGGAATAATCCTAATTTTGACAATAATAAACACAGATCACGGTTTGCATTTGATGCTTAGCCTACATTGTTTTATGCGTTCTATCTGTAAGCATATATCCGTGATCTATGGCAGGATATGCTTGGAAGTTGGAACATTAAAGCAAGTGATCCTGGAGATAATCTTAGCATATCAATTTCAATTCATCACCCTGAGTTTGGAAACTATTTTACCGCTAGTTTGAAAGCCAAAAAGCTGCACTCGTCATCAGCGTCAGATCATGCAGTTTTCTTTTGGTTGATGCCTCATAAAGTTGCCGTATGGATATATTGGCATGTAAGCTTCAGTTTTGCTCTACCATCCTATTACTGCTTTTTAAATGACAAGTATTTTGCGCCATTTCTGTTAGTTATAATGTCTTTTATTTGTTCATTCATCGTCCAGGCTATAAAACTGTGGTGGAACAATGTGCAGTTTATACAACACCCTAGATGCGCGACTCCGACATACAGAGACGAAGCTTTAGTACGGGATAGAAATCTGCAGTGTTGTGGATTCAGTGCAGAAAGAGAAAACAATAAGGATTGTTTATTATCGGAAGCAAGTCCTAGAGACAGGAGGTTTAGATGGATCGATGCTAAATGGCCATGGTCATAGAAAATACTAGCAACCAAACTTTCCCAAAGGGGTTATGATGGTAAACATGTAGGTTTACTTTGTATTCTGATTGGTCTCTACTATTGTCTATCATCACTTTTCTTGAATGTAGGCATTGTTACCCTATTTTTTTTAAAGATTTCTTAAGTATTGTCCTTTGGAACTGGTTGACTAAAATTAAATCTACCCCTATATATAATCATTTCAATTTATCACCATCGTATCAATATATAGACTAATCATAGACTAGTTTTTAAGTTATATTTAATTATAGACTTTTTGCTTGCCCTGCCACAAACCTGAAAAAAAAATTCCAAAATGCCACACTTTGAAAATGAAGTCTCAAAATGCCATGTTTTTTGGCCTTTTGTGGTATTTTTTTATTGTTTTTCAGACAACACCATCTCAGATGGCGACGTGTCAGGGACCTAGTGTTGGTCCGCCATCTGAGATGGAGGCCTCTTTTTTTTTTTTTTCGGTTATTATTTTCTGAAAATATATAAATATATTTTAATTGATTTTTCTATTATTTTAATTATTAAAATGGAAAAAAAAAATTTTTTTTGAATATTATAAATGATATTATATTTAAGTAGAATATTAATGGCTCAATTTTTTTATGTAAGTATTTAAATTAAGATATTTAACTAGTATTTATTTAATCAAATCGAATATTAAATCATTTTAAATGACACATTAGGGAAAAAAATAATATCAGATATAATATTATTATTTACAAAAGGATTACAATAGGATTGTGTCAAAAAAAATTAATTTTCCTCATTTGAATCTTCGTCAAGGAAATGACTGCCGGTTTCACATTTGGCAGGAATACGAATTCTGCAACCACGACCTACATTTTTCGTTGGATTAGGAGGAAGAGTGGTTGAAGGTGTGGGCTGATTGGTAGAGGTAGGTATGACAGGAGTTTGGTTTGGGAAAATTTGAAACGGCTCGAAATTCTCAAAAAAAATCATTTGGAGGAATCCCGCTATAGTCGGACACATCGAGGGATGAGGATGGTCGGTTTGTGAATGAGAAATTAAAGTTTGGTTGTGGAATTGGTGTGTGGTGTCTTGGTGGCCAGTGGAGTTGTTGTTGTTGGCTTTGATAGCTGAAGGGTGGTTGTTGTTGAGGAGTTTGGAAGGTGTAATGTGTTGGCGTAGGTTGAGTCTGTGTTTGGTAGTCTTGTGGTTAATATGACGTGGACGTGGATGTCTGATGATTTTGGAAATTATGTTGTGGATGATTTGGCACCTGTTGTGTGGGGTATCGTTCATGGGGGTCAATTAAATATTGTTCAACGGATGCGTATTGAAATGGGAGGGTATGAAACCAATTCAAGTATTCTTGAGTTGATTTCATTTCACCCTGGAACTATACTCCAGTCAAGCGTAACCGTTGTCTGTTTTCCCAAAGTCTACGTTCAGATTTATTTAGACTGGTGTAGTGGTACTTCCTTGACTCTTGCATTATTATATTATGTTGATTTTGGAGGCATTTTGGAGGGTTGGGTATTTCTTGATAATACCCAAACTGCAATTTTACCGTATCGGACTGATGCATCTCAGCAATCCAAAAACATAAGATAGGGGTGGTTGCATTCCAAATCAGCTGATCGTCAGTTTGTATTGGTGGATACTCAAGATATGACCTCCATTTGAACTGTAAATGTATCAGTATTTTTTTTAGTTCAAGCAAAAAATTTATTGAAATAAATAAAAATAGTTAATGGTGGTGAAATTACGTTGTGTGGTAACATTTGATCTATGACGCGACGGTAACCGTTGAGGTAATGGCGAGGGTTGTTAGAGCAATTTTTCTTCCCCGCGCGGTCTGTAGCCCATCTAATAAGTAAAAGAAAAAAAAATTAGCGTAACTAACAAATATAAATAATAGAGATAGAAGAGTAAATAGAAATTTACAATGTTGCATACGGGTATCGTAGTGTGTTTGAACTGATGGGTGCAATAAATGGCATCCTTGAAAATCTCCACGCTTGTAAAAGAATAACACAACCTCCTATTCCATCAACAGTAATATTAGCTGCTTTGCACATTTCTCTATATAAATATGCCAATACAGCTGATCCCCAACTATAAGTACCACACTCTTCCAAGTCGTTAATAAATGGAACCCACATAGAATTAATACTTTTGCCTAGGGGTGTTCGCGGTGCGGTTTGAGCGGTTTTGACGCTAAAAATCATCCGAACTGCAAGAGAAAAAAGCATGCGGTTTGGTTTGGTTCGATTGACTTTTAAAAAAAAATCGAACCAAACCAAACCAAACCAATGCGGTTTGGATTGGTTCGGTTGGTTCGGTTTTTTACAAGATTTTTATTGAGTGATATTTACATATATAGAGAACAACATAACTTTGTGTTTAGTCATTCACACATTCCCAAATAACAACAAAACTCATCATATTTAGACAAAAAGTTTTCATTCAATATACAAAAATCAATTTAAACAAAAGTGGAAAAAAATAGTAGCATAAAACAATATCAAAAATATTATAATAAAACAGAAAATAGAGGAGAATGGAGATTAGAGAAGATGAAAAAGAAAGAACATAAGAGATGTGAGATTAGAGAAAAAGGTGTGATAAAAATATAATTAGAAGAGAAAATAGTAACATAAAAATGAGAAGATGAAAAAGAAAAAACATGTGAGATGAGAGATTTGTGTAGAAGAGGTGAGACGTACATGACAAAGCAGATGAGAAGAATGCGCAATACTATTAGGAGAGATTTGAGAAGATTAAAACTGAAAAGTTAAGTGTGAGTAAGAGAAAATATTTCGTAATTGTAAGGTTAAGGCATAATGGGTTTGAGTTTTGGGTTAGATGTGGGATAAGTGAAGTTTGAGTTGTAACATAATGCGGTTTGGTTTGGTTTAGTTTGGTTTGCAAAATACAAACCACAAACTAAACCGAACCGTGCGGTTTTGTTAAAAGATTGCCCGAACAAATCCGAACCAAATGCGGTTTTTTGCGGTTTTGGTTTGGTTTGGTTTGGTTTGCGGTTTTCTATTGGGTTGGTTCGGTTTTGAATTTTGCCACCTTTGTCAGGGAACAACACGAGCGCAATGATAATAATATATATTGTTTTGCATACAAACAAAGTTCATCGTGTGTTGAATTTTCGGAAACTAAGTTTTGTTTAAAAATTTGTTTAAGCCAACTTAGACTTAAACATCGACCTTTTATTACATCACTAGGTGGTTCTCCACCGAAAAACTCAGTCCATGTTGAGTAGGGAAGCTCGGTAGGCCCCGCTACCGGATTACCATTCACACGGAGACCCAAAAGCATACTTACATCTTCCAATGTTATTGTACACTCACCCGTTGGAAAGTGGAACGTATAGGTTTCGGGTCTCCATCTTTCTAGTAAAGCATATATGAAACTCGAATCAAGGGTGATATCATGCAAATGGTATACATTTGCGAAACCCGCTTGTACCAATAGGGGTAATATTAATCGTGGCGCTACAAGTGGCTTGTGGTTTCGCGGTCGAAAACCTTTATCGGGTTCCTCCTAATACAACCACAAATACAATTTTGTTAAATAGAAGATTATTAAAAAATGTACAACATTGTTAATGGAAAAGGAAAGTAACAAACAGTAAAAATTTAGCAAAGACTTACTAGGCTACGTGTCCCTGCCTTCCCTACTATAAGTCTGCATGCAAAATGGCTATATAATTTGTATACAACTAGTTCAAACATAACACACACTCAATGGCTCAAAACAATTTCAGAGTCCAAGTCCATTACGATGGAAATATTTATTCCGATGTTAATGTCAGGGTAGTATTTCAAAACACAAACATGCAGATATTCAAAATAAGTCACAATTCCAATTTCAGCCACCTGAGAGAAAGAATTGAAACAAAAATTCAACAACGTATATCCGACATTTATTATCGCTATCCATGTTTTAACGAAGGTGATAATAGTGTCACATATACGACTACAAAAATAGAAGACGATAACGACGTCAACCTGATGTTCCGGTGTCACACATCGTATAACGTATCAAACATTATCGAATTATACGTATGTATCGTCGAACAAAATGAAGCGCCACAAACTGTGTATCCGACGCAAGAATCACAAGCGCACCAATGGTTTGCTAAGAACAAGGCTATTGCTTCTATTTATGGTAACTGGGAGACATCATACAACGACCTCCCACAATGGTTGTTGGTGATGAAAACATTTGTACCCGGTACTGTCATAGAATTAGAAATCCTTCCTGTGTGGTCGAACGAGGGGACACAAATTGGTGGAACTAGGATTTTTCACCGTCTTTTTTGGGCTTTCCGACCGTGCATCAAGGGTTTTGCATTCTGCAAACCAGTTGTCCAAGTGGATGGCACATGGTTATATGGAAAGTACAGGGGAACTTTGTTATTGGCCGTTGCTCAAGACGGTAACAGGAATATATTTCCAATTGCTTTTGCATTGGTAGAGGGTGAAACAGGTGAAGCATGGAGTTTTTTCTTAAGGAATCTTAGAAGGCACGTTACATCACAACCCAACCTGTGTCTGATCTCCGATAAACACAAGTCGATAATAAGCGCCTACAATAACCCAGATAATGGTTGGCAGTATCCTCCCTCCTCACACGTCTTTTGCATCAGGCACTTAGCACAAAACTTTATGAGGGAAATAAGGGACAACGAACTTCGTGAAAAAGTTACTAGCATGGGTATCTTCTGAAACTTATCTTTCTATATACCTCTGGCAATAACTCGCATAGACTAATCTATTTTTCTTTTTTATGCATAGGATACGCATTAAATGAGTCTACGTACGAATACTATAGACGAGAGGTACGTAAAGCTAACATACATGCATTTAATTGGCTGGAACAAATTCCACGAGACAAATGGACAAGGGCGTTTGATGAAGGCAAAAGATGGGGTCATATGACCACCAACCTTGCTGAATCAACGAACTCAGTTCTGAAGGCCACACGCAAGGTAAAATCAACATACTATAGATTGGGCACTCTTTTTGGAAAAACAGGACACGAATGGACTAAATCGTTGGGTTATGGCCAAGTGTATACTGATAACTGCATGAAGGATATTGAGATAGAAGCTCTCAAATCAAATAGCCACAAAGTTATGCAATTTGATCGACAAAGGTTCTGCTTTCTTGTCCAAGAAACGGTGACTTATAACGACGGTAGACCAGCTACCCATTACAACGTCGACCTAAGGAATCAGACATACGAGTGCGGAAGATTTCAAACTTTCCACGTCCCTTGCTCACATGCAATTACTGCTTGTTCTAGCATAAGACAGGACTATACTGTGCATATAGCTGATGTGTTCAAGGTTGTTAACGTGTTTAAGGTCTATGAGGAGAGCTTTATCGGGGTCCCTACCGATACAACTTGGCCACAATACGAAGGTGACACTCTATGCCACAACGACAACATGCGGAGGAAAAAGAAAGGTCGTCCAAACAGTAGCCGGATAAGAACTGAAATGAACAACATTGAAAAAGAAAAAAGGAGGCGCGACATTTGTCGCGAAATCGGACATATGCGCAGGAAATGTCCAAATAGGGCTGGACCTTCCAGTTAGTTGTGGAACAAATTTTATTTTATTTTGTTGTACTTTTATTTATTAAACTCTTGTATGTTCTTCCCTAACAACAACACCATCTTTTATATTGAGCGTAACAAAATAATGATACAACTCATTCAGGATGACAACATAACCAAAACAAAACATAACCCAAAAAAAAAATACAACACGATTAATAATACAACAAACCATTATGATTGACCATCTTGACGTATTAAACAACAACAGCTAAAACAAGTGGATCTACTACGCCGCGGTTTACTTCTCCGCTATGTGCGGAAAACATACACTGGACATCCAGATCATTTTCAACCCGGGTCCCAGTAATGAAGGTAGGTACCATCTGGGCTGGCATCCGTTAGAGTTATGTAGGGACAATAATATTCAATTTTCCTAACGCATCGAATTGGACCACCTAACTGTCGAAACCCTGCATTGATGGCAGAAACCAATTGTCGGAACTTCCATTGTGGATTCAAAGACACCCTCATGTGTTTGTCTGTTTCAAAAAAAATAACACACGTCACAGACATGATTATGAAATACACGAAACAATTAGGCAGACGAAAAAAAGGAGAATGATTTGTTGTGTCCTCAACACCTCTATTTATAGTAGCTCAAAGAGAGGGAAATTTTTTTTTTCACATTGTTATTGGCTGGAAAACCATAATTTAATATTTTTAATTTATTCAATTTAAATTATTCCAAATTAATTAAATTCATGCAATTAAATACTAATTAATATTCAAAAAAAATTTAGTACAATATAATTACTTCACTTTTTAGAATTTTTTTTTTAATTTGTAATATTATATATTATTTTAATAATTAAAATATTAAAATAACATTTAAAAACATTTAAAATTATTTCAGAAATTATAAACGAAAAAATAAATAAATTAAAAGCAGTGCGCCATCCCAGATGGCGGACCAACACTAGGTCCCTGACATGTCGCCATCTGAGATTGAGGGGTCTGAAAAACAATAAAAAATACCACAAAAGGCCAAAAAACATGGCATTTTGGGATTTTTTTTCAAGGTGTGGCATTATGAAATTTT
This sequence comes from Lathyrus tuberosus, assembly GCA_022829125.1. Taxonomy (NCBI): domain Eukaryota; kingdom Viridiplantae; phylum Streptophyta; class Magnoliopsida; order Fabales; family Fabaceae; genus Lathyrus; species Lathyrus tuberosus. Next base: position 2,264,218 of record JALAZF010000661.1, read on the forward strand.
TTTCCAGGTTTGTGGCAAGGCAAGCAAAAAGTCTTAATTATAAGTGCAGGATATTCTGACTTTTTGTGTGGATATTCTAGTGTTTTTTAATTGAGAGAATTACTAATCTTAGCGTGATTTTAGCAAACTCTGTGTACTCATTCCATTTTAAAATGACTGTCATTTAAGGTTTTTGCACATAGATTAAGAAATGCAATGATATTATTATAAAATATTGCACTTTTACTAAATTAGTCTTATTAATGTGTTGAAAATAGTGCACAGACTAATAATTATATAACACAATTGGAAAAATAGCAATTATTATTACATTGCAAAGTGAGAATGACAGTCATTTTGAAACAATTTTTTTCTCTAAAACGACAGTCATTTTAAAACGGAGGGAGTAATATCTAATGTGCAGTTCATTAGAAAATTCTTTTAAAATGCTCTTTAAAAAAAATACAAATTTCCTCCTAACTTGATCCACACTTAATGTTACACTTAAGAATGTCATAATCAATTTTTTTTTTTGGATAAACGACATTATCAATGAACTAAGGGTTTGTTTGGATTGCCTAATTTGGATGTATCGAAACAACTCACACATTTTTTATAAATTTTATTAAATATATTTTTACAAATTTTCCAATAAATTATATAAATAATTTATAACATATATAAAAATAATTTAAATTTATTTTCTTTTCTTTTAAAATAGTTTATATAAATTTATTCATAAATATTCATTTTAATAAGTATTCATTTTATAAACTTTTTAGGATTTCTCTTGTTTGAGTGAGATTTCATTTCTATTAATAATGTCACTATGTAGAGTATTTGTTTGTGAAAGTGCCGACAATTATGGCTGAAAGAGTAACCTTGTTTTCAATCCACATCCTGATTTAGTGGCCACAACTTTGCATGTGAGTCCTTTTATGGTATGCAAATGTTTCCTATCCAGATTTTTGGATACTTTGATTCATTGCTATTTGCCTCACCTTATAAATACTTGTTGTGATAAGTTCTCTCTCATTCATCCCCAGATTAAAAAACTAGGGTGTATGTACAAGGAAGAAGTTTTAATACAAAACTGAAAACTGCAGTGTAAAGAGGAAGCAACAAGGATGGTTTATTATCTGAAACAACTCCTAGAGACATGGTTGTAGAAAATAGCAAATTTTTAATTACATAAATATCTGAGGGTAAAAATGTGACATTGTTGGTACCAATTTCAATCAGTATTCTGTTCTGTACTTCCCTAATTTGTAAAAATTTCTTAGCATGTGTTGTCCTTCGAGCTGGTTGTCTGCAATTAAATTTGAAATAAATCTAACCCCTATAAATAATAAATTAGTGTTTCTTCTGGAAGGTTTGTGTTATGATATCTTTTATCACAAAATAGTGAGAAAAAAAACAATGCAATTACAGTTTTGATTATGATCATTTCTTCCAGTCACAAACAACATAAGTTTGGTTAAGTTTCTCTTCACTACAAAAAATGACATTTTGTGCTTTCTAGTATAGTACACACTTAATGAAAAGCTCCCCTTTCTTTGGTCAAAATTGATTTGGCATGCCTAAATTCACAAATACACTATTGAATTTCATTGCCCATTGAATTTTTACAGCATTCCTCCTTGTCGTCAACCGACTGCACATCCCATTTCTTAATTTCCATTATTGGAAGATGCTCTTTTCTTCCTCTTGTTCTTGGGCTTGACAGCGTCCTTGAGAGTCTTACCTTCGTTACTCTTCCCAACAGTTAGAGCTGTGTCAATTGGTTCAGAATCTGCCTTGATTTCCTGCACTGGTTCTTCCGCCTTAGTCTCCGGTCTTGAATTCTTTTGTTTACTAGGAGTTGATTGTCCTGCTTATTTTACAACAGTTCTAGTCAGTAAAGTTTTGTACTCAATAAACTACGTAAATATGTGTATCAACTATATGAAGCAATATATATACACCAATAATTATGAAATATTGAAATTTAAAAGGGGAGTCCAACCAAAAGCACCGAAGAAATCAACAAGCAAAATGATGCATATTTAAACAAAAACCTCACAAACCCTTCACAGAATAATGAATCTGGTGTAGATGTAGTTTCATCAGCAAGCAAAATGATGCACATGTAAACAAACCTCACAAACCCTTCACAGAATAATGAATCTGGTGTAGATGTATGGTTGCATAAATTAATGGATAATTTTACATCTCAGCCACTAAATTATTGTTTTGACCTTGTGAGAGTTTTGTTTGTGCATGCACAATTTCTAAATCAACAAAGCCTCCAAAATCTCATAGTATTTGAAAGTGAATGTCTTTTAAACAGAATGAGTGGCAAATAATTCTAAAGCATCCAATTGGACAATCATATACAAACAAATTAGAAGCCTAAGTCATAAATACTGCAATGATTTCAGTTTTCGGAATTTAACAAAACAGTCACCAGTTTATAATTTTAATCAAAAGCCGCCACATAAACAGCCAAAATTACAACGAAGATGAAAGAAGCAATTACAAGAAGAAGCAATTACAAGGAGAAGCAATTACCACGAGAAGCTAGAGAAGCTTTTAGAAGATCTGAATTGACGCACTCTGAATAGGGATCCCTGAAAAGGGAAAGACAAAGTATACCTTATTCCTCAATATATCCAAAACTCATAATGGAAAAAACCAAAACGGCAGATAATACTACTAATTAATTTCAGCAGTTCACTTCCTGTGAATGTTACTTTAACAGGCTTATGCCATACAGGTTTACAAATTATCTATACATTAGCTACAAATAATAGTCTTCAGTTCAATAAATTGTTCTTATAATAGATAATAGATTTATATGAATGAACTGACAACAAACAAGCTATTAGTTCTTGGCGAACTGACACCTTACCAACTTGAGGGACCGCCGATGAAATTCTTTGAGCTTCCATCCTTCTTGTTATTCTGTATTTGTTCTGATGAGGTAGCATCACATTCCATAAAATTCGCCTCATCTTTTAGCTTCAATTGGGCTAGATGACTACCATCTTTATCAGCATCTGATTGATTTTGTTTGGGAGCTAATCTGGCAGTGGCTCCACATACATCCACGGCTACAGAGGAAGAATGGCGTTTAATCTTCTGTAGTGCTCTTTCAGTGCTATGCTTTTCAACCTACATCAATTCAGAGACAATAAAAGATTGGCAAACAATATACATTCCATATTTGAATGTTCTGATAATTGAGACAGATCGCCAAAAGCATGAATATTTTATTTAATGGCATCAAGAAAAAGGGATATTAACGCACACTTCAGTGTGATGAAAAGCAAGCAGAGGTCAACACATAATATAGTTCTTCCTGTAAGTGTAACTATAACTAAACCAACCAGAAGACTTAATAAGAAGAATTCTAAATAAGACGACTATTTTAATTATTTTGCCCCAGCAGAACTTAGCACCCATTATAAAAAGAAAGACGATACTAACTAAATGCATTGATCAATTAGTAAGCATTAAAAGCAAACGAGGTCCTTGAAGCTTAAGTATAATAAAAAAGGAGAACTTACTGCATCCTTTATCTTGGCTGTAATATCACCAGCTTTAACATGAGCGAGTTTCAAGCAATGCATGATAACCCGTTGAGAGACTCCCTGCCCACCAGGCTTTTGAATGGCACAAACATCACCATTTGCATTAAGTGTTGTTGTCATGCGTCCAGTCATTACAGCCTCTTCGCGGTATGTCGGATCCAAGACCTATTGAGCGTCAAATAAAATCAGAGAACTCCTCATATATGTTCCCATATATACAAAAAGAATTACGGAGAGAGAAATATCTGTACCACAAGATTTTCATTATTGAAAAATCCAAAGGTGACAGCAATTGGAAGATGGTGGATAATCAAAGGAAGTGGCTCGCGCACCTGCAATGCATATTATAGATAACAGTTACGGAAGCTAGATAGAAAACAACAGGGGCAAAAGGACACACTGTTAAACTGAAGCAGCTAACCTCAGGAGGATGCACTACAACTTGTTGACCATCCTCTCCCCCCAACGAGCATTCAGGCCTTCTGAATGTCATCAAAGAAGCCAATGCAGCAATATTTGCAGCATCAACAAGATTCCTATTCACAAATTAAAACATAATCATAATTAGTCTTAGTTGTATATAAGCAAATTAGTAAGTTAAGTTAGAAAGAAAACGAGAACAAAAGCAAAGCTGATTCTCACCCTGCATTGTCCAATATATGGATATCAATGCGAATGGCCCAGACAAGTTTGGCAGAAAGAATACATAGCGATTCAGTGTCAATGGCTCTGCTCTCCCGTAAACCACGGTCTATAATCCGTCCTAACTCAACAGCAGATTCTCCAGGACGGCCAGGCTCAAAGGAAGGATCGGCCATGGGAGAGAACTCAGTGAAGATGGAAAGTGTGCCTTCATTAGGCCTATCTCTGTAAGGCTGCACAAGTTGACCACTCACAAAACCCATCACACGTGTCTCACCCAATTGGACCTCCGCGGATCCATCATCCCTTCCAAATTTAATGTTTAACTTGCGATAATCCAAGGGGCCACGACCATCCACTCGAAGCGCTGATAGCAGAGCGCTTTCGATGAATTTCTTTTCATTAACTGTCAACCGCCAACAATAAGCTAATCTCTGCTCCATGCCACTCTGCTTAACAAAAAGAAAAAAGCTGATCACCAAGCAAGAATGCAATTAAAAAAACAGTGCTTCACTTTGTACTTCCATCCACTAACAAGATTACTATACACTTTTAAACTAAGAAAAAGGTGAAAGTGAAATGAGGATTGATGAGTTGACGAAGCATATGCTACCTGTAAAATCAGTGATGTTATCAAATTCTAGGAGTGCAAACAAATTTTGTTCCAACACCCTAGATGAAACTACAGATATCCGTTTCCGCTTGAAAAAAGATTACTTGTGATTGTAAGCGTAGAGTTCAAATTTCGTCGATTTTACTGTTAATTAGATAAACCCATGACTGTGTTTGAAGAATTAAGGGTTTAAAATTGACAGGGTTTGGATTTTGGAGGATTAGGGTTTTGGAGGAATAACAGAGAAAGTGAAAAGAGGAATAGAATGACAATAATGTCCTCCGTGAATATGCATGTTTATCTCTATTTTTTTTGCTATGCTAATTTTTTATTATTGTTATTATTACTGATATAATTAAACAAAAATTATATATATGGGTTTTCTAAAATTCTTACAACATTGAAGGTAAATTATTTATTTAGTAAGAACTACGGCCATTTACCAAATTGTTTCATAGATATTTGTAAAATTGATTAATTAAATTTTGTTCATAAAAAATAAAAATAATAAAAATGTTTAGCTTAAAAATATTAAATTAAGTTTAAAATTTTGAAATAAAATCAAACAGATTAATCAACACTTATTATTTAGAGATTCAATAATAGAATTAAGATAAGTAAATATTTAATAAATAATTAATAAAACTACTCCCTTTGTCTCATATTATAAGTCACTTTGTTAAAGAAATTTATCCCAAATTATAAGTCATCATACATTTTCAATGCAATATTAATGATATTTTTTTCAATATATCTTCAAGTATTTATTATTATTTATTCTTTCAACTCTTTTAATTTCTTTCTTCTGTGTAATTATGAGAGACATTACTGTAAAGTTATACATAATTTATCTTTCTCATAAAGTAATAATTAACTTTCTTAATTCGTGTGGAATGTCTAAAACATCTTATAATTTAGGACGGAGGGAGTAATAAATAATTTGACCAAAAACATTTATGACTTTTTAAAAACAAGACGCTTTTCTCTATCTTCAATTTGTTTCTTTATTTTTTATATCAAATAATACATTAAATCTACTTTATCTATCTATCTATATCTATATACGTACAACTCTAAAGAAAACCTATATTTTTCTAAAAATTTGAGATTTCAGAATCGAGATTAGACTGCCCTTTGGGCTACGGCTTGCTTTAAGTTATGGTAGTGGCGCAATCAGCTTGTTCACAATCCAAATTATGTTCTTCCTGTATTTATAGTTAAGGATATCTTGCATTCTCTTGATCTTTATATCAGAGTGATGCTGCTCTAGAAGAAAGTTTTTGGCAACAGTCAGCCTAGGCAACTTGTGAAGTGGCTCCTTGCTGGCGATGATTGGGTTACTCTGAATGTTGATGGGGCGGTTAGCAGCAAGTTCTATGATGTTGGTGCCCAGTCTTGGTGTAAAGGTGAGTGTGGAGGGATAATAAGGTATAAGTATGGTAGTTGGATCAAAGGCTTCTCGAAGTTTCTAGGAGCTTGTAACAGCTATAATGCTGAGTGATGGGGAGTTCTTAAAGGAATCTGTTTGGTTAAGCTTCTCAAGCTTCCTAATGTTGAGTTTCAGATTGATAATGTGGATGTTGTCAAAGATATTTTGAGAGGCAAGCCTCGTCGAAAATCGGGTCTTAACTTGGTTCGTTCTATCCAGGATGAGCTCAAAAGCCTTGTTAGTTATCGTTTTAAGATTATTTTCCGCGAATATAATTCCTGTGCAGATCAACTAGCTAAGGCTAGCCTCAATTCTAAATTTTTTGATTGTATTTTTGAATATTGTACTGCCTTCTTGCTTGGGCTTGTCCAGCATGATGTTACTGGAATTGGTTAGTGTTGTTGTTGTTTGGGCTTCGGCCCTCCTTTTGCCAAAAAAAAATAAAAAAAGCAAACTACACTTTGCTGACATGTCACCTTCCCAAAGCCTCCCATTTTTTACTTTTATTAAAAAAATCTCTAATTATCTTATTACTCTAATTTTTAACTTTTATCTTTAATAATAATAATAATAATAATAAAATGAATTAAAAACAAAAAAATTAAATATTGCATAATCTCTGGCGATTTTCGATGATCATTAGGCGATTTTCAGCGACGAAGGGGGATTTCCGACGAACTCTCTGAACTAGGTCTCTCACCGTTTGAAGCCTACTTCGAGATGGCTTAAACTCTTAGTCTTTGAATTAGGGACCAAATCAGAGAGATCGCTTGAGGGAGGGGACATCCAAAGCAAAAGGTGAACTCTCTGTGAGAGCAAGAGTTGTCTCTACAAGTCAATCTATGTTTTGATGATAACAATATGTATTTGTGAAAGAACTATTTTATGTTCTAACGTGTGTTGTGTGCAGATCATATTCATAGAAGTTATCAGATCCAACAAGCACCATCCAGATGAGCGTAATTGATAATATGCGAAGTTACTATGTGTGACACAAGTCGCAAGAAGCAAGAATGCTTCTGTATCTGATCGTGATCAGTCAGATCCAAGGATGCCGATATTGCTGTTGCAATGCTCTTGTGGATGCTCTCTGAAAGTGGTCGAGATTCTGAAGATTGCGAAGCTTCTGAAGAAGAGAACCGAAGTGCTGAAGACTCTCATGACTTGAAGTTCTGAAGTTTCGGAAGACTTGAAGAAGTAAAGGATAATATTCTTAAAGACAAGTGCTGAAGTTCTGAAGACTGATTCCTAATGGACTTCTTCAAATGACTGAAGACTTGACGTACCAGATATCATGTTAAAGAAGGCTTTACTCATGCTTCATCGATTTACCATCAGAAGCCTCTGAAGTTTGGAAGTCAAATGTTACCGTTGTGAACAACTGTACATAGTGCTCAAGAAGATATATCCCGTCACTTCTCCCACAGCAAAAAGGAGATGTGTCAGTACAGCTAATTATTACACAACGTCTCTTTTCCAACAGCCAACAGTATTTCAAACGGCTATATTTCTACTGGGCTATTTAAAGGAAAGAGTATTCGCTTCTGAAGGTATCGATTCACTCCATCAAAGGTGAATTGATCAAGTCATTGTGTGAAGATAGCAACAACGATGAGTTCTCGTTGTAACACTTAAACATTCAAAGTTATCACCATTTACACATGGCCATTGTTGTTAAAACTAAAAGATCATAAATCAACACAACAACAATCAATTGGTACAGAAGCTGTTGATGAAGAAGACAACATTGCAAATCAGTCAAGTCATCAACCACCTTCTCGTCAGTGCTACATTGAAGATCTGAAGCAAGGCGTTGTTGCTCAAAGCTTGCTCACCCAAGAAGACGAAGAAGAAGAAGATCTACAAGATGTCAACAACTGTCAAATCATTATACATCCTTGTAGTTTCTTAGGATATCAAGGAGATGTTACTCACATCTTGCTTGAACACTTGTGTGTTCTTTGTACTTAAACTTAGGAGTAATTTGCTTGTTAAAAAGCATCTTTGTAATCTCCTGTAAAACTAATTCTTGGTGAATTAGGATTCCTTTAGTGGTCAGTGTGACCGGAGACTCGAGAAGACAATGGCGAGATGTCATTGTGGGAAAAGCCTGAAATAGGGTCAGTAGCGTTATATTCATTGTGATGAATCCCTGAACGTCTAGCTGTGAAAGCCTAGCAGTAGATCTTGCGAGATAGGAACCTGCAGGTCAATGTTCGTTATATTCATTAAGTTGAATCCCTGAACGGTTCATTGCATGTTAGTCACAGTGCGGTTGTGCAAGTGGTTTGTCACCGGCTGTTGCGTGCATCTGTAATCGAGATTGATTATAGTGGATTAAGACCTTGTGGTCAAGGCAAAATCACCTGAGGAGGGTGGACTGGATTAGCCTTTGTGGTGAACCAGGATATATCGTGTGTTCTTTACTCTTATGCTTAATGTCTTTGTTTATGTTTCTATATTGAGTATCCGAACCTTACATAAGCAAGTCAGAACCTTGCAACTCTGATAAAGCTTCCGCTCTGCAAGTTCTGAATGATGCACATAGCATTCAGACTCTCGTTGGTTCTTATGCTTCATGCAAGGCAAGTCTGAATGTTACTTCGCAAGTCAGAGTCTCTCAACGAACTCTGATGTTATCTCAGCGTCTTAACGACAAGAAGTAAAAAGTTGTTAAAGAGTAAATACACAATTCAAACCCCTCTTTCTTGTGTCTTTCTCGTACCTTCAATTGGTATCAGAGCTCCGGTTCTGTTATTGATGGATATCAAACACTTAACAGTGTCAGAAAAAGATCCAGATGCGGTGCGTAGAATTAATCTGGGTGAGATTGAAATCCACTAACAATTTCTGTAACAGTTCAGAAGATGATTGTGTACAAAATTGTAATCAATCTGAGTACTTGAGCAAATCACTAATTCTGAAAGTTTTGCAGTTGTCATACAACTAAATCTTACTCACTTAAGTTTTAATGAAGACTGAAGAATCAGCTGATAAGATAGATTCATCAGATAAGAAGTAGTATCTGTTGAATGCTAATCTTGGAAAATACGTGTGGATGAACCACGTATTTGCTCAAAATTGAATCATCAGAAGACAAGAAATCTTGTTTGTTGAAGATTAATTCTTTATGAGTTTTTGAGATGTTTTCAAGAAACGGATTAGGTCCACCCTTGACTTTCTCGTTTAAAGCTCATTCAGAACTTCTTCATGTAAAGAAGAAAAATTGTTGTTCAATGATTTTGAACTTCAGAGTGAAGTCTGTTGAAGTCAGAAAATCTGAAGAATTCAAACTCTTAGAAATGATTCAACATTTGAATCTTGAATGATCTAGAGGTTAAAAGATTCATGAAGAACTGAATATCATTTTCTTGGTGAGATATGCAGAAAATTAATAGAATATTCAGGAAGAAGAATTTCAAAGATTCATCAAGCACTTGATTAAGTATGAACTCTTAAGTTTTGACTGAATCAGCAAAACTAAGTTCTGATTACTTGAGACAATCCCTCAGTTGAACCAAACGTTATTGATCAGATCTCTATCTGATAAGTTTCTCAGAACTTCCGTTGTCCAGAATTAGGAAGTGTTAGTCAAAACATTTAAGTCTTCTTCTCTAGTAAAAAAGATTTAAGTTGCTGATGTATTTCAAAATGAAGAAATCAGCTGGCATTCCCTTCAGGAGTAAATATGCTGTTTTAAGCTGGATTAGCGTTATGAGACCAAGGTGTATCATGCAAACTATGTTTCATGCTGTACACACGCTGGATGGTAATCAGCTCTGAATTTGATCTGCATCAGTTTAAAGAAACAATGTCAGAAAATGTTATGGATATCAATTCTAGAAGCACATAATCTTAAATGGTCGATGATTATATATTGATGATCTTCTAGAGAGCTTGATGAAAGCTTGTAGTTCAGACTACACAGATTCAAAGTCTCTAATTGGGTGTTCTCAGAAGTCAGATGAACAGCTCTGAACAAGAGAAGAATGGATCATCTGAAATATGATTCTTATGATCAGAATGTAGGAGAAGTCTACATTGTTCAAACTCAGAGTTTTACATAATTCAGCAATATCTGGTAGCTCTCTCTGAAGGAAGTTTAAGATGAAAGACAATGATCAGGTGGCTCAAAATTGGAATGCACTCAACTGCAGTCCACTCAGGAAAGGAAGATCAGAGTCAAAGTGAAAAAACACTTAGATAGTCTAAAATGATCTCTGCATACTTAAGGAATCTGATGAGTATGTCTGAACAAGGAAAAGGAAAGGATTCTTGCGTAGAATGATTCCAACTCTCTACCTAGAATCAGAGTTCAGAAAATGATCACGCTCTTCAGGAATCAGAATGCAAGAGAATCTTGAAGAATCCGAGAACCCATAGCTGTTCACTCAGAAGTAAGAAGAATTAGAAAGACAATGGTTAAAAGCTCATAATGGAATACATTAATCTGTAAAGATCTCAGGTACCATCCTTCTTCCATTCTTGACTTATTTAATTTCATGATAACAACCGGAAACACTTTATCAAGTTTTTTTATGCTGTGTTAAGTTTCGTGAGAAGTGATTAGAAATATATTTAGAAAATCTTTTGTCCTTTTCTGTATGTGTCTGCATATGTTTTTTTAAATAGTTAAAGTAAAACAGTCACATATGTAAGATTCTTCTCATTATGTCATTCACTCTGCTTGACCACATCCTATAACCCATAAGTACACTACATCTAGTACTCCTATTCTAGACCTAACTCTCTCTCTCCTAGAGTCCCTCTACCTAACCTAGTTAATCTAAGAAACCATGATGTTCAATTAAACTGAACGACACTCGTTTGATCTTTAATATGTCAAAATCTCTACAAAGGAAAATCTCAGCCATCCAAATATCCTTGTTATGCACATATTGAGTGGAATCTGTTCAGCTATGAAATAAGGAAACGTGCTATCCTGACCAAAATTGCTCATCACCTAGGCAATGGTATCTAACTAACCATGGTCATGAACTGACCAGATAAGATTACCTTTTAAAGAATTGGGAACAGTAAAAATCCTCTTGGCCATGCTCTCATTAGTATGAAGTTCTCTTTTGAGATTGCGTCTCTTCTGTTTCACTATGAGTCAATATTTTCAATCGCGTCAAACACATTTATTGCACATACTTAACTCCTGCCTAAAAATTAATTAAATCTCATGCGTGATCTCTTGGCCTTTCGAAGATTAAAATACCGTTAGACTTAGTACCTATAAACTATTTAAAACCTTGGAAATGAAAACCTATCGTTTGAAGTCACAAGCATTCATTAACTTACACTATGTTCTGCCTATTTAAGGCATCGTGCTCACTCTCTTACCCATATCTCAAGCCGATGCCAGTTGTGGTTTTCTCTCTCTCTCTCTCTCTCTCTCTCTCTCTCTCTCTCTCTCTCTCCTCTCTCTCTCTCTCTCTCTCTCTCTCTCTCTCTCTCTATTCTGTGTACCATCTCAAAAGATGTCTAACTCACAAACTTTGGCTGCTAAGGGTAATCACTCAGAATCAAAAGTCCTGAATGAATTCTCGATACATCGCAGTTCTCTCAAAGAACTCGGCTTTATAAGAACATCTTCTAAATTACAATGTCAGAATTGGGAAGGTTACCTTGATATGCTACCAGGTATCATTTACACAGATTGTGTTAAAGAGTTCTGGGTAAATGCTGATGTGTTTTCAAATATGCATAACCAACACATCATTCAATCAACCATCTTTGGAATCCATGTGTTGATTAACCCATCCATCATTGCTCAAGCAATCAAGTGTAACGAAAGCGGTGACACCCTTGAAGATTACAAGGAAAGAACCACCTTCAATGATCTCATTTGCCAAATTCACAATGGAAATGGTGCCTCCACACTCAAACCATCTGCTAAAGTCTGGCACAGAATAATGGAATCAAACCTTCGACCTAGAGAAGTAGGAGAACAAGTGCTAACCCATTCAAATAGACTATTCATCTTCTTCCTGATCTATAGAAGGAAAATAAACCTTCCACTAACTATGTTCAATCACTTGAAAGAACAAATTCTTTTGTCTAAAGACAAACCCTCTCTCAGCATTCCAAATGGAAGAGTCATATCTCGAGTCCTAGAAATTCAAGATGTGATTACCAGGCTAAACCACTTAGGAGCAACCACTGAGTGTTCACCCATAGATCTTACAAATCTATCTGGAAGCTCCTAAGAAGAAATAGAATTAGGTTATAAGTTTTCTGCCCTACTAGGCTATTTTTTGCTCTATGTATTTTTGTTAATATTATTAAATGAAATATCTTTTTGGAGTCTTAAAAATACAAAAATCCTTTACCATAAGTTTCTACTCTAAAAACTACATGAAAACCTTAATCATATCCAAAATGTTCACACTACTTAAAATAATTAAAATGCTTGCTTGTTATTACAATGCAAAATGATACAAGACTGTCAATAGCGCAGTAACATCCTTCAAGGATAATGCCATCAACAAAATCCAAAGCTTAGTAGATGTTTACAGTTCAAGCATAGATCCCTTAGAAATAAGAAATATCTGGACTGAATTCCATGAATGGATCACAGAGGAAATTGTGAAGAGCAACAGGCTGGCAATTACTCAAGCAGAAGAAAAGTTGCATGCCTCAAGAACAAATGGTTCTGAAAGCTCGTTCTCATCTTCATCATCATTAGGCTCCTATTAGTCTAATCCTTAGGAACCTATCCTCATTAGGTCTATGTTTTGATTACCTTGACCTTTTAGGATTAAGCTTAACTCATGCTCTATATTTTAAAACTATTTTGTGGTTCTGTGTTATATCAATCCTTCGTATGATTAATGCTTAATGATAACATCCTTGAGTCTATTTATGTTCACTATCATATTGATCTACATATGCTTAAATGCTAAGACGCTCTAAACTTTTTGATGATGTCAAAAAAGGGGAGAAATATAATATGATTTTGATTGGAAAGAAAGAAATCTTAAAGGAAAAGAATGCAACTCAAACAAGTAATCAATCATATAAAATGCGTTACTACTAACGTTTGTTGTTTGATGTTTAACCGAGGAACTCTAAGCAAGTTTACTAGGCATTCTAAGAACGGGTTAAGAAAGAAGAACTCTATTAGAAGTTCTTATAAACTGTTGGTCATATGATAGAAGTTGTACATTTTGTGAACATGTGTTCAGAATCAGATCTACCCAGTACTATTCAGAAGTTGAGAACTGTCTGAAAGTCAAAGTTTATCGTGATCTCTGCCTCACTTGGTTCAGAAGCTGTAAGCTGCCTAAGAATATGAGATTCAGAACGAAGAATCAAGAAGAAGGAAACTCTGAAATCAATCAAGACAAAGTATACATCTCAATATGTTTATTCAGAAGAACTGTACAAATCAGAAGTTAAAGAACTGTTTGAAGATCCGGATTGAAAATCTAAGAAGAAGCAGTTTTGATGTCTACCAAGAACTCAATTAAGAAGAAATGATTTGGTATCAGACTAAGTCAACAAATGGTAATCAGACTCAGTATACATAAAGATTGGTATCAGACTCAGTCTACAATAATATCAATCAGAGCTAAGCTGTGAAATGTTTTCTATACCTTCATTGGTATTAATCTCAGCATATTAAGGAAATACCCTTCAAGTGGTATGAAAAAAATTCATTCACTTCGTATTAGACTCAATATACTCTGGTATAAGACTCAGCACATCACTTGGTACCATACTAAAATCAAATCATGTGTACCAGATTCAGAATTAAGCGTTGATTGATCACAAAAATTAACCTTCAATTGGTATCTGATCAAAAATCAAGCTTTGATGAACCACTGAGTTGTGACACTAACAAGGTTCTAAGTTGAAGACCTGTGTTCAGAAGTCAAACTCTGAAAAAGTCATGATCTACATTGGCGATTAAAAACTTACCATTCTGAATTACGATTCTGAAGATCCCAATATCTGACTTATAGAAATTAGGGGAAGACTACCCTGAATATCCAACTGCAAAATCCAAAATCTTCACAAAGTCTGAAACTCAGGGGGAGTTTCTTAAAAGACAGTGTCTGTCTCTGATGAATAGTGAGGCTATGTTATCAGATAAGAACTGATCTGTTTGTGCTTAAACGAATCTGTTGAAAAGTAGAAATGCTTCAGAAGTCTCTAAAGATTACAAGCTCTGATACGACTACAAAGGAACTGAGTTCTGAAGATCTGAAGATGGAAGTTCTGATGAACTAGTCCAGATGCTGAAGACTTTTTTCTCCTTAAAGACAAGATAGAGAAGTAGTCATTTTCTATTCTTTGTTCTGGCAACTCAAGTTATTATTCTGTATATCTTTGGATCATATAAGATTCTAGATGATCACAGATAAAACTTTGAGGATAACACATTCAGGGGGAGCTGTTGTTCCAGACTCTGAATATGTTTGTTTTGGTGATTACCTTGTATAAAATATTCAATCAAAATACTTGGTTTTGTCATCATCAAAAAGGGGGAGATTGTGAGAGCAAGAGATGTCTCTACAAGTCAATCTATGTTTTGATGATAACAATACGTATTTGTGAAAGAACTATTTTATGTTCTAATGTGTGTTGTGTGCAGATCATATTCATAGAAGTTATCAGATCCAACAAGCATCAGCCAGATGAGCGCAATTGATAATATGCGAAGTTACTATGTCTCATGACTTGAAGTTCTGAAGTTTCGGAAGACTTTAAGAAGTAAAGGATAATGTTCTTAAAGACAAGTGCTGAAGTTCTGAAGACTGATTCCTAATGGACTTCTTCAAATGACTGAAGACTTGACGTACCAGATATCCTGTTAAAGAAGGCTCTACTCATGCTTCATCAATTTACCATCAGAAGCCTCTGAAGTTTGGAAGTCAAATGTTACCGTTGTGAACAACTGTACACAGTGCTCAAGAAGATATATCCCGTCACTTCTCCCATAGCAAAAAGGAGATGTGTCAGTACGACTAATTATTACACAACATCTCTTTTCCAATAGCCAACAATATTTCAAACGGCTATATTTCTACTGGGCTATTTAAAGGAAAGAGTATTCGCTTCCGAAGGTATCGATTCATTCCATCAAAGGTGAATTGATCAAGTCATTGTGTGAAGATAGCAACAACGATGAGTTCTCATTGTAACACTTAAACATTCAAAGCTATCACCATTTACACATGGCCATTGTTGTTGAAACTAAAAGATCATAAATCAACACAACAACAATCAATTGGTACAGAAGCTATTGATGAAGAAGACAACATTGCAAATCAGTCAAGTCATCAACCACCTTCTTGTCAGTGCTACATTGAAGATCTGAAGCAAGGAGTTGTTGCTCAAAGCTTGCTCACCCAAGAAGACGAAGAAGAAGAAGATCTACAAGATGTCAACAACTGTCAAATCATTATACACCCTTGTACTTTCTTAGGATAGCAAGGAGCTGTTGCTCACATCTTGGTTGAACACTTGTGTGTTCTTTGTACTTAAACTTAGGAGTAATCTGCTTGTTAAGAAGCATCTTTGTAATTTCTTGTAAAACTAATTATTGGTGAATTAGGATTCCTTGAGTGGTCAGTGTGACCGGAGACTCGAGAAGACAATGGCGAGATGTCATTATGGGAAAAGCCTGAAATAGGGTCAGTAGCGTTATATTCATTGCGATGAATCCCTGAACATCTAGATGTGAAAGCCTAGCAGTAGATCTTGCGAGATTGGAACCTGCAGGCCAATGTTCATTATATTCATTAAGTTGAATCCCTGAACGGTTCATTGCATGTTAGTCACAGTGCAGTTGTGCAAGTGGTTAGTCACCGACTATTGCCCGTGCATCTGTAATCGAGATTAATTATAGTGGATTAAGATCTTATGTTCAAGGCGAAATCACCTGAGGAGGGTGGACTGGATTAGCCTTTATGGTGAACCAGGATATATCGTGTGTTCTTTACTCTTATGCTTAATGTCTTTGTTTATGTTTCTATATTGAGTATCAGAACCTTACATAAGCAAGTCAGAACCTTGCAACTCTGATAAAGCTTCCGCTCTGTAAGTTCTGAATGATGCACATAGAATTCAGACTCTCGTTGGTTCTTATGCTTCATGCAAGGCAAGTCTGAATGTTACTTCACAAGTCAGAGTCTCTCAACGAACTCTGATGTTATCTCAGCGTCTTAACGACAAGAAGTAAAAAGTTATTAAAGAGTAAATACACAATTCAAACCCCCCTTTCTTGTGTCTTTCTCGTACCTTCACTCTCCACCAATTCATCAATTGAATCGAAAGTTTGGAGCGGAGAATAACACTGGTGGTAACGTAATCAAAGCTAATCAGAGGAACATCCGCAGAAACTCTGGGTATATGTCATAAGTGGAAATAGGATCCCTGAGAATGGAATGGCAATCGAGTTCATGGCTCCAAAAATTATGGAAGGGGAAATAGAAATCAAAATCGAGGAAGAAAATGTGGAAGCAAAGGTAAAATATTGGGAATCTTCACTTATCATGTATGTGTTAGGTAGAGATTTAAGTATGAATGTTGTGAAGCAATATATGATAAGATTTTGGAACTTTATCCAACTGTCGGAAATGTACTATCACGATGAAGGTTATTTTCTGCTTAGATTCCAACCTTTTAAAGATAGGGACACCATTCTCACGAGAGGACCCTATACAATACAAAATATGCCAATGGTTTTAAGAGAGTGGAACCCTGATTTTAACTTCAAAAGAGATATGCTAAAAACACTACCGGTTTGGGTCAATCTGCCACAATTACCACTAGCATTGAGGGGTGCAAAAAGCTTGGGCCAGATAGGTAGTGCTCTAGGGAAACCTCTCTTCACAGATGAATGTACAATAAGCAAGTTGAGGGTATCATATGCTAGAATCCTAGTAGAGATTGATATCACATAAAAACCCAAGGAAAACATCAGCATAGGAAATAATGAAGGGAACCGCTTCAGCAAATAAGTTGAATATGAGTGGAAGCCAAAATATTGTAGATATAACAAAAGATTGGGCACCAATGTAACAAGAAGGAGAAAAAGCACGCAATTTAAAAAAAATATCAGAGTAAATTTGAATCAATCATATTTAGGATGTCACAAAACCACGAAACAGTTCCTCAAACAACATGATATGTAACACATGCAACTTTTAATGATTATTCATAACAACTGCAACAACCAAACATGTCTGAAACATCAACTTTTATTGAAACACCGGAAACATCAGAACCAAATACTTATTCAAAAACATACTATGTTTTCAAAATAAACATAATGCAACTACAAATCTAGAGATATCCAAAAATCTCCATCAAAACATAAAAAGCATAATGTTCCATCACCTCTGTTGCACCCCAAATTTTACCCTCATTTTTTTTCTGCTAGTTGATGTTTTATTTTATTTAACTTAATATTTATTTTAACATCATTATTTGTCTTTAATTTAATTTAATTTCAATATGGCCTTCTTTATTTAATTTATATTTAATTTGTTAATTTAATTTCCAAACTCAATTTAATTTTTAATTTTAACTTTTCTAAGGAAATTTGGTTTAATTAATTAGTTTTTAATTTAGTTTACTTTTTCTAACTAATTTAAATTAGGGTTTTTTTTTATTTATTTGTCATATTATAATTTCAAATTCAAAGAAAACTAAAGAAATAACATACCTCTCTTCATCGACAGTTGCGGCTACTAGCCTCACCATCTCATAAAACCCACTTTTACAGTTCCCCCGCTTACGACCACAAGTTAATAAACACCACCATCTCCGCCTCGGATTCAGAGGGACCAACACAACCAAACACCATTCACGTTTAAGCACCAATTTTAACCTCAATCGTTTCCTTGCGACAACCTCGGCACACGATTCACAAACTTACCACCACAACTTCAAAGCTTCTCGCTCTCCTTCTCATCCCCGTCCATCTGTGAACCTTCTTCCGCTCTCCATTATCACAAACCCGGAACAACAGAACCTTTACCCTGCAACCGAAACAAACCCAGCTCTCCTTCTTCTGCCAAACACAAGAAATACCCCTCCATCTTCAAATCTTTAACAGCTACCATCAATCAAAAACTGTCTCTCTTCCTCCAACCCATTCGCAAACCTCCTTAAAAAAAACTTCATATCTTCAATCCCAAACCCACTAAATCAGAACCCATAAACACTCAACAATCACGAAAGTGGAGAGAGATTGAGATGAAGAGAAACTGAGATCCAAACACTACAAACCTTGAATCGAACGCGAAAACACGGACGAACGAGAACAGAGACGAGACAAATCAAACCTGGTTTGGATTTGAAACTGAGACTGAGCCACGAGATCGATCGTTGAGAGGTTGGGGATAAATTCATCGTGTTTCTACTGATGTTGCTCTTGGTGTTGGCCGTTCGACCCTTTTGGGAATTTCTTTTACTTTTTGTCGCATTATTTTGTCATTTTTCCGTTTGGTTACTGATGTAGTTTTCTGGGTTTTAATGGCCATTAAATTTTGTTTTAATGAGGATAATCTGATGGTAATGTTCTTGGAACATACTTCGGTTTTGGGCCTTGGAGCCTGTGACTCATTGGGTTTCTCATCGCCCTATTCTTGTTAAGGGTTGACCGTGTTTCAATGATGGAAATGGGATAACGGGCTTGGTTCCAGCCCGTTTGATTTCTGGAGTACACACCCCATTTCCAGCGCCCCACCCTTTTTATCAATAATTTTTATTATTAACTTGTTTAAAAGAAAAATCTTGGATAGGTTTTTTTGATAATTATTTTTGATCAAGTTTATTAATGTAGCTTTTGTATACCCGTGCTAACTATTTATTGGTTACCATTCCCTTTAGATTTTTATTTGGATTTTCATCTTTAGTTTTCATTATCATTTCAATCTCTATTTTGGCCAATGATATTACAAAAATCATGTTTTGTTGATTTATCCAAATCAATAAATCTCTTGATTAGTAAGAGGCCGTTGTGTTTTTCTGTTCCTTATTTTTGGTCGATGAAAGTTTAAAAATCTTAAGATTATCGATTCGTCGATTAGATCTTGATTTAAACGAGACCAATTTTATTTTCTTTTCGATTTTATTTTGGTCGATGAAAGTTAGAAATCTAAGATTATCGATTTATCGATTAAATCTTGATTTAAACGAGATCAACCTTATTTTTATTTCGTGATCTTTATTTAGGCCAATGACATACAAAATCATGACTCGTAGATTTATTCTGAATCACCTAAAAGTCTTGATAAATGGGAGGCCACTGTTTGTTTATTTTGTTGGTCAAGGAAAGTCAAATATTAAGATTATCGATTTCTTGATTAAATCTTGATTTAGACGAGACCGACTTATATTTTCATTTCGATTCCACTTTCTTTATTTTGGTCGATGACATAACAAACCTCATGGTTTGGTTGATTTCATTGAGTTGACAAAACTTTGATCAACATGAGACCACTTTCTTTTTAGTCGATGAAAGTCAAGAATTATTGATTATCGATTTCTCGATTAAATCATGATTAAGACGAGACTATTTCATTTTATTTCATCTTATATTTAACCATTGTCTAACATGTTTAATTCTCACTTTGCATTGATATCATGATTTTTATCTTATCTTATTCATGTATTATTGTATCATTGTATTTGCACTAATCTCTTTATCTTAGTATCTTTACAACTGTTATGTTCCCCCATTCCAAAGGAGGGTGATCTATGTTGACTCATAAGTCATGACCTCCCACCTTAACCTAAGTAACCTCTTAGGAGAAACCTTATTTCTTGGCCTCATCAGAGCCATAGAAATCACAACTAGCTTTAGGAGAGAGTTCCTAAACTCTTAGTGATATTCATCATAATGAATCATCACTTTTCCTTACTAACTAAAACATAACGTAGGTCCATTTCAACTAGATCTAGAGAGTTCTTAAACTCTACAATGAGCTTGTACTCATTTCCCCTATGAATATTGACCACAGTCAATCATTCAGTAGAAGTAGAACTACGCATACTCTGATTCTATTCCCGAGGATACGTAGGCGTAAGGTACGATGCCTTATCGAGTATACTTAGATACTAACCCCTAGGGTTTCAACCTTTAGCATAGAACCTTTAGTAAACATAAGATAACATTTAAACAAGAGGTTCCCGTAGAGTACTACGGATACATAGGGTGCTAGTACCTTCCCTTTGTATAACCAACCCCCGAACCTTAGATCTTTCCCCTTTAGGTTTTTCTAACGATCTTGAACCTTTCCTTTGGATAAATCAAAGTCGGTTGTAAAAGAAAATGATGAAAGTTAATTAATAGCTTGTTATCCGATTTTCACCGCAACAGAAATGGCGACTTCACTGGGGAAAGTTAGACCTATTGCTGGTCCTTTCCTAAGAGGGTTAAGCCTATCTTGTTTTTATGTTATCCATGTTTGCTTATTTACTTGTATATGCTTGTGTATGTCATACTTGCTTATGTATTTGTATATCTGTTCTTGCTTGACTTTTTCTGTTTAATTTGGGTTGACATAATATCTATGAGTGAGATAAATCCTATACCCGAATTTGAGCGTACACTTATTATAGGACGATGGTATTCAAGGAAGCTTTGAGGGAGTCTAATCCTGAAAGGTTGAATTGATAACACCATCACTCAGTTGAGGCCCTCTCGAGAGTCTAGTTATGTTGAACGAATTCATTCGTGAAAACGTACTACTCTCGACCTAGGAGCCCGGGATATTGAGAACCGTAGTTACCAAACCCAACTTAAGCCTTTTAGATGTAGTGCGGAGACCATGATGAAGTCTATTTCTGAATTAGTTGTCACGCGATACTACACTCAGACGAGATCCTCTTGAGAATTTTATCGATTACCAAGTCATCTAGGAAATCCTTAAAATCCAAAAGATGGATTGTAGACTCTGGGAACTTCTTAGAACCCGTTCAGCAGGTGAAAACCAGTAGTACATACCTTTTGGGATGGGTAGACCTTGGCTCCATTCATGAGACCTATAAACCTAGGGTTTATTTGTTTTGCTGTGTGTTTGCCATATGTCTGTGCTCGTGTGCTTTATGCATCTCTACATTCAAGCATTCTTAGCCCGTTTGGTTTCGAGGAACTCAAATGTTTGTTTCCTTTTCAAAGATTAATAGAGCTTGGATTTAAAAAAAAAAACAAAACCTTTCAATTTTCCAAAAATTTCTCAACTTGCCTTTGAGTTCCTTGAAACCATTTGGCTTGCATTAGCATCTCATTTGCATCATGTCATAGCATGTACATTCTTCCTTGTCCTCATCTCATGTCGCCGTTTTCCCTTCAGAATCGTCTTTGAATCGTCACCCGAGTCAAACTCGACAAAGGATGTCCGAACAATATTGCGAGATGGACAGAGTTAACAATGAATTGAGTGAGCTTTGAGGAGGAATGGGGCAGATCATGGAAGTTTTGAACGTTATACGAGCAAAGGTGGATACGCAGGTCACCGTAGTCTCAGAAGTCGTTGCTACAACTGTAGAACCTCCCGTTACTATTGTGAACCCCACTTTAGGTATGCCTTTTAACTTTATGCGTGCTCCGGCCGTCACTTCTACTCAACAAGCTGTTCCATTGGTTAATGAGGCTTTTCAAGCTATTCCTACCTTCACTCCAGCAACAGTGCAAGCCCAGATGCACCCAATTTTTCAGAACCCACATCCGGTTTATGATCATGTCAATATGTCCGAAGAAGGGGATAATCGACATGAAAGGTTGGAGGAAAGTGTAGAGACAATGCGGAGGAAATTGGAAGCAATGGAAATGAGCAATGTATCTAATACTAATGTTAAAGACATGTGCTTAGTCTCAGGCTTGGTAATTCCACCCAAGTTCAAACTACCCAATTACGACCTCTACTCAGGTGCGACCTGTCCTAAGTCACATTTGGTCATGTATTACAGACGAATGGCTGCATTTATGGATAATAATAAGTTGATGATCCACTGCTTCCAAGATAGTTTGAAAGGGGTTGCTGCAAAGTGGTATTTGACTTTGGACCAATCTAGGATCCGACGTTTTCAAGATGTATCTGATGCTTTTGTAAAGCATTACAGATATAACATGGACCTGGCGCCAGATCGTAGACAACTACTGAGTATGTCACAGCGCGATACCGATTCTTTTAGAGAGTATGCACAAAGATGGAGGGAGTTGGCTTCACAGGTAGAGCCACCTTTACCTGAAAAAGGGTTAACTGATTGGTTTGTCGACACGGTGAGACCAGAATTCTACGAAAGGATGATCAGTAGCGTGTCTGCTAATTTTTCTAATATCGTGGCTGTGGGGATTAAAGTAGAGCTTGGTCTGAAGAGTGGGAAAATGACCAAGAGAACTGATAGTTCAAGCGATGATGCCAAGAAATCCTTCAAAAGGGAAGGAGATACCAATATGGTGATGACAAACAAAAGGAAGAAAAATCAGTTCTAGAAGCGTCAGCAACAACAACAGTGTTATTCTGTTCAGCAACCTTATGTGGCCGCCATCGCGCCAACATTCAACAGCCAAGCTTCTGTTTATCAGCCGGTTCCTCAACCACAGTATATCAACGAGCGCCCAACGCTCCTGCTTATCTCCAACGGACTCAAGTTTTTCGTCAGAACATTCCAGGAAAAAGAAAGGGTGGAAGGCCTCGGATTCCTCCCATTCCTATGACGTATACAACATTGTATCCTGTTTTGGTACAACAAGGATTAATAACTACAAGGTCATCAGGTCCACCTCCTGATCCGCTTCCACCTTCTTACAATCCCAACGCTCATTGTACATTCCATGAAGGCGCACCAGGCCACAATTTAGAAGGTTGTTTTGCTTTGAAGTATATTGTGAAGGACTTAGTGGAGAGAAACATTTTGTCTTTCGATGGCTCACAACCTAATATCAAGAACATTCCTTACCCATGAGATAAGTAATGCTGGGGAGGATGTATCAAGACAAAGATGGATTAGGTCCTGTGTTGGAGCTCATCTTTGACCCTCTGTATTTGATTCCCTAAAGCTGGCAATCTTTTGGCTGTTTCATCAATTTTATTGTATTTCCTTTGCACTTTGAATTTGTATTTGCTTATAAGCTTTGTTGTACTTTCAGATTGGCAAGGTTAATGAAATGTTTGTGCATCTTTTGGATTAAATCCATTCGTTTCACTCATTTACTTTTATTTTCATAAAAACAAAAATATATATCTTTACCCTGCTTTACTCCTTTTTCAAACTTTTGTTAAAAACAAAGATTGGGGAGGATGATGAAAACCTCATGTTCATAATTGTTGTGGTATACTTTCAAATAAACCTCGCCAAGGATGTAAGGCATTGTTTCAATTCATCCCTTGTTAAACCTTTCGAGCCTAGAAGTAGGAGTTTTCTTTCTTATACAAAAATAACCTTTAAACCTAAGGGGCAGGGTAGTTCTCAGTTTAACTCGGTTATGCATTCAAACACGAGTGTTTCACATAAGACGCCAGTCAGCTTTCAAATCAAGTGACTTCCTACTTTTGGAGATTTGAACGTATATCTTGAGTTGACTGAACGTAGGATTTGAGCCTTTATCTTTTGTTTCATAAACCATGAACCATACCACATTACAACCCCAAATAGACCTAATTGAGGTAAGGTTGTTTTGAAAAAGCATACTACAGCAAGGTTGAGTAACCTGACTCCTAATAATCTTTGTTACTCGCGTGTGTTGGTCACTTCCTTAACGACTAGACCCACCATTGTTTTGACTATTTAATCATTTCACTGTGCATTTTTTATCAATGCTTTGTTTTCAAACCTTGCATTAAACCTTGCATTAAACTTTGCATTAAATTTTGCCAATTGTAATGAACAACACCTGTTTGCAATACCATTCGATATCAAGGAATCCCAACAAACGCGGTCAGTCAAGGAATTGAACTTGATAGAGGAATTTGACTCAGTCAGGGGCAACCAAGTGTGAGTTGACAAATCAGAGGCAGAATTCTGCAAATTCAGAATATTGGGGCAAATATTCTTGAGATCATCTTATGACTAGTTTTGGACTCTAGTTGACCTATCAGCAGGGGCAAGTTTTGTTCCCCCAGTCGTTTCTACTACAATTTGTGTATTACGAATACAGTTAAACAGAGGCATTTATGTCTAGGTTCATTTCTTTCCAAAATTTTGAAGACATTGAAGCATCTGGTGCGTCAATTCTTCTGTGAAATCCTTTTGGTGACTTACCCTTACGAACCAGTTAATCAGGGGCAATCAGGTCAAGATTCAGCAAATCTCTAAAAAACAGTCAGTCAAGGACATCCCCGTCACAGATCAACCAAGCTGACAGGGGCAAAGTTTGTTCCCCAAATCATCAAACAATCAGTCTGAAGCAAGTTCCAAGGCTTTGTTGTGCAAACGCCATTAATCTGGGGCAGTTACGCCGAGATCTCTCCAAGAGTTTGAAGATATTGAAACACCTTGTATGCCAATTCTTCTATAAAATCCTCTTGTTATCATATAGCCTGGGGCAGATAAGATTTGAGGATGATCATCATATAAGTCAGAACGCAGGATTACTTTGTTCTTGTGATATCCTTTGCTAGCTCCCCAGTAAGATGTTACTTCAGCTAATCTTGACAAATTCTCCATGGATCCTCTACCAACAAAGAGATCAAGCTCATGATGGCAATCCTCATGATGTTATACCGCAAGTGGAATACTCTTTTCACCAGTGAAGTTGTCGATTCTTCTCCATCCCTAGTATTGGTCCAACCTGTTGAGTTTGGCTGGGTGTCCTTTGCCGAGACGTTTGTTTCATCTCCAGTTTCGCTTTTGTCTGTTTTGTCAGCATAAAGCATAAGCATGGCATATGCACTCATATGCATAGCATCTTAGCATTTTCTGCTTCTTTTTCTGGTGTTTACCTGTTTTTGTTCACTTTGGCGTTTCTCCCCAAGTGACTGGGTTTGTCTATTCACTCCAATAGAAAGTCAGCCCTAGGCATAAAGTGCCCATTCTTTCTGAATTCCCCACAAAGTTAAATTCTCGTGGATGATGGTTGGTTCAGTTATCTTTTCCACATGCGGATTAGATAAATCCCCATTTGAGTTCATTCCTCAATTGGAGTCTTGTTTGACCGTTTCTTTCTAGCTTGTTCCTAGATTAAACTTTGGTCCTCGGCAGGTGCGGTTTTTAAACCTATCTTTGAACGTGCATTTATTTTGCACCGTGTCTCGCAGGAATCTTTTACAGATCCACATTGAAGACATAATTATTTCTCCAACATTATTGTGATATCAACATATCTTTGAAGCAGCAATCTCTTGAAGAAGCTTGTTTTTCTATGGAAATAAGTGGCAATCTCTTATAAGCAGCTTATCTATCTCTGGTATTATTCAACCTCTTCGCAACCGTAATTGGGTATTCCCCAGGAAGCCTTATCTTCAGTTACGCAACCCCGGTACTAACCTATCACATTCTATACCTTTATTGGGGCCCATTTCTTGGTTCAATCTCCAATAAGGTTCTTCTTTTTCCAAAGTGCCAATCGGTCATGCTTGAACCTGTTGTTCCATCACTTTGGATATCTTTTCCCAGTGAAGACCATTTTTCGGTTCAACCTTCATTGCGGATTCTTTCTAGAATGTCATCTAGTCGCGTTTAGCCTTGATGATCAATCATTCTAGATACTTTATTGGAGCCCATTTTTTTGGTTCTACCTCCAATAAGGTTACTTCTAAAGCGCCAACCGGTCATACTTGAACCTGT
Organism: Lathyrus tuberosus; assembly: GCA_022829125.1. Classification (NCBI taxonomy): domain Eukaryota; kingdom Viridiplantae; phylum Streptophyta; class Magnoliopsida; order Fabales; family Fabaceae; genus Lathyrus; species Lathyrus tuberosus. Next base: position 2,290,205 of record JALAZF010000661.1, read on the forward strand.
TGTTCCATCACTTTAGAGGTTACTTCTAAAGAGCCAACCGGTCATACTTGAACCTGTTGTTCCATCATTTTAGAGGTGTTTCTAGGATGTCATTTAGTCACGTTAGACTTGATGATCAATCATCCTAGATACTTTATTGGGGCCCATTTCTTAGTTCAATCTCCAATAAGGTTCTTCTTTTTCCAAAGTGCCAACCGGCCATGCTTGAACCTGTTGTTCCATCACTTTGGATATCTTTTCCCAGTGAAGACCGTTTTTCGGTTCAACCTTCATTGCGGATTCTTTCTAGAATGTCATCTAGTCGCGTTTAGCCTTGATGATCAATCATTCTAGATACTTTATTGGAGCCCATTTTTTTGGTTCTACCTCCAATAAGGTTACTTCTAAAGTGCCAACCGGTCATACTTGAACCTGTTGTTCCATCACTTTAGAGGTTACTTCTAAAGAGCCAACCGGTCATACTTGAACCTGTTGTTCCATCACTTTAGAGGTGTTTCTAGAATGTCATTTAGTCACGTTAGACTTGATGATCAATCATCCTAGATACTTTATTGGGGCCCATTTCTTGGTTCAATCTCCAATAAGGTTCTTCTTTTTCCAAAGTGCCAACCGGTCATACTTGAACCTGTTGTTCCATCACTTTGGATGTCTTTTCCCAGTGAAGACCGTTTGTCGGTTCAACCTTCATTGCGGATCCTTTCTAGAATGTCATCTAGTTGCGTTTAGCCTTGATGATCAATCATTCTAGATACCTTTATTGGAACCCATTTCTTGGTTCTATCTCCAATGAGGGTACCTTTCTGGCTCCTACCGGTTTTCCTTCATGAAGCAGATTATGTGTTATCTCAACCAACTCTTATTTGAGTACCAGAGTCTATTCTTGACTCATTAACCATGTTCCCATTTAAACCCCAGCTCTTTATGCAGGAGTCCCCAGAGAAGTCAGCTGTTAGACGACAGAATTCTTAGTCACTAGAATTGTTATTGGTCTTTCAATACAATAACTTCGTCATTTTCATCTGATTCTTTGAAGCGGAAAAGTTTTAAGAAAACACAAAGATGAACTAAGTTTTACTCTAGTATCAAGACATTTTGGAATCAAGTTTGTACAAGAAGAACTAGCAGTATTGTATTTTTGGCATGGATCTGCCATCTCCAGAGAAAAGAAGATTGCCCGGTTATCCTGGATGTTTGGGTTTCAGGGTGTTGACTTGTGTTATCCTTTCTTTTTTCCTGTTTTGCGTCGTTCGCGTCGTTTCTAGCATATAACTAAGCATATGCATCATACCCTAGCATCTGTGCATCCTTGTGCTCTGTTTTGCTGGTGGTCTTTTGTTGGTGCCTGTCTTTATTTCCCCAGTGAAGTAAAGACATTCCCGGTTTGCCTTGTGTCGTGCTTGTTTGGTCTTAACCTTTGCGCGCCAGATTGGAATCTTTAAACCTTTTACTGTTCCCCGAGAAGTTTAACATTAAAGTTTTTTAAAACTGTTCTTGTTGGAATCATGTCAAACTTGAACTTGGACTTTGTTTGAATCGTGTCAAGCATTGTCTTCTTGTTTTAAAACTTGTTCTTGTTTGAGTCGTGTCAAACCTGAACAGAGTCTTTGTTCGAATTGTGTCAGACACTGCCTCTTGTTTTAAAACTGTTCTCGTTTGAATCATGTCAAACTTGAACTTGGACCTTGCTTGAATCGTGTCAAGCATTGTCTTCTTGTTTTAAAACTTGTTCTTGTTTGAATCGTGTCAAACCTGAACAGAGTCTTTGTTCGAATCGTGTCAGACACTGCCTCTTATTTTAAAACTGTTCTTGTTCGAATCATGTCAAACTTGAACTTGGACTTTGTTTGAATCGTGTCAAGCACTGCCTTCTTGTTTTAAAACCGTTCTTGTTCGAATCGTGTCGGACATTGAACCCTTACCTTGGATTTTTGAAAACTTGCTTTAAGATAAGCTTCTTGGAACAATTTTCTTCAACCCTTAAGACTCCTAATTGGTGCGCAGGGTTTGTCTCGGTCTTCCTGGCTTTTCTTGAAGATCTCATTTTGAACTCTTCGGTATAAGATCCCCAGGAAGTCTTTGTTTGGTTGCCTGTCTTTTTTTGGCTGATCCCTAGTGATCAGGTTCTTCTTTCTGGTTTCATGCCCAGGAAGAATGTGGGTTTGTTTTGTCCCCAGTAGTCTATCTCCTCGGGTCTTTCCCCAGTGGAGATTGTCTGTGGTCTTTTCCCTAGTGTTTCTTTGGAGTCTCCCTGGTGGGTCTCTTTTGTTGGTTAGCGTGTATCCCTAGTGAGGTGTTTCTCATGGATACTAGCTTTCGTCCTTCCCCAGTGAAGCTCTGTGATCTTTTTGTTTCCTGGTTGCCCCTTGGTGTCTTGTTGTGTCTGCATTTTCGTGCATCTTCTTGGCATCATGTTTGCTGCACTGCATGTGTGTGCATCTGAAGGCAAAATTTTCGGTTATCTGTATTTAAATATCTTTCACTGTTGATTACATGAGGATCTTCATCTCTCATGTCATCAGGTGAAGATATTTAAATAGGGGCAACTGTTGCACCCCAAATTTTACCCTCATTTTTTTTCTGCTAGTTGATGTTTTATTTTATTTAACTTAATATTTATTTTAACATCGTTATTTGTCTTTAATTTAATTTAATTTCAATATGGCCTTCTTTATTTAATTTATATTTAATTTGTTTTATTTTGTTAATTTAATTTCCAAACTCAATTTAATTTTTAATTTTAACTTTTCTAAGGAAATTTGGTTTAATTAATTAGTTTTTATTTTAGTTTACTTTTTCTAACTAATTTAAATTAGGGTTTTTTATTTATTTATTTGTCATATTATAATTTCAAATTCAAAGAAAACTAAAACACTTTTTCATTAAGAACCTTTTTTTCCACCGTTTCCTATTTATTTTCATAATTGGATATCTCATCAATCACCAACCAATGAAAATCAGGTTTGTTTTGCTTTGACTTTTCAACCCAATTTTGGCCATTGAGAGAGAGGCATGTGGTTCATGAGAAACAATAGAATTTGGCTTTGTCTCTTCTTCCTTGCGTAGCGAATCAGATTGGAGGGAGAAATTCAAACCAAGCTCATCAACTTGTCCCAAATTGTATCCGGTTCAACCTTTCCCGTTTCAGCTTCCAACGGCTTGGTTCCTAAAAGTGGTTCTGAGCATTACCCTATTCATCATCCACCCTCTGCAGCCTGAAAATGACAAGCCACAACGATCAAAAATTTCAAAATAAGTTTAAGAACTTGTTCTGTTTTTTAAAAGAGGTTAAATAGCAGAAAAAGGAAACCAGAAGGGGGAGGGAGCTTTGAAAAATTTCCAACAGAAAAAGAAATAACATACCTCTCTTCATCGACAGTTGCGGCTACTAGCCTCACCATCTCATAAAGCCCACTTTTACAGTGCCCTCGCTTACGACCACAAGTTAATAAACACCACCATCTCCGCCTCGGATTCAGAGGGACCAACACAACCAAACACCATTCACGTTTAAGCACTAATTTTAACCTCAATCTTTTCCTTGCGACAACCTCGGCACACGATTCACAAACTTACCACCACAACTTCAAAGCTTCTCACTCTCCTTATCATCCCCGTCCATCCGTGAACCTTCTTCCGCTCTCCATTATCACAAACCCAGAACAACAGAACCTTCACCCTGCAACCGAAACAAACCCAACTCTCCTTCTTCTGCAAAACACAAGAAATACCCCTCCATCTTCAAATCTTTAACAGCTACCATCAATCAAAAACTGTCTCTCTTCCTCCAACCGATTCGCAAACCTCCTTCAAAAAAACTTCATATCATCAATCCCAAACCCACTAAATCAAAACCCATAAACACTCAACAATCATGGAAGTGGAGAGAGATTGAGATGAAGAGAAACTGAGATCCAAACACTACAAACCTTGAATCGAACGCGAAAACACGGACGAACGAGAACAGAGACGAGACAAATCAAACCTGATTTGGATTCGAAACTGAGACTGAGCCGCGAGATCGATCGTTGAGAGGTTGGGGATAAATTCATCGTGTTTCTACTGATGTTGCTCTTGGTGTTGGCCGGTCGACCCTTTTGGGAATTAGTCGCATTATTTTGTCGTTTTTCCGTTTGGTTGCTGATGTAGTTTTCTGGGTTTTAATGGCCATTAAATTTTGTTTTAATGAGGATAATCTGATGGTAATGTTCTTGGAACATACTTCGGTTTTGGGCCTTGGAGCCTGTGACTCATTGGGTTTGTCATCGCCCTATTCTTGTTAAGGGTTGACCGTGTTTCAATGATGGAAATGGGATAATGGGCTTGGTTCCAGCCCGTTTGATTTCTGGAGTACACACCCCATTTCTAGCGCCCCACCCGTTTTATCAATAATTTTTATTATTAACTTGTTTTAAAGAAAAATCTTGGATAGGTTTTTTTGATAATTATTTTTGATCAAGTTTATTAATGTAGCTTTTGTATATCCGTGCTAACTATTTATTGGTTATCATTCCCTTTAGATTTTTATTTGGATTTTCATCTTTAGTTTTCATTATTATTTCAATCTCTATTTTGCCCAATGATATTACAAAAATCATGTTTTGTTGATTTATCCAAATCAATAAATCTCTTGATTAGTAAGAGGCCGTTGTGTTTTTCTGTTCCTTATTTTTGGTCGATGAAAGTTTAAAAATCTTAAGATTATCGATTCGTCGATTAGATCTTGATTTAAACGAGACCAATTTTATTTTCTTTCCGATTTTATTTTGGTCGATGAAAGTTTAAAAATCTTAAGATTATCGATTCGTCGATTAGATCTTGATTTAAACGAGACCAATTTTATTTTCTTTTCGATTTTATTTTGGTCGATGAAAGTTAGAAATCTAAGATTATCGATTTATCGATTAAATCTTGATTTAAACGAGATCAACCTTATTTTTATTTCGTGATCTTTATTTAGGCCAATGACATACAAAATCATGACTCGTAGATTTATTCTGAATCACCTAAAAGTCTTGATAAATGGGAGGCCACTGTTTGTTTATTTTGTTGGTCAAGGAAAGTCAAATATTAAGATTATCGATTTCTCGATTAAATCTTGATTTAGACGAGACCGACTTTTATTTTCATTTCGATTCCACTTTCTTTATTTTGGTCGATGACATAACAAACCTCATGGTTTGGTTGATTTCATTGAGTTGACAAAACTCTGATCAACATGAGACCACTTTCTTTTTAGTCGATGAAAGTCAAGAATTATTGATTATCGATTTCTCGATTAAATCATGATTAAGACGAGACTATTTCATTTTATTTCATCTTATATTTAACCATTGTCTAACATGTTTAATTCTCACTTTGCATTGATATCATGATTTTTATCTTATCTTATTCATGTATTATTGTATCATTGTATTTGCACTAATCTCTTTATCTTAGTATCTTTACAACTGTTATGTTCCCCCATTCCAAAGGAGGGTGATCTATGTTGACTCATAAGTCATGACCTCCCACCTTAACCTAAGTAACCTCTTAGGAGAAACCTTATTTCTTGGCCTCATCAGAGCCATAGAAATCACAACTAGCTTTAGGAGAGAGTTCCTAAACTCTTAGTGATATTCATCATAATGAATCATCACTTTTCCTTACTAACTAAAACATAACGTAGGTCCATTTCAACTAGATCTAGAGAGTTCTTAAACTCTACAATGAGCTTGTACTCATTTCCCCTTTGAATATTGACCACAGTTAATCATTCAGTAGAAGTAGAACTACGCATACTCTGATTCTATTCCCGAGGATACGTAGACGTAAGGTACGATGCCTTATCGAGTATACTTAGATACTAACCCCTACGGTTTCAACCTTTAGCATAGAACCTTTAGCAAACATAAGATAACATTTAAATAAGAGGTTCCCGTAGAGTACTACGGATACATAGGGTGCTAGTACCTTCCCTTTGTATAACCAACCCCCGAACCTTAGATCTTTCCCCTTTAGGTTTTTCTAACGATCTTGAACCTTTTCTTTGGATAAATCAAAGTCGGTTGTAAAAGAAAATGATGCAAGTTAATTAATAGCTTGTTATCCGATTTTCACCGCAACAACCCCGGTGTTACATATCAGAGCAGACGCCGACACTAAAAGTAAAACAGAAGACTTTATCTCCCACTCACATCGACTGTTCTACTGCCAGTTATCTACACTATGCCCATGTAAAGCAACATTCAAACATAAGGGGTGAGATATCATAATTATATAAAGGAAAGCATGATAATAAGCAAGCATTAGATTATCACATGCACATCACCCATTCCATAACATACATCCATACAACCAACGCAACCAAAATCCGAACACAACAATAAATACAGTTAAGATGCAATGCATTAAGACTCACGACTCGACTCAATGCATGTGGTACCAATCAATTCCTATTTCAGAACTCGATCCCTTTTTCAGAATCACAATTCTTGTCGAAATTTATATTACGTCGCTCACACCCCACACGGCCACAGGACCCCCGTGACCGCTCACACCCTAAATGGGCACACGATCACCTCAACAACAACACGATTCTACAACTAGAATCCGAATAAAACGCCCACACCCCACACGTGCACACGACTTATCTCACAACTCATGCAATCATGAAATGCATGACAACAACAAAAACCTTCATCTAATCAATGCATCACGCCACTACAGACCATGAAACAACATGTTATACAGTCCAGCAACATCGACATACATCATAACAAGCAACTACAAAGGCATTTACAATTATGTCACACCACAACATAACGACAATAATGCGTTTAACACCATCATACAGCAAAATTATTCAACTCCTGGCACATAAACTATTTTTATAATAAAGTTTGTCGCGTTAGCTTCTCGGCGCTTCGAACGAAACTCGAATCGGACACCCGAAACAAAAGTTATGAATTTTTAAAGATTTGTAAAAAATGGTCTCACTGTAACCGGTTACTCGAAATGAGGTAATCGGTTACACCCCTAGTAACCAGCCATCATTCGCTACTGCCTTATGGTGTAATCGGTTACCACAATCAAGGTAACCAGTTACACCCTCACAAAAATGCCCAGAAATTCCTTTTAAAAGTAGTGTAACCGGTTACTCAAAATCTGGTAACTGATTACACTGTGCGCAGAAGCACTTTTCTGCAACTTTTTGAAACGAAAAACACTTTTGAGCCAACCCAAAATCCAATTTTTCTCTTGAATCAATTGTGCTACATTTTAATATGAAAAAACATTTTTCTACAATTCCAAACTCCAAATTCTTTACACTAAAACTACTCATAACTTTGTTCCGACTCTGACTCGAAATCAACATCAACAACACAACAACACCACAACTACCTCATACAATTCATCAATCACATGCTTTCAACATCAACAATTACAAAGATTCATCATAATAACAACAGTCACAATATCAACATACCATACACAATTCATCAAGAATCTATTCAATCCACAAATACCAAATCATCAAAAGTTCATGAATAGAGAAAGAAAACACAAACCCTACACGTCATGATCTACCCACCATTATCATTTTAGCCCTTAGATACTTAGAACTCCACCCTTACCTTAGAGTTCTTGCAAAAAGCTTCACAATAATGAAGTTTCTTCTCTCTTCTCTGCCCTAGCCTCTTCTTTCTCTTTTTCTCCAAAAACACGTTTTGACAATCCTCTCTCCCAACTTACCTTATTATTATTATTATTATTATTATTATTATTATTATTATTATTATTATTATATTATTATTATTATTATTATTACTATTATTACTATTATTATTTAATCCAACAATTAAAATAATAAAAATAATAATATTACTAATTATTTAATCAAAATAATATTTATCCTATATTATTCAAATAAATAATTATTAACTAATTTTACTAATTAGTTTACTCATCACACCACCCATCTCTACACAATTGGTCACACACCCCTTAACCCTTAAAGTCTATTCTAAAGGCCAATATCCCACACCAAGGTAGCTCAAACACATCAAAGCACAACATAACCACAATTATCACATAAATAAAATATGGAAAAAATAAATAGAATAAGTCGGGGCGTTACAACTCTCCCACACTTAGAATAATTTCGTCCTCGAAAATTTACCTGATACGAACAACTCAGGATACGCCTCACGCATCTTGCTCTCCAACTCCCAAGTCATACTTCCACCGGCAACGCCTCCCCACACTACCTTCACGAGAGCAATCTCTTTGTCTCTCAACTGTTTCACCTCATGGTCCTCAATCCTCACCGCCAAAGCCTCAACTATAAGGTTATCCCTTACATGAACATCATCCATCAGAATCACATGCGACGGATCTGGAACATACTTCCGAAGCTGTGAAACATGGAACACATCATGCAAATTTGACAAATTTGATGGCAACGCCACTCTATAAGCAACAACTCCAACTCTCGCTGATATCTGATACGTGTAACACCCAATTTAAATATTTAGCCATTTTGTGATTTTATTTACATAATTACTTTGGCGTTGGCCTAGCTAAGGGTATGTGTATAAGGGTGAGTGTGAGAACTTAGTTATGGTTAGTTTATTGGAATAAGACTTAGAATAATATTATAATAATAATATAATTAGTGATAAAGGAAATAGTCCATTATTATTATTATTATTATTATTATTATTATTATTATTATTGTTCTGGACTGGGCCAGCGCCTACCCTACTGTCGGGCAGGCCCAAACCCAATGACCAGCGAAGGCCCAACGAGGCCCAACATCGCCTCCGTGTAGGGCACGTACCAATCCCCTTGGACGTCGGGCACGCGAGGCAAAGACTGTCAAGCAGAAGCATATAGCCCCGCGGATGCACCTCTCCTTGACACCCACGTGCTCCTCCCCGCAAGGACACGTTCTCTTGTAACTTCTCACTCCCGAAGGAATCGGTCTGCCCTACTTCCGGAGATTCAGGGACCGTTACACCAGGGCGAAGACTACTTGCTGGTCTTCACTATGCCACGTAAGCCCTGACAGTTACTTGGATTGGGCCTTGCAATCCAGCCCAGTGCAAGCAACCGTTGGCCCCGCGCTAGAGGCTCTCTATAAATACCCTATCACTTGAGAGGGTCAGGTTACATTGCATTCTAAACTCACACCTTCTTTACTGAACTTGCTTACTCCCCTTTTTTCTTACTTGAGTGTCGGAGTACCTTGCAGGTACCCCCCCCCCCCCCGCCGTATCATCATCAGCGGAGCCGAAGTCCATACAATGTTGTTGGCCACTACATAACTGTCTGATCAAGGTACGATCAATGGCACCGTCTGTGGGAAACACTGCTCCCCCGTTTTTCATTTGTGGTTAAACCAAAGCAATTCCTCCGTTCATCACCAGCATGACCAACAACCCATCTGCGAACAAAGCTCTGGACACCGTCCTCGCACAACTCGAGAACGGAAACCACCGTGAAGATAATGATGCCCTCAACATCGAAGACGGCGACATAAGGGACGGGCAGACTGCCTCCCCAGACTCCGAAGACACGGATTACGATGTCGTCCAGCAGGACGACCAGCAAGCCGCTTTTCAGCCAGTTGCTCCTCCACCTAATGCCGATTCGAGCACCGTGGCTCTCTTCTCCTTGGTCAACCAGACCAACCAGCTAATCATGCACCAGAATCTCAGAATTGAAGCACTCGAGCGAGGGTGAACACGACGATCTTCCCCGCGAAGACATCATCGTCCACCTTCACTTCGCCGTTCTCCTTCCCCCCGAAGGACTCCTCCGGAAGAATCTCGGACGCCCTCGCCGGTGCGCGAGGGCCGCCGGCTGCGTCTCTAGTGCCCCCAGCCAGAAACCTCCCAGAAGAGCCATCGTTCCCCACCTCGGAAGGAACCCAGGCAATCCTCGACTGCCAAGAGGAGCAAGACCGCCGAGGAGAGACCGAGGAACCTTTCCAGGAACTCCCCTCCATGACAAGGACCTGGGCGACACCACCGATCCCCTTCAAGGTCCCCAGTCGGAAGCGACGACGACGACCAGAGGACCCCCTTGTCATGGGAGATCATGGACGCCCCAATCCCTGCGGGCATGGAGAAACCCCCGCCACTGGGGACCTACGACGGCCTGGCCGACCCCGACGATCATGTCGAAAGTTTTGAAGCCATGCTCGACTTCAGAAACGTCAAGGGAGCCATTAAGTGCAGACTCTTCCCCACCACCTTGCGAAAGGGAGCCATGACCTGGTACAAGAGTCTAGCACCCGGGTCGATCACGTCCTGGAGGCAACTAAGACAACGCTTTACCAAACACTTCACGGTGTCTCGCTGACACCCGAAGACAGAGGCCGCACTAGAGAGCATCTACCAGGGGAAGAATGAGCCTCTCAGGAACTACATTGAGAGGTTCAACAGGGAGGCTGTCGAGGTCCACACGACTGACAACATGAAGACGTTTTTAATCATCCGGGGACTACGACTTGGTTCAGATTTTGCCAAGTCTGTGGGCATCCGCAGACCTCGCCGATTGGAGGACCTCCTCTAACGAGCTCAGTCATACATAGAGTTCAAGGAGTCAGAGGCAACACAGATCGTCCTCGACTCGAGACGGAAGGAAGGCTCTCGTGGCCGAGGAGAAGAAGACTCTCCTCCCCAACGGGGAGGGGAAAGAAAGAAGGAAAGCCGCCCCCGGGACTCTCGTGAACCGCGAGGACCAACTGGCCGGTTCACGGAATACACGCCGCTCAACGCTCCGCGTGCACGAATCCTCTCCGAGTGCTCCAACTCGGAATTTCTGAAAGGAGGTGTCCGCTTTCCAAAGCCAACTCCCCCAAACTAAATACGAACAAGTCCAGGTACTGCAGGTTCCACCGGAGCCACAGACATGTCACGGAGGACTGCATCCATCTCAAGGATGCAATTGAGATCCAGATCAAGGAAGGGCACCTAAAGAAGTACGCCTAAAAGAATGACACTCCTCGTCCCAGTGCCCGGGAAGCCCAGAACGTCGAGGAGACGGCACCTCCTCCCGACGAGAGTCGGCTGCAGGTCGCCCTCAGCGTCACTCGACCCGAAGACTTCTTTTTCTCCGAAGGCATCGAGGGCCAAGAGGCAGTTTGCAGCATGTGGGCGAACTTCCCCCACGAAGACCCCGTTGCTGCCCGCAGCACGTGGGAAGGTTTCCCCAAGACAATGGTCATATCCGGGGGTGGTTACGAGAAGTTGTCCGTCAGATCGATCAAGCGGAAATTTGACGAACTGAAGTCCACAACGTCAGCAAAGACCACCACCCTCGAGAAGGTGCAAGGGATATCAAACCCCATCGTCTTCTACCTTGAAGAGCTCCCAGGCGGAGCACCCAACGCCACAATCCCCCTCCTGGTGAGGGCACAGATGGCGAATTTTGACGTTTGCAGGATCCTTGTCGACCAAGGAAGTTCGGTCGACATCATGTACGCTCACCTGTTCGGGACTCTCCAGCTCGACGAGAGACATCTGACCCCGTACGCCAGTTTATATCTGCAGGGGTTCAACGACACCACCACCAGGCCATGGGGTTACGTTGAACTAATGGTCACATTCGGGGCCGAAGACACTGCTCGTCAAGTGAAGACCCGCTTCCTGGTGGTCGAATGTCCATCCCTCTACAACTGCACCCTCGGGAGGACCACCCTGGCCGAACTCACAGCAGTGCCATCAACGGTCAACCTCAAGATGAAGTACTACACGGCCAGGGGACGGGTAGTTACGATGCACAGGGACATAGGCGCGGCCAGGAGGTGCTTCGACGCTGCAATCAATGGCATGAGTTTCATCGGCACCAAGCCCAAGACCAGAGCAAAGTCATCCCCAGACACCGTACAGAGGCCTCTCCCGCGCGTCAACGCTGTCGACCTTGACAGCAGGTTCCTGGGCGAGCATGAAGAAGGCGGAGCAGATGACCTCGACCTCCAGGAAGAAAACAACGGGCAGCCACTCCACCCAACGTTCCCCATCCCAGACAGAGACTTCGAGCTCGTCGCCCTAGGGGACGATCCAGACCGGAACATGAAGATTGGCGTCGGGCTCTCCGACCTGGCGAAGAAGCAGCTGAAGGCGTGTCTCCGAGACAACGCTGGTCTGTTCGTATGGAGTGCCTCCGAGATGCCCGACCTTGACCCCGAAGTGGCTTGCCATCAACTCGCAGTAGATCCAGCCGCTAGGGCCATAGTTCAATGTAGGCGTAGGCAGTCTCCCGAAAAAGCGGAGGCTGCTGAAAAAGCTGTAAAAGACCTCCTAGAGGCAAATTTCATTTCGGAGGCCAGGTACATAACCTGGCTGTCCAACGTTGTACTTGTCAGAAAGAATAATGGAAAATGGAGGATGTGTGTTGACTATAGTAATCTTAACCGGGCATGCCCGAAAGACTGTTATCCTTTGCCTAACATCGACCAGCTGGTCGACAATTCTGCAGGTTACAAACTGTTATCCTTCATGGACACCTACTCAGGGTACAACCAAATCCCCATGGATAAGGTCGACAAACAGCACACGGCCTTCATGACCGAGTCGGGCAATTATTACTATAACGTAATGCCTTTCTGCCTGAAAAACGCCGGCGTGACCTACCAACGGATGATGGATAAAGTTTTCCGGGGAGAAATCGGCAACATGCTCAAGGTTTATATGGACGACATGATCGTCAAATCCGCAGAAGAAGTCGACCACGCCGCGCACCTCAAGAAGGTGTTCGACACAACGAGGAGATGCCGCATGAGGTTCAATCCCGACAAATGCACCTTCGGTGTTCGGGCAGGTAAGTTCCTCGGCTTCTACCTCACAGAGCGAGGAATCGAGGCCAACCCCGACAAGTGTAGGGCTTTCTCCGAGATCCAAACTATGAACTCAAAGAAGTTAATACAATTATTGAACGGGATGCTAACCGCACTCTCCCGCTTCGTCGCCAAGTCTGCACAATACGCACTCTTGTTTTTCAAACTTCTTCGACAAAAAGCGACATTTGAATGGAGCGAGGAGTGCGAGCAGGCTATCCTCTACCTAAAACAAGTCCTGTCGTAGCCCCTGGTCCTCTCGCGACCAGAGAGCGGGGAGACACTCTTCTTGTATCTTGCCATCACGAGTGAAGCGATCAGCGCCGTCCTCATACGGGAAACCTCCGACAGGCAAAAACCGATTTACTTCACGAGCAAAGCCCTCCAAGGTCTCGAGCTCAGGTATCAGCAGATCGAGAAAGTCGCCCTGGCCCTCGTCACCGCTGCCAGGAGGCTGCGCCATTACTTTCTAGCCCACATTGTAGTCGTAAGAACCGAACAGCCTATAAGGCAGCTCCTTGGACGGCCAGATATGGCGGGAAGGATGCTCAGGTGGTCGCTCGAACTCGCAGAGTTTGACATCCAATACGAGTGAAGGAATGCCCTGAAGGCTCAGGTATTGGCAGACTTCGTGGCGGAGATGACCGTCCCAGAGCCTTCGACCAACGGATCCCAAAAGTGGACGATCTATGTCGACGAAGCATCCAACACGAAGGGGAGCGAAGCGGACATTATCCTTGAAAACGAGGAAGGCATCCTGATCGAGGTATCCCTCAAACTGTCCTTCCCGACGTCGAATAATCAAGCGGAGTACGAAACTTTCCTCCCCGGGCTTCAGTTGGCCGAGGACCTCGGCGCCAAGGAGGTCAGAATCTTCACTGACTCCCAGCTCGTAGCCTCTCAAGCCCGAGGAGAGTATCAGGCCAAAAACGAATGCCTCATCGAATACCTGACCTTGGTAAAGGAGAAGATGAAGAATTTCGCCTCCGCATAAGTGACCCACATCCCTCGCGAGCACAATACTCAAGCTGATGTCTTGTCCAAATTGGCGAGCACAAAGAAGAAAGGCGGAAACAAATCCGTCATACAAGAAGTGCTTTCCCGCCCGAGCATCGACAAACCCATTCCGGCGGCAGACATGAACGCCATTGGGGACAACAATTGCTGGATGACCCCGGTATACGAGTACCTCACGACGGGCAAACTGGCCGAGGATCCCAAGGAAGCGGGGATGGTCAAGCGACGTGCGTGCTCGTACACTATAGTCGAGGACAGGCTATATTGCCGCAGGTTTTCTATTCCCCTCCTCAGATGCGTCGAGGAGACCAAGGTCCCCGGTATAATCCAGGAAATCCACGAGGGAATCAATGCACAGCACCTCGGTGGGCGATCTTTAGCCCGGAAGGCACTTCGGGCAGGGTATTACTGGCCCACCATGCAACAGGACGCCAAGGAACACGTCAAGAAGTGCGATAGATGCCAGCGACACGGGGAAATGCACCTCGCTCCTCCTAACGAGCTCAAAACACTGTCCTCCCTATGGCCGTTTGTGTGGTGGGGAGTGGATATCCTCAGACCTTTCGTCGTGGGATCGTATCAAAACAAATACCTCATCGTCGGGGTGGATTATTTTACGAAGTGGATCAAAGCGGAAGCATTGGCCAAAATCACGACCTTCAACATACTACATTTCTACAAAAGGAACATCCTCGCCCGATTCAGTGTGCCCCAAGCTATTGTCACCGACAACGGAACACAGTTCACCGAAAGGAACTTCCAAGACTTCGTCACCAAGTTGGGCACGAAGCAGCACTTCACGTCGGTCGAACACCCTCAAACAAACGGGCAAGCCGAAGCGACGAACAGAGTAATCCTCCGAGGATTGAAACGTCGATTAGGCGACGCCAAGCAACGGTGGGTCGAGGAGCTACACAGCGTCCTCTGGGCCTACCGAACAACCCCACACTCCACGACCGGGGAGTCACCTTTTCGTTTGACCTACGGAACGAAGGCGGTGATTCCCGTGGAGATCAGGTAACCCTCGAGGAGGACGGAAGCCCCACTCGATGGAGACGCGAACAACGAAGCCCTGAGGGAAGAGCTCAATTTCGTCGTGGAGACACGGTCGGGCGCTTCTCTTCGAGAAGCTTCGCTAAAACAAAAAATAACTTTACGTTATAACGACAAAGTCATCAAACATGATTTTAAGGTAGGCACCCTCGTCCTGCGAAGGAACCAGAAAGATTTGCGAGAAGGAAAACTCGCCGCGAACTAGGAGGGCCCGTACCGCGTTCGCGCGAAAACGGGGACAGAAGCCTACTTCCTCGAAAATCTGCACGGGGAAGAACTTGCTCGACCATGGAACACTGAGAAACTTAAACAGTACTACAGTTAAGCACTGTCCGCGACACACTAGCATCGCGGTTACGGGGACGCACTAGGGTACAAGCGCGACGCCCCTATACAAGACACGGTGATCAAGGGTCGCATTGTATGTACGTGAGGACTTTTGATCTGACGAGGACACCTCGATCGAGCTCCGTCGTCGTTGTACTAATTAGGCAGAACACCCAGCTCGCAATAGGAAGTTCACGCCATGAAGCTAAGAACTCGACCGAGCTCTTAGCCTCGTTAAAGGTCGGAATACACCTCCGCCCACTCGGTCAGCTCTCCACGCAGTCGAGGATTATTGAAGTCGAGCAAATTCCCAAAATCTCTATTACTTAGACAAAAATAAATAAAGTATAGCAAATACGATAACATCACACACAAGCGAAAACATACAAACATCACACGCGCAGATAAACAAAAATGCATTAAGCGGGCAGAAGCCCATGGTACAGGTATTACAAACAAGTATCAAAAATCCCCTGGCACGCAGGCCGGGCATAGGCATCAAAGAATAAAATGGCTCGCAGGCGAAACAAAACGAGAAAGGAAAAACCTACTCGGCGACGGTCCCCCTGGCTGCTCGTGTTCGTCTGCCCCTCCGCCGACCTCTTCCTCTTGCATCGGCTGCACGATCTGGCCGTCGACCACCTCGTAGTCGGGGTCAGTCCCTTCAGTTATGAGGTCGAGGTTGACAACCCGAAGCTGCTGCACGGCGTTCCTGAAACCTATGTCAGCCGCCACAAGGTTATCCTGCTCGGCTTCCTTGAGTTTAGCTATTAGCGCTGCCCGTGAAGTCAACAACCTGTCTTCCTCGGTCTCCTCCTCAGCCGGGCGAACAACTTTTTCCAGCTCGGCGTTCCTCACCAAGAGACGTTTCCTCTCCTCCTCATCGTTCCTCAACCTCTCCTCCAACTGCTCTTGAAGCTCGACCTGGGCCTTGTTCTAGTTTTTGCAGTCAGCCAGCTCCTTGCCCACCTTCTCCATTTCAGCTGAGATGGACCTGAAACTCTCTTGCAGCCTGTTCAGCTCGCCCGCGGGACATGTCTCTTCATTCAGGACCAAAGCAGCAGCGCAAACCCGCATCACCGCGGACATATCCTCCACCAGCGCCCTTCTCCGAGAGACCCTGTCAACACACAAGATGGTCTGAACTTCGGGTGCACCAACGCATAGGGAATTGTTCCCCATAAAGAAGTTCGGCCTCGAGTAGCAAGGCAGGAGCACAAATTTCACAGCAGGAGGGCTTTCGTTCTCCGTGAGGTTGATGTCCACCTGATCAGCAAGCCGTTGTCTCTTCGGGGAGTTCTGAGTGCTGGGGGAGTCGCTGTCCTGGGGAGAGCCAAAAGAACCCCCGGTTGCCGGAGTAGGACCGGGGACCTGCGATCAAAGCTGCTCGAAACGGCCTTTACCTCCCTTCTTCGAAAGTCTGACAGTCTTCAACTTTTTGAAGCGCTCCTCAGCAGTCGACACCTTGCCTGCAAAGAAAATAAATGTGTCAGTAAATCGGAAACCCAGACGTGAAGAAAAAATAAGTTGAAGAAGGTTCCACCACCTAGCAGCTCGAGGGCGTCCTCGTCGGAAAACGTCTCGAGGAGGGCCTTCGTATTGATTAAATGACGCTTCATTAAGACCTGCCCGTCGTCACCCCGGACGAATTCTCCGTCCGACGTCATGAGCTTGGCTTTGTTGAATCCGTTGACGAAGGCGACTATTCTCTCATACGTCAGACGATCCCCCTCGCCAAGTCGGCCAAGGCTGACAATGTAGCTGTCCGTCCCCTTTTTGAAATGTTCTTCCTTCCAGAACAAGGGGAATCTCGGCTCAAGGACCTCCTCCGTCTGCCCGTCCACCTCGCAAGAAACCCGACGATACACCGAATTCACAGCCTCAAGCGTGACCGGCCTCACGATGTAATACCGGTATTTAAAGTCCCGAACAGAGTCCAGGTAGGCGTGGAAGAGGCTGTTCACTTGTTTAAAAGACACCAAGCCGTGTCTACCGTCGGAGGCCTGTCGTTGGAGGTGGAAGATACGAAAGAAAAGAGGCACGGTTGCCCTGATCTGGAGATATTTACAAACGAGCTTGAAGGCTCGAATGAAAGCGAGGGAGTTAGGATGGAGTTGCGAGGGTGCCAGACACAACCAAATGAACACCGCTTGTTGGAAATCCGTAAAGGGCAAGCGCCACCCCGCCTCGTCGAACATGAATTCATAAAGGGGGAACCTCATCCCTCGATAGGTCGAACAGATGCGGTGGTGTGCCTGAGGCCGGAACACCTTCCACGTCTTCGAGGAGCCCACCAGCCGGTGTTCGACTGTACAAAAAATACCATCTTCATCCCCGTCAATGAACTGGGAGATCATGTTTAGCGGCTCGTGGCTAACCCACTCCGCGAGGGGACGCTCCTCGACACTAGTTATCTCCGCCATCGGTGAGTCGGGTTGGTCGTCGGTGTCTAAAGATCCCACGGCCACTGACAAGGCGTCCATTTACCTGAAAAGCAGAAGGAAATGGTGAATTCGATGATCCAGATCAAATTCACCCCTCCACCGCTGATCAAGTGAAAGGACGAAGAAGGGGCGTCGGGGACCACGCGACTGCCGCGATCACACGACGTCTTCGGTTATGCGACAAACGACCCCGACACTACTCCCCGAGGATTTGTCCAGTGGTTAGGAACGTTAGCGAGGACCCCGAGAGATTCATCTCACTTCCTCGGGACATTCTTCCTGTCCTCGTGGTTCCCATCACTTCCCCCCGCGGGATTTAACAAGAAAACCAAGAAATTCTGCCGTTTTCGCCGGAAATTTTGCGATTTCCTGGGAACTTCATCAGTTCACCATGGAACCACCACATGAAATGCAAAAGAAAGGAGAAAGATCGAGAAACTTACTTGAAGTATGGTTTCGGTAGGATTCCGGTACGACGGTTCACGGTGACTTGCAGCAGCGACGGTGGCAGTGAGAGAAGAAGGAAGAGAGTCTGAGCAGAGAGAGAGAAAACATGCAAATGATGCAGGCTCACCCCTATTTATAATGGCCTCACGTGACTCGAGGATTTCCTAGGCAATCGATTTTGCTACCCTAGCGTAGCCGCCCTAGGTAATGATGGGGTGTGACACGTGGCGCGCGCTTCCCCACGCGCGTCTTTTCATTCCCCAACACGCATCCTTCCATTCTCCTCGCTTTAGACTTCTCGTATCCCCGACACGTCGCCCAGTATGGCGCGAGCAGGTCAATTTGTTCCATCCTAGTTGACCAACCGCTCCTCGTTTAAAATCCCTTCCCCGACGGGATACATCCTCGACATAGTACTAGCCCTTAAGTCATTACTCTGACACCTCAGAGCAACGACTTTGGGGCCTCCTGTTCTGGACTAGGCCAGCGCCCGCCCTACTGTCGGGCAGACCCAAACCCAATGACCAGCGAAGGCCCAACGAGGCCCAACATCGCCTCCGTGTCGGGCACGTACCAATCCCCTTGGACATTGGGCACGCGAGGCAAAGACTGTCGAGCAGAAGCATATAGCCCCACGGATGCACCTCTCCTCGACACCCACGTGCTCCTCCCCGTGAGGACACGTTCTCTTGTAACTTCCCACTCCCGAAGGAATCGGTCTGCCCTACTTCCAGAGATTCAGGGACCGTTACACCTGGGCGAAGACCACTTGCTGGTCTTCACTACGCCACGTAAGCCCCGGTAGTTACTTGGATTAGGCCTTGCAATCCAGCCCAACGCTAGTAACCGTTGGCCCCGCGCCAGGGGCTCTCTATAAATACCCTCTCACTTGAGAGGGTCAGGTTATATTGCATTCTAAACTCACACCTTCTTTACTGTACTTGCTTACTCCCCTTTTTTCTTACTTGAGCGACGGAGTACCTTGCAGGTACACGCCCCCCCCCCCCCCCCCCCCCTCCGTCGTATCATCATCACCAGAGCTGAAGTCCATACGATGTTGCTGGCCACTGCATAACTGTCTGATCCAGGTACGATCAATTATTATTAATATTATTATTAAATAAAAGTAAACATAATTAGAGAGAAGTGGGTAAAGAGGTTACAATAGCAGTTTCACGTGAAAAAAGAAAGAAAGAAGAAAGCAGAGCTAGGGCAAAGAAGAGATCAAGAGTTTTCCACCATTGTTGGAGAGATCAAGCTTGGAATTTAAGGTAGGGGGAGAATGCTTTCTTTAATGGTGATTAGAACATGAGAGGGTAGTGAGAGTTCCTTTCCCTCTTAGGATTTTATGTGTATTCTTCTTCCTTCTTGTTTGATTTCTCTATCTGTGTGATTGATGTTGTGAATTCGTGTTTGTGTACTGATACTAATGTGAATTTCGTGTAAATCGGGTATTGTTGTTGTGTTTTGCCATGAAAACGAATTTGAGAGATACGGGTTTTGGGAGATGACGAAAATGATTCAAATTGTAGAAAACCTTGATAGAACGATAGATTAATGAAGTAGAGTGAAGACTCTAGGAATATGCTGGTATGAATGTTGTTTTTGGTCAAAAATAGGAGCTTGAAGGTGATCCAATGGGTAAAAAGTTGCACTGCTACGAAAACAGGATTTTTCAGTTGCATACTGCCCATACGCGTATGCAGGGAGGCCATATGTGTATGAGGGGGCATTCCCAAGGGAAATACGCGTACGATACGTGCCCTGTCCCCATGGCTAGCCCGCTCGTCTGTTGGTACGCGTACGGGGGAGCCAATACGCATAGGGGAAGAGGGTCATACGTGTATGGTGCGCCCACTACGCGTATAGAAGTTATGGGAAGAGTTTTGAGGGAAATCCCCCTCTGATCATACGCGTAAGGTATGAGGTAATACGCGTATGAGGTCTTGGCATTTGAGCCTACGCGTATTATACATAGGGATTGGGGCAAGGGAACAAGGCCATATGCGTATGGAGCAGGGTCATACACGTATGGGCAGGCTTGTGTTGTAATTTTTTCAGTTTTTGCGATTTTGTTCCCGATTTTGCGTGCGATGTAATTCCTCTTGGTTCATAAGAATAATATGACGTAATTAAACATAGGGGAACTGGTAATGATAGTAAATGTTGTAAACCATGGAATTTATGTGTGGATTTCTATATGATGTGTGATTGATGCCCATGTCAGTAAGATTGTTGTTATGTGGACAGTCTTGGGCAAATATGGTAATTCTAGAGAGAATTACGGTGAGTATGTGGCTCACGTGTGATCATTGTGGATCGCATGTTATGCATTAATAGTATTTGTGTTATGCATAATTATATGTCATGTATTTCATGTCGTGTCATGTGGAGATAAGCCTAGGTGGGAATCCATGATGGGTGCCTAGTCTCGTCCGGACTCCGTGTGGGAGTCGAGTTGGAGATAAGTTGTAGTTCAGAGGAACGTATACAACTTATTCGGATATCGACGGGAATCGGGTTCAAAGAATGAATCGTATGGATTATGATGGTACAGCATGCATGGTGTAGTGTCAGTTGAGTCACATTGCATATATGTATGATTGAATGTGGAATGAGCATGATGAATGTTAATGTGGCACGTGTACGTGCGTTATAACGGGTTTCTTGATGTGAATTATGTGATTTACTACTCCTTAGCATGTGATTTTCACCGTATAATTATTGAATGTAATTCTCACCCCTTTTCTATTGTTGTGTCTGTGCTCCTTGGGGAGTACCGATAATCAAATATCTGAGTAGTGCTTGAAGCGTGTGTTGCTATTGATCGAGTCTTAGGAGTCGCTCTGATACGTAAGGAAGGATGTGATTTTGTTTTAATTTGTGTTGTTTTCATTTGTTATGTATCTTGTTTCCAATTTATGTTGAACCACGAGTTTTGTGGAGGTTGTATGTTGTTAAGGCCTTAGTGCTGTTGAAGTGAACAATTTAAATTATTCCGCTGTTTAATTAAATTTTTTCTTTATGAGGAATAAAGAAAAGAAGTGACTTGATACTTCATGATTTCATATGGATGTGGCATCATACTTGTGTATTTTCGATTATTCCGCAACTATTTTTATAATTAAATGGATGGGAAGAGTAGGGTGTGTAACACCTCAAAATTTGCCCTAGTGTTGCTAACCTTTTTGGCTTATGCTTCATTTCATTTGCATCGTCATTTCTACATTTTGTATATTTCTTTTGGGCATGGGATCAAGGTATTCTCTAGCAGTTCACGGCGTCATCAGTTCCAGTATTATTTTTAATAGTGTTCAGAGCCAAGCAGATAGCTTTCCAAGTCTTTTTGAGCATTTATTTTGCTCATCAAGCGACTGGATGATCAGAAACTCTGGCAGTTAATTTTTGATCAGTTATTCAGCACCAGATAGTTGTTATCAGCAGTTTAATCCGAGTGCGGAAAAAAAAACATTTCGCAGCATATTTCAAGTGTATTCCAGTGGTAATATCAGATGGCAAGTTTCAGAGGTCTATCATGGTTCATAATAGGTGGAACCGGACGAATATCCAAGTTTCCCTCCTTTTGGCGCCAAAATTTTGAATTTTTAAATACAGTAATCGATTACTCAAAGTGAGTAACCGATTACTCTGGGCAAAATTGTAAAAATATGGCATTTTTCAGCACTGCAGAATTTTTGAGCATTTGTGATCATGTGCTTGGCTTGTGCATGTGTGGGAAGGATCTAGAACTGATCCATTTTCATCATTTTCCATCCAAAAATTCAAATTCTTTCCACTCTAATTCCACATTTTCTTTCCTAATTCACATTTCATCCCAATTTCCACTCACTTAACCTCATTCCCAACCCAAACTTAACTCCTAACCTAGGGGTTATTTAAACCAATTCATTCCAAACCTCAAAGGGAGATCACTATTTTCCACTCTCAATTTTCAGAATTCTCTCAATTCTCTCTCACTTTTTCACTCTCAACCTCCATTTTCAACCACACTCAAAGCTCTCTTTCAAAGATTAAAAAGTTCTTCATTGGAACTTGTTAATTCTTGAGCTAAAGCCTCTCATCATCACTACATTTCAGTCTTTCAACTTGGATTTTCGTTTGGATCTGGTGCTTATTTTTCAGAAGTGATTATTGAAAGTGATTTTGGAGTTTTGTTGCTTATTTGCTTGGATCTTCAACTTTTGAGTGCAAGAAGCTTGTGGATATTGGATTTCTCTACTTGAATTCATCCATTTCTGTTTAGAACACTTACCAAAGCAAATCTCAGCTTTGTAGGTTGGTTAATTTCATATCCATACTCATTTTAGCTTCATTTCAACTTATACAATGTAGATCCATGAATTTTGATGTGTTTTGATTCATTTGGTTGATCTTGATTGTGGATGTTGATGATTGTTGGATCTAATTGATGTTTGATTGCTGTGATTGAACTTAATTTTCGTGCATTATTGTTTACATGATCATTTGGATGTTTAGATAAGTGATTTGCTGCTGAAAAGTGCTTTTCAAAGTTGAATTTCTGCCTCTGTTTCAGTGGTAATCGATTACTCTAACAGGGTAATCGATTACTCTGCCTTATTTTCACGTTTTTAGCCAATTTTCAACTGAGTAATCGATTACCCTATGTGAGTAATCGATTACCACTGAAGGAGATTATGTTTATCTTGCATTTTCTTGCTTGTTTGAGGTCTCTTGTATGTCTAAACTTCATGGATTGATACGTTGATGATTTGTGGATTATTCTTGAGCTGTTTTATCTCACACATTTGCATGAGCACAATTATTCGACACGCGGCCTTTGGTTTTCATTGATGAATATTAGTGATTGTTTTGTTGATGTGATGAACACTTTGCACACACTCCTTGAGCATGATAATTGTCGATTGTTGCTGGTGTTGCTGGATTTGTTGTGTTGCGCATGATTGCTTGCTTTCAATTTCATGAGATGCATACTTGGTTTGACGTGTTCATGTGCTTAATGTTGCGCATCATCCCATGATTGTTCTTTCATGATGTTTACCATGGTGTTTGGTATGATTTGTGATCATGTTTGATTGAAGAATATGTGATGCCTGATGCATATTTGCTATGCCATGTTTGTTGTCTTCAAATGTATCACATGTTGCCTTGTTCTTCTACTGCTGTCTATGTGCACATGTGCTGTTATATGTGCTGCTGTTTGACCTTTTTACACCCATTCTTGTATTGAATTATGTACTGTGGAAAGTTGTCTTGCTGGTGTGTTGCTTTTTACTGTTGTTTTGGTGCAGGGGCGTTGTGGTAGCTGCTGTTTTTATTTATTTGCTTCTTTTCCTCTTTCGTCTCCTTCACTCTTTCTCTTCCCTTGAGTCTCAAGACTTGTTTAAGTCTTGGATTCACTCCCTTAGAGCTACCTAGTCCAACTTAATTTTCGATTAAGCTTGGAGTAGGATTAGCATTAGGCTTCCCTTTGCATGCTAACTTAGGTAGAAGTTCCCCTTGCAAACTCAACTATAGGGCCACCTTTGCATGATAACATTAGGAACATTTAGCTTCCCCTTAGTGTTTTCTTTTTCCTTGAGTCCTCTCTTCTCATCTCATAACACTTCTAAAACACTTAATAAATATAACGAATATTGTGCTCGAGCCTTAAGTGTAGGAAATGAAGAACGAGGGGTATCCCCTCATCTTCTAGAATGTTTAGCATACGTCCCATTTGGAGGCGACCATGCGATTCACTCGTTCCCGCATGGTAGACTTTAGTGCAATGTAAGTTACGAACTAACTTCAATCCACTTCTGTCTTAAAAAACACAAAAACAAATTCAAACCTTTTTCATCCTTCGGGATCGTTAAGTTCAAATCATTTTCAGAAAAAGGCACGTTACTTCCGTCTCGTCACAAACAGGCATCGACCCTAACTGTCGGACGCGAATCTAACGTCGCTCATAAAAAACACTAACCGACCTCGTTAGGTCGAACTATGAGTGCTCTGATTTCCTCTTTCTCGTCCGATTGAGGATACGTAGGCACAAGACGGCGATGTCTTGGCGAGAAACCTCCCCCCTTAGTTCGTGTATGAACTACGTTGACTCTGACTTTCCCATTGCACGAGGGAGTACGTAGGCGTAGGACGAGCGATGTCCTATCGAGTCACTTCTTGTTCTTTTCTTTTTCGTTTCTTCGTTCCTTTTCGTTCTCGTTCCTTCTCATTTCCAGTAGCAGCGGAGCTCCAGACGACGACACACTTTGATCGAGACAATAAGCGTGGATCCCATTGAGTACGATGGACGCGTGGGGTGCTAACACCTTCCCTTCAAGTAACCAACTCCCTTACCCGTTTCTCTTGGTCGCGAGACCATGCTCTTTCCCTTCCCTCAGGTTTACGCAGTGTTTCCTTTCCCTCTCTTGGGATAAATACACATTGCTGGCGACTCTGTTTTCTGCGCCACTTTCGCGTTTATACAATGGATGCAAATCCTCGGGAGCGACAGCTGGTGACTCTGCTGGGGACAGATAGACCTCTGGCTGGTCCATTCCCTTTTGCGAGTCAATCCTAGCGCTTGTTTGTTTTATTTCATTGGGTGTTTATCTGTTGTGCTTTATGTTGTTGTATATTACTGTATATTACTATTTTACTGTATTTACCGCACTTATTGCATTGCATTTTATTACTGTCATATACTGTACTGTTCTGCTGCTGGATTTTCTATTTGTAGGGTGGGTTGGATTCATGAGAGAAAAACCCAATACCCAGGCTTGAGCATACACCTATGATTAGCGTGGAAAGTAGTGTGACTTGTTTGGCATTTGGCCAAACTTAGTATACATGAAAACTTCACATCCAGACGAGGTTTTCTTGGTAATATTATATCCTGCACATTTGGGGCAGACGATGGAATATAACTTGGAAAACTGTCGACTCTGGCGACCGTCTCCCGAGGACTCAGCAACGCCTCTCCTCCCGGCATGTGATAATGGCAGTCCAGAAATGGCAAACCCATTACACTCGTCGATCCAAGGACCAAATACTGGGAACTTACTATAGGATGTCCCTTATTTTTGGGGGAATCAGTGGACGACCTCTTTGTTTGGCGATAGTATTGTACCCCGAGGGATGAATGTACTATTGCTTCTTAAATCGAGAATCCGAGACTGAGGATCCCGTCTTCTAGAACCCATATGTGAGAGGGGATGGGTGTTTGCAGGTTTGCAGGTGACTTTGGCCTTCAACCTACCTGGTTTTCTGGATTTCTCATCAGTGTACTGTTATCATCCTGTTTTTTCTGGCAGTTTGAATGGGCCGTTATTCTGGAATTCTGGGTTTCTGATATTTGGGGTTTTATTCAGTCAGCAGAACAACAGCAGTTTTGAGCATCATGGATACCTTGATCCCATGTTTGCATTTGCATTATCATTTTGCATTATAACATGTTTGTTCATTTGTAGGGTTGCACCCTAACTTTGATTCTGGTTGTCCGAAGACTGTCCATGATGAATACTGGCACTGAAGAGAGAAAGAATATCATCCCGTACAAGTTCCCGGAGCTTCATCTAGATGCTGTTCACAAGATCTCGGCTATGGCAAAACCTGGGGTATTGGCAGACTGTAGAGGAGAATATGGAAGGATTTTGAGTTTCACCTGAGATGTTACCAACTATGAGTTCAGGGCTCTGCACACTCTGGCGCAGTTCTATGACCCTCACTTGCGGTGTTTTCTGTTTGTGGATTATCTTTTAGCTCCGACATTGGAAGAGTATGCTTTCATTTTGGATGTTTCTGTCAAAGAAGAAGTTCCCTTCTATCCTTCTAAGGAATTTCCCGATTTGGAAAAGGTTGTTGCTGCTTTACGTTTGGATCAGTCTTTGTTGAAGAAGAGTGTTGTGAGTAAAGGAGGTTATAAAGGCTTTCACACGAAGTTTTTGATCGAGCAGGCAGCTATTTGTGCTAAGGTTAAGTGTTGGTCGGTGTTCAATGCAATTCTGGCTATGTGTATTTATGGAACGACGTTGTTCCCTAATGTGAAGGATTTTATAGATGTGCACGCTATCCGGATATTCACCATGAAGAATCCAGTACCTACCTTGCTTGGGGATCTGTACTATTCAATGCACTATAAGAATGAGAAGAGGAGAGGAGAACCTCTTTACTTTTGTGCTCCAGTTCTCTACAAGTGAGTTGCCGATCGCCTTCCCAAATCTGGGTCATTCGAAGACACCAAAGAAACATTGGATTAGTCAAGGAGACTGATGGGATTAAGGGCTAACAACTTGATTTGGATCAATCGTGCTTTGCTGGGCCAATAAATCCTAATTAGTTGTGGAGGTTACCCAAGTGTACCTTTAATAGGAAGAAAAGGGGGAATTAATTATAACCCTATTCTTGCTGTTAGGCAATTTGGGTATGCTTTGAAAGAGCCGCCAAAGGACCAAGATGTTCAAGAGTCTCTATATGTGAGTGGAGAAGCCAATCTGGAAGTATTAAAAGAAGCTGAAAATACTTGGGGAGATCGCCACAAGAAGGGAAAGACTTCTTTGGGAAAGTGTAACAACAAAGCCTTCCCAGCATACGAGGACTGGATTCAGAGGAGAGTAGAGAGTGTACTTCTACCATTCTACAGAGAACCTCCATCTTACCCCCTGCTGATTGAATCTCTGACCACAATTGAGATAGAGAAGTATAATAAACTGTGGGCTGAAAAGGAGAAGCTTCGAGAGGAGAACTGTGAGCTGCAAAGAGAAATTTACCAGTTGAAACATGAGCGAGGTGAAGCTGTTCATGTCGCTAAGTTGAAAACAGAATTGCTCGCTAAGAAAGAAAAAGAGCTAGCTGAAGAGGTCATAGCCAGACAAAAGGTAGGGCAAGCTCTGAAAGGTGTTAGCAGGATTCTCAAATCCAAGAAGGAAGATCTAGCCAAGGCTTGGTCAAAAATTCACAAGTTCAACGCTTACCGAGATACTGCGATCACAGCCAACAAGCAGAAAGAAGATAAGTTCCTGGATCAGATCGAGAGTTTGAAGACGAAGCTTAAGAAGAAAGACGATGAGATCTTATCAGGGACGTTCCAGAGACGCGCAGTTGAGGAGTGACTGAATGAGGCCATAGCGACCATAGCAGAGCTGAAGATACGAGCTGAAGTGAAGAGGCCTAGGGGTGAAGGCTCTAGCTCAGGTCGTGGGTGACACTCTGTAGCTTGTTTTTCTTTGTATCTCGGGTCACCACCAGAATTGTTGGCTGGGATCTTTGCTTCTTTTGTTTTCAGACTTATTATTGTCATCTTGGGTTGTAACTTCTGACGGTGATTTTTCCTCTGATTTATATATGAGCAGCAGTTTCATCCTATCTCGTCTTTAAACTGGAATCAAGGGGTGGATCGCCCTGCAAATATTCAAACATGTGCATTTGCATATGCATAGTCATATTCATTTTTGCATCGCAGGTGCTCGTTCCGGGTTGTTCTACCCTTTATTTGGTTGCAGGTAGGATTGATAACCAGCCGTTTCACCGGTATTCTACTAGATCAAATCAGAAGAGAATTATGGAGAAGATGCAGGCTGATATGGCTGTCATGCAGGCCCGTATAGACCAATTCATGGAGCTGATGCAAGGTGTTGCCCAAGGGCAAGAGCAATTGAGGACTTTGGTCCAGCCCTTAGTGGCAAGGGTGGATGAAGACGGGGTTCTTCATGGTGGAGTCCATAATGGCGTTGTTGGTAATGGTGCTTAGGGAGGTCCTATGGGCGTAGAGATCCCCATTCCTGGTGTTGTGATCCCTCCGGGCGGAGGAAAATAGCTTGTGATTCCTTCTGTTGTGGGAGGAGGAAGTGTTTGTGTTGTTCATGGTCGTCGTTTCGAAGACCAACAAGATGACGTTTTCTCTATGCCAGGCGGGGATACTGGTCCTCAGGCCGACAATGATCAAAGGTTCAAACTCATTGAAGAACAACTAATGGGAGTGGTGAATCAGAATTCTGTAGGAATGGATCTGGAGGATTTGGGGCTGGTTCCCGGAGTTGTAATTCCGCATAAATTCCAGGTGCCCACTTTTGCAAAATACAATGGTACCACCTGTCCCAAGACACATGTCAGGGCTTACGCGAGGAAGATGGCCGCGTACTCTAAAGATGAGAAATTGCTGATGCATTTCTTCCAGGACAGCCTGTCTGGGGCATCCTTGGAATGGTATATGCAATTGGAGAGATGCCATGTTCGTAATTGGAGAGAGCTGGTCGAGGCCTTTATCAAGCACTACCAATATAATACTGATATGGCTCCCAATAGGACCCAGTTACAGAATATGTCTCAAAAGAATAACGAAAGCTTCAAAGAATATGCGCAGAGATGGCATGAACTAGCGGCAAGGGTGCAGCCGCCCATGTTGGAAAAAGAAATGCTGAATTTGTTTATGGATACTTTGCTGGGACGTTATTATGAGAAACTGTTACCTTGCGCGTCAAGCAAGTTTGCTGATTTGATCATGGTTGGGGAAATGTTAGAGAGTGGAATCAAAGCGGGGAAGGTAGCAGGTAGTGATGGGTCGTCTTCTGGTCAAGGGAAGAAACCCTATCCTAATTATAAGAAGAAGGAGGAAACCAATTCTGTGTCGTCTCACCGAGGTAAAGGAAAGCAGCATCAGAGTTATAACCAACAGGTAGCTTCAATGACAATTCCTGCATCACTTTCACCTCAGCAGCAGCAAAATCAGGCTCCGCGCCAGTATCAGCCAAGGCCTAAACAGAACCGACATTTTGATACTCCACCTCTACCATATTCGCAGTTGTTTCAGCATTTGCTACAGTTGCAGTTAATCCAGAAAAGGACTCTAGCTCCTCCCACCGGTAATCCACCTCCGGGTTATAATCCTAATGCCCACTGTGACTTTCATTCTGGGGCACCCGGACACTATATTGAAGACTGCAAAGCTTTTAAGCATGCAGTCCAAGACTTGGTGGATTCAAAGGCCATTAACTTTTCAAATGATGGGCCAAATGTCATCCAAAATCCAATACTGAACCATGGTGGGCCAAGGGTCAACGCTGTGTTAGAGGAGATTGAATCTTTGAACTTGGTTACGGATATTAATGAATTAAAGACTCCTTTGATGGTGGTAAAGGAGAGGTTATTGAGGGGTGGGGTGTCCCCCGGATGTGATGAGAATTGTTTAGAATGTATGTCGCAAGTGAATGGGTGTGATTTGTTGAAGTTAGGAATCCAAAGGTTGATAGATGAAGGTCGATTGCAGTTTGACCGGTATGACCAACAGAAAGAAGTTGTTAGCAGGAAAAATGAGGTTGCTACCATTACTATCCCTTTCAAAACAATCACTATTTCAGGGCCGGTAAGACCAGCACCGATTATTATTACAGCTCCCGGACCCGTGCCATATGAGAGTACCAAGGCCATTCCTTGGAACTATGGAGCCGAAGTGTTTGTCAATGGACAGAAATAAGAACTGGTGGGAACTTCTGTAGTGAACTCTTGTGTCGAAAGCAATATTGAGGCAGGGGCTATCACGAGAAGTGGTAGGGTCTTTGTCCCTTCAAATAATCAAGCTGGTAGTTCTGGACAAGACAAAGGGAAGCAGGTTGTAGGTAATTCTGTGTAAGCACCAGTAGTGAATGACTCCACGGTAGGGCCGATTGATAATTCTTTCTCCGAGAATGTAGAAGAATTTATGATATTAATCAGGAAGAGCGATTACAAGATTGTTGATCAGTTGCATCAAACCCCGTCCAAGATCTCTATCTTGTCCCTGTTATTGTGTTCCGAGGCACACCGAAATGCATTGCTGAAAGTACTGAATGCTGCTTACGCACCCCAGGAGATCTCTATTAATCAGTTGGAGGGGGTAGTCGCCCATGTCAATGCAGGTAATGATTTGGGTTTTACTGATGTTGACTTGACTCCAGCTGGGAGAAACCATAACAATGCCTTGCATATTTCTGTTGAATGCCGTGGATCATTGATGTCTCATGTGCTTGTGGATACTGGGTCCTCTTTGAATGTTCTGCCTAAGAAAGCCTTGATGAATCTGGACACCCGAGGGTTGATATGCACACCTAGTGATTTGGTGGTGCGCGCTTTCGACGGCTCGAAGAGGTCTGTTTTCGGTGAGATTGTGCTACCAATTAAGGTTGGGCCGGAAGTTTTCGATGCTACCTTTTATATCATGGACATCCAACCTGCTTACAACTGTCTGCTGGGTCGTCCATGGATTCACAGTGCTGGGGTTGTGATGTCTACATTGCATCAGAAGTTAAAGTATATGGTAGACGGGCATGTGGTGAAGGTTTGTGGAGAAGAGGATATCATGATAAGCCAACTATCTACTTTCAAGTATGTGGAGGTAGATGGCGAAATACATGAAACTCTGTGTCAGGGTTTCGAAGCAGTGAAGATCACTGAGAAACCTCTCAAGGAAGGTAGCCAATTCGAAGTGGTTCAGCCTATAGTGGTACATCAGCCGGAGATTTCAATGTCTTCTTTCAAAGATGCTCGGGCCATGGTTAAAGCCGGCGGTTCATTAAAGTGGGGTCAGATTATTGATGTCCAAGAAAAGCGGAATACTCATGGGCTGGGTTATAAGCCACCCAGGCGTCCTGAAAAGCCTCCCAAGTTCTATGGTCCAGTTCGTTTCACCAGTGCAGGTGTTTTCTTCGTCAGGGTCAATGCTATTGAGGAGGATGGGGATAGTGATTGTGATATGGATAGTTGGATCCGCCCCTGTGTCCCAGGGCAAAGCCTTCGCAACTGGTCGTCGGAGAAAGCCATTCAAGTGACCGGACCAGAGTAATTGCTCCTGTTTGTCATCTATGTTAATCCTACGTTCTGCCCAAGACGTAGTGATTCTTGTTTGTAGGGCTTGAATGTTTTTGTATGCTTTTTCTTTATCATTAATAAAGGACGTTTTCGCATTCAAATGTTTTGATCCTTGTCTTTCTGGTTTTATTTTTTGCATTAAAATCACAGCAAAATGGCAATGTGTTTTTGTTTGATGCATCCATAATAAACATATATCATCAATCATGCAGGTTTTCTTGTTCAGATTCCACCCATCATGATTCAGCTATGGCTCGATATGACTTCGATAATCCCATATATCAGGCTGAAGAGGGGACTGATGAAGATTATGCCTTACCAGAGGAATTAACCAGACTGTTAAAACAAGAGGAAAAGGTCATTCTGCCTCATCAGGAGGAAATCGAGGTTGTTAACTTGGGAACCAAGGACGCAAAGAAAGAGGTACGAATTGGGGCTGCTTTGGAAGACTCTGTCAAGGGAAGATTGATTGAAATGCTCTGAGAGTATGTGGATATCTTTGCCTGGTCTTACCAAGTGATAACACGAAAATGTATCATATATTTGCCTTGATTTACGACTAATAATTATGTTATTTCAGTCCAAGTGCCGATTATTCCGCAAGTATTCTAGTGTTTTCACAGGTATTTCATTGTCCAAGCCAAAAAGGAGCAAAGTAGAGAAACATGAAGAAATGAGAAGAAAACAGGAAAAATCAATGAGAAAAAGAGCAGAAATGGAAAGTGGTGTGTGTGACGACCGTCACACACCTGCCACGACCGTCACGTTCCCATTGCTCATCACGACCGTCATGACCTCACCACGATCGTCACGCACTCAATTATGGATATTATGTTCAGAATGCAGACTTGGAAAAAGAAGACCAATGTCATGCACGTTGAGCAGTTTCTCCTACATTCTCTCAACCTCAACTTCAACGGTACATGAGCCAGTCTCCCTAAAACTTCTCAACCACCAAAGGATGTGCTCCTATATTTTCTCCAACGTTAAGGCAATGCTTTGGCTATAAATATAGAAGACATTGAAGAGCAGGACACAACACCATATAGAGAATTTACCCGAATTGCTGCAGAATTATTTTTCTGAATTTTTACTTTCTTTGCATTCTTTGTTTCGTTTCCCATTCCTTGTTTACCATCACTTGAAATAGTGATAGTTTCTCACATTGAGGAGCTATTGCACCATAGTTAGAATTTTGTTTTCAATCTTCATCATTCGTTATTCCGATACATCGAGCAAAAGCCTATCGACTTGTGGAGGAATTGCGAGAATAAACTTATTGCAAATTTATCAGGTTTTTATTCATTAATCGTAATAATAGCATTATCGTTTCTCATTTCAATGTTTAATTTACTGTTTCGCAATTTATTCTTATGCATGTTTGTTTTAATTAATATGTCTAGCTAAATCTGATTTATCGCTATGTAATTAAGTTAACCAGAATGAATTCGATAATTCTAAGCTAAAACCATAAACAACTTATTGTCTGGCCGCGATTTCTTAATTAAAATTTGACTTTTGTTATGAGAGTAAAAAGGTAGTAAACGTTAGGATCAAGATCCACGAGAGTGTGAGATTTTAACCGAATAGCAGAAATCGGGCATTGGTTTTAAAAACAGCGAGAGCGCTTTAAAGTTAATTAGACTGTATTACTTTTCAAAAAGTGTTTTTAAACTTAAATGGGCTAGCGAGAGCAGACATTATGATTTAGGAATATAGTCCGAAGCAAGATCCACAAGAGTGTGAGGTGAGGGCTTTTAAACTGATATTTTCTACAGGAATATAATGTGACTTATTTTTATACGCTTAAGTCTTATTGAATCCACGATGGTATACTAAGTTACGTACCAATATCCTTATATCAACTAGTTTATTCCAAAAACTTAGATTCCCTTTAGTTTCCCCGTTTCAAACTTAAAACCAAAACATCTTCGCCTTAGCTAAACACAGTAACAAACCGTAGCACTAGGTTGATTATCAGGTCTCTGTGGGATCGATATCTTTATTACTACGCGATAGGATGTGCACTTGCAGTTAGTAACCGTTAGACTCAGAAAGTCGCGATCAAGTTTTTGGCGCCGTTGCCGGGGACTTTGATTTAGTCAATAGTGCGATTCTTTGTTGCGCAGTATAGACTAAGGCAACAAATTTTATTTCCCTTTTTCTTGATTGTATGCCAAGTACTCGCTCACAAAGCGAAGACTTGCAACCACCAATCGCCGAATTAGAGCGCTTCTTACATTTAAGACGCAGAATACTTGAGTATCAACGCAAGTATAATATTCCCGATCTTCTCGCTCATACTCCTGAACCAGTCAAAGAACGAAACATGGCCGAAGGACCACAAAACCGTCCTCTTAAGTATTATGCTACCCCATCTGAGCAAGAACCACACAACAGCATTGCTGCCCCCGCTATCAACCGGAACGATTTTGAGTTGAAACCCTCATTGCTGTCAGCCGTACAACAACATCAATTTTCTGGAAATCCTACGGACGATCCTAATGAACATTTGACCAAATTTGTGCAGTACGCAGACACAGTGAAGGCAAATGGTGTGACTGCAGACGCGATAAGACTACGTCTTTTTCCCTTCTCATTAAGAGACAGAGCTTGGGCTTGGTTGCAATCCTTGCCATCAAATTCCGTTACTACGTGGGATGAGTTAAAAAAGGTGTTCTTAGCCCGATATTTCCCACCAAGCAAAACAGCTATGCTGAGAGCCCAAATTAATGGATTTCAACAAAAAGATACTGAGTCTCTTTACGATGTATGGGAGAGATACAAGGATATGATGAGGATGTGTCTGCATCACGGTCTTGAGGATTGGTTAGTCATCCATACATTTTACAATGGTCTCTTGTACAATACAAGAATGACAATAGATGCCGCCACTGGTGGTACACTTATGGACAAACCTTATACCGAAGCCTATCAACTCATCGAAAGCATGGCTCAAAACCATTACCAATGGGGAGGTGAACGAACACCAGTGGAGAAAGCTCAAACGAAAGGAGGAATGTACGAAGTTAGTAGTCTGGATCATGTCCATGCTAAGGTAGATGCCCTTGCTCAAAAGATAGACAACTTGACCATAACACCCGCAGCCACCGTGGCTGCCGTAGCTCCAAACTGCGAATTATGCGGAGTGTCTGGACATGCTGCCCCCGAATGCCAAATTTTAGCAGGAGTCTCCATAGATCAAGTGAATTATTCTCAAGGAAACCCATATGCAAATACCTACAACCCTGGTTGGAAGAACCATCCAAACTTTTCGTACAAGAACAATAACGCTTTGTATGCACCTGGCCAAGCGCCAGTTGTGCCACCAGGATATCAAAAGCCTGCTGCTAACGTTCCCAACGTTCCTAGGAAGTCAAACCTTGAAATTATGATGGAGAACTTCATTGCTGCACAAGCTCAACAGAATAAGGAGTTCCTTAACCAGAATGTTTACACTGGTGAGCAGATCAAACAATTAGCCAACAAGGTTGACGCTCTAGCCACTCACAACAAAATGTTAGAAACCCAAATCTCACAAGTGGCTCAACAACAAGCAGTTACTGCTACCCCAGCTGGGAACCTTCCAGGTCAAACTCAAATTAATCTGAAGGGACATGCAAACACTATAACACTTCGGAGTGGAACAGAACTAGAAGGACCCACTGACCCAAGAATCGAAAATCCAGCCATGTACCAGAAGCCCAGTAATGAGTCTGAAAAGGAAGGCGAACCAAAGGAAAACGAGAAGGAAGATAATGGCAAAGAGGTCGAAGAGAAAAAAGAACCATATGTGCCTCCACCGCCTTATAAACCACCTATCCCGTATCCCCAAAGATTCGCTAAATCTAAAAAC
Source organism: Lathyrus tuberosus (assembly GCA_022829125.1). NCBI lineage: Eukaryota > Viridiplantae > Streptophyta > Magnoliopsida > Fabales > Fabaceae > Lathyrus > Lathyrus tuberosus. The sequence goes on from JALAZF010000661.1 coordinate 2,324,991, forward strand.
ACAGGCCAATTTAAGAAATTTGTTGAACTTATGAAACAATAAAATGTCACAATACCTTTTACAGAAGCGATCACACAAATGCCCTCATACGCTAAGTTCCTAAAAGAAATATTAACTAATAAGAAAAAGCTTGAGGATACTGAAACCGTTATGCTTACCGCAGAGTGTAGCGTAATAATCCAAAACAACATGCCTCCTAAGCTAAAAGATCCTGGTAGTTTCTCTATACCATGTGTAATTGGAAAGTTTGTCATAGACAAAGCTCTGTGCGATTTAGGAGCCAGCATCATTTTAATGCCCTTATCTATTTGTAAAAGGCTCAACATGGGAGAACTGAGACCAACAAGAATGTCTGTACAACTAGCTGATATATCAGTGAAATTTCCTCTAGGAATGCTAGAAAATGTTCCAGTACGTATAGGACAATTCTATATTCCTACAGATTTCATAATCATGGACATCCAGGAAGACTCAAACATCCCTATCATTTTAGGAAGACCATTCCTAGCTACTGCCGGAGCCATCATAGATGTGAAAAAAGGAAAACTGACTTTCGAGGTTGGTGAAGAAAAAGTTGAATTCATTCTCTCACAATTCTTCAAAGCACCTGCTATAGAAGATTCGTGCTGTTTCTTAGATATAATTGATGAATGCATTAAAGAAATGGGAAAACACCAAAACACGTGTTCTGAAGTGCTGAGAATTCCGATGCCACCAATTTTTGAAGATGATAATTGGCGTGGTGAATACCAAGGTAATGATCTAAGTGAATGTCTCGCACTCACTCCTGACCCTATGCCTTGCCCAAAGAAACCAGCCGTAGAACTGAAAACATTACCCAAAGATCTAAGGTATGAATTCCTAGATACAGAACTCGAACGACTAGTTATAGTCAACGCAGATTTAGGACAAATAGAAACTGAGAAATTATTGCATGTCCTGAGAAAGTACCCGACTGACTTAGGCTATAACATCTCAGACTTGAAAGGAATAAGTCCCTCTATCTGTATGCATCGCATTATGCTTGAGGAAGACTGTAAAACCTCTAGAGAACATCAAAGGAGAATCAATCTCATTCTGAGTGATGTCGTTAAGAGAGAAGTGCAAAAGCTATTAGAAGCAGGAATCATATACCCAATATCAGATAGTGAATGGGTTAGCCTAGTTCACGTGGTACCCAAGAAAGGAGGTGTTACAGTCATCAATAATGAAAAAGGCTAGTCTGTAGCACAACGTACTCAAACCGGATGGAGAATGTGTATCGATTATAGAAAACTGAACAAAGCCACTCGTAAAGATCATTTCCCTTTACCCTTCATAGATCAAATGCTTGAACGTCTGGCTAAACACTCCCATTTTTGCTATTTAGACGGATATTCAGGATTCTTCCAAATTCCTATCCATCCTGACGACCAACAAAAGACTACTTTCACATGTCCCTATGGAACTTTTGCCTACCGGCGAATGCCTTTCGGATTATGTAACGCACCCGCAACATTTCAGAGATGCATGATGTCCATCTTCTCTGACTTCTTAGATGGTATAATGGAAGTCTTCATGGACGATTTCTCTGTCTGTGGGGAAAGTTTTGAAGGATGTCTATCAAACCTCGAAATGGTGCTCGAACGATGTGTAAAAGTCAACTTAGTACTCAATTGGGAAAAATGCCATGTCATGGTCCGACAAGGAATCGTCTTAGGACACATAGTATCCGACAGAGGAATCGAAGTCGACAAGGCAAAAATAGAAGTAATAGAAAATCTCCAGCCACCTAAAACCATTAGAGAGATAAAAAGTTTCTTAGGACACGCCGGTTTTTACCGACGTTTCATTAAAGATTTCTCTAAGATAACCAAACCCCTAACTGAGCTGCTAATGAAAGACGCTGAATTCATCTTTGATGACAAATGCTTGGACGCATTTCAAACACTCAAGCAAGCTTTAATATCAGCACCCATTATGCAACCCCCAGATTGGAATAAACCATTCGAAATCATGTGCGACGCTAGTGACTATGCTGTAGGTGCAGTCCTAGGACAAAGGAAGGACAAAAAGCTTCATGCAATCTACTATGCCAGTAGAACCTTGGATCATGCACAAATGAACTACGCTACCACAGAAAAAGAACTCTTAGTTGTCGTGTTCCCATTAGATAAATTTCGTTCCTACCTAGTAGGAGCAAAAATAATCATCTACACCGATCACGCCGCAATCAGGTACCTATTAAGCAAGAAGGATGCCAAACCGAGACTTCTGAGGTGGATTCTGCTCCTACAAGAATTCGACTTGGAAATCAAGGACAAGAAAGGCACCGAAAATGTAGTAGCTGACCACATGTCGAGAATGGAAAACATCCGACCAGACCAAGTACCTATTAATGACGATTTCCCTTATGAAAGACTCTTAGCCCAGTTAGAAAGCAATACAATAGAATAATCCCTGACTTATACTGATACAGAAACTAATGAAGTGGTAGAATCTATTTACACTAAGACCACGCTGCCATGGTATGCTGACTTTGTCAACTATCTAGCAGCTGGAGTACTACCACCTGATCTAACCTATCAACAAAAGAAGAAATTCTTCCATGACCTTAAACACTATTATTGGGACGAACCACTTCTCTTCAAGAGGGGCGCCGATGGTATTTTCCGTCGTTGTGTACCCGAAGATGAGGTGGAAGAGATAATTTCTCATTGTCATTCCGCGCTCTATGGTGGGCACGTAAGCATTTCAAAGACTTGTGCTAAGATTTTGCAAGCTGGCCTCTTTTGGCCTACTCTATGGAAAGATGTCCATATCGCGGTTATAAATTGCGACAGGTGTCAACGCACTGGTAACGTCTCCAGACGCGATGAAATGCCTCAAAAGGGCATTCTAGAAGTAGAAATCTTTGACGTGTGGGGAATAGAGTTCATGGGACCATTTCCGTCTTCTTTTGGTAACCAGTACATACTCGTCGCTGTCGATTACGTTTCCAAATGGATCGAGGCTGTAGCTTCTCCTACAAATGATGCACGAGTAGTGATAAAGCTCTTTAAGAACATAATCTTTCCTAGATTTGGTGTGCCAAGACTCGTCATTAGTGACGGTGGCTCCCATTTCATATCTAAAATATTCGATAATCTGCTATCAAAATACGGAGTCAAACATCGTGTGGCAACACCATATCATCCACAAACCAGTGGACAAGTCGAGGTTTCAAATAGAGAAATAAAACAAATTTTAGAAAAGACTGCCGCTACCTCTAGGAAGGATTGGTCAACTAAACTTAATGAAGCTTTATGGGCTTACAGAACCGCTTCCAAAACCCCCATAGGAACCACTCCATTTAAGTTAGTCTATGGAAAATCTTGTCATCTGCCGGTAGAAATAGAGCACAAAGCCTATTGGGCTATTAAAACCCTCAATTTAAATTATGCTGCCGCAGGAGAAAAATGAATCTTAGATTTGTACAAATTAGAAGAACTAAGACTAGATGCTTATGAGAACGCCCGCATATATAAAGAAAGAACTAATAGATGGCACGATAAGCGCTTATCTAGAAAAGAATTTAGTGTGGGAGACGCCGTGCTCCTATTTAATTCGAGACTTAAGCTTTTTCCAGGAAAACTTAGATCTAGGTGGTCCGGACCCTTTGAAATTTCTAAAGTTTTTCAAAGTGGAGCGATAGAAATAAAAGGAAGAAATAGTGAACCATTCATAGTAAACGGGCAACGCTTAAAACATTATCATAATATTGCAAACAGAGACTATTTGAATAGTCTAAGACTTTTAGAGCTGCCTGCTCATCCCTATAACTAAATTATCACTAAGCTTTCGTTAGGCTTATGACGTTAAAAACAGCGCTTAGTGGGAGGGAACCCACGAGATTGTTTTCTTTCCTTTTAACTTTCTTTCATTTCCTTTTTAAATTTCTTTACATTTTTCTTAAGTCTATTTTTATTTCTTTTTGTTTCCCTTTACTTTCTTAATCTTATTTTCATTTCTTTTTCAGTTTTATTTATTTCTCAAAAATTTAAAATTTTATGGAAACTGCTTTGATGATCTTATAGTTACATGCTACAGGATTTTTAAAGTCTTTCTACCTTCTCCCTTTCCCCCTGATATGATTTTCTACACTAATATTCATCATGCAACAAGTAGATTTTATGGAAATTGTGTTCAGAGGTAGAGCTCAGAGAGAAAGATTTGAATTTTTGGCTAAGAAAAGCATGGCAATGACTTTGTATTATGATGGACCTGCCATGGACAGCCTAGGTATACACGATAGTGTTTTGTTTTTATTCAGCCAATTAGGTTGGGAGAATGCTGCTACTAGAAAGAGATTTGTTACCTACCGAGAGCTCACACTTGAGTTTCTTAGCTCCTTAGTTTACCTACCTGATCATGGTTTCGGATCTAATAAGGGGCTGATCAGTTTTAGGTTGTTTGGTATTGATTACACTTATAACCGTAGAGACTTAGCTGACCTTTTAGGATTTCCTAGTGGCCCATTTGTCTTTACAATCACCCAAGAAGAACTCATGGATGTTGAACTTAATTACTTTTGGGGTAGTCTAACTGGAAATAACCACCCCGAACCAAATGACATGCATTCTGATGAAATACACAACCCTGCCATTCGCTATTTTCACAACATTCTAGCCCACACCTTATTTGGAAAAGAAGAGAACAATACTTTAGTGTCAAAGGATGAACTATTTATCTTATACTGTGCTTCCCAAGGCCGCCATGTTAATGCAGTCACCTTCATGATGGAAACCTTTATTTGCATTGCACAAGAACCTAATACCCCAATCATAATAGGAGGCCTAGTTACTATGATTGCAGACGCCATTGGACTTAGGTATCCGCTTAACAAACTTACACCCTTAGGTACCATTCGTCCTATGAACTTGGAATTCTATTTTAACCGACACATCATTGGAAACTTAGGACCTGCTCCCTTTGACTACTTAATTGCTAACAAGGTTGTCCACCTATTCACTTTACCGAACCATGAGTGAACAAGTGTCCATAACCGTAATAATTGGCTCTATGAGTTGAGTGAACTTAAGAACACTCCATTATCACCTCCTGATACACCACAAGATTATGAGTATTATGATGATATTATCTGTGAAGCTGAAACCGACCCTGAAACCCCTCCGAACTACCATAATTTTACTGAGCCTGACACTAGTGCATATGCTGGAATTTTGACAACCATCCTTGGCACTGTGGATGGGTTCAAAACTGAGATTGCTGCGGTAAAGGATGAACTCAAGACTATGCGCCTCAATGTCATTAACTTAATGGACATCACAGTGGAGCAGTTTGATCATCTGAACCAAGCTGTGGAATCTTTGAAGAAACAATGTGGCTAATTCTGTCACAATGCATTTTTCCATTTAATTACTTTTCTTTTAATATTTTAGAGCCATTTACTTTACAGTCTATTTCCTTTTAATGTCAAGGAACAAATTATTTCAGTTCAATTTCAACTTTATTACTCTACTGCAATGTTATTTTGAGTACACTGTTATGAATTTCCAATTTTAAATAAAGTATTCAATTCTTGTTTATTTCTTGTGGTTGAGTTGATGCTTGTGGTTGAGTTGATGATATAATGTTCCTGCGTATTTCGTTTCAGTCATTTTATATGCATTCTAATGATTATCTCGTATCTTACTGCTAATTATAATTGCCATATCCAATATATATAATATGCCAGATTTCATCTAGTTTCTGTGAGAATAGCAGAATTTGTGAGCATGACGGGTAACACCCTTGTTACGACCGTAACACGGCTTACGACCGTGACGGGTTCGTGACGAGCGTCACACTTATTTTAACGCGCTCTCTGTTATTAACAGAGACCCTTTTCTCTTCATCTTCTCTTCTCTTCAAATTCATTTCAAATGACCCACTATCTTTTCACTCTCCTTAACCGTCCCACTCACATTACTCTCCATAACCACTCACATTTAATCCCAATTTCACTCCAACACTTTGTATTTCCAAACCCTCTTATTTAAACCTCACGAAACACTCTCATTCTCACAGAATAACTCTTACCCATACCCACTTCCTCCATTAAACCTTTTTCACTTTGCATGCGCCATGCCCAGACGCACAAGACAAGCTCCTGACCTTTCCACTATTACATTCAGAGAGGGAGAAGCTGGAGACCGCCAAAGAGCGAATTACGTCAGCTTCTACCAACGCTCTGTCCAACCGACGCGGTACGTCCACATTACCAGCCTTGAAGAGTTGGGCATGCTAGAAGGTGTATGCTGGATGCTCCAAAATGCCGGTTTATGGCAGCTCTGCACATAAGGGCAGCCTACCTACGAAGCTCTGACTCTGGAATTTCTGAGCTCATTCACTTATGTTACACCTCCGGGTGAAACAAACCAACTTTCTGGTGTAGATAAATTCCACATGTTTGGCTCTGAGTATTCGGTAAGCCAAACCCGACTCGCCCAAATGCTTGGATTCCATCATGGCGAGAATGTACATTGCCGTGTGCCTAACGATGCCTGGTTCCAAGAAGCCTTCGACCTATGGAATCGACTTACAGGTGTAGCTGCTTCGAGCTGGTACAGCCTCAACGCTACCTATATTCATAACCCAGCAATACGGTATTTCCAAAGAGTTATGGGACACACAATTTTTGCAAGGGACAACAACCACAAGGTAAACTCCAAGGAGCTCTTTTTCCTTCGCTATGTGCTCCATCCTGAACCAATTAATGCAGCTTCGTTCCTTCTGTCGCACATCCATGCCAACTGTGCTAGAGGTTCTAAACCTTTCTACTTCGGAGGTATAATAACTTCTATCGCACTCGGCCTTGGTCTGGGAGACGACCTTGCTAATTTACCTTTCATACCACCTGAGTCCCTGGATACAGAGTATTGTCGCTCCTCCCACCTTATCAAAGCAAGGGCGGATGGACGATACCATCCAGTGGTCCGTACCGGAATAATCAGGAGCATCATCATGCCATGCAGAGACCGCATCGACCCTCAAAGACAAGAAAATTGGCTTTTTGATCTTCGTGCTCCCGAGCCTAATGTGGCTGCTCAAGAAAACCAAGATAATGAAGCAGTCGATGAAATGGAGCAAGAGATGGATCAACCACCTCATGAAAACCCACCACCTCCTACCCAAGATGCCTCAACATCCACCGGACGTCGCCGCCGCACCACTCCAGAACAAGACCCCGTCACTAATGAAGAAGTCTTAAGGGGCATATGGCTACAAAACCAATTGGCTGCCCAAAGAGAGGAACAACAACATAGGCAGCACAATGAGATGATGAGCCTAATGCGACAAATTCAACAGGGGCAAGTCCACCAAGGACAATGGATCGACGACATGATAGAAGAGATGGGTGCCCTGACGCTAGGCGTGCAAGACCTGCATGATTATATCCATCACATAGGCATCCCAGATCATGTAGCCCAGAATGGACGCGCTCGCACCCGAGGCAGAGGACGTGGACCTCGTTAGATTTAGATTTTATTTTTGTTTTAGTTTTATCTCTTTTTGTAGTTTCTTTCCGCGTTTATATCGAAACATTGAGGACAATGTCCGATATAGTATGGGAGAGGTACCTTTTATTTTCCCTTATGTATTCCCTTTCCGCATTTCCTTTCGAATAAAGAAGCATTTATATGAAATTTTCGTACATTTCAAAATTTCCCCACTTTATTCAGCTATAACAAAAAATTTTATGATCATTGCACAACTTAACATACCGAAACATAGGTTATCGAGAAAAATTTAACAAGATTGATACCGTCTTGACACCTTAGACCTCTTGCATATGCGAGATCAGTTTCAATACCCATTATACCGATACCCTCAGTTCTAGTTCTAAAGTAACCCCAAGTAGTTTATATTAGCAGTCAGTACCGTCTTAAACACAAACCACGTGGAGAGCCGATGAAGATAAGTGTTTGATTCCGAATTATTAAATATCTTTCGTATGCTTCACTGTTGTGAAAAATTGAAAAAATGCACCAAACCCACGGTTGCAAAAGTATTACGAAGAGAAAGGAAGAATCCATTGTTGGTTGGTTCAGTGGAACCTGGTTTTGAACTCGGTAGGGCGAACTATGGTTCGATCCCCCACAACCTATGACTAGGATATATATATAGGGTTACCACACTTGTGTACCAGACGCCATGCTAAGAAGGATCAAAGTCACTAACCGGCTACTCCACTACGTACGTGTAAAGGCAAAAGGCTTAATGTGATTGCACTTGAATGAAACCGAGTGAAATAGATACGAGAAACTTTAGGTTGAGCTATAATAGAATGATTAGAACTGACTTGTGTAGAGGGGAGGTCTATGATTATGCTTGTTGCTTGTGTCACTAATGTATCTTTATTGTTTTACTTGAGTATCCGTCATCTTAACAAAAATGCCTTACGAAACATTTTCAAAACAAAAGGTATGTCATGTGTGTGCGGTTGATAAAACTTGTCTGACATTCTTACTGACTAATTGCTTGAGGACAAGCAAAGATTCAAGTGTAGGGGAGTTTGATAACACGAAAATGTATCATATATTTGCCTTGATTTACGACTAATAATTATGTTATTTCAGTCCAACTGCCGATTATTCCGCAAGTATTCTAGTGTTTTCACAGGTATTTCATTGTCCAAGCCAAAAAGGAGCAAGGTAGAGAAACATGAAGAAATGAGAAGAAAACAGGAAAAATCAATGAGAAAAAGAGCAGAAATGGAAAGTGGTGTGTGTGACGACCGTCACACACCTGCCACGACCGTCACGTTCCTATTGCTCATCACGACCGTCATGACCTCACCACGATCGTCATGCGCTCAATTATGGATATTATGTTCAGAACGCAGACGTGGAAAAAGAAGCCCAATGTCACGCACGTTGAGCAGTTTCTCCTACATTCTCTCAACCTCAACTTCAACGGTACATGAGCCAGTCTCCCTAAAACTTCTCAACCACCAAAGGATGTGCTCCTATATTTTCTCCAATGTTAAGACAATGCTTTGGCTATAAATACAGAAGACATTGAAGAGCATGACACAACACCATATAGAGAATTTACCCGAATTGCTGCAGAATTATTTTTCTGAATTTTTACTTTCTTTGCATTCTTTGTTTCGTTTCCCATTCCTTGTTTACCATCACTTGAAATAGTGATAGTTTCTCACATTGAGGAGCTATTGCACCATAGTTAGAATTTTGTTTTCAATCTTCATCATTCGTTATTCCAATACATCGAGCAAAAGCCTACCGACTTGTCGAGGAATTGCGAGAATCAACTTATTGCAAATTTATCAGGTTTTTATTCATTAATCGTAATAATAGCATTATCGTTTCTCACTGTAATGTTTAATTTACTATTTCACAATTTATTCTTATGCATGTTTGTTTTAATTAACATGTCTAGCTAAATCCGATTTATCGGTATGTAATTAAGTTAACCGGAATGGATTCGATAATTCTAAGCTAAAACCATAAACAACTTATTTTCTGGCCGCGATTTCTTAATTAAAATTGGACTTTTGTTACGAGAGTAAAAAGGTAGTAAAGGTTAGGATCAAGATCCACGAGAGTGTGAGATTTTAACCGGATAGCTGAAATCGGGCATTGGTTTTAAAAACAGCGAGAGCGCTTTAAAGTTAATTAGACTGTATTAGTTTTCAAAAAGTGTTTTTAAACTCAAATGGGCTAGAGAGAGCAGACATTATGATTTAGGAATATAGTCCGAAGCAAGATCCACGAGAGTGTGAGGTGAGGGCGTTTAAACTAATATTTTCTACAGGAATATAATGTGACTTATTTTTATACACTTAAGTCTTATTGAATCCATGATGGTATACTAAGTTACGTACCGATATCCTTATATCAACTAGTTTATTCCAAAAATTTAGATTCCCTTTAGTTTCCCCGTTTCGAACTTAAAACCAAAACATCTTCGCCTTAGCTAAACACAGTAACAAACCGTAGCACTAGGTTGATTATCAGGTCTCTGTGGGATCGATATCTTTATTACAACGCGATAGGATGTGCACTTGCAGTTAGTAACCGTTAGACTCAGAAAGTCGCGATCACCAAGACATGCCTGGGCTCGACACTGACATCGTGGTACACCGGCTGCCGCTCAAAGAAGGATGTGCTCCGGTTAAGTAGAAGCTGAGAAGGACGAAACCGGAAATGTCCGTCAAGATTAAAGAAGAGGTTCAGAAACAGTTAGATGTTGGGTTTCTTGCTGTAATGAATTATCCTCCATGGGTTGCTAATATTGTACCTGTACCTAAGAAGGACGGAAAGGTCAGGATGTGCATTGATTACAGAGATCTGAATAGAGCAAGCCCAAAAGACGACTTCCCGCTTCCTCACATTGATGTGTTAGTGGACAACGCCGCTCAGTATTCTGTGTTTTCCTTCATGGATGGCTTCTCTGGGTATAACCAAATCAAGATAGCCCCAGAGGGCATGGAGAAAACGACGTTCATAACACCGTGGGGAATATTCTGTTACAAAGTGATGCCCTTTGGATTGAAAAATGCCGGGGCAACATATCAGCGGGCGATGGTGACTCTCTTTCATGATATGATTCACAAAGAGATCGAGGTCTATGTTGATGACATGATTGCAAAGTCACAGACGGAGGAAGAACATCTGGTTAATCTTTAGAAACTGTTTGAAAGGTTGAGAAAGTTCAGACTGAGGTTGAATCCGAACAAGTGCACATTCGGGGTGAGATCTGGAAAGTTACTGGGTTTTATTGTCAGCGAAAAAGGTATCGAGGCTGACCCTGCTAAAGTAAAAGCCATTCAAGAAATGCCTGAGCCAAGAACAGAAAAAGTGGTTTGTGGTTTCTTAGGGAGGTTGAACTACATTGCTAGATTCATCTCTCATCTTACAGCCACGTGTGAACCAATATTCAAGTGGCTAAGAAAGGATGAAGAGGTCAGGTGGAACGAGAATTGTCAAAAGGCGTTCGAAAAAATAAAAGAATATTTGCAGGAACCTCCGGTCCTTAAGCCGCCAGTGCCAGGAAGGCCATTGAATATGTATCTTATGGTTCTTGAGAACTCAATGGGGTGTGTGCTCGGTCAACACGATGAGTCAGGTAGAAAAGAGCATGCCATCTACTACCTGAGTAAGAAGTTTACTGATTGTGAGTCGAGATACTCAATGCTGGAGAAAACATGTTGTGCACTTGCTTAGGCAGCTAAGCGTTTGAGGCAGTACATGTTAAACCACACAACCTTCTTAATTTCGAGGATGGATCCGATCAAATATGTGTTTGAGAAGCAGGCGCTTTCTGGAAGAATAACTCGATGGCAGATGGTTCTGACGGAATACGATATTCAATATGTTTCCCAAAAAGCCATTAAGGGAAGTGTTTTGTCAGAGTATCTTGTTGAACAACCAATTGAGGATTATCAATCGATGAAGTTCGTATTTCCTGATGAGCACATTATGTATCTGAAGATGAAAGACTGTGAAGAGCCTCTACCTGATGAAGGGCCAGAAATTGGATCCCAATGGACGCTGGTATTTGATGGGGCTGTCAACTCATATGGTAACGGAATCGGGGCAGTCATTACAACGCCGAAAGGTTCTCATATACCCTTCACTGCCCGATTAGCGTTCGTATGCACCAACAATGAGGCGGAGTATGAAGCATGCATTATGGGGTTAGAAGAAGCAATTGATTTGAGAATCAAGAACCTCGATGTTTATGGTGATTCCGCGTTGGTAGTTAATCAGATCACAGGTGAATGGGAAACTCGTCAAGCGAACTTGGTGCCTTATAACAACTATGCCAGGAGGTTGTTACCATTCTTTGACAGAATTGACTTTCATCATATACCTCGGTTGGAGAATCAGATGGCCGATGCGTTGGCAACGTTGTCTTCGATGTATCAGGTGAATCGTTGGAATAAAACTCCTTCGATCAGAATCATGCGTCTGAACAGACCAGCTTTTGTGTTTACAATTGAAGATGTGTCAGATGGCAAACCTTGGTATCATGATATTAAGGTTTTTTTGAAGATTCAAGAGTATCCAGAGGGTACATCTTCCAAAGACAAGAAGACTCTGAGGAGGTTGGCACGAAATTTCTTTCTGACAAGAGACGAGGTGCTATACAAAAGGAATTTTGACATGGTCTTGCTACGTTGTGTTGATGAGCACGAGGCAAACCTGTTAATGGAAGAAGTCCATGAAGGATCTTTCGGTACCCATGCCAATGGGCATGCTATGGCTAGAAAGCTGTTGAGAGTGGGGTATTATTGAATGACTATGGAATCTGATTGTTTCAAATACGCCCGAAAATGTCTTAAGTGCTAGATTTATGCTGATAAGGTGCATGTGTTGCCTACTCCTCTGAATGTATTGTCATTACCTTGGCCCTTTGCCATGTGGGGCATTTATATGATCGGAAAGATTGAACCTACTGCTTCCAATGGGCATCGTTTCATTTTGGTTGCCATCGATTATTTCACGAAGTGGGTGGAAGCAGCCTCGTTTGCCAACGTCACCAGACAAGTGGTAGCCAGATTTATCAAGAAGGACATCATCTGCCGGTATAGAGTCCCGGAGAGAATCATGACTGATAATGGTTCAAATTTGAATAACAAGATGATGAAGGAGCTATGTCAGAGCTTTAAGATTGAGCATCATAATTCTTCTCCCTACCGTCCGAAGATGAATGGGGCTGTTGAAGCAGCAAATAAGAACATCAAGAAGATTGTGCATAAAATGGTAGTGACCTATAAAGACTGGCATGAAATGCTGCCTTATGCTTTACATGGTTATCGTACGTCGGTACGTACATCGATTGGGGCAACTCCTTTCTCACTGGTATATGGTATAGAAGCAGTTCTACCATTAGAGGTTGAGATTCCGTCTTTAAGAATCCTGGCAGACGTGAAACTTGATGAAGTTGAGTGGGTGCGTTCCAGACTGGATCAGCTGAACCTTATTGAAGAGAAGAGGTTGGCAGCCATTGCACATGGTCGGTTGTATCAGAGCAGGATGAAGAAAGCCTTTGATCAGAAAGTGCATCCTCGGTGTTTTCAGGCTGGTGAATTGGTTTTGAAAAGGATCCTTCCTCCTCAAACAGATCACAGGGGCAAATGGACTCCAAACTACGAAGGGCCATATGTAGTAAGACAGGTTTTCTCTGGTGGAGCCTTATTACTCTCAACTATGGATGGCGAAGATTTTACGTCCCCTGTAAACGCAGACGTAGTCAAAAAATACTTTGCATAAAAGAGACCCGCTGGACACAAAAAGAAAGTCCAGGCAAAAAAGGTGCGTCCCGGCGAACCATAAAAAGAAAGGGTTCGGGCAAAAGTTAGGGATAAAAAGGAAAAAAAAGAATAAACCCGCAAAGTTGAAAACCCGAAAAGGCAACTTTGGCAAAAAAGGGTATCCCGGCGGATTGAAAACCCGAAAAGGGCGATCCAGGCAAAAGTTAGGGATTTAAAAGCAGGAGGCTACGAGCTGCGTTCGATCTGTGAACACTTTTGATACATGGAAATTTCGAAGAAAAGGAATCAGTCCAGTCAGTCTCTTCGAAGGCCAAAACATCTGCGGATAAGCAAGGCATACTGGGTCATATCTGAATTGAATCATGGTGGATATCTGTTCCCCACATTGCCGACATGTGTATTTTCTTTTATTTATTTTTGCAATTACCTCTTTTCAGGAATTGCTTCCGAATGTAAATGCCTATTTACAGGCCAATTCCATTCAATAAAATCTTCATTTCACTCAAAAGCTTTCCATGTGTGTTTTTACTTTTACTGTTTTGTTTGTGAAAATGTCTGATATTTTGATAAAACATTGCATGCGAAAATGTTAAGCTTTGCGAAGCATATCAGAAAACAGTGGAAATTGCTTAGGCAACGGTCGTTGTAATGGTAATAGAAGTAACCTTTTGGCGTATAGAACTTTCTGTTGATTGTGTTTGCAGGGCAACAGGTTTGTTCTTCCCCAGTAGAGCTTCTTTCCTCAACATCGAAAGGTTCATCCTCCTCGGCAGGTTGTTATGTTCCCTAGCCAGGGTGTCGAGGATTATCTTCCTTAGCAGAGTACAGAAGATTAATTCCCCAGCTAGAGTTATGGTTGTTTCATTACTCTTTATGCAAGCAGTCAGAAGTTGATGCTGATGCATCCCCAACAAGAGACTTGTAGAATATCTTCTTTGGACGAAGACGTTATTTTCCCCGCAGGGCCTGAGCACTCGGCTAGTTAAGAAACATTTTCCTCACCCGCAACGGTATGAGTTAATCCCCTCAGATGAGTAAGCTTGATGTTATCCTCTAGCAGGCTGGATGGCAGCATCTACCGTTCCTCAAGCAGGTTTGCTGGTCATGGCCGGTACTCCCCAGCAGGGTAAAAATACTGATATTCCCCGGCAGGATAAAAGCAAGGGCGTCTCCCAACAACAGGTTGAGTTCGGTATTATCCCTAAGCAGGTTTGGAATTATTGACTTGTCTCCCCAAGCAAAGTTTGATGGTAATCTTCACAGTGGTTTGTTCAACAGCAGTTGAAATCCCCAGCAGGTTTTAAGTCCAATTGTTATTGGCATTCTTTCAGATCCAGGTGGAAGCCATTGGTAATCCCCAGCGGGGAGAATTTCCCTTTGGGTTCCATCTTCATTTTTTCGTTTTTATCCATCTCCAGCAGAATGGATCTTCTCTCGGAGTTTTAATCTCAAGCAGAGTTTGTGATCAGGATCTTCCTCAGCAGAGTGAAGTCTTTCTCAGTAGGGTCTTTTATTTCAGAGGACAATTTAGTTTGTCATCCCCGGTGGAGCCGCCTTGGTCTTCAGCATTTATTTTGCTGAGGCGCCTCTTTTGCATTGCATAAGCATTTTTGCATGGCATCCTCCCAAACGCGTAGCATTTCCATTTCGTATAGAGCATTACGCCATAAAATTCAAACATATGCATTCGAAGCATAAGCCAGGTTTGATATCCTTTTCCAGATTCTTTCCCCAGCAGAAAGTAACAAAATTAAGGAGATGTTGTTTAACATTACACTGCAACCAGTGGATTCGTCCTTCTTGTTGGTCCTTCCTATACTCCCCCGCAGAGTTGTCTGTTTAGATTTCTCTTTTCCCTGGCGGAGTCATCTTTGTGGAACTGTCGATTCTACATATTATTGTTTGAAAGTCTACCTTCGGCTTAGTCTTTCTTTAAAAGTCCACCTTCGGCTTGGTCTTTCTCTTTTCTCGAGTTCACCCTCGGCCGTCCTCGCACCCGCTGTTATCTTGTTATCCCCAGTAGAGCCCACCTTCAGCATGGTCTCGCATCCTTTGTTTGAGAGTCTACCTTCGGCTTAGTCTTTCTTCGAAAGCCCACCTCCGACTTGGTCTTTCTTTTTCGAGCCCACCTTCGGCATGGTCTCGCATCCTTTATTTGAGAGTCTACCTTCGGCTTAGTCTTTCTTTGAAAGCTCACCTTCGGCTTGGTCTTTCTTTTTTCGAGCCCACCTTCGGCATGGTCTCGCATCCTCTGTTTGAGAGTCTATCTTCGGCATAGTCTTTCTTTGAAAGCTCACCTTCGGCTTGGTCTTTCTTTTTTCGAGCCCACCTTCGGCATGATCTCGCATCCTCTGTTTGAAAGTCTACCTTCGGCTTGGTATTTCTTTGAAACCTCACCTTCGGCTTGGTCTTTCTTTTTCGAGCCCACCTTCGGCATGGTCTCGTATCCTTTGCTTGAGAGTCTATCTTCGGTATAGTCTTTCTTTGAAAGCTTACCTTCGGCTTGGTCTTTCTTTTTTCGAGCCCACCTTCGGCATGATCTCGTATCCTTCTTTGAAAGCTCACCTTCGGCTTGGTCTTTCTTTTTTGAGCCCACCTTCGGCATGGTCTCGCATCCTTTGTTTGAAAGTCTACCTTCGGCATAGTCTTTCTTTGAAAGCCCACCTTCGGCTTGGTCTTTCTTTTTCTAGCCCACCTTCGGCATGGTCTCGTATCCTTTGTTTGAGAGTCTACCTTCAGCATAGTCTTTCTTCGAAAGCCCACCTTCGGCTTGGTCTTTCTTTTTCGAGTTCGCCTTCGGCCGTTCTCGTATCCTTTATACCTCCCCATCGTGGTCCGCCTTTGGCCGGTCTACCTTTTCGAGTTTGCCTTCGGCCGTCCTCGTCTATTCTTGTATCCCCAGTTTAGCCCGACTTTGGCCGGTCTACCTTTCCGAGTTCGCCTTCGACCATTCTCGTATTCACGTTATTTCATCATCCCCACAGGTTGTAAATTTTTAGGTTATTTTGGTATTCAATCTCCGTGTATCCCGATTATATGAAAGCCGTTGGTTCCATACCCTCAGATCCAAGAAGTTTGAATAGGGGCAGCTGTAACACCTCAAAATTTGCCCTAGTGTTGCTAACCTTTTTGGCTTATCCTTCATTTCATTTGCATCATCATTTCTGCATTTTGCATATTTCTTTTGGGCACGGGATCAAGGTATTCTCTAGCAGTTCACGGCGTCATCAGTTCCAGCATGATTTTTAATAGTGTTCAGAGCCAAGCAGACAGCTTTCCAAGTCTTTTTGAGCATTTATTCTGCTCATCAAGCGACTGGATGATCAGAAACTCCGGCAGTTAATTTTTGATCAGTTATTCAGCACCAGACAGTTGTTATCAGCAGTTTAATCCGAGTGCGGAAAAAAAACATTTCGCAGCATATTTCAAGTGTATTCCAGTGGTAATATCAGATGGCAAGTTTCAGAGGTCTATCGTGGTTCAGAACAGGTGGAACCGGACGAATATCCAAGTTTCCCTCCTTTTGGCACCAAATTTTGAATTTTTGAATAGAGTAATCGATTACTCAAAGTGAGTAACCGATTACTCTGGGCGAAATTGCAAAAATATGGCATTTTTCAGCACTGCAGAATTTTTGAGCATTTGTGATCATGTGCTTGGCTTGTGCATGTGTGGGAAGGATCTAGAACTGATCTATTTTCATCATTTTCCATCCAAAAATTCAAATTCTTTCCACTCCAATTTCACATTTTTTTTCCTAATTCACATTTCATCCCAATTTCCACTCACTTAACCTCATTCCCAACCCAAACTTAACTCCTAACCTAGGGGTTATTTAAACCAATTCATTCCAAACCTCAAAGGGAGATCACTATTTTCCACTCTCAATTTTCAGAATTCTCTCAATTCTCTCTCACTTTTTCACTCTCAACCTCCATTTTCAACCACACTCAAAGCTCTCTTTCAAAGATTAACAAGTTCTTCATTGGAACTTGTTCATTCTTGAGCTAAAGCCTCTCATCATCATTATATTTCAGCCTTTCAACTTGGATTTTCGTTTGGATCTGGTGCTGATTTTTCAGAAGTGATTATTGAAAGTGATTTTGGAGTTTTGTTGCTTATTTGCTTGGATCTTCAACTTTTGAGTGCAAGAAGCTTGTGGATCTTGGTTTTCTCTACTTGAATTCATCCATTTCTGTTTACAACACTTACCAAAGCAAATCTCAGCTTTGTAGGTTGGTTAATTTCAGATCCATACTCATTTTAGCTTAATTGTAACTTATACAATGGAGATCCATGAATTTTGATGTGTTTTGATTCATTTGGTTGATCTTGGTTGTGGATGTTGATGATTGTTGGACCTAATTGATGTTTGATTGCTGTGATTGAACTTAATTTTCGTGCATTATTATTTACATGATCATTTGGATGTTTGGATAAGTGATTTGCTGCTGAAAAGTGCTTTTCAAAGTTGAATTTCTGCCTCTGTTTCAGTGGTAATCGATTACTCTAACAGGGTAATCGATTACTCTGCCTTATTTTCACGTTTTTAGCCAATTTTCAACTGAGTAATCGATTACCCTATGTGAGCAATCGATTACCACTGAAGCAGATTGTGTTTTTCTTGCATTTTCTTGCTTGTTTGAGGTCTCTTGTATGTCTAAACTTCATGGATTGATACGTTGATGATTTGTGGATTATTCTTGAGCTGTTTTACCTCACACCTTTGCATGAGCACAATTCTTCGACACACGGCCTTTGGTTTTCATTGATGAATATTAGTGATTGTTTTGTTGATGTGATGAACACTTTGCACACACTCCTTGAGCATGATAATTGTCGATTGATGCTGGTGTTGCTGGATTTGTTGTGTTGCGCATGATTAGTTGCTTTCAATTTCATGAGATGCATACTTGGTTTGACGTGTTCATGTGCTTAATGTCGCGCATCATCCCATGATTGTTCTTTCATGATGTTTACCATGGTGTTTGGTATGATTTGTGATCATGTTTGATTGAAGAATATGTGATGCTTGATGCATATTTGCTATGCCATGTTTGTTGTCTTCAAATGTATCACATGCTGCCTTGTTCTTCTACTGCTGTATATGTGCACATGTGCTGTTATATGTGCTGCTGTTTAACCTTTTTACACCCATTCTTGTACTGAAATGTGTGCTGTGGAAAGCTGTCTTGCTGGTGTGTTGCTTTTTACTGCTATTTTGGTACAGGGGCGTTGTGATAGCTGCTGTTTTTATTTATTTGCTTCTTTTCCTCTTTCGTCTCCTCCACTCTTTCTCTTCCCTTGAGTCTCAAGACTTGTTTAAATCTTGGATTCACTCCCTTAGAGCTACCTAGTCTAACTTAATTTTTGATTAAGCTTGGAGTAGGATTAGCATTAGACTTCCCTTTGCATGCTAACTTAGGTAGAAGTTCCCCTTGCAAACTCAACTATAGGGCCACCTTTGCATGATAACATTAGGAACATTTAGCTTCCCCTTAGTGTTTTCTTTTTCCTTGAGTCGTCTCTTCTCATCTCATAACACTTCTAAAACACTTAATAAATATAACGAATATTGCGCTCGAGCCTTAAGTGTAGGAAATGAAGAACGAGGGGTCTCCCCTCCTCTTCTAGAGTGTTTAGCATACGTCCCATTTGGGGGCGACCATGCGATTCACTTGTTCCCGCATGGTAGACTTTAGTGCAATGTGAGTTACGAACTAACTTCAATCCACTTCTGTCTTAAAAAACACAAAAACAAATTCAAACCTTTTTCATCCTTCGGGATCGTTAAGTTCAAATCATTTTCAGAAAAAGGCACGTTACTTCCATCTCGACGCAAACAGGCATCGACCCTAACTGCCAAACGCGAATCTAACGTCGCTCATAAAAAACACTAACCGACCTCGTTAGGTCGAATTACGACTGCTCTGATTTCCTCTTTCTCGTCTGATTGAGGATACGTAGGCACAAGACGGCGATGTCTTGGCGAGCAACCTCCCCCCTTAATTCGTGTCCGAACTACGTTGACTCTGACTTTCCCATTGCACGAGGGAGTACGTAGGCGTAGGACGAGCAATGTCCTATCGAGTCACTTCTTGTTCTTTTCCTTTTCATTTCTTCGTTCCTTTCCGTTCCCGTTCCTTCTCGTTTCTAGTAGCAGCGGAGCTCCAGACGACGACACCCTTTGATTGAGACAACAAGCGTGGATCCCATCAAGTACGATGGACGTGTGGGGTGCTAACACCTTCCCTTCGCGTAACTGACTCCTTTACCCGTTTCTCTTGGTCGTGAGACCATGCTCTTTCCCTTCCCTCAGGTTTGCGCAGTGTTTCCTTTCCCTCTCTTGGGATAAATACACATTGCTGGCGACTCTATTTTCCGCGCCACTTTCGCGTTTGTACTACGGATGCAAATCCTCGAAGTTATAGGGTGTTACAATACGGACCAATAAACTGAGGAGTAAGCTTCCTCAACTTCAAAGTACGTACGACACCGATCACCGGAGTGACTCTCAAGAATACACGGTATCCCTCTTGAAACTCAATACCATTCCTCCTCTTATCATGATAACTCTTCTGCCTACTCTACGAAGCTTTCTTCTTCTCCCAAATCAGCTTCACCTTCTCAGTAGTCTGTTGAATAATCTCAGGTCTAAGCACCACACTCTTACCAAATTAATGCCAACACAGAGTTGTCCTACACCTCCGACCATACAAAGCTTCAAAAGGCGCCATCCCAATATTGGAATGATATATGTTATTATAATTGGACTCAATCAACGACAAATGATTATCCCAAGCACCTCCTTGTTCAAGAACACAAGTCCTCAACAAATCTTCCAAAGACTGAATAGTCCTCTCTGTCTGACCATCTGTCTGTGGATGATAATCTGAACTCAACCTCAGCTTCGAACCCAAAGCCTCCTGCAAACTCTCCCAAAATCTATAACTGAACCTTGGATCTCTATCCGACACAATACTCAACAGAACTCCATGTAGCTTCAGAATCACACGAATATAAATCTCTGATAACTTCTGCAAAGAAAAATTGATATTAATTGGAAAGTCTATCAACAATCACCCAAATAGCTTCATGCCCTCTCAGAGTATTCAGCAACCCAGTCACAAAATCCATAGAAATGTTGTCCCATTTCCACTCTAGAATATCTGACGCTTACATCAACCTTGCAGGTTTTTGATGTTCAACTTTCGACTTCTAACAAGTCAAACAAGCATACACAAACTTTGCCACATCTCATTTCAATCCAGGCCACCAAAATATCTTCTTCAAATCCTAATACATATTTGTAGCTCCTGGATGAATACTCAAGCTACTCTTATGACTTTCTTCCAGAATCATCTTTTTCAACTCAGAATCATCTGGAATACAAATCCTGTCACGAAACCTCAGCACACCTTGCTTTTCCACTCTAAAGTCACCATCCTCAGTCTGATTACTTCCTACCATCAGGTCCACCAACTTCACATCCAACTTCTGACTCACTTTAATAATATTAAGAAAATCATTGTTGATCTTCAACATACCCAACATCACACTCTGTGGTGTCAGCTCACAGACCAAACTCAAGTTTCTGAACTACTCAATTAATTCCAACTCTCTAACCATCATAGCCGACATATGCAACGACTTCGGACTTAAAGCATTAGCTGCAATATTAGCTTTACAGGGATGATATTTCAAGCCAAAGTCACAACCCTTCAAAAATACCAACCATCTTCTCTGCCTCATATTTAGTTCCTTCTATTCAAATAGATACTTCAGACTCTTATGATCAATATACACCTCAAATCTGCAACCATAGAGATAATACCTCTAAATTTTCAACACAAACACCACTACAACCAACTCTAAATCATGAGTATGATAGTTTCTCTCATGAACCCTCAGTTGTCGCGAAGCATAAGCCACAACCTTCCCATCTTACATCAACACACCACCTAAACCCATCAACGACGCATCTGAATAGACCACAAACAGTTTATTTGGTTCAGGCAGAATCAAAACTGGAGTTGTAGTCAATCTCTTCTTCAGCTCAACAAAACTCTTCTCACAATCAATATCCCATGCAAATGCTTTACCTTTACAAGTCAACTGAGTTAACGGAAGTGCTAACTTAGAAAAGATTTCAATAAACCTGCGATAATAACCAACCAAGCCCAAAAAGCTTCTAATATCTGTAACCGACTTCGGAGCCTCCCATTGTAGAACTGCATCTACTTTGATGGATCCACATCAATACCATCACCGGAAATAAAATTACCCAGAAAACTCACCTCTTTCAACCAAAATTCACACTTTGACAACTTTGCATAAAGCTTCTTCTCTTTCAACACTTGCAACACAATCTGTAAATGCTTAGCATGTTCCTCTTTTGATTTAGAATATATCAGAATGTCATCAATGAAAACTACTACAAATCGATCCAAGTAAGTGTGAAAAATACGATTCATATACTCCATAAACACACCAGGTGCATTAGAAATGCCAAACGACATCACCAAATACTCATAATATCCACACCGAGTCCTGAAGGTCGTCTTTTGAATATCTTTATCCTTCACTCGAATCTGATGATAACCAGATCTCAAGTCAATTTTACTAAACACACGTGCACCCACCAACTAATCCATCAAGTCATCTATTCTTAAAGGCGGATACTTGTTCTCAATTTTCACTTTATTCAACTGCCTGTAATCCACACATAACCTCACACTACCATATTTCTTCTTTACCAACAACACCAGAGCTCCCCAAGGCGACACACTTGGTCTCACAAATTTCTTTTCCAGCAATTCTTCTGAGTGCTTTTTCAACTCTGCTAACTCTGATGCTGACATCCTGTATGGTGCCATAGAAACAGGTATGGTACTAGGGACAAGATCAATAGCAAACTCCACGTCTCTCTCTGGTGGAACATCTAAAATATTATATGGAAACACCTCTGTAAATTCACGCACCACCTGCAATTCGTCAATCACATCTTGACTTTCCACAGATAAGGACGCATACAATGCAAGCACCTAAGCTTCCTCTTCCAAAAGCTCCTTCAACTCTCTAGCAAATAGAAAACCAGTTTCTTCCTCATCATCAGGAGAAAGAAACCGTACCGACTTATTATAACAGTTGATATGAACATGATTGAACTCCAACACGTTCATTCCCAAGATAACATCAAGATTCCCCAACGGCAAGCAAATAAGATCAAAACTAAAACCTCTATCAAAGATTAACAGAGGACAATTCAAACAAACCAGAGAAGTAGTCACCGATCCCTTAGTAGGAGTTTCGATAACCATTTCTACCTTCATAGAAGAAACAACAAGTGTAATACCCCGTATTATTGAAATGCTCAATTGGATATCATATGAGCTTTTGTGTACTCTATCTTTGGATAATTAGATTAATGGAATCCTCTAAGTGCTTTAAGTATTATCAATTGGAATCAATAGAGCAACTAATGAACTCTGAAGAGATCAATTATTTTATTAAAGAGACGAATTAATATTTACTAATTCAAGAAAGTATTTTAAGGTAACTCTAATAATTGATCAATTGGGTTGAGATGATAGAATATCAATTGGAGATATTTTACTCTATTGGATTATATTATATAATAATAGTATTATATATATATGTTTGTTAAGAGAATGAAAAAGAAGAAAGAAGAAGATAGAAAGCAGAGAAGAGGAAACGTGGGAGAGGAGAAGAGAGGAAAAGAGGAAAAAGCCATGGAAGAAGAAGAAAAACGGATGGATCATTTTCATCGATTCATCATCTTCTTCAAACTCCTCTTCGTTTATCAGGTGGGTTCTAGCTAGAGACTTTAGTGTAGAATTTCTTGAGGTTCTAGAGTTAGGTTGAATTTGAGGAAAAATGAATAATTCAGCAAATCGAAGAATCTAGCGGTTGAAATGTGATATAAATTATGTAGTATGATCACTATATGTGTAGAATCATCTGTCAATAATTGTTTTGATGTCCCAATATGTTTTGATTGAGTTTGGATGGGTTTTGTATCAAGAAAAACGTGTTTTTATGCTTCTGGAACACTGTTAATCGATTAACACATTTGGTGAACCGATTAACAGGTGAAAATGGTGTTTTACGTGAAATTTAGATTGTTTAATCGGTTAACCATATGTGTTAACCGATTAATAGTGTCAGTTTTCAGAAAAAATATTATTTTCAAAAACCCATAACTTTTGAACCGTAAGTCCGTTTTGGTCCCCGTTCGAAGCGTCGGGAAGCTAATTTTATTCTCTATATGATAATGGATTAGAAATATGGTTATATGCCATGGATTGATAAGAAAAATATGGAAATGTAATGTATGTAGTTTGGTTTCCACCAAAACTCAAGGATCGGGAATCCGATTGATACGAGTCCAAAGCCTTTGGAAAGATAATCCAATAAGGTAGTGAATGGTGATGTGAGACCATGATTTAACCAAGGATGCTTGGTAGAGGATAGTAGTGGCTTGTGTGCCTTAAAATGTGTATGAACTATAATGTGATTATGTTTGACATGTTATGCTATTATATGTTTTACTTGTGTACAATGTGTTATACCATGTCTATTTAATTGTGAACTGTGAATGAGAGAATATGCATGTTAAAATGAATTAGGAAGAGTGAGGAAACTTACCCCAAACCTAATGATATGATTCTAGGTTGTGATTATGATTGATAAATAATCTAGATGACGATGCTTGTGCATTCGATGTAGATGTGCATCCTTGCCGAGTAATGGTCTAGAGGAGAGTGAGACACTAGTATGGAACAGGTGTGTGAACCTTTGTGTTCTTTGAGAAAAGGCAATTGTGGCCTTAAGGCATTGTGGACTTGTGATTGTCGAATACAATCACGTTTGTGTGTGTGATCACATAATCATAACCGGTTCTTTGAGTTGCGTTTCATGGGTCTCGAGCTCCTCTGAAACATATGCATGACTACTTGGCAGGTTTGATTCCCCGTGCTGTACGAATGGTGCCCGTTGGGCGAATGCTTTTGACGGTATAAGGCCCGTGTAAAGTGACGGTTCATAACGGTAAAAGGCCCGTAGAACCCGAATCTATTCGTATGTCAAGTAGGTTGCAAGGATCCATGACCTGGGTCGACTTCTAGACGTAGAAGAGGACGGGAATAGGGGATGCCTTGGCATGGTTACCGATTAGTGATATTTTGAGTTGATGAACTCATGACATGTTTCCATTTAGTGTGAGATTGTGAACTCAAGGTCATTTCCCTTCCCCTTGACTTGAGTTAGGATTGATAGAACCCTGTAGAGCCGAGAGAATCTATAGGATAGGGAACTCACTGAGATTTGATGTATCTCACCCCACTATAGTTGCTTTATTTCAGGTGCAGGTTTGGTTACAAGTGGAGCGATGCTTGGATGTTTCAAGAGAAGCTCAGTTTTAGTTTTTCCGCTGTGTATTTTATTGTTCTTGTACAATGAGGAATATTGTACTTTCTTAGATTTTATTTTCTTTGGCTAGTTTCCATGACTTGTGCCATAGTTTGTATTTGTGTTTTTAGAATGGACAAGTATGTGAACTATGCCATTAGGCACTTTTGATGTGTCAGTACCAAATAAAATGCTTGTATGGTATTATTCTAGGTATATATTATACAGGGTATTACAACAAGGCCTAGCCTTTTCACACAATCAGTGGCAATAAAATAATGAGTAGCACCAGTATCAATAATAGCAATCAAAGGCGTACAATTAATATAACATATACCTCTGATCAACCCGTCATCACTGGAAGTTTGAGTCCCTGACAGAGCAAACACTTTTCCTCTAGTTGAAGCTTGCTTTGGCTTCCGGCAACGAGTACTGATATGTCCCAGTTCTCCACAGTTGTAGCAAATCACCACATTAACCTTGCAATCAGCAATCAGATGCCCGAACTGCCCACACTTGTAACACTTCTTCACGTCACTCGTGCACTCTCTGACACGATGACCCAATTCACCATATCTATATCACTTAAGAGGAGCAGGAACACCTCCCCCACTTGGCCTCTTACCATCAACAACTCTCTGTTTACCCTTATCACCTGGAGCATTGTAAGGCTTCCCACGGTTCACATTTTGCTTTCCCCTATTCTCACTCCGATTCTTATAATAAGCTGACCGAGCTTTACTATCCTGCTAAAAAATTCTACAGCTATTCACCAACTCTGGAAACCTCCTGATCTGTCGGTATCGAATTGCCTACTTAATCTCAGGACGCAAACTGATCGCGACTTTATGAGTCTATCGGGGTTACTAACTGCAAGCGCACAGTCTAATTGCATAGTTTTAAAAGATATCAAACCCACAGGGACTGATAATCAAAATAGTGCTATTGGGTTGTTACTATGTTTAACTAAGGCAGATGATTTTTAGATTAAGGTGTAAACGGGAAACTAAAGGTAAACTAAAACTTGGATTTAAACAAGATATGACGGAATATCGGTACGTAACTCATCAATCATCAGCGATTCAACAAATCGTCGACTTAATAGTCAAAATAATTTTCAGTAGAAAAATACCAATTCAAAAGTCTTTACCTCACACTCTCGTGTTATTGACTCTGACTATACTCCTAAATCAGAATGTCTGCTCTCGCTAGCCCATTTGAATTTAAAAATACTTTTTGAAAATTAATAAGTCCTAATTGATTTTAAAGCGCTCTCGCTGTGTTTAAAACCAATGTCTAGTTTCAGCTATCCGGTTAAAATCGCAAACTCTCGTTTTATTGATCGTAACCTTCGTTACCTTTTTACTCTCGTAACAAAGGTCAATTAAATTAAGAAATTGGAACCAGAAAAGTAAATTGTCAAAGTTACTTACGACCGGTCGAATCCCTTTCCAATCGACTTAATTACATACCGATATAAATGGTTTAGCCAGACATCCTAACTAGTACAACCATACACAAACAGAAACAATAGAATAATAATTCATGCATAGTAATTTAAAACTAAAAACACAATTTTATTAATGAATAAAAACCTAGAAACAATTAGTCTTGAGAACACAATCCTCCACAGGTCGGCAGGATTTGCTTGCTCGAACAATAAAAACGTAAAGCCAAATAAGCTACTAACTAAGGTGCAATAGCTCCCCGGTGTAGGAAACTATTGCTATTTAAGTGTTTAAAAAGGAAAAAGGGGAATTGGAAAAAGTAAAGGAAAAAGCAAATTATGGAAATTTAATTATGCAGAAAAATTCACGTAAGGTTCAGAGAGAGCTTTTGTGTAGGAAACTGCTTTCATTTTATAGCCTTAAGTAGTTGTCGTGAAACAAGGAGAAAAAATCTCCAGGTGAATGTTAGTGGCCGATATTATCTGAAGCATTCCCTTGACTGGTTGAACGTGGTTGTGGTCGAGTTGATACCCGTGGAGTGGTCCACGTAATTTAAAATTGGATTCTGAGAAATACACTTGTCCCGGTTGTAACGCCCCAGTCAGTTTTGTCAGTTTTGTCTTTTTAATTTATTGAGTCGTTTGATTATTTTATTATTATTTTATTTTATTTCTGAATTTTATGCGAAAATATGTTATTTTTCATCGTGATTATATTTTATCGCGTTTTGGGAACATTTACGAGATATTTGGGTGTAGGGGTATTTTGGGCATTTTGATTTATTTTGGTTGAGTTAGAATATAAATAGAAAGAAAAAGAGAGAAAATAGTAAGGAAAAGAAGAAAAAGAGAAAAGAAGAAAAGGAGAGAAAGAAGAAAAGAGAGAAAAACTTGAGAAAGAAGAAATCAATCTCCCGACTTTTCTACACACAATTTAATCGGGTAAGGGTGCGAAACTCGATTATCTTATCATTGTGTATGATTATGTATGTGTGTTTGCATGTTGTATTGCCTTTTTCCATAGTTTTCGGTTATAGGTCGAAAACGCGTAAATGAGTAGAAATCGATGTTTTCACGGGCGAAAATCGATATAAATTGTTTTGTATGATCTCATTATGTTTAGGAACCCTTACTAATAATTGTTTTGCTGTTGGAAATGGTTTGGTGGGGAAAATGGGGTTTTTGGGGTTTTGGAACAGTGTCACACGTAGCAGAAATTTCTGCATCTGGTGTAAAGCGTCGGGCGATTTTCTCCTTTCGTCGGGCGATTCGTGATTTCGCCGGGCGGTTTTGGAGAGGCGCAGAGGTTACAAGTTCCTGACTCTATTGAGTCATTTTGGTAGAAATGGTGACGCCTCTGCTTCGCCGGGCGAAGTAGCGGCGAAGGGTGTTTCGCCAGGCGGTTTAATTGTTTCGCCGGGCGGTTCTTAGGATTTTTCACGCTTTTATTTTCCTTTTAATTCCATAACTTTTGATCTGGTTATCCGTTTTGAACGTTCTTTATATCGTTGGAAAGCTTATGAGATGTTCTTGCTTATGATGATGGTTTTGAGATTGTTGGCCGATTAAATTAGGTCGGGAATTAGAAAATATGTTGTTTTGTCGACTTTTGTCGTTGCAATTGTGTGAACTTGATGTGTATATGCAATATGCTGTTGGTGTGGATATTGTATGACCTGTGTACTATTGTGTGATGAAATTGCATGAAATACATATTGTGATGATGATTGGTGGCCTTAGGACAAGAAAGTGCAATGTGTGGTAATTGATAATTATATGCAGGATTATGAATGTGTATCTGTGTGCATTTGGAATGTCATGAGTCCTTGTATGCCAAGCATCATGATATGCATTGTTGTGACGTCTAGAGTGATGGTTTGGATTCCAGAGGGAATCCGCTATAACGTCGTGTGCCCGTGTGGGGTGTGAGCGATGATTATAGACGATCGTGTGCCCATGTGGGGTGTGAGCGATCGGGTCGTGTGCCCGTGTGGGGTGTGAGCGATCCATAAACGTCGTGTGCCCATGTGGGGTGTGAGCGACGGGGAACATCGTATGCCCGACGGGGAGTTACAGTGATGTAACGAGCGATGATTCCAGCAGAGTTCCTGAGTGAACTAGTGATGAGAAACAGTGGAAGTCGGTACCGCATGTGCATTTGCATAGAGTTGTTGTGTCGGTCTCTTGCATTGCATAAATCATCATGGTTTGTTTATGAGTGGAATTGTGGATAAATTGATATATGGATATGTGTTGGTGATGGAAATATGAATTATACATTGTGTTGTGTTGTGTTTGAATTATGGTGTGAGTTGTGGTGAGAACTGTATATATGTGTATTTTTGTGATATATAATTGTATGCAATGATATTATGATTGTTTTTCTCACCCTTCTGCTGTTTTATAATGCTCTATGAGACATTGCAGATTAGAGTTGCTGGAGGTCTTTTTGTGAAGCTTAGGACTTCATTCTTTTGTCGGTCGGCTCTGATATGTGACACCGGGTAGTTAGGGAGGTCGTTTGTGATTATTTGTATATGTATATATATATCTTTTGGCTTATGCATGTATAACTTGATGTATGACAAACTTCTCATGTGATATATATATATATATATATATATATATATATATATATATATATATATATATATATATATATATATGATATTCAGTTTTAGATTTTACGCTTTTATTCTAAAATCTGAAATGTGGGTGTAAGGAACTAAGTTCCTCTGTTGATTGCTACCCCACTGTTGCATATCTTTATGAGCAGGTGTTGTATGATTTGTTTCATTATAATGTGATTCTCCCAGTCTATGCCATGATAATTTATATATACTCTGATGAAATTTTGAATTTTCTTTTACCGCTTTATTTATTCGGGGGTATAGATTGGGGGTGTTACACTAAGTGGTATCAGAGCCAGTCCGTGTCAGTTCGTGCCTGTTTGTGTCAGTCCTTGGTCGGTGTGGCGTTGGAGTGAGCGTTTTGTTTAACCATAGTTTCTGTTATTGGAAATGAACAGAATATGGCTGGTAGGAACGATGCTGCTTTGGCTGCTGCTATGCAAGCTATGGCTCGTGCTGTGCAGGGTACACCTAATGCTGCAGGTAATGATGAGTTCAGGAAGAACAAACCGCCTGTCTTCAAAGGAAGATATGATCCTGATGGTGCCCATATTTGGTTGAAGGAGATTGAAAGGATTTTCCGGGTTATGGATTGTGCAGAGGATCAGAAGGTGAGACTGGGTACTCACATGTTACTAGAAGAAGCTGATGATTGGTGGGTAGGTACACGTCATGTGTTGGAAGCTGCAGAGGAGGAGATTACTTGGGAAGTTTTTAGCTGGGAGTTCTTGAGGAGGTATTTTCTTAAAGATGTGAGAGGAAAGAAGGAGATCGAGTTCTTGGAACTGAAACAAGGTAATATGTCTGTTGTTGATTATACTGCTAAGTTTGTGGAGCTTGTGCAGTTCTATCCTCATTATGCCGAAGCGACTGCAGAATTTTCTAAGTGTGTAAAGTTTGAGAATGGATTGCGTCTTGAGATAAAGCAGGCGATTGGTTATCAAAGGATTCGGAGGTTTTCAGATTTGGTGAATTGTTGTAGGATTTATGAGGAGGATAGTAAGGCTCATTCTACTCACTATAAGAGTGTGAGCGAGAGGAAAGGGAAGCAACAGTTCTGTGGTGGTCCGTATGTGACACCAGCTGATAAGGGTAAACAAAGGGGTACTTTTGATCAAAGGTCAAGTGGAGGAGGAATGTCTGGTCCTCTGAGATGTTATAGATGTGGTGAGTTGGGGCATCGCCAGTTTGAGTGCAGGAAAGATTTGAGGAAGTGTACTAATTGTGGAGGTGTAGGAC